>JAUPFT010000008.1:23277373-23887373 GCA_036936625.1 Parnassius smintheus behrii
GCGTGTGCGTGTGCGTGTGCGTGTGCGTGTGCGTGTGCGTGTGCGTGTGCGTGTGCGTGTGCGTGTGCGTGTGCGTGTGCGTGTGCGTGTGCGTGTGCGTGTGCGTGTGCGTGTGCGTGTGCGTGTGCGTGTGCGTGTGCGTGTGCGTGTGCGTGTGCGTGTGCGTGTGCGTGTGCGTGTGCGTGTGCGTGTGCGTGTGCGTGTGCGTGTGCGTGTGCGTGTGCGTGTGCGTGTGCGTGTGCGTGTGCGTGTGCGTGTGCGTGTGCGTGTGCGTGTGCGTGTGCGTGTGCGTGTGCGTGTGCGTGTGCGTGTGCGTGTGCGTGTGCGTGTGCGTGTGCGTGTGCGTGTGCGTGTGCGTGTGCGTGTGCGTGTGCGTGTGCGTGTGCGTGTGCGTGTGCGTGTGCGTGTGCGTGTGCGTGTGCGTGTGCGTGTGCGTGTGCGTGTGCGTGTGCGTGTGCGTGTGCGTGTGCGTGTGCGTGTGCGTGTGCGTGTGCGTGTGCGTGTGCGTGTGCGTGTGCGTGTGCGTGTGCGTGTGCGTGTGCGTGTGCGTGTGCGTGTGCGTGTGCGTGTGCGTGTGCGTGTGCGTGTGCGTGTGCGTGTGCGTGTGCGTGTGCGTGTGCGTGTGCGTGTGCGTGTGCGTGTGCGTGTGCGTGTGCGTGTGCGTGTGCGTGTGCGTGTGCGTGTGCGTGTGCGTGTGCGTGTGCGTGTGCGTGTGCGTGTGCGTGTGCGTGTGCGTGTGCGTGTGCGTGTGCGTGTGCGTGTGCGTGTGCGTGTGCGTGTGCGTGTGCGTGTGCGTGTGCGTGTGCGTGTGCGTGTGCGTGTGCGTGTGCGTGTGCGTGTGCGTGTGCGTGTGCGTGTGCGTGTGCGTGTGCGTGTGCGTGTGCGTGTGCGTGTGCGTGTGCGTGTGCGTGTGCGTGTGCGTGTGCGTGTGCGTGTGCGTGTGCGTGTGCGTGTGCGTGTGCGTGTGCGTGTGCGTGTGCGTGTGCGTGTGCGTGTGCGTGTGCGTGTGCGTGTGCGTGTGCGTGTGCGTGTGCGTGTGCGTGTGCGTGTGCGTGTGCGTGTGCGTGTGCGTGTGCGTGTGCGTGTGCGTGTGCGTGTGCGTGTGCGTGTGCGTGTGCGTGTGCGTGTGCGTGTGCGTGTGCGTGTGCGTGTGCGTGTGCGTGTGCGTGTGCGTGTGCGTGTGCGTGTGCGTGTGCGTGTGCGTGTGCGTGTGCGTGTGCGTGTGCGTGTGCGTGTGCGTGTGCGTGTGCGTGTGCGTGTGCGTGTGCGTGTGCGTGTGCGTGTGCGTGTGCGTGTGCGTGTGCGTGTGCGTGTGCGTGTGCGTGTGCGTGTGCGTGTGCGTGTGCGTGTGCGTGTGCGTGTGCGTGTGCGTGTGCGTGTGCGTGTGCGTGTGCGTGTGCGTGTGCGTGTGCGTGTGCGTGTGCGTGTGCGTGTGCGTGTGCGTGTGCGTGTGCGTGTGCGTGTGCGTGTGCGTGTGCGTGTGCGTGTGCGTGTGCGTGTGCGTGTGCGTGTGCGTGTGCGTGTGCGTGTGCGTGTGCGTGTGCGTGTGCGTGTGCGTGTGCGTGTGCGTGTGCGTGTGCGTGTGCGTGTGCGTGTGCGTGTGCGTGTGCGTGTGCGTGTGCGTGTGCGTGTGCGTGTGCGTGTGCGTGTGCGTGTGCGTGTGCGTGTGCGTGTGCGTGTGCGTGTGCGTGTGCGTGTGCGTGTGCGTGTGCGTGTGCGTGTGCGTGTGCGTGTGCGTGTGCGTGTGTGCGCGTGCGCGTGCGCGTGCGCGTGCGCGTGCGCGTGCGCGTGCGCGTATCAGCCTAAGAGCGGGGGTTAGCTTACTTCTAACTTTTTGATATTATAAATAGGACTAGATTAATACCTATTCTGCTCTCCTGTACGGCGAGCAGTTTGGCGTATGGCTGGCTCTGGGGGAGAGCGCAGGTCATGTCGATCCCCAGGTCAAGTCTGAGGAGTTCTCTTTCACGTGGTTGCCGCCTGTTATTTGGTCTGGTTCAATAGGAAATGGACAGAACAGAAACACTCGGACGGTCCTCTATTTCTTTTCTTTTATCCCTCCCCCTTTTCCTATCCTAACCCAATCAAAGGTGTCAAGCGTACCGTGCCGACGGATGCGTGGCTGGAGGGAGTCCAGTCGCAAACGGTGCCTACCCTAGACCAGGGCGATTCGAGTAGTATTTTAGCCCTTCCCTAGGCATGCGGGGCTCTGCCGGGGGTGACCAAGTATTTCCCTAGATAATCGTGGAAACAAAATGGATGAAAACCGACATTTTGTAAAAGACAATGAGTAATCTCCTTTAATGGAATTAGCTGTAGGTTTGGAAGAGGCTCTTTTAGCCTCACCAACACCCTGTAACAGTGCGCCCCAACCTGGGACGAGCCGTGAAGTGGAGGGCACGTTTAACATTTTATATTAAACACAGTTATGTGTTTAATATAAAATGTTGATGAATTATAATATACAACAAAAATAGTGATTATTTTGTACGACTTTAAAATTTTTTGCAGTAATATAATGTAGAATAAATCTAGAATTTTAAAATGGAATAATCAAGTTTTGACTAGGCTGATTGGAATAATCAAGTTTTGTTATGTGCTTTAAAGGAATAATCTAGTTTTGATTCAAACCATTGTGGAATAATCTTATTTTGTTGAAATTAATTTAAAATGGTGTTTTACTTAATAAAATTATTTATTTATTTATCATTCGAATATATTATGTAATATTTCACTTCTTTAATTTTGCGTCATTTTCGGTTGCAAAATTAAAGCAGAACCGATTTCTGTTGCGCCCTTATTTGCTTGTATTTCAGTCCAATTGTAGAATAAAGGATTTTTAGTATTTTTGGCTACAATGCAAAATATATAAAAGCTAATCTGTCGACTATAAAATGCTTCTTGAATCGGAGTGCGGGGGAGTGGCTGAACCTGTTGCAGATCGAAACAGAATGTTAAAGAACCTTCTTGTTCTTCTTTCTTCATTAAGTCATAAAATGCTCTCGCCCTTTTGCTATGGATTCTTTTTTCAGTCATTAAATTATATTTTTTCCGCACCTGTAGCAGTTTTTATTTTATTTTTTAATAATGTGCAATAAGTACATACATCTGACGATGGAGACTGAAACCCGATGTTAAAGTTGTTTATAAACACTGATCTGAAGAAAGATTTTTTTAGCTCTGAATGAAATCTCTACTGTTTCATTGTACATTTTTCTTAGTTTAGCTACATTTAGTTATGAACTTCGGTATATACGCTTGGATTTTGCCCTATTATAATGAGATTCAACAGCTTCAAAATTATTAATAAATTCAATAATATTCTGCTTGACATGTGCTGATTTCTTTCCTTTTCGGTCTCCACCTCTATTTTCTCTTATCACATCCCCATTGCCTAGTCTTCTCAAAAGAATATCCACTCTTCCTCTGTTTAATTCTAAAGCTTTTAAAAAAATCTCTTGCATACTCCCTTAGGATGACCATTTCTCAGTAGAAAAAAAGTGGCTGATTTTTGCTTAGGTCTGGGCTTCGTGGGATTTGTTTTACTGTTGCGACGACGAACAGGTTCATATACCGAAATTAATCTCGACAAATAAGCATCCTGGTCCACTTTGGACTGGTTTTTTACAATGCCTTATGACTTTTCAAAATATCTCTTCTTACGAATTTGTTGCAATGAAATTTGCTGTTTTCACTATGATTACAAGCTTTTCAAATTCAAGTGCACATGGGTCACAGTACGAATAGTCCCTGAAGCAAAAATATAGACCACGTTACAAAAAATTACATTGAATTAACTCATAAACGCAGAAGTTTTAAGACTATAGATTTGTCGCTAGGTTTAAGACACAAAAACTTACTTCTTTGGATTTTGCCGTCCGCGCTTTCTACTTCTTGAACCTATATTTATATCTTGTACTGTTGTTTGAGACTGCATTTCTCAAAATTATATTGATCCTCGAAATGTTGAAAACACAATTCGCAACGCATAAAAGTTTGATAAACTGCAACTGACCGCGACAGACAAAAATATTTGGAACATAAAAACAACTACCTTAAAAATATGAGGAAAAAACGTGTTTTGTTACAATTTCCAGTGATAAAAAAATATCTTCTGGATTAATCATGTTTTGTTGCAATTTCTTAAATCCTTATTTTTAACTTTCTTTTTTTTAGGAATAATCTACTTTTGACGAAATCATGCGTTTTTATATATATTTTTCTAGTAGATCTATCACGTTTTGTCAGGATTTTGTTTTCGATGCATATACATTTCAATGTAAACAACCTAAAAACATTAAAGAATCTACTTTGGGCGAAAATTGAATAGTCAAGTTTTGAAAAGTACCTCCTCAATTAATAATCAATTTCTATATAAGGCGGCATCAAAAAGTAGTCTTGAAAGATATATATTAAAAATAAAATTAAATTAATAAGCATAAACTTAAAATAAAATACATTTCAGACATTAAGTAATATAGTAAATTTAAGACAAAATATTGTCCTTCAGAAGAAATAAATTATTTAAAAAAAACTTGTAAAAATATTTATACTATGATAAATAATAGAAATACAAGTCGAAAATATTATAAAAATAAAGATAAATAACGTTTATAAGATAATTAGAAAATTGGTTAAAAATTGTCTAAGTCTTGGGAGGAGTTCGTGAATAAAAGAAATTTTTTTTTAAGTTATGGAGGGTTTTTTTATAGGATAAGATGACAAACGAGCACACAGTCCACCTGATGGTAAGTGGTTGCTGTGGCCCAGAGGCATCTAATTCTATCCTCGATTACGGATCAAAATGCAGATGCGTTGTCATCCGTGAGGACTTAGGTGTAATGCCTCGTTTCTAGTAAAAAGGTTCTCCGGTTCTCTACATTCACCATACGAAACACAGCAGCATTAAGCTACTATTTGACGCTGGTATTCTGTGAGACCGTGGTCCCTCCCCGTTCGAGCCGACCCATTCGTGCTACAACTATACTACAAATATAACTGCAGCATGGCTCTACTACGTAAAAAGATGGATTATGGAGGGTGTTCATATATATATGGCTTGTGTGGAGGAGCTGCTCGAGACACATAAACAATGTTGTACATATATATGAGGTGGTCGGATGCCCAACTGTTTGAAGTACTGTAGCACAATGACTAGTCCTATATTAGCGACTTATGATAGTAAGCTTTATTATACTAAAGCATTATTATAGAAGGTCTCCATGATGCATAGGCATTACGATACTGGAGTTATGGGTTGAAGTCCCATATATTAGTAAGATCTATGATATAAAAGCAATACTATAGAAAGTCTTTACGGTACAGTACGGTAAAGGGATACGCTATTAACATAAATTTGGATACTCGACTTCGATTTGCCAACGATATAGTCATAATTGCAGAATTCTGGGAGAATTTCATCATTATGCTTAACGCCCGCAGTAGCATCTCTTACAATCTTGAGATTAATATGGACGGTACAATAATCATGTCTGACGTCAACTACATTCGAAGGTGTTGACCAGTGAGTATACTTCGGACAAAATCCCTGATCAGCAAAGGCCGATTTCGACAAAAAGGTGAACCGTCGAATCCAACTCGGTTGGGTAACGTTCGGAAAATTCAGACTACTATTCTTAACCGAAATATCTCAGAGTCTTAAAACAAAAGTTGTTACCTTTGCGTGTGCGTGTTGCCTTCAGTGACTTACCTAAGTAAAATGTGATCTTTCACTGCTAACGTTGTAAGGAAACTTAAAATCAATCAGTGAGCGATGGCAAAGGCAATGCTCGGATTATATGTATCTCTGCGTTATAAGATTTTAAGTGACAAACTCGTTCCGGTAAGAGAAGTAAAAGACGGCGCCCTCACTAGATTGAATGATAAGACAAGCGGGAAGCTGAAGGATGTAAATGGCTCAGGAACAAACTCTGTGGTAATCCATGGGAAAGCTTATGCTCAGCGATGGACTTGTGATGGACCGTTACGATAGTGATAGTCATATCAAGTTATATTTTAAACGGTATGACAGAAGCAGTGTGCGATGCTGAATTTTTAATTGCTCCAACATGAACACGAATACCTACCACAGAAATGTTCATACAATTCAAAGAAATTAATTTATGGAGAATTATTATCCGAATTTAAATGTTTTTATTAATCAAAGACTGTATAAAATCGGAATGACAAAATTTGCTAGCTGTAGAAGTATATATAAATATATATACATATATATATATATATATATATATATATATATATATATATATATATATATATATATATATATATATATATATATATATATATATATATATATATATATATATATATATATATATATATATATATATATATATATATATATGTTCGCACCACTTGCACTATCGCTTGACGCTCAAGGGATTCGTTAATTATTATCCAATAAGATTACTGCAAAGCCCATTTCCGGTTTCCTATCTACCGCCCTCTATGCCCACCATGTGCATTCGTGTGTTAACGGGCGCACACAAGTTGAGAAGACACGCAACCAACCGCACCGCTTATATCTCGCATCATCGCTCTGTGAAGTTGATAAGTGTGAAGACAGCCGGCAGCCATCGAGACACGAGGCAGATCAGCGGAAGTCCAGGTGGGTGCACATGCATTCCTTCACGTCCTTCCTATATCCCGAATTCAGGGGATTTGCAGTATCACGAATAAATTAAATTCCATTCACCGCTTGCACCGCGCTAATATACAGTCCACTATTCTATTTAAATTAATAGCCGCACCGCATAACATTATTTAATACATTTGAACCAGCAGTTTGGTGGTTGGAGGCCAACGCCAAATCCACCATATATTTTTTGGTCATTCCGGCCGGATTAAATTAATATTTTTTGGTCCTTCGGCCAAAAAATATTAATTGCTGGTTGTTTTACGGGAATACATTAATAAGGGTATTTTATCCGCTGTTTCTGATAATGATTGTATACAGCCTTCTTTTTATTTGCCGCATCACCCTGTCGTACGGAATGATAAAAGTACAAGTAGTGCTAAGTCGGATAACGATACTTCTTTGAATGACATTTTGCACACCGGGCAAAATTTACAAACAGACATTTTTAATATTTTATTAAACGTTAGAATTTATCGCATCGCTTTCTTTGCAGATGTTAGGCAAATGTACTTGTGTATCGAAGTCCAAAAATCCCATCGCGCTTTTCTACGCATTTTATATCGGTTTTCTACAGAAGAAACTATACGAACATATGAATTTAATCGCGTCACATTCGGATTACGCTCTTCCCCTTTCCTCGCACTTCGCACTTTACGCCAGTTAGCCGCTGACGAAAGGGAGACCTATCCCCTTGCTGCATCTGTAGTGGAAAGGGATATTTATATGGATGAACTCGTTTCCTCCGCACCTTGCGTCAACAACGCAGTCAACACCGCCACTCAACTTATCCAAATGTTTCGCCGAGGTGGATTCGATTTGGTTAAGTGGACAAGTAACTGCAAGGAGCTTTTACAACATATACCAGCATCACATCGTCAACAAGACTCGGTATCATTTGATGATAATGACATTTTAGAAATTTTAGGCCTTCGTTGGTATCCCGCTACCGATAAGTTTTCCTTTCTTGTTACGCCGCCACCGGTCACTTGTACCAAACGCGCTATCCTCTCCGCAACCGCTCGCTTGTACGATGTTTTAGGACTTGTCGGTCCAGTAATACTTTACGCCAAATTATTAACTAAAGCCTTGTGGGTTCTTAAACTTAACTGGGATGAGACTCCACCCACTAATATTGTCAATACATGGCAGCGATATATATCAGAGTTACCTTTAATCTCACATTTACAGATTCCACGTCATATCGGCGTAAATGAAAAATCCCATGTGTCGCTACTAGCCTTCGCCGACGCTAGTGAAAAGACTTACGGGTGTGTCATCTATTCGCATGTTGTTAACGGAAATAATCCTCCAATTATAACGCTCCTATGTTCTAAATCTCGGGTGTCCCCATTAAAGGTTATAACTTTAGCCAGGCTTGAGTTGTGTGCCTCTGTTTTGCTCGCTAAGTTAGCACGCACCGTTTACGATTCGTTGTCATTGAGGCATCCGATCGACAACATTTATGCGTTTTCAGATTCGGAAGTCGCGCTCTGTTGGGCGTGTTCTTCACCGCATAAGTTCAACACCTTTGTTGCTAACCGTATTTCGCAAATACAGTCCTATTTATTACCGGATAACTTTTACCACATCGCCGGCTCGGAAAATCCTGCATATCATATTTCGCGTGGACTGTTACCCTCACAAATTTTAAATTGTGACCTTTGAAATAATACTAATTTTTACGGAATTTATCGCGTATATTTACCTTTTTTACCCAACGTTTCGAGAGCTTTACAGCACCCATGGTCAAGGGAAGGACTGAGATGTTCAACGTCCAACTGTCATAGTTAACTGCGGTTACCATAGATTAAAATTTAACTTTTGTTCCGATCTACACAGTATGAGCTTATGGTATCATGGAGTCTTGCAGTTGTATGCTTGGGTTGGGATTTAATTTTATTTATTATAGGATCCCAAGCAGATGGTAGCACCCAGCCATCTTCTCTATTGAAATTAGGATGTTTTTTTGATTTCAATAGCCTCGCGAATCATCCTTGGAAGGAATCGGTGTTCTTTAGCGAGGATTTGTGGTCTATCAAATCTGATGTAGTGACGGGGGCGATCCTGTACATGTTCACAGACTGCAGACTTCCCGGAGCGTCGATTCTTCAAATCAGCTATATGTTCTTTGACGCGGGTTTTAATTGATCTTTTAGTTTGTCCTATGTAGGAGAGACCACATTCACAATCAAGCTTGTACACTCCTGCATCTTGCAGAGGGACGTTATACTTGACTGATGGTAAAAACTGACCAATCTTCTTCGGCGGCTTGAAGTATGTTTTGATGGAAGCGCGCTTCAAGATGTAGCCAATCTTGTCAGTGACTCCTCTAACATATGGCAGAACAGCAGGTACACGCTCGACTGTGGCCGGCTTCACTCGTTCTCTGTGACGTAGGCACGGGACCCGAAGCTTGTTGTCATGCAAAACTTGCTTGACATGTTGGAGCTCGGCAGTCAGGTGTTTACTGTCACAGATCCCTCGTGCTCTCTGAAACAAAGATTTACCCACTGTAGCTAACTGTGAAGGATGGTGGTGAGAATCACCGTTTAAATATCTATCTGTATGGGTCTTTTTTCTATACACAGTATGGCTCAAGGTGTTATCAGGATTCCGAATTACTAACACATCTAGAAAACTAAGGAATTGTTTGCCTCTAACTCCATTGTGAATTAAATTTTAGAATTTATAGAGTTAAGATGGTCTAAAAATGCAGTTTCTTTATCTAAACTGTCTGCCAGACGTAGGTCTTTAATCTCGCTGACAAAATGGTAGGAATCCTTTATGTGTGCTCTTGTATGTCCCCTGAGCGGTGGCAGACAATGAAACTATGGTCAGTTTTGATGTGCAGTCATTGTTAACATGCTTACCTGTTGAAGACTGCATCTCAATTGTAACTAGAAGGCTGGAAGAAAACAACATGCCCGTAGAATATGCAGTATTACTTAGACACTGCCTTACATCCGGCTACCTATTGTGGAAGGAGGAGTTCTACAAGCAAGTAGATGGTGTGGCGATGGGCTCACCTGTATCTCCCATTGTCGCCGACATATTCATGGAAGACTTTGAGGAGAAAGCCCTGCTTACTTCTCCCATAAAACCAAGATTCTACAAGCGGTACGTAGACGACACTTTCACAATTCTACCTTTAGATAAAGTAACTGCATTTTTAGACCATCTTAACTCTATAAATTCTAAAATTCAGTTCACAATGGAGTTAGAGGTAAACAATTCCTTAGCTTTTCTAGATGTGTTAGTAATTCGGAATCCTGATAACACCTTGAGCCATACTGTGTATAGAAAAAAGACCCATACAGATAGATATTTAAACGGTGATTCTCACCACCATCTTTCACAGTTAGCTACCGTGGGTCAATCTTTGTTTCAGAGAGCACGAGGGATCTGTGACAGTAAACACCTGGCTGCCGAGCTCCAACATGTCAAGCAAGTTTTGCATGACAACAAGCTTCGGGTCCCGCGCCTACGTCACAGAGAACGAGTGAAGCCGGCCACAGTCGAGCGTGTACCTGCTGTACTGCCATATGTTAGAGGAGTCACTGACAAGATTGGCTACATCTTGAAGCGCGCTTCCATCAAAACATACTTCTAGCCGCCGAAGAAGATTGGTCAGTTTTTACCATCAGCCAAGTGTAACGTCCCTCTGCAAGATGCAGGAGTGTACAAGCTTGATTGTGAATGTGGTCTCTCCTACATAGGACAAACTAAAAGATCAATTAAAACCCGCGTCAAAGAACATATAGCTGATGTGGAGAATCGACGCTCCGGGAAGTCTGCAGTCTGTGAACATGTACAGGATCACCCCCGTCACTACATCAGATTTGATAGACCACAAATCCTCGCTAAAGAACACCGATTCCTTCCAAGGATGATTCGCGAGGCTATTGAAATCAAAAAACATCCTAATTTCAATAGAGAAGATGGCTGGGTGCTACCATCTGCTTGGGATCCTATAATAAATAAAATTAAATCCCAACCCAAGCATACAACTGCAAGGCTCCATGATACCATAAGCTCATACTGTGTAGATCGGAACAAAAGTTAAATTTTAATCTATGGTAACCGCAGTTAACTATGACAGTTGGACGTTGAACATCTCAGTCCTTCCCTTGACCATGGGTGCTGTAAAGCTCTCGAAACGTCGGGTAAAAAAGTTAAATATACGCGATAAATTCCGTAAAAATTAGTATTATTTCAATGTGTAGTGTTCGCGTAAATATAAAAAATCATTTTGTGACCTTTGGTTACATTGGCCTTCGTGGGTTTCCTTGCCGTGTAAAGAATGGCCTGTACAAAGGTTCGCATCAACTCATATCAGTTTACCAGAAGAAAAGACTGTGTCGCTTGGAGTCAGTGACATGGAAGAAAACCCATTAAGCTTAAAATTTTCTAATTGGAATAAGTATTTACGATCCGTTGTTTACATTTTAAGGTTTTTAAACAAATTATCGCGCATAAATAAAATTATAACCGCATCCGACATGGAGATTTCTGAAATCACAGTTATTAAAATTGTGCAAGGCATCGCTTTCACCGAAGATATAAAAAATATTAAAAAAGGACAACTATGTTCACCAACATTACGAAGGTTATCGCCATTTATCACGGACGATGTACTTCGAGTAGGTGGTCGGTTAGATTATTCGTCTTTATCGGATTCCCAAAAGCATCCAATATTGCTACCAAAAAAGGGGCATATTGTTGATCCTATAATTGATTATTATCACTATAAACATTTCCACGCTGGTCCTCAGTATTTACTTGCTGCATTACGGGAGAAATATTGGATATTATCAGCTAGCCGTGTAGTGAGATACCGCATTCATAGGTGTAACATTTGTTTTCGACATAAACCCAAACCTATTTACCCCATGATGTCTGCCTTGCCTGCTTGCCGCCTAGAGCAGTGTAATGCGTTTACACACACACAGGTGTGGATTTTTCGGGCCCACTTTATATCACATTGATGCGTAAACGTGGTATACGAAGCCAGAAGGCTTATTTATGTTTATTTATATGCCTCGTTACTAAGGCAGTGCATTTAGAATTAGCGTCTGATCTAAGTTTGGCGGGTTTTTTAGACGCTTTTAAGAGATTTATCTCTCGTAGAGGTCCGTGTCGATTTATATTCAGCGATAACGGTACTAATTTTGTCGCCTCGCGTTCATATTTACATGAATTACATGGATTTTTAAAATCAGAAGAATATTATAAGGCATTCAGTCAGGTGCTCATTGATAATCGCATTGTTTGGAAACTCAACCCTCCAAGCGCTCCACATTTCGGGGGTTTGTGGGAGTCCAATATTAAGGTTGTAAAAACCCATTTGTTTCGCGTAATAGGTAAGCAAATCCTCACGTATGAAGAAATGCTTACTACTCTTTGTCAGATCGAGTGTATCTTAAATTTTCGCCCGCTTTATGTATTAAGCAGTGATCCATCGGAACCTACCGCTCTTACACCCGCACATTTTCTAAATTTAAAACCACTTGAATGCTTACCAGCTGCAGATTTAAGCAAGGAACGTATTAATCTGTTATCACGCTTTTTTTTAATAGATTCTTTAGTTCAGTCCTTTTGGAAACGCTTCAGATTCGAATACTTACATACATTACAGAGTAGAGGAAGTGGAATAAGAACGCTACTGCCATTTCTGTAGGGACGATTGTTCTAATAGACGTGGATAATACTCCACCGCTTCAGTGGCCTCTAGGCGTTGTCACCGAATTGTTTCCCGGTAAGGATGGTGTGGTACGCGTTGTGCAAGTTAAACTTAAGAATTCCACTTTAAAACGCCCTCTTATCAAACTGTGTCCTTTAACAACACAGTGATTAATATAGTTAATTTTACATTATCGTTTATATATTTAGTTTAATTGTTAGGTCATAACGTCGCTTCATTTCGCTACTATATAAGTATTTATATCTATATATATCTATATTTTTATACTTTACTTGCTAGTTGAGGATACCTCAAGGCCGGGGGGGTGTTCGCGCTACTTGCACTATCGCTTAACGCTCAAGGGATTCGTTAATTATTATCCAATAAGATTACTGCAAAGCCCATTTCCGGTTTCCTATCTACTGCCCTCTATGCCCAGCATGTGCATTCGTGTGTTAACGGGCGCACACAAGTTGAGAAGACACGCAACCAACCGCACCGCTTATATCTCGCATCATCGCTCCCGCCCTTGTGTAATTTGGACATTGAATTATACAAGCATATAGTAAAAAGTATAGGCATTTGCAATAACGCTATATTTCGTGATTATCTGTAAAGTTGATAAGTGTGAAGACAGCCGGCAGCCATCGAGACACGAGGCGGATCAGCGGAAGTCCAGGTGAGTGCACATGCATTCCTTCACGTCCTTCCTATATCCCGAATTCAGGGGATTTGCAGTATCACGAATAAATTAAATTCCATTCACCGTTTATTTCTAAATATAATAAAGTAATGGTGAAATGGTTACCCCTAAAGATTGCCACTAATCTTGATCCTTGATTTTAAACTTTTAATATGTAAATGATAAGCGAGTTTAGAGAAATATTAACTGTTAAATAAATATCATCCAAATTCATATTTAGTTTAGAACTTATATTATATAAGACTATAGTTTTCCCGAGAATGCAAGAAACCATAAAGTGACGCTTCATATCAAATTCTAAGACTTTGGAATAAGGTATTTGATGTTGCTGCATTCTGGGTTCGTAGTACGAACAAATATGTCAGACACTAGTGATGTACATCTAAGTTAACGTGAATAGTTTCGAAAGCAGATTTATTAAATAACTTAACGCAAGTAACTTTCTTGCCTTAAGAGTCAATTATATAATGATGAAATATTTGTGTATGATTTTAAATTAATTACTAATTACATTTTTTGTAAAGATATAACTAAATTTGAAAGTTGAAGAATGCGGATTAAGAATGGGTGAGTTAACCGTCAAATGCCTTCTGTACGCCGATGATCAAGTCGGCGGCCGAGTTGCAAATTATGGTTACATTAATGAACGGATCATCAAAAGAAAGGGGTATGAAAGTGAACGCAAGTAAGTCGAAGGTTATGGTTTTTGAAAGAGAAGAAAGTAAAACGATTTGTGAAATAAGAATAGAAGGGGAGCTGATCGAGCAAGTACATGAGTTTGTATACTTGAGCTGCGTATTTAGCAGGGATGGGAGATATGATAAGGATATAGAATGACGAGTGAATGCGGGAAATAGAGTAAATGGGGCCTTGCACTCTATTGTGAAGAGTCAAAATGTGTCGAAAAAGGCACGTATGGCAATTCACAGTGCTGTGTTAGTCCCTACTTTAACCTATGGTAGTGAAAGTTGGGTGTGGCAGAAGAAGCACGAGAGTAGAATAAACGCAGTAGAAATGCGGTCGTTAAGGAGTGTGTTAGGGTTGAATCTGAATGACAGGGTAAGAAATTGTGTAATAAGCGAAGAGTGTGGTTTGCAATATGATGTGACCAGGATTAAGAAAGGAATGCTTCGGTGGTTTGGTCATGTGGAAAGAATGAATGAGGAAAGTGACAAAGAAAATTTATGTTGCAGAAGTGAAAGGCAGAGTCGGAAAAGGACATCTTTGGCGAAAATTTATCAACCAAATTGGCGATTTAATGGAAACCGGCCAAATTAGGAGTACCCTTAACCGACGAGCAGGTATGCGTAGGTGTATGGATGTGAAGGAGGCGAGAGAGGTGTGTCAGGATCGTGCCAAATGGAAGTCTCTAGTCTCTGCCTACCCCTCTGGGTGACAGGCATGAGTGTTTATGTATGTATATGTATGTATATAACTAAATATTAAACATGATATAAGCCCGTAAGTTATAACTATATATATTTTATTTCTGTTAAAATTATTATGTTTTTTAATTAAGAGTAAAAATATTATAATAGAAACTTGCTGATGTAACCGTAAATAAAATTCGACTGGGACAAAAATATAAATCAGCATAAACTTAAAAGATTGGCTTAAAATTAAAATTTATAATTTAAAACTCGTAGTACGTTAACAACATGAGTGATATTACTACGTGATTTTACGTTGTGATGTAATTCTGTAGGTCTGAATAATTCATCTGTCTACTATATCAGTTGAACGAATGCGGGCATTATAATAACCATTAATTAGTAAACAATCACAAAATCTGGACTTAAATCATGCTGTTTACAAAATATTTGTGTAATATTTATTTTTTTATATGTTTTTCTACTAGTCTTGTGGGATGGAGAGGATTATATTAAAAGCTTGAAGTTTTTCTCTTGATTAAATCTTTTCCTGATAAAATACGTAACGAGGATATTAGCAAAGAGGCAATGATCTGGCCATATAGCAGAATCGAGAACGACGGAGTAGAAAGGTTTACGAGTGGTAACCTTGAACTGATAAGTGAAGTGTGGGGTGGCACTCCACTAGATGGAGTGACGATCTGATGAAACGACCAGTGAGTTAATGGATGCAGGTAACTTTATACTATTTATAGGTAATTAATAGAGAGCTCTATGTTCAGCAGAGTTTCAAGGTTTGTAATGACGATGATGAACATAATATCATTTATGAGTGAGTAACGAGTTCGTAGAAAATCCAAGGGTGTAGGTGTCTGAAGATATCCCTCAAAACAGGTTCCCGTCTTGTCATGGCGGGGGGACATAGTTGCCGTGGCTTGGACAAAGAGTAACTCACATGAATGGCCCGAGGTAAAGGGCCAACCCAAGGTGACTGATTCCGAGTTGGCTTGGCGAGCCTACTTTGGATGTGTGTTGGTGGCCTACGGCGAGATGTAGGGTCCTCTCACCCTACCTATGCAGCCGAGATGAAGACCTAGAGGAAGAGGAGTGTTGTTATGGCCATGCGGCTGCGAGGGAGATGAGTTTCGATATTGCGAGCCACCACCCTTCCTGTATTCCGCAGCCGAATTTAGGTTGGTGGCATAGTCATAGACCAGATCCGCCACCGAGGTCAGAAAGGCTAATGCTTTTGAGTGCTCGTTTTTCCTGGCCGCATGTATGGCTGGTATATATGGCCGCATCGGACACGGGGCGTCCGTTGCGAAGGTGAAGTTGGAAGGGTGAGGAGAAAAATGCGTCATGTATTCGGGTACGCCCTACCTGAGAAAGTGATGGGGGAAAGTGGCCAGCGCTGATGGAGCGGTGAATGTCTAGGAAAGCGTTTCTGTGACCCTGCCAATATGCAACAAAGGTAGAAGGCCATAGAGTTTTAGTCGGTGCAAGTCCGATGTAACCCGTCCTTGCCCCCGCGAGGCAGGTATGCATAGGCTTCCCCATGTTAAAATGGTGTCTGAAGATGTAGGTTCTCCCGATGATCTCTGGCCTTGGTCTGGCCACACTTTCCTAACTGTATCAGTGGACTTATATGGGTTGCAAAAATGATATGGGTCAACAACATTCTTATTACGTATCGAGTCGCCAAATTTATTCATGTAATAACGTTTAATTATTATGTAATTAATATCAGTTTATATCCTTTCGCAAGTCAACTGCTGAACATAGACCACCCCCCAAAAAATGCTACAAAGCATGGTCCTGAGCCATCTGTATTCATCGATTGCTCTTTCTGATCATTTATCAGGTTGTCAATTCATCTAGAGGAGAGTCCGCCTTTTAATTCGCTTACCGCTATGAACTTGCCACTTGAGAAACCATACTTAACATCGGTTGTCAGTTCTTTGTACTATATGGCCGGCCCCATTGCCACTTTATCCTACTAATCTGTTGGGATTTGACGTTACTCTGGTTCTACTTTTGTTATCTTTATTTCTTAGTCAAATCATCACACAGAAAAACCTTGAGCATAGCCCTCTACATATCCCCCGAATGAATTTGAGCTTCATCATACGGCCAGTAGTGAGGATCCACGTCTCAGATTTTTACGTCAATCAATAACTGCCGGCATAAGTGTAGTAATTGAATAAAGAATATATGAATAAGTAACCTTTTAACTCGTTTATAAGTTTCAGAACAAATCAATCTGGCCAGCTTCCGCATGGTACATCATCAGTGATTACAGCGCGTGTTGGATTTTACAAAAGTTCAGCTACAGAGAAAAGGTGTAGAATATAGCTAATTCATCCAGATAAATATTTCCTCAAATTGAATAGTCAGTTTGGAAAGGATATGATTTCCCTAAGCCATACTATATATATAATATATAATTTACACTAATAGGTTAGCAGCAACGCTTTATTGATGACAGAAGTAAGCAAGAAGAGAAACAGGGAGAAATTTTACCTAATACGTTTATTTGGTCATAAACAATAAAACACAAAAATGTGTAAAAAGTAGATTATACCAACAATATATTATTATTAATAACTCAGATTATAATATTGGATTTATATTTTAAAGAAATAGTATAATAGCAAAATAAATAGGTTACTTAGCTTAATGTGAGTCTTTTGGCCATTACAGTACTGCAGTTCACGATACAATGACCGTGTCTGTGGTTTGTGATGTTAGTGCTGTTAGCCTTTTTGACTTTAACAGCTTCATCGGACTCAGGGATCGCGGCCTGCAAGGCCAAGAGTTATAAAAAGGGGTTTATATTATTACCAATGTTAATTACTTAACTATGTTTACATACAGAGAATATAGATGAAATATCTAACGGCCGTCTAAACAGGGGGTGACGGGTCCCAGCTTTGACTGCTAACTCGTACCGACTGGGCGGTGGGAACCGCCGAGGTACGCGAGTGTACACGTGGTGTGAAAGGGTGTGCAACGCACCCGTCTGTTGTCTCGCTGTGTCCCATCTATTATCAAGTGCTCGGTATGGTGCTGAATTGCTCGTTTGGAAGGAGCTCGTTAGCAAAGACGTGTTCAAGGAGGCGATTTAATATGATTCGTTCGTAAATTTTCTCCAGTGTGCTGAAGAGACTAATGTGTCTGTAGCTGAAGACTAAATTGCGCGGTTTTCCTGGTTTCGGGATACCTATAACGTCCGCCACTTTCCAAGCACCTGAGGAGGAGAAGATGCTGGAGAGAAATGTGTTGAAAATATCATGTAAGTGGCTTTAAGAGTAATTTCAGCAACCTGTTGCTAATGCCGTAGGGGCCCGGTGCTGATTTCAGACAATTTATAAGATAAAAAATAAATAAGATAATACAATGCTTTGTGAAACGAGGAAGCCCTATGTTCAGCAATGGACTTGTTATGGCCTGTAATGAAGATGATGACGAACATTTACGCCGGGTCCACATTTGATCGTCTTGGCGTATCTCCGTCGCGTGTCGAAAAAATGTATCATGATCGTGTCGTATTTGATACGTATAGTGATCGGTAGTATAATATACGTGTTTTGATACAATTTTTCAAGTTGAGAACGTTCAATTGAATTTGGTTAGTATAGCGAGGTTCATAGACTTTTCTGTTTTGAAAGAATAACTGCACGTTTGTGTTTTTAATTTTTTAAATTTTTCATCTTTACATATTATTTAAAAATCCATCTAACATGTTCACATTTTTTCTTAAAGGAATTTTGTTAATTTTATAAATATATAGGTATTAGAATGGCTGCAAGCAGATTTCAACAGGTATTATGAGCAAAACCAAGCTCCGTTCATGATGCCGTTTCACACAAACTAGTTCCAAATTAAAGACCTAGAGCAAGGTCTTCACAAGTTTCTCCGATAGGTGGCCAATTTGTAAGTCAATGAGTTTTCGCACCACTATTAGGTCAAATTTAAAAATAAAGTATAAATGTAGTTAAATAATGACTAGAAACTAAAAGCAGAATGACTTTTATTCCGAATATCTCTCAAAAGTAATTTGATAAATTTCCAAATATTTTTAGTTTGTAAGAAATAATTGGGATGAAGTCTTTACGTATAAGGTATATAATAAGGTATATATATAGTTGTAATGTATTTATTGCAAACGGTATAAAAAAATAATTAGAATGACATCAAAAATAATCTATAGGCTAACAAAGTAAAAAGAGAGAAAAAAAACCATAATAACAAAGTAAATAAAAGTGTGTGTGTGTGTGTGTGTGTGTGTGTGTGTGTGTGTGTGTGTGTGTGTGTGTTCGTGTGTGTGTGTGCGCGTGTAAACGTCGTAATATTGTATGAGAATTATTTAGTGGAAACGATAAGATTCTCAGTAGCGTCGTAGTCAAAATTACTTAACCACTTTAGTAAAATTGACTTAATATTATTATTACTTACATGGGCGGTTTTAAAAATTGTATTTAATTTGTTGTACAGTAATGTAGCAGAGTAGTTAAAGTGTCTTCTAACGAAATTGCTCTTGTAGGCAGGCAAGGGATAGCGGACCGTCCTCTTATCACTTATTTGTATTTGAGAAGCAGTACTATTGTGATATTTACGAATAGAATGGAAAATATATAACTTTCGTATGGTAAGTACTCCACATTTTTTGTATAAGTCCTCAGTCGGGTGTCTATAAGGTAGGCCTTTAATAACTTTCAATAAAGCACGTTGTGCACGTTCGAGTTCGATAAGGTGTGTTATAGCTGCCCCACCCCAAGAACTAATGCAGTAAGTCATAAAACATTCTGCAAGGGATTTATATACTTTCATTATAGCCTCATTATCTAAAATATCTCTTTAGTTTTTAAACACATATATGAGCTTCCTTAATTTATTACTAATAGCAGAGATATGTGCTAACCAATTTATCTTGTCATCAATAATTACGCCCAAGTATTTTACATTGTCACTACGCAATAAGCGCGGACAGTTACATCCAGGTGTGGTGGTTGGAAACCTGGTACAAGTAAATTTATGTATTACTAATTTTGAATTTACACTCGGCTTGCAAGCGTTTGTAATGCTAAAGCTTAAGAACTTAGACTTTTTTTAGACGTATTTAATGATAGGAGGTTGTCTTCTAGCCATGCAGTAACGGTTTTTAAACCTTCTTCAGCTAACTTTTATACGGAGTTCCAGGTTCGTTCCCGAAATAGAAGTACATCAATCAATCACAACAAATCATCAAACATCTGAATTGTTGCACCATTTACTACTGTATTACACAGGTCATTAATGTAGATCACAAACATCGTGGGGCCCAGTGTACTTCCTTGTGGAATACCATATATACAGGATGCGCTGTCACTTAGTAAGTTATGAAGTCGTACGCTTTGTTTTCTTTCACTCAGATAGTCTTTAAACCACATTAGCGGGGTACCTCTTATACCAAAGCCTTCCATACGTGCCAGTAAGATGGGAATGGACACTGTATCGAATGCTTTTTGAAGATCCAAAAATACGCCAAGGCATTTATCACCCGCATTCAGATGATTGACTATTTGTGATGTAAGATTTTGAACGGCATCATCCGTAGATCGTCCGCATCGAAATCCAAATTGGTTATTTGATATAAATTTATGTTGTTCCAGATATCTTAAGAGTCTTTTGTTAACAATTTTTTCCATAACCTTAGATAAGGAAGTCAACAATGAAATGGGCCTATAGTTGGTGGGAAGTCTTTTGTCACCTGATTTGTATAACGGTGTAACTATTGTTCTTTTGAATATATTAGGGAAGGTACCTGTATTAAAGCTCAGGTTACACAAATGCATCATAGGTTCTGCCAGAACATGACAACTGTCTTTCAGTACCCTACAAGGTATGTCGTCCCAACCAGTTGCACTAGATTGCCTGGGGTCCTTTATGGCACTTACTACTTCCAACGGATCAACTTGATAAAGCACGAATGAGTTTAGTGGAGCACTTTTTGTAAAGATTTTGGAAGCTAATTCAACGTCTGTAGTATTTATGGTCTTGAGTGTATTATTAGCTATACTGTTGCCAATACTGGTAAAATAATTATTGATTTCGTTAAGTGATTCCTTTACTGTTGGTATAATTTTCAAGAGACATTCAGCTGTTTCGGTTCTTTTTGTGAAACCCCCAACTTCTTTAATTAGGTTCCACGTTTTCTTACTATCTTTAAGATGTTTTGTAAATTGCTGCTTGTAATAATTCATTTTAAGTGTTTTAATTATTTTATTACATATGTTTCTATAATTTATGTATTTAAATTTGAGTGTGTTATCATTTGTAGACTTTTTATAATTGTTATACAATTTATTTCTTTTCCTTATTGCTCTAACTACTCCGTCCGTAATCCATGTTTTAATTATCACATTTTTTGCAACTTTGTTGGTGTCATTTATAAGTAAATACTCTTGCCAATTTTCCAATGCTAAGTCGTTTTTGATAGCACTATAGTTTAATTTATTTATGTACTTCAAATTGTTATTTTGAGCAGGTGAGTTAATATTTTCTACAAGTAGCAAAATTGGCGAGTGATCGGTAAGTTTACTAAAAACGAACGATTGCCATTGTTGGTTTGTTTTTATCATGAAATGGTCAATACAGGTGTTATATCTAGTTGGTTTATCGACGCCCGGAATAAGGCCATAATAGGCCAGTTGCGTTAGGTACGAGCAAGCGTGACTAGATATTTGATTAGGAAGAATATCAATGTTGACATCTCCAGCCAAGATAATATTGCGTGCAGGTAGGTTCTGAAGTAGGTTATCTAATGAGTCAATGTAGTTTGTAGGCTTAGAAAAACAAGGTGGTCTATACGTGAAAATGATAACAGTGTCATTCTGCAATGTTACTGTTAAACAATTACCTTCTGTTATATAGTATTCATTCACCGTGCATTCTATGGTGTTTCGTATGTAAACTACCACACCGTCGTTTTGGTTATAACTCTTTTTAGTAAAATGTATTTTATAGCCATATGTATCGGGTGGATTTTTATATTCATTAGTCCAGCATTCTGTTAGTACTAAAATATCGATAGTGTATTCCAGGCTAGAGAGATAAATAAGCAATGTATCTAGATTACGATTTATGCTCCGAATATTAAGAGCTAATATTGATAAGTTATTACAAAAGCTACTCAATAATTCTGAACAACATGTTGTGTCATCTACATAGATACAGTACGGATATTATTGTCAATGTCTTTAATATTATTTGGATTGAATTTTATAAAAGAATACAACATTATCAATATAATCAAGGACAAATTTTATGCATATTGAAAAATATATTAAAGATGGTATATTTCGTGGTATTGTTACGTATATTTGGAAGTGGACGACGCTTATAATATGTAATTGAAAGTAGGTGTTTGTATGTGTGTTACAAAATACTATCAATATTAAGAGAAAACATATTTTAAAAAATATTAAGGTACTAAACAAAATTGAGTGCTTATAAATAGGCATTAATACTAGCGGTGTAGTCTTCAACATATAGCAGCCGATGAATAGTGCTAGTCACATTTCCTTGTTCTTTAGATTATTAATGGCACTTTCCGAGTGTATACCAATCTGTTCTTCTGTATAAGTTTTGTTGGACTTCCTTTGGTAAGGTGTTTTTAAGAAAAGAATCTGGTGCTCCAGATTCTTTTCTTAAAAACACCTTACCAAAGGAAGTCCAACAAAACTTATAGTTATACATGACAGCATGTTTTCTTGCTAGATAAAAGAGATGTTTGCTTTTTGTTGTTAGATTTTCGGAAATGAATACTGGTGTGCGTGGACCTTTGATTGATAATTGGTCTGTGTTTAACTTATCTTCTTTGTGTTCTTTGTTGAAGTATTTCGAAGCCCTTATAATTTTTTCCTTTACTAATACTGTCGTGAACTCCACAATTATCGGCTTGTTTGTTGATTTTGAATAGGGTCTGAAAACATCTTTAATATCCGAGTTCTGTATTGGAATTTCAATTATATTTCCTATATTTATAACAGTATTAGCCAAATCCTGCTTAGTCTCACTTTGATTTTTTGGTATGTTTCTAATTTCAATACTAGCAGAACGAATCTGATTTTTTAACTGTTCAATTTTTTCTTCGAATATTCGCGTCTGGCTTCTATCTTCTTTTTTTGTATTCTCAAGTTGAACTAATCTTTCCAATACATCATCATATTTTGCCACGGTAAACTCGACAGACTCCTGTAATTAAGCATTCTGTTCTTTAATTTGTTCTATTAGCGACTGCAAAGACAGAAAATATTGTTGCTGTTTCTTTTCAAACTCCTCAAACATACATAAAATTTCTGATTTGAATGCTAACATTTCTGATTCTCCAATTTCTTCTTTTCTTCTTTTGCTGCGTTTTGATACAATAGAAGTAAGTTCTGAGTCAGACAACGTTGGCACTTTCGTATTATCAGCTTGCGCTGCTAGCAAGGTAGATTTCGAGCCAGCTTGCGTCGGTGGCGGCATGCGGTCGACAGGCATATTTAAAACAAAGTACGAAATAACAGGCTTATAATATGTGCAACCGTAAATCGACTAACTACTATTTTAGATCTTATTGCAATAGATATACAGTGCTCACTACACAATAGCTTTAGGGGTCTCACTTACTGGGTGACAATCGAGGTTTTCATACAACTTCACAAGTCGACCAGTCCAAGTTGACCTCCTCAACAACTTCCATGCGATACTGTATTTCTTTCTTCGTCGTACACAAAATAACACAACGCTTATGAAGTAGAACGCAACGAAGATACAATTGTTTCACTTTACCCTATGACATTAATTAGATAGTTCTGTCTTCCTTCACCTTTGGAGTGATCCGAGTGTTAATGGAGGGGTACGGGCAATTGTTTATGAACACTAGTAAATACAATAAGCAAGCCCTTCGTTCTTTAATACCTCCTTGCCTTTTCTGCACTCCTAATATTATGACTTTATTTTAAACTTGTTAAATAATTTATATTTTTTTTTAAATGAAATATACGTCTTTACTTAAACTCAGAGATCCGGGGGGGAATCTCAATATATATATATATATATATATATATATATATATATATATATATATATATATATATATATATATATATATATATATATTTATATATATATATATATATATATATAGAAGATTGAGATACACTACTGAGTGCAGCTCTCCTCTCAGATAAAGGTCACGGTCACGGTAAGACCACGGTCCACCACGGGGTATACTGCCCCAGTGTAAATTTGAAGACTTTACACACCTCTAAGAAAACTATTGAGAACTCTCATGCGTTCAGGCTTATCCTCGATGTTTTTCTTCACTGTTGAAACATGTGATATTGATTGCTTAAACGCACATTATTATAACTCCGAAAAGTCAGAGGTGCGTGTCTGAAATTGAACTTGCCACAGCCTTGGCTGCGTAGGCTGCTCATAAATATAAATATTCGAAAAACATTTCCCTCTTGCAAACAGGTAAGATTAATTTGCATAATATTGTTTACATAGATTACATTTTTATGCACATGATTCAGTTACTTGGTTCACGCTTTTAAGTTTACCAAGCCCTGAAAAATCGATATAAATATTATATTAACATTTAAGTCAATTGTAATTTTATATTATAATATTAAATTATGTGCATCATCGCTGTGACGTAAAAGTAAAACGGTAAAATATTTTTTTTAATAATGTTAACAATGTTGTACTTAGATGGCGCTGATGTCGTTCTAATTGCGCTCCGCTTAAGGCTATTGATGTCACGTTTTCATATCAAAGAAACTGTATTAACCTTTGTTCTCTTTGCAATAGATGTGTCGTAAATTTTCTCATAAAACGTTTAAATGTAATATTATTATCTAAGTAACAGACGTAGGTATATAACTATTACATTTTATTTTTTATAAATTATAAATTTTTATCTGCAAGAATCACGGTACAAAAATATGTAACAATTCTATCTAGTGCACTCGTGTTTCGCTAACAATGGTAAATAGCATGCAAATACAGAATCAAGATTATTAATTAATTACAATCTAAAAAAATCTTTTACGTAATAATAACATTCGGTTTTTAACCAATTAAACAAATGTTTCTTAAATAATCTTTCGCTTAATAATTTAAGTTTTTAGGTAGTTTATTTAATATTTTTATACACTTATTTAGGCCATTTTTGTTGTATTTAACGAAATTAATTAACGGTGACTTATTTCTAAAAACAAACATGCCAACTTGATAAATGTATAATGACGGATGGGGTAATATTATACCAAGTCTTTTAAATACTGGTTTACAGGATTTATCTGTCGACACCCCGAACGTTGCACGAATAGATACATTTTTTTGGGCAACGAATGCCCCATTTGGGTCAATGCTATGTGTTACTGGTGTTGTAATGCGTTGGAAGAGAATGAGTGACTGCAGCGGGTGTCCTTTTATTGGTCGGTCATTTCTACCACCTCCATCTCGGCGGTTTGCGTTTCTTATTGGCTGAAAATCACGTCACATTCTATACTCCCAAACCTCCCCCCTTTCAGTGTGTATGGGATGGAATGCGTGGATAGGACAGAGAGAGAATATTATTAAATATTAATCTAAATCAAAATGCGAGAGTACAGGTTTTATTCCGCGCAACCAGATGGTAAAAAGACAAACAAACAGACGACCCATCGTATGTTAAGGGGATGCTGCGGCTAATTAATACCTACATTTATCTTTGATTAAGAACTAAAATACCGTGTAGTAGCGGTGTAAAAATATCCACTACTCTCTTATCATCCCATGTTTGTCATAAGAGGCGACAGAGGAAAACAAATCAGGAGATAGGTAAGAACACTTTTTTAATAACGACCAAAAATAAAAAATAACTGCGGTTGTCGACCCGCTTGTAAAGCGTGGCAACTATGTCACACATCCTCCTTTGATCTATGGGGAGGTCTATGTGGATTTTGATCAGCTATAATATTAAGAATTAAAAGTACTAGATGCATTACCACACCTGACGACTATGCCGGAATGCCTCGTTACCAGTAAAACGTTTCTCCAATTTACATCACCTAACATTCGAAACAAAAGCTGATATTTTACGCTGGTATTTTGGCGAAAAGTATGTTCTTCATATTTTTTGGTCGACTGTGCCGCTTAGAAGCCATGATATGGCATGATATTTTTCTATAAAACAACAGCTTGACACTGCTGTGTTTCGTCGTATCAGTCATATCATCATCATCATTCCTGCTTTGAGCTTGTTAGGCTCCGCACGTGTCGGTCGAGGTTACTCTCGCCACTTCACTCTGCCGGTTCATGTGCGTGATTTATTTAATAATAAAGCTATACCTTATACCCGGCTACTGCTTTGTTCTGTGTGTATGGTGACCGTATTAGTACTCATACTGTGATGCGCGAAGCCTGTTGTCCCGGGGTACAGAAGTCTCACAAGTGAGGTTTATCGAACGCTTTTGGTGGCTTGAGTATACACCCACTGCCTCAGAGGCAGTCATCTATTTTAATTTTATTTTTGTATTGCTTGTTGCATTAGGCAACAAGCTAGGTACACACCATACGGTACCAATGCGCTAGGTATACAGGTGTTTAATTAGGCACACTCCTTACGGCGAGGAGATTGGTAAATACCTGTGCTAGTTCTGTTAGCATAGACATAATGGCGTCGTTTCCAAACGACGATCTCGCAGATTTCTTGCGACAATCTTTTCCTGACACATGGACGGTGAATCTCATACAACAAAAAGGACATACTGGTTCATCATGAGGTTAAACCCCTCTCCCCTCCTTGCGCCCTGGTCTCACCGGATTCGTCCGCGTCTGTAAAACGATGCAGTCTCACCCGCGTCCTTCGCGATGACAACCCGCGGCCCTTCTGCAGCCAACTCGGATGCCGACTCAAGCTCTGAATCTGATTCCGAAATAGGGATGAGGTGCATGACCCGCCCAAGCCCGAAGATGTAGAGTTCACTCTCGTCCAGGGCAAAAATCGCAAGTGGGCTTCTCCGAAAAAGGCAGCCGAGACTAACTTGAACCCCCCCCCGCCTGCCACCACCACTCCGGCTAAATAGCCAGCCCACGCGGGGCGTTCTCATGCGCACATGTAAGAAAACAACAGAAAGTAGGTTTGTCAATGGAATAACTACTTACGTCTATGACCATTGATGCGTTGAAGTAACACAAACGTAGTATTGATAGATCCACTGCGGTCAAACGACCATACACTGACTCAATGACAGCAGTTGCTCGGTATTATATAGCACCCGTAATTAATATCTAATCTAAAGCATTTCCACAGTGAAACTGTTTTTTTTTCTTTTTCATTTCTCAAAAAGGTTATCTCGCATTCTTTCATGTTGAGACTTACGCTACACCGATAACTCCTACAAATCAACACAAAAAATGCGATTTAATATTTACAAATCACTATACGTGATCATTTCCATGTTAACCATTGAATAGATTGGTAATGTAAAAAGCTAGTAGCAGTAATATAATGGATACACTAGACTTACAACATCATCTGAAAAAGATTCACCTCAGTCTAGAAAATAATGTTTTTGCTACTAATGGACTACTCATGTATACCCACGTACCAACGTATATAATATGCAATTTGGATACATATGATAAACAATGCTCACATTTGATAGATTTATATATCGATACGAATGGCATCAATCAACATTTTGATTCGTTTCGACGATCACCCGTACGATATCTTCTAGAATTTTTAACAAGGAATTGTAAAAGATAGGACTGTGATGTTGATAGGATTTAGAATTAGTGGAATTCAGTTCGAGGTGAATATTGCTTAATGTATTTGCTATATAAGTTTCAGGGATGTTAAATGCATAGTTTTTCGAGCATATTTAAAGGAATCGCACTATACAACGATATTTTAATAAATGAGATGTTTTGCTCCTATTTTATAAATAATGTTACGAGCTTGAGGTTCGTGACAATAAAAATTGCCGATAGAATTACCTAAATTAACACTTTAATTTACTTTACACAAATTAAAGTTAAAAACACTAATAATTAAACACACTAATTCACTTAATTCCGCTCCGAAGCTTCGCTTGTGTCGCCGAGTTCAACTCTGTCGATCGCATCTTGCAGCGCCTATTTATATAATTAGCAAAGAAGCGTCCCGAACATTCAGGTAAATGCGCGCCAGGCAACGAGTATTCGAGTGTAGATTTTCCAGAAACTTAGTTCTTCGGGTGGCGCTGTCGGTCGAAAGATTTGTGATGTCATTTACTGCAAAGCTCCCCTCGCTCTCGTTCCTGACACTAGATGGCACTAGTGCACTGATTTGAGCGCGGCGTAACACATAGCAATAACATTTTGGAAATAAAAATTTTAACAAAATTAAGGAATGTGTTTTATTTGTGATTCAGAATAGCGTGGTAGCAACAAACAAAGAAGGATAATACAATATCACTGATTAAGCAGGGTGTACAACGAGTAATATAGAAAGAGCTCAATGACAATGTTCATGGAACAATAGATAAGAAAAAAGATTGAACACAATGGAAACGCTTATGAGGGTGCAGGCCAACCGAATATCAATCAGATATTAGATAATTGATCTGGACATCTTTGGAACAGCACATCCAACGCAAAAACGGACGCAGATTCTTGATCAGACCATGCAAAAATCATATTCGTTGATCCACCTCCAGCGGACGAGAGCTGTGAAGTGAGCCAGAACTGGTACAAACTAACTACTAATATATTTTACTGTCTGACAACATTTTTGTTGTAACAGTTAAATGATTTTTTTGACTTTTTTATTATTAATTTGTTTTGTATTGAAATTAAAATTGGTTAACTAGATAAAATTATGACTTTTAAGGTTCATATTAAATATTGCATAGATTTGATACGTGGTAGAGCCATGCTGCAGCTATGTATGTGTAGCACAAATGGGTCGGCTCGACCGCGAACGGACGATGCTCTCACAGAATACCATAATAAAATAGCAGCTTAATGCTGCTGTGGTTTGTTTAGTGAGTGTAGAGACCACTTCTAAAAGAAATAAGGCATTTCATCTTTGTCCTTAGGACTGACAACCTATCTGCATTTTTGTTCTTAGTTGGGGATAGATGTAGATGTCAATAAACCACAGCATCCACTTACCACCACGTTTACTGTATGCTCGTTTGTCACCCTTATTCTATAAAAAATTGAATAATACCTACTTATAAAGTCATCAAAACGCTTTAAATGAAAACGGTACGAAATTAATGTTTCATCAATATGTCAATTAATATGTCAAATGTCGACATGTTGTCAACCTAATACCATTTCAAAATGAGGTTTCACTCTCCAAAAAAGTAAGAAAGAAATTTCTGAGGTGTCCTCTTTTAACCCTTCAAGCGCCAAAAAAATCCCACGCAGTCGCATGCACCCGGCAAATCCCAAACGGTCGCATGCGACCGCATCAACCCACAGCACTTAAAACCATTAAAACTTATATTGAGAGACTATTTTTCTATGAGGATGTTTAGCATTATAAAATCTGTACAAAATTCTCTACCTTGCGGTCTAAACAATAGTCAGGTTTTATACATCATTACAAAAAGATTTTATTGTATTTTGATAACAAAAAAAAAACATACCAAGCGAATCTCGGCAGCGTGAAAATCGCATTTATTTCAGTATGTATTACTCGAAATTATTTACGTAAAAAAATAAATTATATTCACACAATAACTTTCATTACAATTTTAAAATAAAACACTAATAAAACATTAGAAAAATCCAAAAATCAACACAATATTTCACGCACATTCACGCAAAAATGGCGGATGAAATAAACGTAGATTATAAATAAATATTCGTAGGATCACAGTTTTTTATTGCGCTAGAGGATAGAGTATTTTATATTTATTATATAATGCCAAACTTCTTCATAGAAAAGTAGTCTCTATATATAATATTTTATGGGTTAAAATGTTGTGGGTGGGTGCGACCTTACGAAACCGCTAGGGATTTGATGGTATATGGCCGCGGTCTCATGAGACCGCTAGGTGGTTTATAAGTTAATCACATTTTTAAAAGAAAAGGAATAGACAAGAAATAAAAGCATATGTATAGTAAAATTAGACTACAAAACAAAAAAATGCAAAAAATGTGTTGGTAACCCGAGCAGGCTGATCCACACAAGTGTCATTTGTTGCGCCTCACGGTCAATAAGAAATATTTAGGCATCATTAATAGTTACGTCGAAGGTCAGCACATAATCTAAAGATAATAACTGTTTAAATGAAGTTTTTTTTTCTCTAAATTACGACAAATCCTTACATATTAAGCGCATTGAGCAAGTAATAGGATAACCCTGCTGAAAGTAGTGGCTAACAATACCCCCGAAATTTATCATTACGTTTGGCAATGTTATAGTGAAATTCAAACTTGTTTCATCAAAACCATATTATTAAGTTTGCTGTTCAGCAGGATGATCCATTAGGTCCAGCTCTTTTCAGTTTGGGAGTTTAACCTATTATTTCAAATTTAAAATCCAAGATGAATGTATGGTATCTGAACGACGGTATACTGGGAGTTAAAGCAGGTGACAACCAAATACCAATAAATGTGAAATATTTATTTCCAATTATTTACCTTATTCTAACAGAGATACCTTAATTCAAAATTTCAATCAGTTTTCTCCAGGAATATAAACTGTCTATATGGAATCGCTTCACCTGCTCGTTGCTCCGTTGTTTTTCAATAGTATTAAACCGGTTTTAAAAACAAAATTTGATAAATTTTTAAATCACGTTGATAAATTATATAAATTATAATTAAATAAATAAGAATAGAAGGAGAGTTAATTGAGCAAGTGGATGAGTTCGTATATTTGGGATGTGTATTCAGCAGGGATGGGAGATGTGATAAGGACATTGAACGACGAGTGAATGCAGGAAATAAAGTAAATGGGGCTCTACACTCTATTGTGAAAAGTCAGAATGTGTCAAAAAAGGCACGTATGGCAATTCACAGTGCTGTATTAGTCCCTACTTTAACGTATGGTAGTGAAAGTTGGGTATGGCAGAAGAAGCACGAGAGTAGAATAAATGCGGTAGAAATGCGGTCGCTAAGGAGTATGTTAGGGCTGAATCTGAGTGACAGGGTGAGAAACTGTGTGATAAAAGAAGAGTGTGGTTTGCAAGATGATGCGGTGACCAGGATTAAGAAAGGAATGCTTCGGTGGTTTGGTCATGTAGAAAGAATGAATGCGGAAAGACTGACAAAGCAAATATATGTTGCAGAAGTGAATGGAAGAGTCGGAAAGGGACGTCCTAGGCGGAAGTTTGTCGACCAAATTGGCGATATACTAAAAATGGGCCAAATTAAGAGTACCCTTAACCGACGAGCATGTATGCGTAGGTATATGAATGAGGAAGAGGCGAGAAAGGTATGTCAGGATCGTGCTAAATGGAAGTCTGTAGTCTCTGCCTACCCCTCTGGGTGACAGGCGTGAGTGTTTATGTTATGTTTATGTTTTAAATTATATAAAATCCCTATATTGCCCTTACTATTTTAAAATATTGTCTCTTTGTACCTAAATTTACATACTCATTACGCTCAAGTCCAGTCTGGAAATGTTCGGATATTTTAAAAGATATTGATAGTAATCTTAAAATTGCTTAGGAAAAAAATTCTAAATTTGAGATTAAATACAATAGCCTGGAATCAAGCCACTTTACCTATCAAATTTGGTGGTATTGGTGTAAGAAACATTTCTAGCGTCGCATTGCCTGCTTTGCTTGCTTACGTGCATAGGTTCAATGATTTATGGAACACAATTTTAAATAATAAATTAGACCTGTGTTTTGCTGCGGAGGCAAAGCAAACATGGCTAATGCTCTGTCCCGGCGAAAATGTCCCACTAGAAGTTAACCAACAAAAGCAGTGGGATATTCCGTTGGTACAGAGTGTCCAGAAAAAATTATTTCAAAGATTCCATAGTCAACAAGATCAGGCTCGCCATCTAGCTGTTTCGACTAAGGAATCTAGGCACTGGTTACATGCTCTACCATCAAGTAATCTCGGCACATTGCTTGATGGGGAGAGCTTGCGCATCTCCGGGGGAATCCGGCTTAAAGCGGCAATTTGTCAACCTCATCAGTGCCCTGTGGTAGCAGCGTCGATGAGTTTGGGCTCCACGGACTTTCATGCAAGAAAAGTGCAGGTAGGTTTTCCCGTCACGGTTCTTTGAACGAAGTCATCCTTGAGGCTCTTATCTCCATAAATATCCCCTCGGTTTTGGAGCTTTGCGGGTTATGTAGAGACGATGGCAAGAGACCCAACGGTGTGACTTTGGTCCCTTGGGAGAGAGGTAAATACCTAGTGTGGGATGCTACTTGCGTTGACACTTTGGCGGCATCTTATCTCAAGAGTACGTCTTTTAGAGCCCGGGTGGTATCAGAAGAAGCCGAATTTAGTAAATGACGTAATTATGAGTCTTTGGGAAATGACTACATATTTGTGCCTTTTTCTGTAGTGGCTATCAGTCCGTGGGGTCCACGTGCAGTAAAATTCCGAAAGAAAGTGTATCCGCGGCTGTCGTCGCTGCTGGTGATAGAAGGGCTGGTTCTTTCCTCGCTCAAAGCATAAGTATTTTAAATATTTAAGCTATTCAGCGAGGAAACGCAGCCAGCGTTCTTGACACTATACCACGGGGAGGAGGACTTTTTGACTATTTAAATTTTTAGTGTTAGTTTTTCCATATTATAGTTCCTTTTTTATGTTGTGTATAGTTAGTATTACTTGTAAATATGATGATTTTAATTATTATTTTTATTAAATGTTACGTAAATCAAGTCCTTATATCAATCGTATTTGCTTTATGATATTTTCAAAAATATATACATAATTTGGGCAGTATTTCAAAACATTTGTTTGTTGAATTAAAAAATTCCCCCCGTGTAAGAAAAAAGATATGAAAATATTAATATCAGCCAAATTTAGATAACGAATACACTTTGTTTCTATAGTAACATGTATACGATTTAAATGGTAGAAAATAAGATACCGTGCCAGAGACATAACTAAACGTCGAATATTAAAAAAATATTTTATAATACATGACATTTCCCCTCTAACAAAGCCTTCGAAACCCGCTATAATGTAACGATTTATGATAGAATTACATATTTACAAAATTTCCAAGATATTTTGGGCGATTCCCATATTCCGTTAAAATGTTATCGTGTTTGCCCTACTTCATCACAAAAGTTAATGACCTTAAATAAATTTAAATAACTTAGTATAACGCGGATATGTAATAAGATTTTTACCATCATTTGAATTTTATATAACTCAGTAACGCGGTGAACGGAAAATACCTTAAATTCGTTATTTAGCTGACGTTAGAGAAAATGTTAAATTATTAAATTAGAAAGAGTGGATGATTTTAGAGATTTAATTCTTTATTCTTTATTCTTTATTGTACACACAATAAGTTGGTAACAATTATTAAATATTTAAATAAATGTACAAAGGCGAGCTTAACCCTAATAAGAGTTCTCTTCCAGCAATCCTATTGGGAGAGAGAAATAATTTTATATATAAAGCAAGTAGGTAGCAGCGTGCGTACTTAATAATTAACATAACGCTACTTAATAGAAATTGGCTATAAGTTACAGTTAACAATTATCATATAAGTGTATAACATATAAGTATAATTTATTTTCTTATTTCTTTTATTCTTATTTCTATTGATTTACATACATATATACCAATAAAGACAATAAATATATACATATATACACATATACACACACACATATACATATATATCTATATACATATATATATATATATATATATATATATATATATATATATATATATATATATACACATACATACATACGTACACATATATACATAGTACCCGGTTGACCGAGCTTTGCTCGGTATTTTTCGCTCGATTTTTTTAATTCGTGTGTTTTGGAAATTATATTTAGATACAAATTACATACTGATGAATTATAAATAATATTTTTTGATCTTAGCGACATAACAGAAAAAACTGAACTGGTTACTTGAATAAAAAATCATGAGTGCAATTATTTTTATTTAAATTTTCGTGTTTTTAAAAAATACTAAAAAAAGGGCTCGAAAAAAATATATTTTCTCAAAAAAGAAAGAAACTTGAAAAAAAAAAATAAAAAAGTCGGTCGGTCGGTCTGGGCTCGAACCGGGGTTTTACGATTTTGTGACCGCCCATTATACCAATAAGCTATTTATAATCATTACCAAACTGTCAAAATTTACCTTCTTATTCTAACTATATTGTAGCAGTTTTTAATTGCCTAAAACACGGACAAAAAGACATTTTCTAAAAATAAATCTTAGCTAGATCGATTTATTATCCCCGAAACTCCCTGGATACTAAATTTTATGAAAATCGTTGGAGCCGTTTCCGAGATCCCGATTATATATATATATATACATATATACAAGAATTGCTCGTTTAATATATATATATATATATATATATATATATATATATATATATATATATATATATATACACATACATACATACGTACACATATATACATATAAATACATAAAATATGTAAATATTTATAATTCTAAGTTGACAGATAATATTTCTTTACTCTGCTCCGAAATATATCAAGAGAAGAGCTAGCACGTATGTCATGTGGGAGTGAGTTCCATAGCTTGACCGCCCTTACTGTAAAGGATCCACCACATCGGCTTGTGAAATGAGAAGGAGTTTTGAGAAGTAGTTGTTTAGTGGTCCGGCACTGAGTTTCACGGGGTACAAGATACTCAAAACGCTCGCGGAGATATGGAGGTGCAAGAGGATTAAAGAGTAGAAAGTATAGAAATGATAACACATGTAAGTCTCGACGTCTACGGATAGGAAGCCATTTTAATTGAGCCCTGTACTCTGAAACATGATCAAACTTACGAAGACCGAAAATAAAACGTATACACAAATTTTGAACACGTTCCAGTTTGTTAAACAGCTCCTCTGAAGCATCCAAAAAACTAATATCAGCGTAGTCAATGAGAGGAAGAAGAAGTGCTTGAGCTAAGGTTATCTTAGTTTTTAACGGTAAAAACATCTGGAGACGCTTGAGAGATTGAAAAGGTAGTTCACTTTTCTGCTAATCATATTAATGTGAGCGACCCAAGACAAATTATTATCAAAAATAACACCTAAGTTCTTAGCGGTCTCTGTATATGGAATTTGAGTATTATCATACGTAACTGCAGGGATCTTCGAACGATCTAATAAATTAAGCATATATGAGCTGCCGATAATCATTACTTGGGATTTAGCAGGGTTAACACGAAGACCAAACGATTTTGCCCAACTGCTTATGCTACTTAAGTCAGCATTCATCTTATTAATAGCCTCATCTATATCTTGGACTTTGAAATGACGGTATAATTGCAAGTCATCAGCATAGAGATGATAATGAGAGGAGAGAACAGTAGTGAGAGCATTGATAAAAATAGAGAAGAGAAGTGGGGAAAGAACACCACCCTGAGGAACACCCGCCGTAAGATCACACCACTCGGAGAAATCCTCCTCATGGCGGACACACTGCGAGCGACCCCTAAGGTAAGAATTAAACCAAGAGATTACTGATGGTGAAATGTTTAAGGACGCAAGAATACCAAGAAGTATGTCATAATCAACGGAATTAAATGCACTGCTAAAATCCAATAATGTTAAAACAGTGAGAAGTCTTTTGTCCATGGCCCAGCGAATATCATCAGACACTTTAATCAGAGCGCTGACTGTGCTATGGCCTGGACGAAAACCAGATTGAAAAGGACTCAGCAGGCTGTGAACAGTTAGGAATTGAGATAGTTGCCTCTGAACTATATCTTCTAGTACTTTAGATAAGATCGGAAGAATGGAAATGGGGCGGAATTGGGATAAAGATTTAGGATTAGAAGTTTTTGGAAGGGGAATGACGAATGCTTTTTTCCAGCAAGTCGGAAAGGAGCTCGTCTCAAGCGAAGAAGAGATAATGTGAGTGATAATAGGGACAAGTTCATTAGTGATAGGTTTAATCATTTGCATACAAAGATTGTCATAGCCAATAGCTTTAGTGGAAATGGCTAAAAGGCATTTTTTTATGTCACCATCAGTAACTTTACTGAAATTAAAAGGAGAACACAGCGGTTTAGGAATATTGGAGAGAAGATTAAGTGTAGTAGACTTAATAGGGTCATCAATAGAAATCGGAGGCTCAGAAAAGTGCCGGTTGAGTGCAATCAAATCAAACGAGATATTAGAATCAATATATGATTTGCCAATACCCAGGGTTCTAAAAAATTTCCACATCTGAGCGGAATGAGAATTTTCAACCTCATTATAAATATGTCTCCTCTTAGCATCACGACACATCTTACTACAGCGATTACGCAGTTTTTTATATGTGAATAAATTTTCATTAGTAGGGTGCTTCTTATAACGCCTCTTAGCTTTATCTATTTTGGCCATTACTGCTTTTATAGACTCTGAAAGCCAGGGGGCTGGAAAGTGTTTAACCCTGACTCGCTTAAGAGGTGCATGTGTATCGAATAGTTTTAAAATGAGGTGATTAAAAGCATAAACCTTATGATTAACATCTTCGGAATTTAGAACAGGGGACCAGTCAATATTATTTACATCATCTCTCAAACGCTCCAGGTTAATTGATTTAAAGCTTCTTAGGAGTAAGAATTTCGATTTACGCCTAGGACGTTGAATTTTATAGGAGAGGAAGATAAGATCGTGGTAAGAGAAAGACGCAGATAGTTGTCCATGGAAAGCAACCCGGTCAGCATCAGAAACAAGAATAAGGTCTAAAAGAGAAGGGGTATTATTAGGCGAATGGTGAGTAGCAGAAAGAGGAAGAATATGTAAATTAAAAGATGACACCAGGGAGAGCAGTTTTTTGCTACGAGAATCGTTCTTTAACAGGCATGTGTTAAAGTCACCTAAAATAATGGTATTATCATAAAGCGGAGTTAGATTTACAAGTTTTTCTTCCAAAGAAGAAAAATAATTTATATTGCGAGAGGGGGGATAGTAGACCCCAAGCAAAGTCCTAGAATGATTAATAGTAATTTCAATAAATAAATGTTCAGCAAAATTTGTGTATAATATATTGGGTGAATGATCAACTATTTTATAAGGAATGTCAGCTCTCAAATAGATTGCCACTCCACCATAACCTTTGCCGACCCTGTCATTACGTATAAGTTGAAAACCAGGTAGACAATACTGTACCGACGGAAGTTCAGGCTTTAGAAAAGTTTCAGAAACAAGTATGGCATCAACATATTTAGAATCGAAGGTTGATAAAAGATCAGCGTAATGAGCATGAATGCTTTGAGCGTTAATATGGACTATATTAAGATTTTTACTATAATTACAGAATACGGCTACTAGTTGATCATGTAAATGAGTGGAATCATCGCTTAAGGCGCTTTTATAGGTCTTATCGGATGAGCTAGAAGAAGAGCAAGAAAAATAACTATCATCAAATTCTAAAATATCACACATGCTAATCAAAACTATAACATAAACTAAGCTATAACAAAATCAATAAAAATTAAATATATACCTGTATAATGTATAACAAATAAATATTATATAAGTCTGGATATAATACCTACAAAATAAATAATAATATGTTATGAACTATTATTAAAATAAAATTGCCAACAATTATGCACTTAACAAAACATTTCTTTCATACCTGCCGGCAGTGGCATCGGTAGAATTATATATTTAGATAACTTACTTAAGACTAATTAATATAATAAAAAAAATATAGAAAAAGCACAGTCTTACCATAAATAATAAGACAGATAAATATTATCTACGGATCTGGTGTGGCAAAAAGACTAGTAGTATAAGCAAATCAAATGACAGCATGACAGATTTTAATAGCTGTCACTATGATTTATTTAATCACTAATGTCATTGTGTCACATAATAAACAAAATTATGAAGGTAAATTATTATAATATTAGAGATAACTACGAACTACGATGTTTCAGTTAACACACAAAAATTGAAGAGATGCAACACTATGCAAATGGAGACTACACAAAAATACAAATAAATTGTGGTAAATAAACACTAAGCGAAGACACTATCTCTTGCCTGCGGTGCCAGTACGTCGACTTTTGGAAGCTCCAGTTGGTTCCCTGACCGCGGTCGTTGTCTTCGACTTCGACACAGGAGGCTCAACAATTTTATCGAGTTCGATCACAGAGCTAATGCGATGTCGAACGCCACCGCTACCCAGTACAAAAACAAAGCCTTCACGTGTCCAGCAATTCGATATTCCATATCTCCGTCGAGCTGCCATAAAGGCTTCATGTCGAGTTTTAGTTAAAAACTCCGACAGAGTGATACCAGTGCCCTTCAAACACGTCTTAGCTTGCCAGATTTTGTTCTTCACCTCTAACTCACACAACTTAAACAAGATGGGTCTTGGTTTGTCAGAAGAGGAAGTATGGCCCATGCGATGGCAGCGAGATATATCTTTTTCCGAGAAAACAGACAACTTGAAACGGTCAACAAAAGTCTTCACTAATACCTGTACAGTGTCCTCGTTCTTTTCCTCCGGAAGTCCATGAAGTAATAGAATCTTCCGCCGGCTCCGCATCTCCATATTATCCACCTGGTGCATCAACAGGCCTACCTGGTCTTGAAGATTGCGTAGGGCTGTCATGATAAATAATCTGAATGAGGAGAACTCGGATGTCAAATTGGCAATGGAGGCTGAAGGTGCTGCAGCTTGAAGCTCACTTTGATAGATATCCATGCGCTGAGTAAACATCTTCTGAAGTTGTGTTATTGAGTCTTGAATGGCGTCCATTTTGAAAATATCTTGTGCAGTGATAATGTAAGAAAATTGTGAGACAGATTTTATAGACTAAGTTTGTAAAAAGCAAGGATTTTACTGCCTGGCAGGTATAATGGTTAGTACATTAGTTTCCCATATAGTAACAACACTATTGTAATGTTTTATATATTAAAATTTATATTAAATTGGGAGACTTCACTAAAGCAATGTACTTATTGCACCTACCCACACAGAAAGCCTTTTTTTTATTATTATATTTAAATTGAAAATAGAATGATAGAACTAATTGTACCCATTTGTTTAAAATAATGAAGTACTTTTCAATATTTTTATATGTATTAAAATTAGTTGGTAGAAGTAAGAGGTAAGAAACTGAATAATGGTATATTTAATTCGATTAGTACAAATATTTAATTAACATTTTCATTATCCTTAACATTGCAACCTTAATCATAATGTCCGTTACTAAACAAAAAATTCGATCGAATTCGAAAACAATTGAATGGTATAGAGTAATACTTAATTATTTTAAGGCGCTTATTTATTTGAAACCATGTAGTGACGGCTTAGAATATCCACTACCCCAAATCTTCTAGTGGGTATCGTAAGAGCTGACAGAGGGAAACAGGCAGAAGATGGGCAGTAGCATCTTTCTAATAACAGCAATTGTACAATAAAAAGACTGCGGTCGCAAACCCGCTCGCCAAGCATGACAACTATTGCAATATATCCCTCACGAGCAACGACGCAAATAAACGGCCAACAATCCCCGGCGGCCGACGGTGTGCCATAGTAACGGCGTGACCATAGCAACGACGGGGCAGGGATGCTAAGATTCTCCGGTGGAAGTTTTGGTCGACCTGATAACATATAACGCACGCACCCTGAGTACTGACTAGGAGATTCTGGAGATAAAAGTAGAGATATACAAGTGGCACTAGAATATTATGGGATTATCTGAGGTCCAAAGAGAGGGAGAGGACAGCGCTTCTTGAATCCGGCAACTGGTTCTATCACCGGGAAGGCGGTTATCTATCCTAAGAAGGTGTTGGATTTATCGTCCACAAGTCTCGCTGGTAACGCCAGTTAACAATCTACTTTATCAACATTACATTACATATCGCATTGAGTTGGTCCTAAGTTATATCTACTTTATCAACATGACTAGTGCATATTTTTTGTTTCCTTCCTTCCTTCCCTTTCCTACCGCACGCGCTGCCGCCGAGGTGAAAAAGAGGATCTCGGCGCGCGTCATTATACTAAGTGATATTACGCCATCCGCAACGCACGGCCACCCGTCGCGTCTTATGTATATTAACCGCAAACCGCGCAGGACGAACATTGAGTTCTCCTGTTTATGTTTAATATTCACCGCATCAGACATTGTGTCTTTGTAACTCATAAAAGTGTGAGACGCCCCCGTAAGGGCAAAGGTGGAGAGTGTGGGACTTCACGAGACTGTTCCGAGAGTGCGTGTGCGCCGAACCACGTGGCGAGCTCGCTGCATAGCAGACACTCCAGGAGGAAGGCGCGGCAGCCCTCATCAGGTCAGTGCGTGCTATCCCACCTATTTATTTTCCCCTTTGCCGTATGCACCAAAATTACAGTCCACTAAATCTTTATCGAAGATACCTTAAGTTGCTGGCGTCTCCATTTTTAATGGTCACTTCTCGCTGGATTGACCTTGACTTTCCGCCCTTATTAGATCGTTATCGTAATAAGCGTTTATATAATTAATTATTTATATTTTAATCCGACTTGGGATTAACCCCGCCCTTATTAGAACACTAGAATAGGTCCTAATAGGTGACATTCACAGTAATTTTAAAACTATATTCATAGAATGAATAAGCATATAATTATCTATATAAATTATTTGTTGTATGTTCACATCACGTCATCAACTTTTAACTACATCTATAGATTATACTGTTAAATTACATTTATTATTTGCACATATATTTAAGCATTATATTCGTTATAAATAACTTCATAATTATTATAAAAGTTAACAATTAAAGTTCATCGTTAACGAAACTAATATTTAATAATTCAACCGCGTAGCGAGGTCGGTACAGACTACCCGCTTATAATTATATTATTTTTGCCGCATAACTTAAGTTGTAATGCCGCCTAAAAAACAAATAGCATCGAATAATAGCGATTCCTCGGATAATGAGGGCACACCTGATGCTGAGTTGGTTTTATTGTTAGCTAAACGAGATGCTTTATTTGAAATAGTGCAAAAAATATATGATATGTCCTCGGACATCCACATAAACACTTCCACGATGGAGCGTTTTCTTGATGGAAGTTCTAATATTAATGCTTTACGTATTGAGTTTAAACAGGTCTTAGATAATTATAATTCACATTTATTAAAAATAAACCCTATTGCTAAACCTGATTATAACAGCCTCATTGCGTTTGAGTCTCTTTGCGGTAGAATAAATAGGCTTTATTTACAATATTCGCAATCTAATTTACAAAGTACTAGTACACCATCTAAAGCCAGATTCACACTTCCGCCTATCGAACTTATGCCATTTTCGGGTGACATTCGCTCATGGCCTTTATTTTATGCTAGCTTTAAATCAACCGTCCATGACAACACATCGCTTACCGACGCTGAAAAGTTATACTATTTGCTAGGTAAACTAACGGGCAAAGCCCTATCTGTATGCTCAGGTATAACTCCTTGCGCTGAAAATTATAAAATTTTATTGCAAGCACTCGTTGACAAATATGAAGACCGGCGTATGCTAGCATCTACATATATTAATCAGATGTTCGAATTTAAGCCATTGCAATCGGCCACCGCAAATAATTTTGATTTATTTACTGATAACTTTATAAGTGCAGTGCGCGCTTTACAAAACTTAAAGTTAGATAATCTCGCGGACTTAATTGTTCTTCATATCGCGCTTAAGAAGCTGGACCCGGATACCATTCGCTCTTTCGAATATAGTCATAACTCGATGGTACCTACCTTTGATGATTTAGTAAATTTTATTAAGACCCGCTCCAAAGTTTTGCAACGCACCGATTCTAGTACAAATTCTAATAGCGCACCAAACAATCGACGAGGTAACGGTAATAATCGTCGCTGTAATAATACTTCGTCGCCGAAGTATCAGGCGTACGTAAGCACTACGACTAGTTGCTCAAAGTGTCTGTGCGATAATATTGTGCATCAACACCTATTTAAGTGTGCAGACTTTAATAAAATGACGCCGCAGGAACGATTTAAATGCGTAAAGAGTAACAATGCATGTGTGAATTGTCTCAGTTTAAGTCATCGAGTGTCTAGTTGCTCTTCAAATTATAGTTGTCGAGTTTGTAAATTTAAACATCACACATTGTTGCACTTCCACCGCAGAAGCGATAATGCTTCCCCTGCGCTGGCGCGTTCTCCACCGCTTCAGCCAGTTACACTGAAGTCTGCAACCCCCGCGCCCGCACACTCGCCACCCCTCACCGCAGGTGCGCGTTCAGACGTCGCGCTGTGTACTTCGTTCAAGAATGTTTCTCAACGTTCACCGCCTCCCGCGCGCGCAAGTCGTTCGCAGAGAACTGTTTTATTATCAACCGCTCAAGTATTTGCTTACGGTGCTAAGGGAGAGAAACAAATTATTCGTATATTATTAGACTCCGCGGCTCAAAGCCATTTTATGACTAAAGAGTGCTGTCATCGTTTAGGCGTTCAACAACACGATACCGAATGTACTGTAGTAAAGGGATTCGGTGGAGTTGAAAAAATTGTAAAATCGAAATCGATTGATATTAAAATTTTCTCACGATTCGACTCGAATATTAACTTCAATATTTCAACGCTAGTTGTTGATAAAATCACCGACCTTTTGCCCACCGCTGTGGTAGACACATCTGTCTTATCACACTTCCATGGCATAAGACTCGCTGATGAATGTTATAGCATGCCTAATAAAATTGATGTTTTGATAGGCGCATCCCTTTTCCCGCACTTACTGTGTCCAGACGTAATTTATTCGTCTAACGACTTGTCCGGGCCCTCAGCTTTGAGTACGGTATTTGGTTACGTTATTATGGGCTCAGTGCCGACACTTCAGGTAAATCATTCTTTAACGTGCTGCTCAGTTCTAGAGTCTCCTATCGTTGACAAATTAGTGCAACGATTTTGGTAGCTTGAACAGCCACCCTCCGCACCGCCCATTCAGTGTCCTTCAGACATTGAATGTGAAGAGTTTTATAAATCTACGACATCCCGCGATCCTTTTACTGGTAGATATATTGTTGGCCTTCCATTTAAAGATGACGTTTACTCTCTCGGAGATTCTTATGAAACCTCTCGACGACGATTCATGTGCTTGGAGAGGAAACTTCAAGCCTCGCCTACATTAAGGTTAGCATATGATGACGTCATAAAGGAATACTTAGCTAAAAATTATATATCCCCCGCACCGCCGTATGACTCTCATGAACCCGCTCCAATATATGTCATACCGCATCATGGAGTCTTACGCGAAGATAAGAAGTCAACGCGTCTGCGCATCGTCCTGGACGCTAGCAGTAAGACTAGCACTGAGCGATCATTAAATGATATTCTGCATTCAGGACCAAATTTGCAAGGCGACTTGTTCAATATAATTTTAACTTTCCGCTTACATCCAATCGCTATGACAGCCGACTGTCGCAGCCGATTTGTTCGCGATTCTGATTGTCGTTACCAATGCTTCCTATACCGCTTCCGTCCACAAGACCCACTTGTGTTATACCACTTCAATCGCGTGTGCTTCGGTTTAACTTCGAGTCCATACCATGCATTGCGCACGGTAAGACAGCTCATTGATGACGACGGCAAAAAGTATCCACTTGCGAGTCGTATCGCATTTACTTCGCTATATATGGACGACATCGCGTTCTCTATGCCCAGTGAATCTGAGGCCAGTGAGACCTCTCGGCAGCTGATAGACTTATTCAAGGGTGCCCAATGGGACCTGATAAAATGGCATAGCAACCGTCGATCTGTTTTAGATGACCTCCCTACTTCCCATAAAATTACAGGAGAAGTAGAGTTCGATAAATCAATGCCACATAAAATACTAGGCTTGCATTGGTCTACCGATAGTGACGCCTTTTATTTTAAGATATCTGTTCCCGCTGATGTGACGTGCACTAAGCGCGCCATCTTATCTACTGTCGCTCGCCTGTGGGACATAATGGGTTTCGTTGCTCCCACAGTCGCGTACGCCAAATTGTTAATAAAGCAGCTTTGGCAACTTAATTTAGATTGGGACGACATACCACCACCGCCAATTATTAAGATGTGGAGGCAATTCTGTGCTGAATTACCAGCTCTTAATGATTTACGTATCCCGCGACATGTTGGTGTATCCAAAAACTGTACTGCGTCACTCCTGGGGTTTTCCGACGCCAGCGAGCACGCATACGATGCCGTAGTCTACATACATGTAAAGAGCGTCAATGGTAACACCGTCCAGTTGATTTGTGCAAAGACTAAAGTCGCACCGACGAAACCACTATCTATTGCACGCCTTGAGCTTTGTGGAGCGGTTTTACTCTCAAAATTGCTTCGCAAAGTACTCGACAATTATTCTCTTGACCTTGCAATATCAGTCTATGCCTTTGTAGATTCAAAAGTAGCTCTGTACTGGATAAAGAGTTCGCCACACAAGTGGCAGACCTTTGTTGCAAACCGCGTTGTTCAGATTACCGACAATATTCGCGCTGATAACTTTTATCATGTCGCAGGTACTGAGAATCCCGCTGACATACTTTCACGTGGCGTTACGCCAAATAAATTAGTTTCTAACCCCCTGTGGCTCCATGGGCCTCAGTGGATTTCGTTAGATCCATCTCAATGGCCTCTTCGTACTTTAGACAATGAGGTTATTGCAAATATGCCTGAGAAGAAGATTTTGTCGCACACTGTGTGCACATCCGTCTGTAATTCTGCGATTTATGAGCTCGCACTCCGCATCTCTTCTTGGAGTAAACTTCTACGTATAATTGCGTACGTGTGTAAGTTTGCTAAATTATTGCCCCGCCGCAGCACTACTGTAGTGACTGCTGATGATCTCAGTTTCTCTGAGGTTATAATCCTCCGCGCCCTGCAAAAACAGCATTTTGCAGTGGAATATTTAAATATTGAAGGTAACAAACAGTTTAAGGCCTTTTATTGAGAATGGTTTAATCCGCATTGGTGGTCGTCTTTCGAACTCCGCATTAGATTACACGCAAAAACATCCAATTATACTCCCGCGCAGTGATCATGTAGTGAACATGATCATTGACTATTATCATATTAAAAATTTACACGCTGGGCCTGAATTGTTATTGTCATTGCTCCGTCAAAAATTTTGGATACTTTCCGCACGCCGCACTGTGAGAAGCAGAGTCTACAAATGTAATATATGTTTCCGGCTTAGACCCCGTCCAACTTACCCTTTGATAGCTGATCTTCCCCATAGTCGTGTAAGACAAGCTATTAAGACATTTACACACACGGGCTGCGATTATGCCGGTCCTATCGCATACACTCCTGTACGTCGTCGTGGTGTACGCAGCGAGAAGGCGTACTTATGTGTTTTCACATGCCTCACGACTCGAGCTGTACATATAGAAATCGCTACAGATCTTAGTAGTTCTAGTTTCCTCGCTGCGCTTAAACGTTTCCTCTCTAGACGAGGGCCGATTCAGTTTTTATATTCGGATAATGGAACGAATTTTAAAGGTGCCGCTTCGTATCTTCGCGATCTCTATAAATTTCTAAACGTTGAATACCGCCCAAAGCTTGAGCAAGAGTGTGCTGAGAATCGTATAACATGGAAGTTCATCTGTCCCAACTCTCCTCATTTTGGAGGCGCCTGGGAGAGTATGATCAAAGTCGTAAAAACGCATCTGTTCCGAGTTATCGGACATCAGTTACTTTCATACGAAGAGCTTAATACTGTTCTTGCGCAAATTGAGTGCTTGCTAAACTCGCGGCCCCTGACAGTATTGAGTTCTGATCCTGCAGAGCCTTCAGCTCTTACTCCGAGTCATTTTTTGAATACCGCACCTTTATTTTCATTACCCGCACCCAAAGTCAAATCTGACTCTACCAGTCTGTTACACAGGCATTCTTTACTGGATAAATTAGTTCAGTCGTTTTGGGACCGGTGGAGGACGGAATACCTTCACGGATTACAAGTTCGTCAGAAGTGGAACACCCCGTCTACGGCTATCGTACCAGGCATGGTTGTAATTGTGATAAATGATAATGAACCGCCCCTTGCTTGGCCATTAGCGATTGTCGAGTCTGTTCATCCTTCGAAGGATGGCGTAGTTCGAGTAGTGACCGTGAGAACTACTAAGGGAACATATCTCCGTCCTGTTGCTCGTATTTGCCCTCTCCCAAGACAATAAATCACGATTATTTTGATTATAATTATTTATCTAAATTAGGAATTAAGTTTATATTTATATATATTAAAAAAGTATTAAACCGCAATATTATATTTATGTATACATTTTCTCGCTTACCAAGTAAGGTTAGTAGATGAGACATGCGCATTGAGCGCATCCTCTCACTTTATATACCGCTTATTTATTTGTTTTCCTTTTACTTTTTATATTGCGGTTGTCTTTTAAAGGTGACCCTTTAAGGGCGTGAGGAAATGGTAACGCCAGTTAACAATCTACTTTATCAACATTACATTACATATCGCATTGAGTTCGTCCTAAGTTATATCTACTTTATCAACATGACTAGTGCATATTTTTTGTTTCCTTCCTTCCTTCCCTTTCCTACCGCACGCGCTGCCGCCGAGGTGAAAAAGAGGATCTCGGCGCGCGTCATTATACTAAGTGATATTACGCCATCCGCAACGCACGGCCACCCGTCGCGTCTTATGTACATTAACCGCAAACCGCGCAGGACGAACATTGAATTCTCCTGTTTATGTTTAATATTCACCGCATCAGACATTGTGTCTTTGTAACTCATAAAAGTGTGAGACGCCCCCGTAAGGGCAAAGGTGGAGAGTGTGGGACTTCACGAGACTGTTCCGAGAGTGCGTGTGCGCCGAACCACGTGGCGAGCTCGCTGCATAGCAGACACTCCAGGAGGAAGGCGCGGCAGCCCTCATCAGGTCAGTGCGTGCTATCCCACCTATTTATTTTCCCCTTTGCCGTATGCACCAAAATTACAGTCCACTAAATCTTTATCGAAGATACCTTAAGTTGCTGGCGTCTCCACTCGCGTTAACAACGTTGTTAAGATTGGAAATGTATCGACGAGAATTGTGTATCTTATACTCAGAATCACCAAAGGGTATTTGCTGAAGGTCATACTAGTTTACGCAACAACATCGGCACATCCCGATAAGGAAGTGGAGGAAATGTATGAGGGTATCTCCTACGCCATGCATTCCCCCAAGACCCACTGTACGGTGTTGATGTGCCCCCCACGAGAAACGACAAAAGTAAACAACCCACAGACCCCGGCGTCCCCATTTTTCCTAGCTATAGAGGCGACCATGGTGACGGCTGGACAGGGGTGCTAAGAATCTTCGGCGGAGGTTTTGTATCCACCTAAGATGACTCGATCTGGCAACATATAACGCACGCACACTAAGGACTGACGAGATGATCCTGGAACTGGAAGAAGAGATAGATAAATTGCACTGGAATATTATAGGACTCCGAGGCCTGAAGATAGGGAGAGTATACGGTGATTCTCCAATCTGGCAAAATGTTCTATCACCGGATGGGGGAACATCTGTCCCAAGAAAGTGTCGGATTTATCGTCCACAAGTCTCTTCTCAACAACGTTTTAAAAATTGGGTGTGTTTTGACGAGGGTTGTGAACCTGGTACACAGAATTACCAAACAGTATTTGCTGAAGGTCATACAGGTTTACGCAACAACATCAGAACATCCCTATAAGGAGGTGCAGGAAATATATGAGGATATCTCTAAAGCCATGCATTCTTTCGACACATACCTACTATACGGTGTTGATAGAAGAATTTAAAACATAACTAGGCACCAGAAAAAGCGGTGACTTGAAGGTAGGGAAATTTAGAGTAGGGTAACGGAACCCAAGGCGCCACTAGGTGGCCAACTTCATGAAGGAAGAGGGACTCTTTTTGACAAATTCTTTCTTCCAGAACCGGCCCCTTAAAATGTCAACCTGATCGGGCCACAAAGGTTCGAAAAAAAAATGAGATTGACTTCATTATGATGACCAGACGCCAACTGTTCAGTGATGTTTCAGTGATCGCGAGAAAGAAAACTCGCAACGATCGCCAAATGGTTAGAGGCAAACTGAACCTAAACTTTAAGTTGGAGAGGTACGCAGAAGAATACAAAAACTCTCCGATTACACTATTAATCTCATAGCTGTTAGACGTGAAATGAATCTGCAGTCTTTAACAAATTTGACAGCATTCAGGCAACTGAACAGACAGCTCTCCAACTGCATGCGGCAAACTTACGCAACTTCAAAAACTCTGGGCCCCAAAGTTTTTGCCAGAGATTTGTTTACCAGAAAGAGCCAACTATCGAAGCTGAAGACTGAGTGTGGCAGCATCGTTTACGGTACATTTAATATTTTGAGTGATATTTAGAGGTTCTATGGGCAGCTGTATATATAATTACATCAGAACTTTTGAAAGCCGGTAGGAAACCGGTAATTAGGATACTTTAAGAGGTCATCAATTCCGTCCTCATTGGTGGCACTACTCCGGAGGCGTGGAGCAGAAGTGCGGTAGTCTTGGTTTTCAAGAAAGGCGACCACACACTCTTGAAGAACTACAGACCGATTTCCCTTCTGATTCTCGTCTATGTGCTGTTTTTGATCATAAAGTCATTACGAATCGTTTTGCACGCAGACTTGACGACTTCTAGCCTCATGAACAAGCCGGATTCCGAAAAGGCTTCATTACTATAGACCACATACATAACCTGCCGTAGATTGTATAGAAGACTGAAGAGTACAATGTGCCACTTTGCCGTACGTATGTGGACTCTGATAAACTCTTTGGTTCTGTCAAATATTGGACAGTCCCTTAAGCGGTGCCAAGTTAGTTCTCGGTATATCGAAGTGCTGAAGGGTTTGAACAGTATGGCTACGATGGCTATCCGGGTACAGAACTAGAGTACGAAACCTACCCCTCTGCAGATAGGTGTAAGAGTGGATGACGTTATATCCACGAAACTCTTCACCACCACATTGGAAGACGTTTTCAAGTAACTGAACTGGAAATGATACCCTATTAACATCAATGGCAAGTACATCTCTCACCTTCGATTTTCCGACGACATATTCCTTATGGCAGAATAGCTGGAAGACTTGAGCACTATTCTCATTGACCGCAATAGTGTCATCTAACGGACAGGTCTTAAGATAAACAAGAACATAATAAAGACCATGTTTAAAGTCCATATCACACTTATGCCCGTAGTTGTTGGAAGCACTAAGTTCAAAATTATTGACGAATTTGTTTACCTGGAACAAATAGTCCAACATCGATCGCGAGGTCAATCGACGGATTTTGGCTAGGCAGTGTTCGGGAAATTACAACACGATGTTTTCCTTGTGCAATTTATGTATGTTATCTGCCTCCCCAATAAAGGAGAAAATCCTAGTGTATGGGTAACGTTTTTAAAAAAAAATCTTCTGGTCGTGGTAAAAACATACGTCAAGCAACACCTTTTTCTTATCGGGCATGCCTTCCGATGTGTCTGTATTGAAGGGAAATTCGTCTTAAAATCGGAATTGTGTTATTTATATAATATGCAGTATTGAAGTTGATATCTTTTTAATAAAATTAGATTTTATTTAATGGTCTCTATTAATATTGGTCCCATTTAATATTGTTTTGTACAACATGCCAGTATTTTTTTAATGTTCAAGAAGAGTTCAAAATTTCATAAATACAGTTCCATTCATGGTGAAAGTGTGAGGCGAACTAAATTCATGAACTGGAGTAGAAATCTATATAAGATGGTCAGCAGCGTCTTCCTTTGATAAATCATGCAGACAGTGGCCACCGGTACGTACTAGTCTGACAATTTTTGATGCTGCAACAATAAGTACATATTTAATAGAATTGTGTTTAATTTGACCAGTTATATACTTATTATTAGGTTATTTAGCAGTAAGAAGGTGACGTTATTATTACATTTAAACTATGACAACCGTGTTGGTTTACCCTCAAGACACATTAAGTTGAGGTGCGAATGGAGTGGCTCTATCGTACAACAAAGCCGCTAACATTTATATAATACATAAATTTGGAAATAAGTTATGTACAATGTTTAATGAAATTCCTTTTTAGATATAACAATAACATCTAGAAATAGTAATGTCGTGTTTAGTTATCAATATTGCCCAACAATCTCTCTTTATTGATTTGGCCAAGCTATTATCATAATATAGTCAAGAAACACTGGAAAATTTTATGAAATACCGCCATTTCACTGTGTCACCAATACATATATAAAAATCTTTATATTTAAACTATAAGGGTAATAAGAGTTTATTTATAGATAAAATATTTTTGGTATTTTACGTTAGATGGCACTGTCTTGCAAAAGTGAATACAACAATAATATCGTAGACTGTCGGCGTAGTTCAATTTATTAAGCAACGGTTAAAACTAACTTTGAGCTTTATTTATAAACATTTTTTTTAAAAAAACACATCAGTCGTATAAAATAGAAACTACGAGGACTGCATTGAATCTTTTAAAAATGTATTTATTGCTTTTCGAAGTATTCTCCGCAAAATTTGACATATTTTTCCATACGGTGGAACCAGTCATTGAAGCAACAAAGTATAGAAATCATTAGGGCTTAGGTCGGGGCTGTACGGCGGATGGTCTAATAATTCTATGTTTTCTTGCTCTAAAAACTCTTTTGTTCTGTGTGCGGTGTGAGGACTCGCTTTGTCGCGATGGAGGATGATGCGGTAGTTGCAGTTCTCTTCACGGAGTTCAGAAACGACCTGTGGCAAACAAGTGCTAGCATACCATTCTGCATTAACCGTTCTTTGTCCCTCAAGAGGAATAGCCGTAACATGGCCGGTTTTAGAGACAAACGTGTCCACCATTTTTTTGCAACACTCCATGAACGAACAATTTTTGTTGGCTTAAACTCATTTTCGAACACCCAAACTTGTGACTGGTTTTTTGTTTCGGGTTCGTACGCGTATATCCAGGATTCGTCACCTAATACGATGTTGTATACAGCATTTGAGGATCCTGCGTGGAATCTTTCGAGAGCGCTGACGCACCAAGTAACGCGAGCCGATTTTTGCTCCATCGGGAAAACAACTTTTTTTACACCTAATTGTTCATGCAAGGTTATTAGTATTTACTTACGCCAATTGCTAAAGTTGCCTGAATTTTGCGGTATGTTACATGTCGATCTTCAAATATCAAAAAATCTAACAAACAGACTTTTAATTTTATGTTACTAATTAATATGAGTATGTTATGTAGTTACTTTCATACCGTAATGTCTTACGGAATCTTACTGTAGGGTAATGCGCCTGATATTGAAGTCATATTTGTTTTGCAAAAGATTTCCATACGGGCGATTTATAGCTTAAATTGTAAAGAGCCTATTAAAAAAAATTGAGGAAATAAACATGTTAACTTGAGCATCATAATTTACGTGTTAGGAGAGAATTGTAGTTGTGAAATGTATTTTTCATTGTTTCCAAGATGAAGATTCTGTACCTATCCAAGCGGAGATTTTAAGAAGCTACTTATTATGCCTCATAGGTTCAGGATATATATACAAGAGCGAGCCTTCGAAGTGAGGAGAATATGACGTCGGGGTCCGCATCTCTAACTTCCGCGAGTTTGAAACTATTCTATCAGCCGACCTATGGCAGCATTCCCTGATCAGCTATAAATCAGATGTCGAGGAGAAAACTCCAACTTGGCTGTTATCCAATTGGTATCTTGCATTAAAGAATATTATTACAACATTCGTCCAGTTTAATATCCAGCTAAGCGTTAGTTTAATAGTAGTAGTAGTTTAATCAGTGTTACTTATATACCAGATTTAATTCACAGGTTTCTTTGAGAAATCTGTGAATCACATTTATTTTTAATACTTTTAATAACGTGTTGCTACTTTTCAGACAAAATCGAAAATCAAAATAATAACTATAAAACTAAAATCAAAATCTAAAAACTATATTTTACTATAATGAACTGATCTTTATTATATATTTATACAAAAATTATAATAATAAGTTTTTCGCAAGCGCTTATTTAATTACTGAGTATTTTAGTGTAGTAATATAATAAGTAATTAATTATTTATTTTTAGAAATATTTAGTACCCGGCTGAATACTTTAATAACGTGTTGTTGCTTTTTAGATAAAATTGAAGACCGAAATAAAAACTATAAAAGATTTAAATTCAAATACAGATAAAATCTAAAATCGATGTAAAAACTACAAAACTGAAATATTAAATCTTAACTATATTTTATTATAATAAACTGATATATATTTTAGCATACTAATAAAATAAGTGTTTAAACATTTATTTTAGAAATATTTAATACCTGGACTTAACACTTTTTATAACTTGTTGTTGCTTTTCAGATAAAATATAAAATCAAAATAAAGCTATAAAACTAAAATTCAAAATCTGACAACAAAAAACTATATTTTATTATAATAAACTAATCTATTTTCAAACTATGAGAGAGAGAGAACGAGAGAGAGAGAGAACGAGAGAGAGAGAACGAAATGTGAAATATGGGTAAATCAGGAATGTCTAGAACAGGTAAATGAAATTGTATACTTGGGGAGTGCTTTCAGCCGGGATGGAAGATGTGATTTAGATGTGGATAGGCGTGTCGCTGCCGGAAACAAAGTCAATGGTGCCCTGAATGCATTAGTCAAAAGGCAAGGCGTGGTGAAGAGTGCACGCCTTGCAATACATAACGCAGTGTTGGTACCGACTTTGTTATATGGCAGCGAAACCTGGGTATGCCAGAAGAAGCATAAAAGCAAGTTGAATGCAGTGGAGATGCGATCTCTTCGTAAAATGTGTGGCGTTACCATAGCCGACCGAAAGCGAAACGAAGAGATTCGCAATATGGCAGGATTGAAAGATGACCTTATCACAAAAATTGATAGGGGCGTAATCCAATGGTTTGGGCACGTTGAACGAATGAGTGAAGACCGAATGGTGAAGAAAATATATAGAGCGAAAGTAAATATTATAAGGTGTCGAGGTAGACCGAGACTAACTTTCGAAGACCATGTGAGCAAATTGCTCGAAGAGGGGAGGGCCAAGAGTACTCGGATACCTAGACGTGCATGTATGAAGAAGTTAATGAACCTGAAAGAAGCGAAAGAGGTATGTAAGGATCGTGACACTTGGCGATCTGTTCTCTCTGGCTACCCCGTTAGGGATTGTGCGTGACGATAAGTAAGTAAGTAAGTAAGTATTTTCAAACTATGAAAAGACTAGAGCATTCCTATTTTAATATGCGGCGACTTTGAGAGTTACTTGTATTATCATGTTTATAAATTTATATTTAGTTTTAATAAATACATTCGTTGCAACAATAAATATCTTTTTTCTTTTTGTTTCAATCTAAACAATTAAATAATGATGATACATAATAAAATAGCAATGAAATTCAATGTATAACTTTTATTATATTTTACAAGCTACATTACTTAAATTACTAGTTCTCATAATTTATCATAATTTTTCACCTATTCTTTTTATATAAGACAATTTGTAGCATCTAACACTTATCACATATTGATATATTAGCACTAACATGGTCAATGACATTTTCTTCTTGTTTATTAACTTTGCAAATGCTGATTTTAATTAGACCATGACCTCGTTTATCTTTATCTTGGCGGATCATGTATGATGATGATGATGATTGTTGAGAACGATTTCTCGACAATATTCTATATCATATTCGTATAATCATTTCTTTGATTTTGATTGCTGCTCTTCATTAATAGCTAATTTGGTGGTAAATCATAAAGTCGCGCCTCTCGGTTGTAATAATTTAGTAAAAATTTATCTACATCCTGAGCATAGTAATACGGATTAGTGATAGGATTAGAATCAATGTTTTCCCCAGTGTTAGCCATGATCTGCAATTAACAAACAAGTATAAAGTCAAAAATAAAAATAAACAACAAATAAAAGTTAATCACGACTGAATAGTAAAAATGATAAATCTCACCAATATAGATATTTGACGAAGGTTGTAATCAACGTCTACTCGCTATGACAATAAAACGATTATAAAACGCACACTTTAATTTGATTCCTACACATGTTGGAATACCTGACCATAAATAGGAGAATTTGAAGAAGTAATATTAACATGATAGATTTTGCTATTAAATTAATGATAGTTGTACTCGTGTAAGTAATAGTAGCTAGTACTATATAGTAACACTATATAATAGTTGGTATAACTATCCAAAAAAAAACATTGTTTTATTAGTATAATGGATTAAGTCAAAACAAGTTGTATTATTAGAAATATAAAGCTCAATAACTCAACTGGAAGTGGAAGTACACTTGTTCTCGCGGGATAGAACTGCGAGCATGTAGGCACTAATTTGGTTAGACTAAAAAAAATTGCACCTCTATGACCATAAGAAAGTTAGTCAAAACAAGTTATATTATTAGACATTAGTGATATAGATTCAACAATACCAGCAGTATCTCACAAACGCTCTGAATATAATGCTCAATAACTCAACTGGAATTGGAAGTGCACTAGTTCTCGCGGGACAGAATTGCGAGCATGTAGGCACTAATTTGGTAAGACTAAAAATTTGGGTCTCTACTGGAGAGGATTGGGCCTTCAGCGGCATATAGCTCGAGAAAAGTGAGAGCAAATGACGTAGAAGCCGTAATTCTCACTTACTCACGCACCTTTGACGCGCGCTCTGCGTCCACTCACTCTGGTCTCACAACAGACTGATTTAGTCTGTAACTGCACTCTAAATGAATTCACAAAGGCCGCTTATTGTAAAATATTTTTCAGTTGCGCATAATATACTTATATTATGTTTGTTCTAGTTTCTCTATTATTGTATTAAGTAATGCACCTGTGATAGTTGTAAGTGGTTAATAAATAAAAATTAATTACTCTTATGAAAGAGCCGTGAGCTAACCCAGGGTCTGAGTGCTTGCTGTAAATTTCACAGTACGCGAGAAACTAGGGTTCAAAAAAAGGATTTCAAAGACATGTGAAGTCGCTCAACACGCATTGGGGCAGCGCGCATGACACTTTCTTGTCCTAAAACCTCTCAGAAATGAGAGGTGCCTAAGAGTAAAACGTATATTAGATGCAATTTATTTATTTTTCAATATTACATAAATATATGGTGGATAATATTTTTAATTGAGAAATCCAACTTAGGATTGAGGAAAGATGAGCTAAGTATTTTAGGAGAAAATAACTTTCAGCAGCTGACTGTTGCATGCTGATCTCAATGATTTATTTTATTTTATTTTTATTTTATTTTATTTATTAGGTTTACCAGTAATTGTAACAATAATACATCAATGAGTATTTAACAATAACATGTACAGCCAAATGCACAATTAATTAAGGTAAATACCACGTGCACAAAATATTAAGGGTAGTAACATCCAATATTTATAAGTGACTTAATGTGTTCACAATAAATGATAAAAAGAAAGAAAAAAAAGGAAACAATAACAGCACAGTACGTAAATGAACATAAAAGTTACTTAATTATAACTCGACTATGGTTTTTTGCAAGTGTTTGCGAAACGTATTCAGACTTGTAGCATGGATATCTATGTTTTTACCATAATAGTTTAGAAGTCTGCTTGCTCTAGGGACAAATGAACTTGAGTCCAAAACTGTTGTGCGCAATAGTGGAACTAATGGTGATATTTTAGTCCTAGGTAATTTGTGTGGTACATTGAATCTAAATTTTCTCAGTAAACCTGGGCAATTTCTTTTGTTGTTAAATAATTTGTACAAAAAGACGAGATCAAGCATTACACGACGGTTTTTCAAGGTAGTGTACTTAAAGTGTTTCAATCTGTTTTTGTAAGAAAACCCTTTTTTATATTTATTGGCTGAGTAGGCTAGGTGCCAAAGATATCTCTTCTGAATCCGTTCCAACCTTAAATAGTGTGGTCGCCATACTACGCTGCAGTATTCCAGAATACTCAGGACAAAAGAGTTGTACAGGAGCCTTTTTGTTTGCAACCTCCGAAACTGTTTGCCCATTTTAATTGTCTACGCCAATAGCGAATGAGGTGCGGGGGGCGGACGTGCGGGGAAGGCTGCGGTGACCGCTGCCAACGAGGGCGCTGGGGCACTTGCTATCACGCATTACGAGAACGCGCAACCATTATTGTTATAATTATTTAATCTGCAAGTAAAAACATTTTCAACACATCAATTTTATTTCTTGTACCATAATCGCCTACAAGAATAGTGGCGACCGTGACAGGACAGTCTCTTCGGGAGTGAAGTTACCGCGCCGTATTTACCTACCTAACGTAACGGGAACAAAGGAGTGGAAGCGGAGTGAGCTTTGGACGACCGCAACGTGGAGCTACGAGACATCGCCACAGGGGAGTGCCTTTCCTTCTATTCCTTTTCGTTATTTTCCCGTAGGATTTCAATTTGTGTTACACAGTGTTGCTTTGCTCTGAAGACGACTGTCCGAATAAAAATACATAAATAAACTTTACTTAATTTAATTCATTTACGGGCTGTGTTGCGAGTCTGTTCTGCCTGACTCACTTAACGTACAGTTTGAATGCAGAAAACTCATATAAAATAATTTTAATTTAGGTAGTACGTATTCTGGAATTTTTTACGTGGTAGAGCCATGCTGCAGTTATATTAGTAGTGTAGTTGTGGCACGAATGGGTCGGCTCGACCGGGGAAGGACCACGCTCTCACAGAATACTAGCGTGAAATAGTAGCTTAATGCTGCTGTATTTCGTATGGTGAGTGTAGAGAACCGGAGACCCTTTTTACTGGAAATGAGGCATTCCATCTCAGTCCTCATGGGTGACAACGCATCTGCATTTTGATTTGCAATGGAAGATAGATGTAGATGTCTATGGGCCGCAGCAACCACTTACCATCAGGTGGACTGTGTGCTCGTTTGTCACCCTATTCTATAAAAAAAAAAAAAAAAACCTTTTATATCTACCGCTTTGTGCCCGTATTTACTGCCTACTTGCTATACTTACCGTGTTTCTTATCATTCTTTTACGCTTAAATCCATCTAGTGTTATTTATTACCTTACATAAACCTTAAATGTCGAAGATTGTAGCTTCTTAATATAAGCTAAGTCACTCTATGCATAAAATAATTAACTAATACACTAGTACATAACAATTGCAGGCTTAAAGTACCTAGTGCTTTCCTATTGCGCATTATTATTGCTGAGTTTTTGTAATAATATAAGCATTCTATTTTCTTAAAAAAGCATCGTCATTATTCTGCTATAATTAAAATTTGCTTATTTCAAGCTTATCCTAAGCTTCTTCACTTGTGAGTCCCTATTAACGTTCCACACGTTATTATACATAAACTTAAACCTGTTTTGGCCGACTATTCCAGAAAACTATCGGGGCGGCCAAAGATGTTTTATAGGTAGGGGCGGCATTATTCGTTGCTTCACTGCATCTACGCGGCGAGTTAGCAACAGCTGATTCGAGTACCTACCTACGCGGGCAGCGCAGCTGCGCTGGCGACGATTGCTGACACTTGCATTCTTTCGTCTGGTTTGATGCACAATTTATTTTACTTAATTCATTAGCTTGTTCTTACGGGTTGACAAACTTAAATCTTGAGTAACTATTAGTGAGAGGTTAGGTATTCTGACACAACTACTATCATTAATTTAAAGAAAAATATTAAAAACATTAAATTAGTTTCTTTTGCGATAAAAGTATTCAAGACTGTTTTAAGTAAATAAATCAGTACTTTAGGTATTTAAGTCAATACAATGTCGGATCGTAGTGACAGTGTGGATGAAGAAGTTAAATTAAAACATCTGATAAAACAAAGGGGTTCGATCCGGGGTCGATTAATTTTATTCGAAAATTATCTTGATATTTTAATAAAAACAAACGTTCAGGAGTTAACTATAAACCAAGTTAGCGAACTCACGTTGCGACTCGAGAAGGTGGAAGCGTTATTTACTGAGTTTGAAAGGTGTCAAACCCAAGTAGAAATATTGTGCTCCGATTTAGACGATCAGCTTGTAGAGAGGGAGACTACTGAAACTAAGTTTTATCATAATATTTCGACAGCTCAATCTTTCATAAAAAAAAATCCCACAGAGCGTCGAAGAAAGAAAAGACAGTACGACTTGTTCTCATAAGGAGAATTTAAATATTAAGTTACCGATCATAAAACTGCCTTCCTTCGACGGTAATTATTTTGCATGGTTGGAATTTCGGGATATGTTCGAATTTTTAATACATAATAACGACACAGTCCCTGACATAAACAAGTTCCACTACCTACGTTCATCATTGGAAGGAAGCGCGGCTCTTGTCATTAAGTCCATTGAATTCACGTCGCAGAACTATGAGGTAGCTTGGGACTTGTTATGCCAGAGGTACAATAATAAAAAAATTCTTATAAATAACCACTTGAAAGCGTTGTTCAAGCTCGAACCTGTGGCTAGGGAATCCCATAGGTCGATTCGTTATTTAATAGATATTGTCACAAAAAATCTGAGAGCATTGAAAACGCTTGGTCAACCAATTGACTAATCATCATCATCATCATCATTACAGCCCTTCACAAGTCCACTGCTGAACATAGGCCTCCCCCAAGTAATGCCACAAAGCACGGTCCTGAGCCACCTGCATCCATCGACTTCCTGCATGTCTTACCAGGTCGTCACTCCATCTAGTGGGGGGTCGCCCTACACTACGCCTACCGGTACGAGGCTGCCACTCGAGAACCTTTCTTCCCCATCGGTTATCGGTTCTTCGAGCTATATGGCCGGCCCATTGCCACTTCAGCTTACTAATCCGTCGGGCTATGTCGGTCACTCTGGTTTTACTGCGGATATCCTCATTTCTGAGTCTATCACGCAGAGAAACTCCGAGCATAGCCCTCTCCATAGCTCGCTGAGCGACCTTAAGCGTCCTCATACGGCCAGCAGTGAAGGACCACGTCTCAGATCCGTAAGTCATCACTGGCAACACGCACTGGTTGTACAATCTAGTTTTTAGAGATTGAGGTATATCTGACGAAAAGATATGTCGTAATTTCCCGAACGCTGCCCAGCCGAGTTGAATCCGTCGATTGACCTCTCGGTCGAAGTTGGACTTACCTAGTCGGACTATTTGTCCCAGGTAAACATACTCGTCGACAACTTCGAGCATAGTGCTCCCAACAACTACCGGCACAGGTGTGACATGGACATTAAACATGATCTTTGTTTTGTCCATGTTCATCTTAAGACCTATCCGTTGGGAGGCACTATTGAGGTCATTGAGCATAATGCTTAAGTCCTCCAGCGATTCTGCCATAAGGACTATATCGTCGGCAAATCGAAGGTGAGTGATGTACTCGCCATTGATGTTAATACCGTATCCTTTCCAGTCCAGTAGCTTGAAAACGTCTTCCAACGCAGCGGTGAAGAGTTTCGGGGATATAACATCACCCTGTCTTACACCTCTCTGCAGTTGGATAGGTTTCGAACTCTGGTTCTGTACTCGGATAGCCATCGTAGCGCTACTGTACAAACACTTCAGCACTTCGATGTACCGACAGTCAACTTGGCACCGCTGAAGGGACTGTAGCACCGCCCAAATTTCGACGGAATCAAAGGCTTTCTCATAGTCCACATATGCCAGGCAAAGTGGCAGATTGTACTCTTCGGTCTTCTGTACAATCTGCCGCAGGGTATGTATGTGGTCTATGGTACTGAAGCCTTTTCGGAAACCGGCTTGTTCGGGAGGCTGGAAGTCGTCGAGTCTGCGTGCGAGACGATTCGTAATGACTCTCGAAAATAGCATGTAGACGCGGCTCAGAAGGGAAATCGGTCTGTAGTTCTTCAAGAGAGCGTTGTCTTCTTTCTTAAAGAACAAAACCACCGCGCTTCTGCTCCACGCCTCCGGAGTAGTGCCACCATGGAGGACGGAATTGAAGAGCTTCTGAAGGACTTCAAGTACCGGTGTTCCACCCGCTTTCAGAAGCTCCGCTGTAATTCCATCCTCGCCCGGCGCCCTGCCGTTTTTAAGGTGGTGGAGAGCCATTCTAATCTTGCTCAGACTGACGTCTGGGATATCATCGGAATAGTGTCGGATAAGACTTGCTCTTGGATCGTTACTCACACTTACGTGTGGCTCCAACGATGATGTGTACAGCTGCCCATAGAACCTCTCAATCTCACTCAGAATCTCAGGTGTCCCGGGAACGATGTTGCCACACTCAGTCTTCAGCTTTGACAGTTGGCTCTTTCTGGCAGACAGATCTCTGGCAAAGACTTTGGAGCCCTGGTTCCGCTCGATCGCTTCTTTAATCCGAGAAGTATTAAAGTTGCGTAAGTCTCGCCGCATGCATTTGGAGATCTGTCTGTTCAGTTGCCTGTATGCTGTCAAATCTGTTGACGATTGCAGCCTCATCTCCCGTCTAACAGCAATGAGATTAAGAGTGTGATCGGAGAGTTTTTGTGTTCTTCTGCGGCGGGTCTTGCAGAACTTAGCTCCGACCGCATGGACAGTTTCCACGAGCTTGTCGTTCATATCCTCCACTGCATTGCAATCTTCTAGGCACTGGAAGCGGTTACGTAACTCGAGCTGAAAGGTTTCGGGATTCTGGATTAGAGCACGAGGGGGGCGGAGCGTTGACTTCATTAGACGAGACCTCTCCAACTTAACGTTTAGGTTCAGTGTGCCTCTAACCATTCGGTGATCGCTGCCAGTTTTCACCCTTGCGATCACTGAGACATCACTGAACAGTTGGCGTCTGGTCGTCATAATGAAGTCAATCTCATTTTTTGTCGAACCGTCGGGGCTCGACCAGGTCCATTTCCTGTGGGGCCGCTTCTGGAAGAAAGAGTTCGTCATAAAGAGTCCCTCTTTCTCCATAAAGTCGGCCAGCTGCTGGCCCCTTCGGTTCCGATGCCCTACTCCAAATTTCCCTACCTTCAGCTCACCGCTTTCTCTTGTGCCTAGTTTTGCGTTGAAGTCTCCCTTCAACGCAAAACTAGGCACAACAAACTGTTCAACAAATTGTTGAAGTCTTCCTTGACTAATGGGATGCTTTAATTATTTATTTGGTATCTACTAGATTAGACTCAATCACGAGCGGCAAGTGGGAAGAGTACCGAAATACGTTGCCCGACTTCCCGCAATTAAGTGAATTCATTAAATTCCTTAGGGACAGGGCCGATATTCTCGAAACCTCACAAGCAAATCGAAGTGAAAGGAATATCATAGCTTCTAGCAAAGATAGCCTAATAAAAAATGACAATAGAGGTTCATTTACAAATCATAAGTTTGCTAAAACCTTTATCACTTCCAGTTCCCCGAAACAAACCAGAAGCTTTTCGTGCCCGCTCTGTGACCAAGCGCACAGAATAATTGATTGCGAGTCTTTTAAGGCCTTAACACTTGATAAAAAATTAAGCGAGGTAGCAAGATTAAAACTCTGTATTAACTGTCTGCGAAGGGGTCACGAAGTCGGCGCGTGCCACTCAGGTACGTGTCGATTATGTAATTGTAAACATAATACAATGTTACATAAAAATATAATTGATAACAACACGAGTTCTAGGGCTTCGCCTACTTTCGCAGGTCCGAGCAATACTAATAAAACAAGTATACCTAAAACCCTGTCAGTGCAATCATGTAGTCAGGTTCTTTAGGGTACCGCTTTAGTCAAGGTTACGAATCCTGACACTAAGAAGACTTACGTTGCTCGCGTCCTTCTTGATGCTGGCAGTCAATCATCCTTCATAACTGAAAACTTGAAACATAAAATTGGATTAGCTAATCGTAACTCCGATTCATTAATTATATCGAGCATTAACAATGTTCAAGTACCTATTTCAGATCGGTGTGATGTAAATATCTCCTCCTTATCCAACGAGTTCTGTGCAACCTTGCATTGTTTAGTCGTTCCGCAAATAACTGGTCTTTTACCTAACATGCCGGTTGACATCACTCAATTAAAATTACCTGATCACATCGAGCTTGCTGACCCGCAATTCTGTCAACCAGCTGATGTCGACATGTTGCTGGGTGCTGAAATATTTTACGACATTATGTGTCCTGAAAAGATACCTCTAGATCCTAATATGCCTATTCTTCAAAATACTCACCTTGGTTGGCTAGTGGCTGGCCCATTAAACATGCATTCATCAAAATGGACTCATCCAATACGGTGTCACTTTACTAAAGAAATCAGTGACAAATTAACGCAGTTCTGGGTTATTGAAGAACTCCCTTCCGCAAACTTATCCTTGTCAGCTGATGACGAATTTTGTGAAGAACACTTTTAAAAAAATACCTACCGTCTATCTAGTGGTAGATTTTCAGTCTCCATGCCGTTGAAAGAGGAACCTGAAACGTAACTCGGTGATTCTTATAAGATGGCTGCTAAGTGTTTTTAGAGCAACAATATCACAATTTTATACACGAATACAAAACGTTAGGTCATCTTTCAAAGGTAAACAAACCTGAATTCGGATCTTATTTCCCGCATCATCCTGTGATTCGTAAGGATAGCGAGACTACACCAGTGCGGGTCGTTTTCAATGCCTCGGCTAAAACTAAGTCATCGAAATCCCTTAACGATATTCAATACGTCGGCCCAGTCGTTCAGGATGACTTATTCAATATTTTAGTTAGATTCAGGCAACATAAATACGTATTTACTGGTGACATACAAAAGTGTTACCGACAAATATTAATAAATGAAGAACAACGCCATCTACAAATGATATTATGGCGAGATAACGAAACTCAACCTCTTCAGACGTGGCAATTAAATACGCTGACATACGGGACAGCCTCGGCACCTTATTTAAGCACTAGATGTCTTTTGCAATTAGCACTTGAATGCCCGGACCCGTTGATAGCTGAAGTCATTAAAAAAGATTGCTACATGGACGATTTATTGACGGGTGCGGACAACGAAGATACTTTATCTCGCATATGTAAAGACGTCATCAAGGTGTTTAATTCTGGCTGTTTTCCCCTGCATAAATTTCGCAGCAATTGTCCTCAAATATTTACTGACTATGCAGAGTCTGAATCACTCGACTTAAGTAAACAGTCAAGTGTGTTAGGCGTACGCTGGACACCGGACAGCGATACTTTTACGTTTGGCGTAAATTTAAATCAAAATGATGATAAAATCTCGAAACGTCAAATTCTATCCAATACGTGTAAAACATTCGACCCTTTAGGTCTTATCAGTGCTTGTACAATCACACTCAAAGTCTTGTTACAAAAATTGTGGCAACTCAAGCTAAGTTGGGATGAGGAAGTACCCCAAAACATAAAAAGGACTTGGGTAAAGTTGACTGATGATTTAAATGCGCTGCTTTCAGTGCGCGTGCCTAGGCATGGTTTATGCCAATCTCCGGTGGCTTGTGAACTCCACTGCTTCGTAGACGCCTCGCAAGAGGCCTACGCAGCGTGCGTGTACGCCCGCACATTAGACGACTCAAACCACGTAACTGTCAGACTACTTTGCGCTAAGACCCGTGTAGCACCCTTAAAACCCATAACTATCCCGCGTCTTGAGTTATGTGCAGCGCTACTGGGAGCGCGCCTTGTTAGCAAGGTCAGTCACGCTCTTCGCTGTACTATACATAAAAATACATTTTGGTCAGACTCCACCATAACTTTAGGCTGGATAAAGACACAACCGAAGTTACTAAAAACATTTGTCTGTAACCGAATAAATGAAATTCATGAATTGACGTCTAGAGACGCCTGGCGTCATATACCTACGGAAATTAATCCAGCGGATATGGCTTCCAGAGGTGTGGCTCCGACATGTCTTCTTAATTCTTCTCTGTGGTGGGAAGGGCCATCTTTCCTGAAGACATATACCTACGGAAATTAATCCAGCGGATATGGCTTCCAGAGGTGTGGCTCCGACATGTCTTCTTAATTCTTCTCTGTGGTGGGAAGGGCCATCTTTCCTGAAGACAGTTGAATCAGAATGGCCGCAGAATCCGAACACAAAGATATCTTTGCCGGAAATTAAAGTTTTGCAAACAAATATAAATAATGACACGCAAACATAACTCATAAACATGGAAAATTACTCAAGTGCATCTAAATTGAAGAGAATATTTGCCTACGTATATCGACTTATATATAATTGTCGAAACAAAACCATGAAATCAAATGGGCCCTTAAAGGAAAATGAAATTGAACAGTCACTTACTTACCTAATTAAAATAGCTCAATCTGAATCATTTGCTAATGAAATAAACGTAATAAAAAACAATAAAAAACTTACCTCAACAACTCTGCTTCAGTTGTCTCCTTATCTTGCTGACGGTGTACTGAGGCTCGGGGGTCGGCTCAACAACACAGAGTTTGACTTCGAAAAAAAACACCCTGCATTATTGCACGGAAAGCATCATCTAACGAAGCTATTAATGCGAGCCGAGCATCTTCGCCTTCTGCATGCTGGCCCTCAACTACTCCTATCAAGTTTTAGGGACCAGTTTTGGCCCATCAGGGGGAGGACCTTAGCACGTAAGATAGTCCGCGGATGTATCACCTGCACTCGATTTAGAGCCAAAGCCATGGAACCGTTGATGGGTCATTTGCCGGCTAGTCGAGTCACTCAAAATTATCCCTTCCAGATATGTGGTGCTGACTTCGCCGGCCCTCTCCTAATTTCAAGTAAAATTGGACGCGGAAATCGAATATCGAAATGTTATTTATGCCTTTTCGTTTGTTTTTGTACCAAGGCCGTACATTTGGAGGTCGTCAGCGATCTCAGCACAAACGCATTCATATCCTGCCTTCGCAGATTCATCTCGCGTAGAGGTAAACCTAGTCAACTCTCGTGTGATAATGCTACTAACTTTGTAGGGGCAAGTAATGAATTGGGTAGAACATTGCAGGCAGGCATTAACTCAATTTATAAATTTTCAATCGAAGAGGGCATTAAATTTAGTTTCACCCCTCCTTATTCGCCTACATTCGGCGGTTTATGGGAGAACGGCATAAAAAGCGCAAAATTTCATTTAAAACGGGTAATAGAAAACAGTAGCTTAACGTTCGAGGAGCTGAGTACTCTTTGCGCACAAGTTGAAGCAGTTCTCAACTCCCGACCACTAACTCCGTTATCCAGTAATCCCAGAGACCTTTCTCCTTTAACTCCAGGGCACTTCCTCATCGGGCGGCCACTCACGTCGTTGCCCTCACCTCCTGCAACCGTAAAACGAAGCTTCAAGACCAGATACCAGCTGATCCAAGCCTTACAAGAAGGTTTCTGGAAGAGATGGCACATGGAGTACCTATCTGAGTTGCAGAAGAGGACCAAATGGAGATCTCCTTATAAAGCCATTAAGGAAGGTTCGCTGGTGATATTAAAGGAAGAAAACCTTCCTCCGATGAAGTGGAAATTAGGACGGGTTCACCGCTTATACCCCGGCAAGGATGGTGTGAGCAGAGTGGCAGATTTTAAGACGACCCGGGGGATCGAGCGGCGAGCTCTAAATAAAGTGTGTCCTCTCATTAACGAGGATGATGGTTTGGAAGCAGCTTCATCCCCAGCAGTTCCTGGGATTCCTGCGAGTTCTTCAGCTGCCTTCAACGGGCCCCCAGGATGTCTACGCCAATAGCGAATGAGGTGCGGGGGGCGGACGTGCGGGGAAGGCTGCGGTGACCGCTGCCAACGAGGGCGCTGGGGCACTTGCCATCACGCATTACGAGAACGCGCAACCATTATTGTTATAATTATTTAATCTGCAAGTAAAAACATTTTCAACACATCAATTTTATTTCTTGTACCATAATCGCCTACATAATAATAAATCCAAGCATGTTTGAAGCTCTTTTTATAATACTCTCTAAGTGGGCAGCAAAGGTTAACTTTCTGTCAACTATCACACCAAGATCTCTTATATGGTCAGCTTCCTGTAATTTTAATCCATTAATAAAATAAGCAGAGTCTAAAGTTTTCTGTTTTCGGGTAAATTTGACATAAACACATTTGCCCACATTTAGTTGCACGCCATTCCGTTCATACCAACGACTTAGACTATTTATATCCTCTTGTAATAATATGGAATCCTGTTTAAATGATATTAAAAATTTTTTTAATGTCATAACATAAAGTGTGAAACTAATCAGCTAAGTTAACTGCATTATCAACGAAGACTATGCTCGAAGCGTAATACAAAATGGAATTTAACTAACTTATCTATAGCTCACAGTGTACATTTTTAATGTAAGATATATAACTACGTGTGTATTCGGATTCAAGTATTTATAATGCCGCTACATAATATATGATTTGTTATTCATCCTTCTATCTACTTCCAATTAGAAGTATTATAATAACGTTGAAGACAAACAAGGATTAATAAGTTTCTTAGTAGATGTAGTGCAAGATTTATTTCGCGCGTAAAAGTTACTAAGTTATAATGTTTGATATTTGTGTATAGATGGTTTTTTACAAAATCAGTATATTATTTATTAATTCACATCTGGGATTTCACAACACATATATCATATCATAATACAATAGTATAATGGGCCTTTTTAAGAACGTGCCAGTTTGAATAAAACCAAATTATCGCGTTTATTTAACTGATTTTACTTATTTTTAATTCCCGGCGTTTCAAAAAAAAAATAAAAAAAAATAATATTAAAAAACTGAAGGTAGCCGGGCTGACTATGACATTGGGACGTCAAACATCTCAGTCCCCCCCCCCCTTGATCATGGGTGCTGTAAAGCACCCGAAACGTCAGGAATTAAAAATAAGTAAAATCGGTTAAATAAACGCGATAATTTAGTTTTATTCAATGTGTAGTGTTCGCGTAAATTTAAAAAGTCATTAACTTGCCAGTTTCTATTAATTAAATTTCAAAATAAAACTGTTTAAAGGACTTTTTATACCTTATAACTTTTAATTATCAGCTATGATATCACAAAAAGTATCACATTAACAGCCATTTATAATGCACTACTGTTAGCAGCCAAATTGGTATCAAATTTACTATACTAGGCAAGTGTTTTGCTGAGCACAGAAGCGACTCCCTCGGTGTGGTTGCCGCCTACTACCAACCTTTGGGTTCGGTATTTTCAAAAAACCCCCGAGCTTATCCATGTTTTCAGTTTACTGGAAACCTATTTATGCTAAAAAAATTAATCCATTTGTAAAACAGTTAAAACCCTAAAAAATATTAAAGCAGCAAAGTCATTCCTGCATATTACTACAATATTCTTTAAAAGTTAGAAGCTGAAGACCAGAAGAGCAACGTTTATTTGACTCCATAAATTTATTTTAATTAACAAATTGAAATATGAACAAAGCTGCCATAAGGATGTCCTATATCCTTTCGTCAGTCCAAAACCTTCTAAAGGTTGCTGTCAAAAAGTACGCATCTGTCCACAACCATCAGAAGGTTGCTGTTTACTTATAAACTTCAGATTCGAAACAGCCCTAGTAAAAGTATACGTATCTCCCTATAACTGGTACAACATGCAGAGAATTAAACAAAGACGACAATTAATATCACACACGCTTCATATATGAACCATAGAAGCTTTGAAATAGTAATACATTTATTCCGTTCAGTTGCTCCTTCTGTGACGCGGTGTCGTGTGTTTACGTGCAAAGTATTAATTGTTGAAAGTGATTTCGGAAGTTAATATTAAAGATAAACATGAATGGGTAAGTCATAAATACTTTTTTATTAATTTAAAACATATTAGATGACGATTTGTACATAAATTATTCCATTTTATCAAACATTGCTTGCCATTTCGACCGCCATGTTGATACCATGTTCGTATTAATTTCAATTGTTTTAAATTATAAGTACAATTTTGAATGGTAAACATTGTTTTAGTATCGTTAACATACATATTTACAAACATAACAATAATTACAATTGTATAGTTTCGATTAAATCTTTCATAAAACTAAAAATAACAAATTGCTTAAATATCGCGTCCACCTAGCGGGCGCGGACAGACATGGGTCGTAAAGTTATTGACATGAAATCCGCCATCTTAGAGAGCAGGTTGTATAGTATGGATACGATTTTGGGAATGCCAGTGTTGGTATATTTTTGCGATAATTTTTGGTGTGGATTTTTATTTGTTTTTCTTATTTGTTTTGTTTTATTTTTTGTCAGTAAATTGTTTTACTTTTTGTATGTGCATGTCATTATATTTTTTTGCACTTGATTGACAAGTGAAACAAGACGACCGAGGACTCGCGGTCCGCGACGCGGTAGAGGTGTGCGAGTCCGCGGTGGGAGAATGTCGGCAGCGGCGGTAGGTTTGCTGGTGGAAGTGGTGGCTGAACCTGAGGTCGTGGTAGCGCGTGGTTGCGGAGGCCGTGGTGGAAGACCTCGATGGCACCGTATACCAGACAACGGTCGCCCGGGGCCGAGAACAATTAACGAGTTAGCTTGCTTTTTTACTATTTTTTATTTTATAAAATATTTATTCGTTATTTTTTTAATGTTTAATGTCTTTTTTGGAATAATGTTGGGCTTGATATTTTTAGATTAACAATCAATTTTATTGATGAGATGCTCATGGGGCAGGCCCTCGCGACCCCACTGCACCCGAAGCGTAGGCGCGTGTGGCAACCGTAAGTTTTCGTATTTAATTATGTTGCTATAATGGTTTTAATACTAGCTAGTTTTAATTTTTAATTTAAAATATTACAGGGTCGACCAGAGTGTCTCAGCCTCGGTAGTAGTGCCACGCCCACTATCTTTGATTGCCTCGTCAAGCTCGGCGGCACCGTCACCGCTGTAAGTTTTCGTAGTTAAGTATGTTGCTATTATGGTTGTAGTACTAGCAAGTTTTAACTTTTAATTTAAAATATTAATACAGGGCCGACCAGGCTGCCTCAGCCCCGGGTATAGTGCTACGCCCAGCCCTGACACCGTCTCCCGCTATATCGTATTTGGTGCCTTCATCAGCTGTGTAAGTTATTTATTATTTTTCTATTTGTTTCAAAAGTAACTTACAGTCTTTGTTTTTAGATTGTGAAAACATGTACTTAAAAAAGCTTTTGTTGTAGATTTGTTGAACGTGAAGGCTCAGCGGTGAATACGCCTTCCACCTCAACAGGCTCGGTAGTGCGTCGCCGTCGTCCTCGCCCCCGTCGGATCTTGGAAGATGACGATATCATATTAGCCATCAATTGTGGTAAGCAACCCTAAATTTTAGGACAGGCTAAGAGTAACGTTTCGTCTCTCGTAGATGTCGACTATAGCTATCTTCAATTTGTTATAGGTAGCGAACCAAGCTCCGAGGAGAGCGAGAACGAGGAAATGGCCGTACCATTTGTGCCCCGCACAATCCGTAGTCTTCTAGAGACACCTACGTATGAAGTGGAAGAGCTGACTGCTGAGCCTATCACACAATCTATCTGGGAGCCCGCCGCTGAGCCCGAAATAAGCGTGCCCGCTCCAATGGCGACGGACCAGCCGTGGAGCTTTTTTGATTTTAAGTGGGAAGCGTTCCCTACCGTTCCGATTCCTCCTGAATCGAGACGAGAACGCTTCTTGCAAAATAATATTGGTCCGGCAACTCCATGTGTCGATCCATATGATATTTTCATTACCATATAGGATCGACAAATTATGGAGCACATTGTCTCGGAGACTAATAAATATGTTCAGCAGTTGGCAAACCAATTAATGGAGCATAACAAACTCCATCCGTATAGTCGCATTAATCGTTGGTACGACACCTGTGTCGACGAATTATATGTCTTTTTCGGCATGATTATTGCGATGGGGGTTGTTAGTAAGTCCAGGTTAGAAGAATATTGGTGTTCCACTCAAGACGTATTTATTACACCTGGCTTTACAGCACACATGTCATACAATAGCTTCATATTGTTATCAAAATGCTTACACTTCAACGATAATGATGACATGTGTGCTGTAGAGCGGGAATACTCCGAGGCCAAATTGTTCAAAATTAAACCATTGCTGACATATTTGAATATGAAATTCGAAAGTATGTACAATTTGGATCAAAACATTTCTTTAGATGAATCTCTTCTGATGTGGAAAGGTTGGTTAGATATTAACCAATTAGTTCCCAACAAAGCTGCTACGATGGGGATTAAGACTTATGAGGTCTGTGAATCTTGAACCGGCTATTTATGGCGGTTTGAAATTCACGCTCATAAGAAGTCTCCACCGCAGCAGTCAGAAGACATATTATCCGCGTTCACCCCTGCCACTGTCTTAAGACTTTTACATGGTCTTGAGAACAAGGGTCATATGGTGTGGATGGACAATTTTTATAATTCGCCTTCATTGGCGCGGCGCATGAAGTCATTAGGCTTTGATTGTGTGGGCACCCTGCGGACCAACCGTAAGTTGGTTCCACAGGCCCTTCACAGTCTAACTAAGGGCAACATGCGGCCAGGCCAGCTCACTGGTCTTACCGCCGGAGATGTCGATGTCATGGTATGGAGAGATAGCAACCGGGTTGCTATGATATCCACATACCATGGAAACGCCGTCTCTAGTGACGGTCACTCCATCAAACCCATCCTGATTTTGGACTACAATATCATGATGGGTGACAGATATATATCATGATGGGGACAGAAAAGACCAAATGCTGGTGATGTACCCAATAGAGCGAAAGAGAACGAGCATCTGGTACAAGAAATTATTTAAGAGGCTGTTGAATGTATCTGTATTGAATTCATTTATAATTCATAAAAAATCTGCTGCTTCTCTCGCCTCTCCTCCTCTTACACACCGCTCTTTCCGTGTTTCCTTGGTAAAAGCTCTTCTATCCAAACACGCTATTAAAAATAAACTTCCGCTTCCCCTGCCCACTCCCACACAGATCGTGCGAGTCGATGTAACCCACCGCATCTCCGAGCACCCACGCGTTGCTAAGCAACGACTGCGCCGGCAGTGTGTTAAATGTAAAAAAAGGGTACACACGTTCTTTGTGGGTTGCAACACATCTGTATGTATAGCACCTTGCTTCCTTCAATTTCACTCATAAAATATTATATTTATTTGCCATCATCATTACTAATATTATCATCATCATCATTCATCAACAGCCCCTAAGTAGTTTATTGTCGCACCCTCGTTCTTTAACTATACAGTAAGGCCGCCTAACTGTAATTTCTTCTCTGTTATTTGCTTTGTGTTTTTGGTACTTTATTTGTAATTTGACCTGCATTTTTTTATTTGTGTACGTATTTTTTCGAATTTCATGTTCAAATGTTTCAGCAATGGTTTTTTATTTTTATTTTAAATTTGAAAATCTGTCAGAATAAGAAATTTACTATTTGTCCAAGGTTGTTTAAAAGAGATTGCTATTGTGTACGCCATACTTGGTACTTTTTGTAGTGAATGTGTAACTTTTAGTTGTTGATTTCTAACATAATTTTGTATGAAAGATGCCTTCTTTGTTTTGTTTTTAACTTAGGAAATGTTATTAAATTTAGGAATATACATTCACATGTAAATAAATCACAAAATTGTTCCTTACAATTGCAAAAGTTTGAAAGCATTTTTTTAGGGTCACTTTTTCAAGTGTTTGTTACAACTCATTCATTAATAATAATAATAATAATAATAATATTCCACAACTATCACACAACGCCATCTAGTCCCAAGCTAAGCAGAGCTTGTGTTATGGGTACTAGAGACAACTGATACACATACTTATATATTTCTAAATACATAAATATTATATATAAATTACACCCAGACACACAACAAATGATCGTGCTCATCACACAAACATTTGTCCTGGGTGGGAATCGAACCCACGACCTCCGGCATAGCAGTCAGGGTCACTAGCCACTAGACCAACAGGCCAGTCATCATTTCATTTTCATTCATTTCTTAATAACTAAATAGTTGTAACATTTGAAACTGTTTGTATTAAGAACAAAGACCAAACTATAGAATAAGTTAAGATTTAAAGCCCATTGTGCCTCAGGCGTCGTCGATATTGAAGTACAAAATGTGCCTTTTTTTGTACCTGTTTCGGTTCATCTTAAGTGGCCCACATTATTGTCGAGCTTGTGGTGTGAAAAAACTGTACGTAGAGTTGTGTTTTTTTTATTCATTATTGTAAAGTGTGTTTTCGTATAGTAAATGAAGTAAATATTTATTGAAATAATTGCTTAATTTTTTAATGATTACATTTTATATTCAACAAACTGGAAAAAAATCGCTTCTAGCAATTTTACCATCGAATTTATAACATACCAAAAGGGTGAACGTACACATTTACATATATTCTATTAGCTTATTTAACAATAATTCTAACAACATATCATATTATATAGTTTCTTAAATATTAAGATATTTGCATTTTAATGACACGCGCCACGTAGGCAATATATCACTCGTTTAGGGTTTGACAGATGCGCCTAAGCGGCTATTTTGGCCCGGACTGCTGAGAGGTTATGAGCCGTGGTAGCTCAGAGTTTAGACCATTAGAGTTTAGAGTGCGGAGGCGCTCGCTATAGGTTTCACAGTAAACGAGTAACCTGAGTTTGATCTCCATCGGCACCAACAGAGCAGCAAGATGGACATTTACTTGGCTTAAAAACCATCTCTGTAATGAGAGGAAGCCTGTGCCTAGGAGTGGGACATATATAGGCTCTAAATTCAACTATTTATTGAAGAATAAAATTCAATGTGATCCTTGGATTAATTAAAATATTATAGTAATAAAATTTAATATTATATTATTATACTGAAAAATACACTACTCGTACCTAAAATACGACGTATTTTAAATTCAACGTCGTGATTATGCGTGATACGTTTTTAATAAATAAACACACTTAATTTTAATTTACGAACTTCATTAACGTCAACGAAATTATTAGTTTATAAGCCAATTTACAAAATTACGCAATAAATTTAAAAGTAATACAACAAAAAACAGTTTCCTTGCCGTTAAGAAGTACCGGATTTTAATTAACAAATCAGGTACTTATATCACGTAGGTTTAATACTGTTTGGAAAGGTACACAAAATTTTTCTTGTAATCTATACATATAATAAATCTGTAGAAAAGTCGTGTCTGTAATTCTAATAATTTCTGGAAAAAACAAGTCCAGGGGACTAAATAAAGGCCACTGAAGCCAAATTAGTGGTTTCTAGAATTTTGTCTGTCTGTCTTTCTGTCTGTGTTAGCGACGCGCCTATAAGAATATTTCAATTTATTAGTTAACCGATTACGAATAGCTTCTAAAAAGCAAATTATCGGGCAATAATATTCCAATAAGAAAATGCTTAGTTAAATCTTGAAGAAATATCGAATTAATGATATGAAAGTCGTGGGTTCAACTCCCAGACCGGAATAGTTTATTGTTTTCCTAGTAATATTTTCTTAATAAATTCATATAGAGAATTTATAAGATATAAATTATGTTACCGGATTTGTTCCCCGGTTGAAATCATCTTTCCAATGATGTTAATTCAAAAAAATATTAAAATAAAGTTAGAGACCAGGATTTGTTCCCCGGTCGAGATAATCGCTGTGCATAAGTAGAATTAAAGGAAATTAATTGCATAAGTATTGTCTTATATGAGTTAGATATGTTTTGTATGAAAACAAATGCCTATTTTCAATGTATTGATTCATGAAATATTTTGTCTATGTTATCTGATAAGAGACATGATAACTGATAAGAATCTGATTAGAAATATTTTCCTACAGTTTGAGAATTGTGTAGAAGCATTTATTTACCTATTATTGTTGATATTAGACTTTCCATTTTTACTGATAGTCGATAACCGTGCAAAAGTTAGTTGTTCAAATAGTGTGAGATCATAGACGCACGCTAGCCATGTACTTAGGAGGCCAAATATGTGGAAATCTAAATATTTGCAATTTCAGCAATTTATGTATGTAATGACTTGTAAAACATTTCAGATTGATTGTACGTGCAAAAGAGGTGAATTCTGTGTTATTTTTATGTGAAAATTCCTGTGAATAAGTGAAATAATGATAGTTTTGTATAAGAAATTTAAAAGTGTTTTAATAGTGAAATGTATAAAGTGTAAATTAAACTATTGTATTGGTTAAGATATGTATAATTTCAAGTGGGAAACATTGTTTTAACTTTCTATGTTAAATATTTAAGAAATTTCAACTTCGAACATGTGAGTAAAATAGGCATATTTTGTTAAATAAATAAAAGGTTTTTTGTGACATGAAAATGTAACGTGTATCGTAGTATAGATATTTTTTTGTGCTATCTTTATAAGTAAATTGTATAAATGTATGTCTTATACAAAATAAATTATTGAGAAAACCGTGAGAGAGTGATAGCACAAATTGATGTAATTGAGTTGCGCAGGCGCGCAAATGGTGCGGCTCACTTTCGCGTATAGCTCAGGGGTAGCTCAGTAAACGAGTTTTCTTGCAATTTGTTCGGGAATCCTTCAGGATTAGTTCAGGAAAAAGTGCAAAACCAGCAGTCAATAAGAAGAAAAATGCAGGGAAGTGGTAGGGAAAAGTGATTACTCTCTCACGGAACGGTTTGAAGATAATTGCTGTTTTATTCCCAAGAAATTCATCCCTCAAAATTATACAGTCCACATCGAAGAATTAAGGCGTTGGGATCGGGATGACTTCGGAAGACCCGTAATCCCCGCCTGAACCTATTTTCTGAAAAGGAAGAGGTTATCGCCCTTGTGTGTTGCCCTTGTCCGTTGCGGAGATCACATACGTTGTTCCCGAACCCAACGTAGGCGTGATAGGAGGCCGGATCGAGAGAAGCCTCGATTCCTCCCTTCTGTTTCTTAGTTGAACGTTTAAGCCTGACTGGGTTCCTTTTCAATTGGTCCTTCGCAGCCGGATCAAGGAACCAGCGGTGGACTGCTGGTTATGGAAAAAGAAGACCTTCGGAGCCGAGTGAAGATCAGCAACCGACGGAAGCCGGAGGTTTGAGCTGAAGCAACAGGACCAAGAGCCAGAAGACCAGGTCAGCGCAGTAGGACTGGACCTGGAACTACCGGAAGAAAGAAAACCGGGATTGCGGCTTGGGGCGTGTGCTCGCATGGGGCACGTATCGCAGCCAGGCGCAGGTGCCTTGTGAAGGCACTCATCGTGACCTAGCAGGGCTTGGCATTTTTCATGTTGGGCAAGCGTGCTCGGCATTTTCCTGTCGGACGATCGTGTCCGGCATTTCCTGTCGGACGACCGTGTCCGGCATTTCCTGTCGGGTCATCAGAGGGTGCATGAAGAAGAAGCATCCACCGCTGGCGAGGGTGCTCGTGGATACCTGACTGCATCGCGGCCGGAGGAGGGCGCTTGGACGAGGCGTCACCGGCATCTGGGCGACGATGCGCAGCATACGTCCCGACCACCTAACGGTGCCAAACGGTCGGGCTCTGGCACAATACCTTCGGGTGGAGCAGTTCTCTCGAGTGAGACTGCGCCTGCACTACCGCTCGACTGTTTCGTCATATTCCTTGGCGGGACAGTTCCTAAACCTTTCCTCCATTCCATTCCTTCACGACTCCATCCCTGGACGGCTCACATTAGTAGGCCCCGTTCAGGATTGATAGGGCTGATAGGGCTGTTAAGGTGGTAGTAAGGTTGTAGGGTTGGGAGATAAAGAGGGGGGGAGCGGTATTGGGGTTAGTTTGGGGTGTAGAAGGGTTGTAGGTAAGGGGTTGTATTGACCATAGGACAGTTAGGGACTGTAGGCCAACAATCACCTTCCTGCAAGATGAAGAAGGCACAAGACCAGACAGAGAGGAGCGAAGGAAGCAGGACAAGAACAGGGCTCTCAAGAAAGGCTAAAGAGGTGGAATCATCTGGAGCGACCACAGCTACTGCTTCGAGTGGGGCAACTTTTTCAAGTGGAGCCACCACCGATACGTCCACATGCACGTGGAACTCAGGGACGTCCGTGGCAACGACAAGCAACAGGACGAACACCAGTGGTACGCAGGCCAGCACCGCACAACAATCCGTTATATCAAGGAGTGAAACGGTAGTCGAAAAAGTAGGTCAAAGGACCGAAGAAGCGGCATCGTCAAGGACAGTAATCGGGCACACTAGTGACAAAGGGTCACAGAGAGGTAGTAGGTCATCGCGATCGGCGAGGCTGAAAGCCAAATTAGAGGCGCGGATTAAATTCGAACTCTCAGAGCTCGAACGAGCACAGGCAGCTGCTGCCTTCGCCAAGTCTCAATCGGAGTTGGCACGACTCAACCGAGAAGAGGAAATCGACTCGAGTGAGGATGATGAGGAGCGGAATACTCAGGTGGAACCTATCGTAAGGAGTTGGGTTCAACAGACCATAATGAGCGCGCCGGTTAGTGTAGCGCAACCCGATATTACTGATAAGGAAGCGTGTAAAGGATCACGCCGCAAAGGGGCGGAGATCGAGCGCAACCAAGGAAATGCACAGAAAACACACGCGAGTGCAATAAAGATAGCGGGAAAAGATAAGTCTTCCCAGCTTCATTTCCTCCAGGAATTACCGGTGTTTGATGGAGACCCGGGTGAATGGATAGTTTTCAAAACGGTGTTTGAAGATACAAGAAGCCAATTTTCAGGGGTGCAGAACGTCGCACGCCTTAGGAGGGCATTAAAGGGCACCGCTAAGGAAGCGGTTAAGTCGTGGTTGTTTACTTTGTGTGAACCTGAAGAAATAATGAACGCTCTCGAAAGAAGATTCGGTAGGGTTGAGATTATTTTTTTTTTTTTTATAGAAGAGGGGGCAAACGAGCATGCGGCTCACCTGATGTTAAGTGACTACCGCCGCCCATGATCAACCGCAACACTAGGAGAATTGCGGGTGCATTGCCGGCCCTTTAGAAAGGAGTAAGCTCTTTTCTTGAAGGTCCCCAGGTCGTATCGGTCCGGAAAAATCGCCGGTGGTAAACTATTCCACAGAGAGGTTGTACGTGGAAGAAAACTCCTTGTGAAACGTACAGTGGTGGACCGCCAAGCATCAAGATGGTGTGGATGGTATTGGGAAGTTTGCCGTGTAGTGCGTCCACGAAATTTGGCGGCTGGGATTAATCCGAACAATTCCTCAGAGCACTCCCCGTGATAGATGCGATAAAATTCGCAAAGAGATGCAACACCTCTTCGCAGCGCCAGTGAATCGAGCCGATCGGAAAGCACTCGGTCGTCGACGATTCGAGCCGCTCTGTACTGGACGCGGTCAAGTGGAAGGAGCTGGTACTGGGGAGCCCCAGCCCAGAGATGGGAACAGTATTCCATGTGCGGTCGAACCTGCGCCTTGTAAAGTTGCAGGCGGTGTGCCGGCATGAAATACTGTCCCGCTCTGCTGAGCACGCCAAGCTTTTTAGAGGCCAATTTGGCCTTCCCTACCAAGTGACCACGAAACTGCACGTCACTCGATATATCGACGCCAAGGATTCCGATACTGGCTGAGGCAACAAGGGGAGTGCCTTGAAACTGAGGGGATACGACAGGGGTTCTTTTTAGCGGTTAACGCGCAAACTTGTGTCTTCTGGGGGTTAAACTGGACTAGATTTAGTCGTCCCCAATCCGAGACTCTGTTCAGCAAAGACTCGACTTCGGACACAAGTTTGTCCCGGCACTCGGAGACGTTTTCCCGAGAAATATTGGCTCGGCCTGTGTACAGAGCATCACCAGTGCTGTCATCTGCATAGCAATGAATGTCACGGATATGCAACATATCATTGATATGCAGAAGAAACAGCGTTGGCGATAGCACGCAGCCCTGTGGAACACCAGTATTAATAGGCTTGCAATCGGAGCTTGCACCGTCTACAACGACCTTGATGCTCCGATCTGCAAGAAAGCTGGTGATCCAATCTCACAATCTCTCGGGAAGCCCATAGGAAGGGAGCTTCGAAAGAAGCGCTTTGTGCCAAACCCGATCGAAGGCCTTCGCAACGTCCAAACTAACGGCCAATGCCTCCCCCTTGAACTCTACTGCCTCCGCCCATCTGTGAGTGAGGTAGACCAGAAGATCACCAGCTGACCGACCACGGCGAAAACCGTATTGGCGGTCACTAATCAGCTGGTGATCCTCAAGGTACCTCATGAGCTGGCAGTTTACAATGGACTCCATTGTTTTGGAGAACAAGGAGGTGATGGCGATTGGCCGGTAGTTGGACGGGTCTGAGCGGTCGCCTTTTTTAGGGATCGGGTGGACAAAAGCCGTCTTCCATGATTTTGGGACTACGCCTAGGGAGTAGGAGTACCGGAAAAGACGCGTTAAAATCGGTGCCAACTCTGGTGCACACGTCCTCAGCACAATTGGGGGGATTCCGTCAGGCCCACTCGACTTGTGGATGTCCAGGGAGAGGAGTGCTTTGCGAACCGAGCGCTGTGTGAACTGCACTTCCGGCATGGAGCACTCACACCGCGAGATGGTCGGCGCCGTACTCCCCCCGTCATCGAGAGTCGAGTTAGACGCAAAGAAAGAGCCTAGAAGATCGGCTTTCTCCTTTGCAGTATGGGCCAGTGTGTCGTCCTCCCTGTGCAGAGATGGAAGAGATGGCTGACAGAAATTCCCCTGGACAGCCTTGGCGAGAGACCAGAATGCACGGGTTCCAGAAGGAAGGCGAACTAGTTTCTCGCCAATTCTGCCTATGTGCTCTGACTTTGCCTTGGCAATGACTCTTTTGAAGGACAAGGACATTGACAAGGATTTCGGCTAAAATGAGATGCTCATTTTAGCCGAAATCGAGAATGTAAAGCATATGCCAAGATTGGCAGAAGATTGCCGGAACATAGGATCTTTTGCAAGTCGTATTACGAACGTGGTTGCCACAATACAAGCGTTGAATCAACCACAGTATTTATACCCACCGGAGTTAGTAAACCGCATAGTAGAGAAACTCGGATTTATGATTAAATTTAAATGGTTTGAATATCAAGCTCAGCATCCTTTGGAGCCGGAGTTACAGAAGATGGCCAAGTTTTTAAATTTATTGAGTGAACAATTTTGAACGTCCTTAAGCAATGAAAATGTGCCTGAAAACGGAAGCGTCCTGAATTCAGGAAGCAAACTGTACACACTGCAAAGGGGTGTGTACGCAACCGTGTCAAGAGCGAGCGTTATGAGCGCCGTAGTAATACGAGCGAGCGTCTAGAACGCCGAAATAATAAAGGGCACAACCGACAAGTGGTTATGATAACCCAGGACAAGCCTGTAAGTCGGGTAACACATAAGTGTGTTATATGCAACAAGGAACACTCTATAGTGAGTTGTTACAAGTTTAAGGACATGAATAATCGCGAGAAATGGGGCGCGGTTAAAAAAGCGAAAGTATGTTTTCAATGTTTGTCACCTAACCATAGGAGGTTAGAGTGCAGAGCGAAAAAATATGGTGTAAAGGGATGTAGAATGTCACATCATCGAATGCTACACCGATACCCCAATGAAAATACCTCGCCGCAAGGGGACGAGGGGGGTAAAGAGGCTCAAATTACAACTGTTAGTACAGTGAATGCACTGGCATGTGCATACTTAAAGATTATACCGGTCGAGTTGTATGGACCTAAAGGAAAGGTCAAGACAACAGCTCTTCTGGATGAAGGATCAACCATGACACTCATAGAAGAGTGGATGGCTCAGAAGTTAGCGCCTCCCGGACGTAAAGAAGAATTACGTATTGAAGCCGTGGGAGGTAAGCGAATTAACGACGACAGTTCGTATCGCTTAAACGTTAAGATAAAAGGCATTTACTCGAACGACTTAGAGGAGATAAGTGTACAAACAGTTAAGTCACTTAACCGTTCTCCGCAGTCAGTGAGCCGAGATTTATTGCAACGGTGTTCTCATTTGACACCGATTAAGGACGAGTTGATGTATGAGAGGTCCAGACCTACCATATTAATTGGCCAGGACAATTGGCATCTCATAGTTACTCGTGAATTAATTTCAGGAGGTAAGAACCCACCTGTAGCATCTCTCACTAAACTTAGATTGGTTTTACATGGTCACATATCGGGTGGCATCAAACCAATCAAGATTGTTAACCACATTTCCTCCATTGTCCTCTCGCGAGACGCAAAGCGAACGGACGCTTAAGCGAGTAGTGCCGACTAATTATTACGTATAAGTTATTTTTTATAATAATATGGATAATCAAATGGAAACAAAATGTAGTGGGTGCAATGAGTTGATTTTTGATATTTTATGCATAGAGTGTTCTCACAAAACATGTAGAAAAGTGTATCATCATATGTGTGTATCAATAACGGCTGAGCAGTACCAAAATTTTACTGAAGAAGAGAAAGGTAAATGGGTTTGTCCAGAATGCCGGTGTAATATTCCGAAAGTAGACAACACCAATACACCAATTCGGGGAGTTTGCGTAATGGACAAATCGTTTTCACCGTCTTTTTATGTGAACAAAGAACGAAGAGATCGTCACAATTACCGCGAAGTATGTAACGATAGTAGGATTATAGAGGAGATCCGAGAGTTCCGCATGGAAATGATTTCTCGGCTCGACGACCAAAAGAAGGAATATAAACGGCTAGAAAAAAGATTTATTAATACCGAAACTGAGCTGCGGGAATTAAAAAATATTATGAAAGTAGTGCAGCAAAAGGCAAATAAGGTGGATGAGTTGGAGGAGCGTATTAAAGTACTTACAGAAATGAATGAACGTTTGGAAACTACTTTAACAGTAAAAAATACTACGAAGGAAATATTACAAACAAATGTGGAGCAATTAGTGTCATTTGCTAATATAACGAAGCAGAAAAAAATACGGTAGTTAAAAATAACGGCCCAAATATGGAGGGGGTAGTCGCAAAATCACCATCTCATTGTAATAATAGTACGGTATCAATAAGTGAAAAAACGCCGAACTCGAGCTCAAATAATTTTAATAATGAATCCAAGAAAGATGGTGTGGCCACGAAATCGGCAGGAGTATCTAGTGTTCATAAATGCTCAATTTCAATTAATGAAAACCAAGTTAATTCAGTGTCAGTCAATTCAACTAAGAACGCGAAGGACACATTGGAAAAAGAGGAAAACTGGACAGTAGTAAAAAGAAAAAACAATAGGTATCCTAATAGTGAGGTAAAAAGAGGAGGTAACACGAGTCTATCGGATATACAAGGTACTGAACGTAAAAAATATTTACATGTCTGGCGTCTGAAGAAGGACACTACGAGAGAAAGCATAGAAACACATATTAAAAACATATGTGGGGCTGAAGTTCAAGTTCAGGTTGATCAAATTAAACATAAGACTGAACGGGATTATGCTTCGTTTATAATAGGGGTTCCGGAAAGTCACTATAAAAAGATATGTTTACCAGAGAATTGGGCATTAAATATTGAATTTTGTGAATGGGTGTGGTTTCGTCGATACACCGAAAAACCAAAAAAGCTTTAGGAGAACTATTGAAATTTTTTACCAGAACGTAAGAGGATTGAGAACGAAATTAGATGAATTTTGGGTGGCCGTTGCTAGCTCGATTTCCGATTTGTTTGCTATTACGGAAACCGGCTTTAGTGAATCTATTCACGACTCTGAAGTTATTCCACCTGGATATAAAATGTTGAGATGCGATCACGTAGATGGGCAGAAACAAGGCGGCGCTTGTCTAGTGGCCACACCGCGCTTCGAACTGCAGTTTGTCCCTTTATCGAGTGACATCAACATAGATTGTCGCGTATTTGAACTGGTTTGTGCTAGGGTATATTTAAGAGAAAGATTTATATTTTTTATATGCGTTGTTTACATTTCACCAGGTATTTGTGATAACGAATATATGTTATTATTTAAAATAATCGAGCAATGTTGTAGTAAATACAGTAAAGTCATAGTACTAGGAGATTTTAATTTGTATTCATGTTCCACTGCTATACGTAATTACTATGAACATTTTGTATACTGTCAGTTTTCTCAGAGCAATAGAATAGGAAATTGTAATGAACGACAATTGGATTTAGTGTTAAGTACATTTGATGGTGAGGAATCGGTGAGGGTGTATGCGGCTGATTTGGAGCTTGTGCCAGTGGATGCGCACCATCCCCCGCTTGAGGTAATAGTTTGGTTGCAATCCGCCGCAGACGAAACCTCTTCTGCACAGGGCCCCATTGATAGCGAATGCTACGAGAGACCCGCTTGGAAGTTTAGCAAAGCTAACTTTCCTCTCTTGTATAAAACTGTAGAGGAAATAGATTGGTCTCCAATATATGGTCTAGATTTAGAAGCAAGCCTTGATTTTTTTTATTGTACTATAAATAATATATTAGATAATTGTGTACCTAGGAAAAAAGTAAGTAAGGTAAGGTCAAAGTATATTTATCCTGAGTGGTATACAACTGAGATAATACGCGAGTTAAAATTAAAAGCAGATCGCCATAAGAGGTATAAGATGAGTAAATCACAAAACGATTATGAATTGTTTTCTGAGTGTCGAGCGAAAGTTAAAAAAATGATAAAACTCGCGCAGGAGCAACATCAGCGTCGCGTTCAAAGCCATCTCGTAGAAGATCCAAAAGCTTTTTGAAATTACATACGGTCCAAAAGAGGCTGCCTAAACAAAAAACAAATTTTGAAAAATGGACAAGTATTGAGTGGTAAGCAATGTGTAGAAGAGTTTGCTCAGTACTTCCATTCAGTGTATAGGACGGAACAACCCAACCTAAGCATCACCGAGGCAATAATAGCGGCTGGTGGTGTCAACGCAGCTGCGCGGGTGCGTATAGAAAGTCTGAGTATTCAGGATGTGCAACGTGCCTTAAAAAAGTTGAAACCAAAAAGGTCCACAGGACCGGATGGTATTCCACCATATATTCTCAGGGACTGCCGTTTCGTGTTAACTAAGCCGTTAATGCACATATATTCCAAATGTCTGGACAATGCTGTTTTTCCCGATAGATGGAAAACCACACGGGTCGTTCCGGTTCCTAAAGGAAAAGTAGGATCGCAGGTACGCGAATATCGACCTGTGGCCGTGCTTTCATCAGCAGCTAAAGTGTTAGAGTCGGTCATGTATGACAAAATATTCGTGCAGGTAAATCAGCAGCTCTCGGAAGCACAGCATGGGTTTCGCCCAATGAAAAGTACTACTAGCAACCTTCTTAGCTACATGGCTGAAGTTGTGCCCACAGTGGATAGGGGGGTGCAGGTCGATGCCGCCTACTTTGACTTTAGAAAAGCGTTTGACTTAGTGGATAACGACGTCTTACTAAAAAAGTTAGCTGCAGTTGGCTTCACTCCACATTTATTAAAATTATTTGCCGGCTATATGACAGGTAGAAAACAGTACGTGGAATATGCCGGCTATACGTCGGACCCATATATTACAAAATCTGGAGTAAGCCAGGGCAATAATTTAGGGCCACTCCAGTTTTTATTACTGGTTAACGATTGCCGGAGGTAGTTAATCAATCTAGGTGCCTTCTTTTTGCTGACGACCTCAAGTTGTATCGTGTCGTAGAAACATTGTCAGACTGTGAAAAGCTACAACAGGACGTAAACAGAGTAGTGGCATGGAGCAATAATAACCGTTTACAGTTTAACACCTCCAAGTGTGTTACCATTTCGTTTACTAGAAAGCGCACGCCCATTGAATATAACTATGAAGTCGATGGTTCGCCAATGGTAAGAGTTAAAGAAGTTAAAGATCTGGGCGTTCGGCTAAAAAGTGAATTATCGTGTAGGGAACACATTCTCAATTGCTGCAAAAAAGCGTATAGAAACTTGGGCTTCATTCTTCGCACAGTTCACGGTTTTACTAACATTAATTTAATCGTTACTCTGTATAATACACTGGTAAGAAGTAATCTGGAGTGTAGCGCCGTAATATGGTCACCACATGAAAAAAGGGTTAGCACAATGCTAGAACGTGTGCAAAATAAATTTATTAGATACCTATATATGCGCCATTATGGGGCCCTATGTACCCATTAATGTACCCAACCTTATTTATTTTGGGTATGGTTGGCTACAACGAGTTGAGGGTAAGACGAGACCTCGCCTTAGCCCTATATATTTTTAAAGTGCTTAGGGGGAAAATATATAATAGTGACATATTGGGGCGGATTGGGTTGTGTGTTCCAGACGGGTACGTATGGAAACGGCGACGGCCGCGGCTGCTCTTCGTTCCGCGCGCCCGAACCAATTTACTAGATAAAGCACCTTTAACGCGAACGTTACGCATTCTTAATAGAATGGCTGAAGACATTGACCTATTCTATTGCTCCTTGAGTGAATTTACTAGGGTGGGATTGTTTACAATTTGTTACAGTTAATTTCTACATTTTTGTTATGTATAAAAAGAACTACACTGTCGCATTAGGTTATTCCTGTCATGATAGTTGTTAGTTTCAATAAATAAATAAATAAATAAATATATAAATAAAATAAAAAATTTCCACCAAGAAGGAGGAAGACATGGATAAGTTGATCAAGGATTATTTTAGTTTGGAATCTCTGGGAGTGTCTGCGCAAAAGCCCGCGAACGACCCAGAAGAACGAGCTTTAAATATTTTGAGCAAAACGGTACGTCGTATACCTAATAATAGGTACGAGACTGCTTTGTTATGACGCACAGACAATGAGTGCATGCCGTCGAATAGAGCGCAGGTTGAAAGTCAACTGTTTAATATCGAAAAGAAGCTCGACAAAAATAGCGAGTTGAAAAAGGAATATGAGAAGCAAATTGAAAATCTCATCGTTAACGGTTACGCAGAGAAAGCGAACCATATTTCCATTTCCCCACGCACATGGTATCTTCCTCACTTCGCAGTGACTCACCCACAAAAAAAGAAAATAAGAGTAGTTTTCGACGCCGCTGCTAGGACGGGCTGACGTTGTCTCAATGATGCATTGTTAACCGGACCGGACTTATTGAAGTCGTTGTTTGGAGTTCCACTACGATTCAGAGAAGGAAGCGTGGCAGTGATGGCAGACATTAAAGAAATGTTCCTGCAAGTGAAAATCCGGGAAGAAGACAAGGATAGCCTTCGATTCTTATGGCGGCACAATCGTGACGCGCCACCGGAAGAGTATAAAATGCCGTCACTCATATTTGGAGCGGCATAATCACCATGCATCGCTATGTATGTGAAGAATAGAAGTGCGCAGGACAACGCACATATCTATCCAGAAGCAGCTTCCGCTACGGAAAGCAATTTTTATATGGATGACTATCTACAGGCATTTCCCGACGTGACGACGGCCGAAAGGATAGTAAACGATATGTATGAATTACATAAACGTGCTTCTTTCCAACTGAGGGGATGGGCTAGCGACCGACCTGAAGTTTTATGTACAATCGAAAATAAATATAAGAGCGACAGTGCTTCGCTGGGAGATAAAGAGCACACAGAGGTCACTTTAGGTTTGATTTGGAATATCCAACGGGATATAATAAGTTTCTCCATAAGTCTTCGTAACACACCGGAAGAGGTGATGGAAGGTTTACGACTGCCTACGAAGAGGGAGATAACTAGCGCTGTGATGTCAGTCTTCGATCCTTTAGGACTCGCATCGCCCATAACGATTCAAGGGAAGTCGCTGATCCAGCAAGTATGGAGGACAGGCATCTCTTGGGATGAAGAAGTTACACACGAATTACACGTGTTATTTTGTAAATGGATATCAGAAGTGAAGAAGTTAGGTCATTTAGAAGTACCTAGACCCGTTGCTGAAGGCGTCGGCAAGGGAGAATTACACACCTTCACGGATGCTAGTGAAAAAGCATACGCTGCCGCATTGTATTACGTCAACACGGACGAGCTAGGAGAAAGGTGGATTACGCTGATCGCCGCAAAGGCTAGAGTAGCGCCGCTGAAACCAATTTCTATTCCAAGGCTTGAATTGCAAGCAGCTCTTATGGGCAGCAGACCAGCTGCATCATTTATCGAAGAGAGCAAGTACGAGGTATCTGAGAGAGTATTTTGGACAGACTCACGTACAGTGTTAGCGTGGATTAAGTCAGATCCTCGTGCTTTTAAACCATTCGTTGCTCATCGATTGGCTGAGATCGAAGATCACAGTAAACCATGTGAATGGCGATGGGTTCCAACGTCACAAAACGTGGCAGACTACGCCACTATAAATTTTCCTTCCACCTTCGATGTAAGTCATCGCTGGTTTCAAGGACCTAAATTCCTCAGGAAAAGTCCTGATTTATGGCCCAAACAAGTGGACACCATAAATAGCTTGAAGAAGAATAATAGCTAGAAACAGGTGAAGAAAAATCGCCAAAAGGCATAAATGCGCTGAGAAAGCAAGAACCGTTAAGTCTACCCGACTACGGACGATTTAGCAGCTTTAAGAAATTCCTTGGGGCAACTACACGCACCTTACAAGCGGTAGAAAAATTCAAGAGTTTAAGAAAGTCGGTTAAAGGACCCGAAAATGCAGCCGAAAAGTCGGTTATGTGTTCCAACGAAGTTTTAGCAAAGTCGGTTAAAGGACCCGATAGCGCGTTGGACATAGCGCTCTTGAAAAAAGCTGAATTATTAATTTGGAAGTTCGTTCAAGACGAGTGTTTTCATTTGGAAATAAAATGCTTGAAAGCAGGCAAAAGCGTTGAAAGAAGTTCACGCTTAAGTAAATTATCTATGGTAATAGGAGAAGATAACTTACTCCGTTTAAATGGGCGTTTACATTTTAAGTCAAATTTGACTGAGGAAAGTAGAAAACCTGTCGTATTAGACGGTAAACATAAAATCGTTAAAATGATGATTAGATAAGTTCATCATCATTTAGGACATGCCAATCACCAGACGGTGATGAATGAAGTGAACCAAAAATTTTATGTCTTGAACCTGCGTAATGTAGTACGAAGTGTGTCACATCATTGTCAGTGGTGCAGGACATACAGGTCAAAACCGCAGAACGTGCAACAAGGAAATATTCCTCTGGAGAGAATAGCTCACAACTAACCACCTTTTAAATGTTCAGCCGAGGATTATTTCGGACCTATGAGTGTGACTATAGGAAGGCGACACGAAAAACGTTGGGGTGTTTTATTCACGTGTCTGACTACCAGAGCAGTACATCTGGAATTAGCAGCCTCGTTGACACCAGCGTCAATGATAATGGCATTGAGGCGATTTATCGCCAGAAGAGGAAAACCAGCCGTTATATACAGCGATAACGGGACAAATTTCAAAGCTGCGAATAAAGAATTATTGCAAGCATGCGAAGAGTGCTATGAGGGCATGAAAAACGAGTCATTTAAAAATATATTAAATGGAAATTTATACCTCCGGGAGCACCGCACATGGGTGGCGCCTGGAAAAGATTAATAAAATTGCGTTGACCGCTACGCTCAAAGAAAGGAGCCCACGAGAGGAGGTTCTATACATTGCTTTTAGAAGCAGAACATACTGTAAATTCCAGACCTCTGATAACATTCAGTATGGATAGTCCTGAAGAGGGTTTGACACCCAATCATTTTCTTATGGGACGCTCATGTGGTGATCGATCACCTGGATTATTTTTAGAGCAACATCTGACGGGTTAACTCAATTGGAAATCTGCACAGAGGTTAGCCGACCATTTTTGGACAGGATGGCTAAAAGAATACATGCCTACTTTAATACCTCGAACAGGTAATAACGGAAAGTTTATGGAACCTAAAGAAGGTGATATTGTCTTGATGATGGATCATTCGTTGCCACGAAACACGTGGCCCAAAGGCAAGATTAGTAGGACGCTACCGGAACCAGACGGTCACACCAGAGTGGTTGACGTCATTACTAGCACAGGTATCTTGAGGAGACCTAGATCCAGAATAATAGTCCTGGTACCCGCGACACCTCCCAAATGATGGTGCTGATGCACGGGGGGGGAGATTGTTGGCGACGCGCCTATAAGAATATTTCAATTTATTAGTTAACCGATTACGAATAGCTTCTAAAAAGCAAATTATCGAGCAATAATATTCCAATAAGAAAATGCTTAGTTAAATCTTGAAGAAATATCGAATTAATGATATGAAGGTCTTGGGTTCGACTCCCAGACCGGAATAGTTTATTGTTTTCCTAGTAATATTTTCTTAATAAATTCATATAGAGAATTTATAAGATATAAATTATGTTACCGGATTTGTTCCCCGGTTGAAATCATCTTTCCAATGATGTTAATTTAAAAAAATATTAAAATAAAGTTAGAGACCAGGATTTGTTCCCCGGTCGAGATAATCGCTGTGCATAAGTAGAATTAATGGAAATTAATTGCATAAGTATTGTCTTATATGAGTTAGATATGTTTTGTATGAAAACAAATGCCTATTTTCAATGTATTGATTCATGAAATATTTTGTCTATGTTATCTGATAAGAGACATGATAACTGATAAGAATCTGATTAGAAATATTTTCCTACAGTTTGAGAATTGTGTAGAAGCATTTATTTACCTATTATTGTTGATATTAGACTATCCATTTTTACTGATAGTCGATAACCGTGCAAAAGTTAGTTGTTCAAATAGTGTGAGATCATAGACGCACGCTAGCCATGTACTTAGGAGGCCAAATATGTGGAAATCTAAATATTTGCAATTTCAGCAATTTATGTATGTAATGACTTGTAAAACATTTCAGATTGATTGTACGTGCAAAAGAGGTGAATTCTGTGTTATTTTTATGTGAAAATTCCTGTGAATAAGTGAAATAATGATAGTTTTGTATAAGAAATTTAAAAGTGTTTTAATAGTGAAATGTATAAAGTGTAAATTAAACTATTGTATTGGTTAAGATATGTATAATTTCAAGTGGGAAACATTGTTTTAACTTTCTATGTTAAATATTTAAGAAATTTCAACTTCGAACATGTGAGTAAAATAGGCATATTTTGTTAAATAAATAAAACGTTTTTTGTGACATGAAAATGTAACGTGTATCGTAGTATAGATATTTTTTTGTGCTATCTTTATAAGTAAATTGTATAAATGTATGTCTTATACAAAATAAATTATTGAGAAAACCGTGAGAGAGTGATAGTACAAATTGATGTAATTGAGTTGCGCAGGCGCGCAAATGGCGCGGCTCACTTTCGCGTATAGCTCAGGGGTAGCTCAGTAAACGAGTTTTCTTGCAATTCGTTCGGGAATCCTTCAGGATTAGTTCAGGAAAAAGTGCAAAACCAGCAGTCAATAAGAAGAAAAATGCAGGGAAGTGGTAGGGAAAAGTGATTACTCTCTCACGGAACGGTTTGAAGATAATTGCTGTTTTATTCCCAAGAAATTCATCCCTCAAAATTATACAGTCCACATCGAAGAATTAAGGCGTTGGGATCGGGACGACTTCGGAAGACCCGTAATCCCCGCCTGAACCTATTTTCTGAAAAGGAAGAGGTTATCGCCCTTGTGTGTTGCCCTTGTCCGTTGCGAAGATCACATACGTTGTTCCCGAACCCAACGTAGGCGAGATAGGAGGCCGGATCGAGAGAAGCCTCGATTCCTCCCTTCTGTTTATTAGTTGAACGTTTAAGCCAGACTGGGTTCCTTTTCAGTCTGTCTGTGTGTAGTGTGCAAAATATTAATTGATGTAAATTACATTATAAATAGCAGTAAAAAAGTTAATTGTTTAGTGTAATTGTAATATTTAATTTTAAACTATTTCTATATAAATATATGATTCATAATTACAGACATACTACAGAAATTACTATGTATACTAAGCATTAGCAATGGCTATTGTTTAATGCAGCGGTCGGTGCAAGGGCGACTCAACAACAGCGAACCGGTTCACTGCTAGCCGTCCTTGCTTTGATAGTTCGCACCATGCCACCAGTACGTTTACGTATGCCATACTGTTCGTTTGTTGACTGTTTACTCATGATAAGAAACTGTGATTATAATTAATTCGTTCGCTTGATACTCTTAGTTCTTGTGCTATCTTTCTATATATAACTATCACTCTATTTTCCTTCTGTGTTTTGTAAAAAACTTGTAACTTGTGTAAATTATAATTATTTAAACTGAAAGACTATTGAATTTTATTTTACTTAAACAAGCAACATAACAAATATTAAATTGAACTATAAAGTGGTGAACCCGTAAAAGTGCACAAAATAAATATGAGTGAGAAACAAAACGCCGTCGAACAAAATCTCGCCTCATCATCCGATGTTTGTTCGGTCGTTGTTCGAATACCGCCGTTTTGGTCGGAAAAACCAGCTATTTGTTTCGCGCAAATCGAAGGACAGTTTGCGATATCGAATATTACAGCAGATGCAGCGAAATTCTATTACATAGTTAGTGGTTGCGCGGAAAACCATTCGTATTTATTTATATTTGACGGTAGGCTTGCCAAATCGTTTATCCCTTTCCAAACGATAACATTCATACCCTACTATCGACACATCAGGGTGGTGGGGTGGGAGGGGAGAGAAGATGATTCTAGAATATCACACAATCATCGCAATCGAAGGAATAAAAAAGGCATGCGCGGCCGACGCGCAGTTTCTCTTCCCGTCGCGCTCGCCGTTGGAACCACACCGCTTAAGAAAATAGTGCCATAGAATGGCTATTGCCCACGCGCACCGCTAGTATAACCGCTTTAGCCTGGACGCAGTCGAGCTCCAGGAAACCCGCCTCACCTCGTGTGAGAAATAGTCGCGCACCGCACTCTCTCCCGACGCATCACCGGACAAGAAAGCATCTCTGGGACCCCAGAGAGTCCACCAGAGGTCGCACCGCAGCAACATAGCGCCCAAGCCACATAGAAGCAACACCCCGGTGAGTGAACATTCCATACTGGTTCCTGCTTGATATAATTGTGTTTAATAGTTAATCCGCACCAATTTCATTTTCTCCTAATCAAGCGGGATTCCTTTCATAGATTTGGCACAATAGTTCGTTTTAGGGAAGAGCGAGTGCATTGTATGGGAAACCACGTGCTATAGTCGCCATTTTGTGTAAACGAAGAAGCATTTCACATATACAGTCCATTTGGTATTAATATCTCGCGTAATAGGTTTAAGGCTCGACCGGGAAATTGGATTTCGGTAACCTTAGGCTCGTCGCTCCATTTTATGGTCACTTCGGCAGGATTTGGACTGGTGTTTAGTAGTCGTTCAACCATTTTATGGTCGAATTATTAGATTAATTACTTAGACAATGCACTCTAATTTATGGAATAGACTTAAATAGTGTCCGTTTAGTTTAAAATTAAACTTTTGTTAGTTACTTGCAAATAGAATTAATTATTCATTTTAATAGTATTCGTTTAGTTTAAATTTAAACTTTGGTTAGTTACTCGCAAATAGAATTATTCATCTAAATAGTGTTTGTATTTACTTTAAATTTAAAGCTTATTAGTCACTTAAGTAATTGAAACAGTGTAATCACGCGCGTTTTGTACGCTTACCTGACATTTTTCTAAGAAAATATTGAGTTTAGCGAGCGACATGCGTTACCTTGGCTCGTTGCAAGGGCGTTCAATTTAACGACGTAATACGGCACGCGTGTTCATCCTCCAGCGTTGTGCGATTAATTGTGGTTAATAAAATATTAATTATAATAATTTAAAATGGCAGTTAGTGGAAATGAAATTAAAATTAAAACGCTTTATGCCAAGAGCATCAACTCGAACCGCAATATGCATCAGAGATCGAAGATATAATTATCTCCCCTCCAAATACAGACAAGTACGAAAAACTAAAAACAGAACTAATCAAATGGCTGTCGGTGTCTAGCGACAGGAAAGTAAAACAACTTCTAATGCATTGGAAGCTAGGTGATAGAAAACCTTCACAATTCCTACGGCACTTACAACATTTGGCTGGACCAGGCATACCTGACGACTTTCTTCGAACTATCTGGATGAGTCGATTACCAAACAGCACGCAAACAATAATAGTGTCCCAAACGACCACTTCCCTTGAGGCACTAGTGGAGCTAGCCGATAAGATTCACGACGTTGGTCCTCCATATTCACATCCACAAATAGCGTCTACATCAAGCCATGCACCAGAGGACAGAGTACAGAAGCTGAAGGGTCAAATAGCTGAGCTCAACAGGCAAGTGAAGACCCTAACAACTTAACTAAACAAAAGACGTCCTAGATTACGAAGCAGAAGCCGCCCAAGAAGCAACACCAGGTCACCCTCTAGTCACAGGAGGTTCCCTATGTGCTGGTATCACAATAAGTATGACGATCGTGCAAGTAAGTGCATTAAACCATGCGATTATACTCAGTCGGGAAATGTGCAAGGCAATCGGTAACGGCGACCTACGATTGCCCAAGTACCGGTCGCTTATTCGTTACTGACCGCAACACCAAGATGCAGTTTCTCGTTGATACAGGCAGCGATCTCTGTGTTTTTCCACGAGCGGCAATGAAAGAGAATAGGCATAAGACTAATTATCAACTAATTGCAGCAAATGGTTCGATAATAAATACTTATGGGTATGTTCATTTAATGTAAAATTTAGGCTTGCGCCGTGACTTTACTTGGCAATTTGTTGTAGCAGATGTTGCAAAAGCAATTATAGGTGTAGGTTTTTTGTTATTTTACAATTTAGTTGTCGATCGTAGAAATCAGCGCCTCATAGACAGTGTCACTACACTCTCCACCACGGCTTTGCCTGCTAATTTAGATATAATATTTTCTGTTAAGATTGCTACTGGTGATTCGGTTTATCATGATGTCTTAAAAGAGTTTCCTGATATTACACGCCCATCAGAGGTTCACCATGTACCTAAACACAATACAGTGCATTACATTTGGACAACTCCGGGCCTGCCAGTAGCTAATAAACCTAGGCGACTATCGCCTGACAAATTAAAGATTGCAAAAGAGGAGTTTGCAGCAATGTTAAAGGTTGGTATTGCTAGGCCTTCAGAATCACCATGGTCATTACTATCTCACACCCAAGAAGGATAGTGGGTGGCGACCATGTGGTGATTACAGAGCACTGAATGCTAGAAAAATCCCAGACCGCTACCCCATACGCCACATTCAGGATTTCGCTCACAATATTTCCGGTTGCAAAGTACTAACAACGATTAATCTATCGAAATAATACTCGTTTTTACGGAATTTATCGCGTATATTTAACTTTTTAATACCCGACGTTTCGAGAGCTTTACAGCACCCATGGTCACGGGAAGGACTGAGATGTTAGATGTTGATGATGTTAGTTAACCGCGGTTACCATAGATTAAAATTTAACTTTTGTTCCGATCTACACAGTATGAACTTATGGTATCATGAAGCCTTGCAGTTGTATGCTTGGGTTGGGATTTAATTTTATTTATTATAGGATCCCAAGCAGATGGTAGCACCCAGCCATCTTCTCTATTGAAATTAGGGTGTTTTTTTTTTATTTCAATAGCCTCGCGAATCATCCTTGGAAGGAATCGGTGTTCTTTAGCGAGGATTTGTGGTCTATCAAATCTGATGTAGTGACGGGGGCGATCCTGTACATGTTCACAGACTGCAGACTTCCCGGAGCGTCGATTCTTCACATCAGCTATATGTTCTTTGACGCGGGTTTTAATTGATCTTTTAGTTTGTCCTATGTAGGAGAGACCACATTCACAATCAAGCTTGTACACTCCTGCATCTTGCAGAGGGACGTTACACTTGACTGATGGTAAAAACTGACCAATCTTCTTCGGCGGCTTGAAGTATGGTTTGATGGAAGCGCGCTTCAAGATGTAGCCAATCTTGTCAGTGACTCCTCTAACATATGGCAGTACAGCAGGTACACGCTCGACTGTGGCCGGCTTCACTCGTTCTCTGTGACGTAGGCGCGGGACCCGAAGCTTGTTGTCATGCAAAACTTGCTTCACGTGTTGAAGCTCGGCAGCCAGGTGTTTACTGCCACAGATCCCTCGTGCTCTCTGAAACAAAGATTTACCCACGGTAGCTAACTGTGAAGGATGGTGGTGAGAATCACCGTTTAAATATCTATCTGTATGGGTCTTTTTTCTATACACAGTATGGCTCAAGGTGTTATCAGGATTCCGAATTACTAACACATCTAGAAAAGCTAAGGAATTGTTTGCCTCTAACTCCATTGTGAACTGAATTTTAGAATTTATAGAGTTAAGATGGTCTAAAAATGCAGTTACTTTATCTAAAGGTAGAATTGTGAAAGTGTCGTCTACGTACCGCTTGTAGAATCTTGGATTTATGGGAGAAGTAAGCAGGGCTTTCTCCTCAAAGTCTTCCATGAATATGTCGGCGACAATGGGAGATACAGGTGAGCCCATCGCCACACCATCTACTTGCTTGTAGAACTCCTCCTTCCACAATAAGTAGCCAGATGTAAGGCAGTGTCTGAGTAATACTGCATATTCTACGGGCATGTTGTTTTCCTCCAGCCTCCTAGTTACAATTGAGATGCAGTCTTCAACAGGTAAGCATGTAAACAATGACTGCACATCAAAACTGACCATAGTTTCATTGTCTGCCAGACGCAGGTTTTTAATCTCGCTGACAAAATGGTAGGAATCCTTTATGTGTGCTCTTGTGTCCCCTGAGCGGTGAGAGTATTTTCGCTAAGTGTTGAGCCAATCTGTAAGTTGGTGAATCGATTTGGCTCACTATGGGACGTAATGGAGCATTGGGCTTGTGTATTTTTGGTAACCCATACAACTTTGGTGATTTGGCGCACGTAGGTATTATCCATTTTACGTCCAGATTTAATTTTTCGGAGTGTTTCTTTATGAGGTCACTAGTTGTTTTTAGTGTGCTATTTTGTTGGGTCGTTTTTAACCTTTTTATAAGTACTTACATCCGACAAAAGTTCTTGTATTTTTGAATTATAATCTGACGTATCCATGACTACCGTGGCGTTTCCCTTATCTGCGCGGAGAATCGTAAGTTCTGGTTTATTGCGTAGGTTCTTTAACGCTATAAATTCGTCTCTGGGAAGATTCGGTTTAGGCACTGAACATCGACGTAACATAGACGAAATGTCTTGACGTATCGCCTCCAAATCTTCTTTCCGCATATTGTTTTTAAATAAACAGTCCTCGACGCTACAGATAATTTCTTCGTACGGTAATCTGCGCGGACTTATAGCGAAATTTAGTCCTTTGGATAAAACCTTTATTGTTGCATCATCCAGTGTTTGTTTTGACAGATTATAGACCGCGATTAATCTATGATCTGTGTTTGTCAATGGTTGCTTTTGGTTCTGGCATTGATTCGGATGTTTGACATTTGATTTGGCCGTTAATTTTTGATATTTTTCTATATGTTTGTTTTTGCATTCGTTATATTTACTAATTTCGCGTTTATTTAATGTTTCCATGCAAAAATTATAATCAAACGTCGTTAAAACTTTCTTTAATTCACTGGATGATGTGTCTATGGATTTATTGATGTCATATAGTTCGGAGCGTTTTTGTTGGATTACCGCCCGTAACAACTTTTAACTCGCCTGATTTAAGATCTTAGCGCTTCCTCGAATGTCCTTTTTTGGTGGATATTTTGACACACGTAGGAATGAGATTATGGTCTCGGCATCTCTTCAAGAAATTTAAGGCTGTTAGATATCTTGCGCGCTTAGTCTTTAGATCTTCTAATCGGCGTATTTTATTTGCAATTACCAGTCCGTACTGGTTTACATAATGATTTCTTATATTTACGCGAACACTACACATCGAAATAATACTCGTTTTTACGGAATTTATCGCGTATATTTAACTTTTTAATACCCGACGTTTCGAGAGCTTTACAGCACCCATGGTCACGGGAAGGACTGAGATGTTAGATGTTGATGATGTTAGTTAACCGCGGTTACCATAGATTAAAATTTAACTTTTGTTCCGATCTACACAGTATGAACTTATGGTATCATGAAGCCTTGCAGTTGTATGCTTGGGTTGGGATTTAATTTTATTTATTATAGGATCCCAAGCAGACGGTAGCACCCAGCCATCTTCTCTATTGAAATTAGGGTGTTTTTTTGATTTCAATAGCCTCGCGAATCATCCTTGGAAGGAATCGGTGTTCTTTAGCGAGGGTTTGTGGTCTATCAAATCTGATGTAGTGACGGGGGCGATCCTGTACATGTTCACAGACTGCAGACTTCCCGGAGCGTCGATTCTTCACATCAGCTATATGTTCTTTGACGCGGGTTTTAATTGATCTTTTAGTTTGTCCTATGTAGGAGAGACCACATTCACAATCAAGCTTGTACACTCCTGCATCTTGCAGAGGGACGTTACACTTGACTGATGGTAAAAACTGACCAATCTTCTTCGGCGGCTTGAAGTATGGTTTGATGGAAGCGCGCTTCAAGATGTAGCCAATCTTGTCAGTGACTCCTCTAACATATGGCAGTACAGCAGGTACACGCTCGACTGTGGCCGGCTTCACTCGTTCTCTGTGACGTAGGCGCGGGACCCGAAGCTTGTTGTCATGCAAAACTTGCTTCACGTGTTGGAGCTCGGCAGCCAGGTGTTTACTGTCACAGATCCCTCGTGCTCTCTGAAACAAAGATTTACCCACGGTAGCTAACTGTGAAGGATGGTGGTGAGAATCACCGTTTAAATATCTATCTGTATGGGTCTTTTTTCTATACACAGTATGGCTCAAGGTGTTATCAGGATTCCGAATTACTAACACATCTAGAAAAGCTAAGGAATTGTTTGCCTCTAACTCCATTGTGAACTGAATTTTAGAATTTATAGAGTTAAGATGGTCTAAAAATGCAGTTACTTTATCTAAAGGTAGAATTGTGAAAGTGTCGTCTACGTACCGCTTGTAGAATCTTGGATTTATGGGAGAAGTAAGCAGGGCTTTCTCCTCAAAGTCTTCCATGAATATGTCGGCGACAATGGGAGATACAGGTGAGCCCATCGCCACACCATCTACTTGCTTGTAGAACTCCTCCTTCCACAATAAGTAGCCAGATGTAAGGCAGTGTCTGAGTAATACTGCATATTCTACGGGCATGTTGTTTTCCTCCAGCCTCCTAGTTACAATTGAGATGCAGTCTTCAACAGGTAAGCATGTAAACAATGACTGCACATCAAAACTGACCATAGTTTCATTGTCTGCCAGACGCAGGTCTTTAATCTCGCTGACAAAATGGTAGGAATCCTTTATGTGTGCTCTTGTGTGTCCCCTGAGCGGTGAGAGTATTTTCGCTAAGTGTTGAGCCAATCTGTAAGTTGGTGAATCGATTTGGCTCTCTATGGGACGTAATGGAGCATTGGGCTTGTGTATTTTTGGTAACCCATACAACTTTGGTGATTTGGCGCACGTAGGTATTATCCATTTTACGTCCAGATTTAATTTTTCGGAGTGTTTCTTTATGAGGTCACTAGTTGTTTTTAGTGTGCTATTTGTTGCGTCGTACACGACAGTAAACACACGTCGACAGTAAACACCTGGCTGCCGAGCTCCAACACGTCAAGCAAGTTTTGCATGACAACAAGCTTCGGGTCCCGCGCCTACGTCACAGAGAACGAGTGAAGCCGGCCACAGTCGAGCGTGTACCTGCTGTACTGCCATATGTTAGAGGAGTCACTGACAAGATTGGCTACATCTTGAAGCGCGCTTCCATCAAAACATACTTCAAGCCGCCGAAGAAGATTGGTCAGTTTTTACCATCAGTCAAGTGTAACGTCCCTCTGCAAGATGCAGGAGTGTACAAGCTTGATTGTGAATGTGGTCTCTCCTACATAGGACAAACTAAAAGATCAATTAAAACCCGCGTCAAAGAACATATAGCTGATGTGAAGAATCGACGCTCCGGGAAGTCTGCAGTCTGTGAACATGTACAGGATCGCCCCCGTCACTACATCAGATTTGATAGACCACAAATCCTCGCTAAAGAACACCGATTCCTTCCAAGGATGATTCGCGAGGCTATTGAAATAAAAAAAAAACACCCTAATTTCAATAGAGAAGATGGCTGGGTGCTACCATCTGCTTGGGATCCTATAATAAATAAAATTAAATCCCAACCCAAGCATACAACTGCAAGGCTTCATGATACCATAAGTTCATACTGTGTAGATCGGAAAAAAGTAAAATTTTAATCTATGGTAACCGCGGTTAACTATGACATCTGGACGTTAAACATCTCAGTCCTTCCCGTGACCATGGGTGCTGTAAAGCTCTCGAAACGTCGGGTATTAAAAAGTTAAATATACGCGATAAATTCCGTAAAAACGAGTATTATTTCGATGTGTAGTGTTCGCGTAAATATAAGAAATCATAACGATTAATCTAGTGAAAGCCTACAATCAAATTCTGGTCAACGAAGCTGATATCCCTGAAACTGCTATTACAACGTCGATTGTACCTTTTGGCCCTTACAAATTCCCGTACATGACCTTAGGACTTCGTAACAGTGCACAAACGTTCCAGCGTTTTGTAGATGAAATGACACGTGGTCTAGATTTTTGTTTTGCTTATTTAGATGATTTTTTTCCTTCGTCAGATTTTTACTAGACTAATCATCATCATCATTACAGCCCTTCACAAGTCCACTGCTGAACATAGGCCTCCCCCAAGTAATCCCACAAAGCACGGTCCTGAGCCACCTGCATCCATCGACTTCCTGCATATCATACCAGGTCGTCACTCCATCTAGTGGGGGGTCGCCCTACACTACGCCTACCGGTACGGGGCTGCCACTCGAGAACCTTTCTTCCCCATCGGTTATCGGTTCTTTGAGCTATATGGCCGGCCCATTGCCACTTCAGCTTACTAATCCGTTGGGCTATGTCGGTCACTCTGGTTTTACTGCGGATATCCTCATTTCTGAGTCTATCATGCAGAGAAACTCCGAGCATAGCCCTCTCCATAGCTCGCTGAGCGACCTTGAGCGTCCTCATACGGCCAGCAGTGAAGGACCACGTCTCAGATCCGTAAGTCATCACTGGCAACACGCACTGGTTGTACAATCTAGTTATTAGAGATTGAGGTATATCTGACGAGAAGATATGTCGTAATTTCCCGAACGCTGCCCAGCCGAGTTGAATCCGTCGATTGACCTCTCGGTCGAAGTTGGACTTACCTAGTCGGACTATTTGTCCCAGGTAAACGTACTCGTCAACAACTTCGAGCATAGTGCTCCCAACAACTACCGGCATAGGTGTGACATGGACATTAAACATGATCTTTGTTTTGTCCATGTTCATCTTAAGACCTATCCGTTGGGAGGCACTATTGAGGTCATTGAGCATAGTGCTTAAGTCCTCCAGCGATTCTGCCATAAGGACTATATCGTCGGCAAATCGAAGGTGAGTGATGTACTCGCCATTGATGTTAATACCGTATCCTTTCCAGTCCAGTAGCCCGAAAACGTCTTCCAAAGCAGCGGTGAAGAGTTTCGGGGATATAACGTCACCCTGTCTTACACCTCTCTGCAGTTGGATAGGTTTCGAGCTCTGGTTCTGTACTCGGATAGCCATCGTAGCCCTACTGTACAAACACTTCAGCACTTCGATATACCGACAGTCAACTTGGCACCGCTGAAGGGACTGCAGCACCGCCCAAATTTCGACGGAATCAAAGGCTTTCTCATAGTCCACATACGCCAGGCAAAGTGGCAAATTGTACTCTTCAGTCTTCTGCACAATCTGCCGCAGGGTATGTATGTGGTCTATGGTACTGAAGCCTTTTCGGAAACCGGCTTGTTCGGGAGGCTGGAAGTCGTCGAGTCTGCGTGCGAGACGATTCGTAATGACTCTCGAAAACAGCACGTAGACGCGGCTCAGAAGGGAAATCGGTCTGTAGTTCTTCAAGAGAGCGGTGTCGCCTTTCTTAAAGAACAAGACCACCGCACTTCTGCTCCACGCCTCTGGAGTAGTGCCACCATGGAGGACGGAATTGAAGAGCCTCTGAAGGACTTAAAGTACCGGTGTTCCACCCGCTTTCAGAAGCTCCGCTGTAATTCCATCCTCGCCTGGGGCCCTGCCGTTTTTAAGGTGCTGGAGAGCCATTCTAATCTCGCTTAGACTGACGTCCGGGATATCATCGGAATAGTGTCGGATAAGACTTGCTCTTGGATCGTTACTCACACTTACGTGTGGCTCCAACGATGATGTGTACAGCTGCCCATAGAACCTCTCAATCTCACTCAAAATCTCAGGTGTCCCGGAAACGATGCTGCCACACTCAGTCTTCAACTTTGACAGTTGGCTCTTACGGGCAGACAGATCTCTGGCAAAGACTTTGGAGCCCTGGTTCCGCTCGATCGCTTCTTTAATACGAGCAGTATTAAAGTTGCGAAGTCTCGCCGCATGCATTTGGAGATCTGTCTGTTCAGTTCCCTGTATGCTGTCAAATCTGTTGACGATTACAGCTTCATCTCCCGTCTAACAGCAATGAGATTAAGAGTGTGATCGGAGAGTTTTTGTGTTCTTCTGCGGCGGGTCTTGCAGAACTTAGCTCCGACCGCATGGACAGTTTCCACGAGCTTGTCGTTCATATCGTCCACTGCATTGCAATCTTGTAGGCACTGAAAGCGGTTGTGTAACTCGAGCTGAAAGTTTTCGGGATTCTGGATTAGAGCACGAGGGAGACGGAGCGTTGACTTCATTAGACGAGACCTCTCCAACTTAACGTTTAGGTTCAGTGTGCCTCTAACCATTCGGTGATCGCTGCCAGTTTTCACCCTTGCGATCACTGAGACATCACTGAACAGTTGGCGTCTGGTCGTCATAATGAAGTCAATCTCATTTTTTGTCGAACCGTCGGGGCTCGACCAGGTCCACTTCCTGTGGGGCCGCTGCCTCTGGAAGAAAGAGTTCATCATAAAGAGTCCCTCTTTCTCCATAAAGTCGGCCAGCTGCTGGCCCCTTCGGTTCCGTTGCCCTACTCCAAATTTCCCTAACTTCAGCTCACCGCTTCCTCTTGTGCCTAGTTTTGCGTTGAAGTCTCCCATCAACACCGTGTAGTGGGTTTTGGAGGAATGCATGGCTTTGGAAATATCCTCATCAGGTACCTATCAGGTACGCGACCCTCGTCGACACACTCCCAATCTTTACAACGTTGTTGACGAAAGACTTGTGGACGATAAATCCGACACCTCCTTGGGACAGATGGTCGCCCTCCCGGTGATAGAACAAGTTGCCGGATTCGAGAATCACCGTGTCCTCCCCCTCTCTTCGGACCTCGGATAATCCTATAATACTCCAGTGCAACTTGTCTATCTCTTCTTCCAGCTCCAGGATCTTCTCGTCAGTCCTCAGTGTGCGTGCGTTAAATGTTGCCAGTTCGAGTCGTCGTAGGTGGCAACCGAACCTCCACCGGAGATTCTTAGCACCCCCTGCCCCGCCGTTACCATGGTCGCCACCGTAGCCAGGAATAGCGGGGCCGCCGGGGACTGGGGGCCGTCTATTTGTGTTATTGTTCATGGGGGGTATATTGCCATAGTTGCCACGCTTGGCGAGCGGGTTGGCAACCGCAGTTTTTTTTTTTGTGTAATGGTTGTTATCAGGAAGATGCTGCTGCCCATCTCCTGCCTGTTTCCCTCTGTCGCCTTTTACGACACCCACGGGAAGATATGGGGTAGTGGATATTCTTAACCGCCACTACACGGCATGTGTCGCCTTTTACTAGACTAAAGAAGTTTGGAATGGTAATAAACACCGCTAAATGCGTATTTGGATCTGACGAGGTTACATTTTTAGGCTATCATATTTCAGTAGAGAGTTCAAAGCCGCAACCATCTAAAGTAGAAGCAATTAAAAACTTTCCAAAGCCAAAAACTGTCAAAAAGCTAAGAAGATTCTTGGGCATGCTTAACTTTTACAGCAGGTTCATCCCCGATGCAGCTAAGTATCAAGCATCGCTGAATGAACTCTTGAAAGGTGCAGTTAAAGGTTTTTATCCGATTCAGATGTCCACTGAGCAGCTAGAAGCATTTGAATCATGCAAGCAGAGGCTATGCCAGGCTACGCTTTCAGCGCATCCTCATTGTTCTGCTAAAGTAGTTTTAGTAACGGATGCTTCGGACACTGCTATTGGCGCAGTATTCTCCTTCTGTGTGTTGTAAAAGACTTGTAACTTGTATAAATTATAATTATTTAAACTAAAAGACTATTGGATTTTATTTTACTTACACAAGCAACATAAAAAAAATTAAATTGAACTATATGTGTATTCAAGATTTACGCAAAAACTATTGTAAAGATTTAAATGAATTTTTGTGTGTATGTAGATAGCGACCCGTGGCTACTTGTAGGCTACATTTTATCCATTTACAGAACTTTAAAAAGGAGGGTTAAGTATTTTCCTTTCTTTAAATGTTAGTTTCTATTTTATACGTTTGATGTTTTTTTTTTTAAATAAATAAACTGTTTATAAATTAAGAGCAAAATTAGTTTTAACCGTTGCTCAATAAATTGAACTACACCGACAATCTACGATGCTATTGTTGTATTCATTTCTTCAAGACAGTGTCATCTAACGTAAAATACCTAAGAACCTATAGATGGTACGCAGAGTGGGATTCTCCTCACTCTCGTAACTGGAGGAAGAAGGGAAAAGGAGGGTGTTTAAAATTTTTGGATTCTCAACTAAATAGTTCTAACTGAGTAAGTTCGTTTAATCATTTATTATTGTCACAGATGTCGGGGAGCAAACTCCGTTAGCTTGAGTACTACCAAATTTTAGGTAAACGTGTATCCCCTGAGCTACCACGCCTCATATAATCCATATGTGCTTTAGTAAATGCTCTTTAAATGACAGATTCTGAAGAAGTATGACGGTCTACTATAAAGTATCTGCTCATTATTTACTTAATTATGTGTCTTAGTGAATATATTTAAAGCAGCACATTTATCCGATTTAGTTCCTGAATAAGAAATTTTAATCAGTCATAGCTTATAATGTTACCAAATACCAAACAACTTTCATTATTACATGTAACACAGGTAGCGCTACGTTAACTCCTTTATCTCAGTGTACAGTTTGTTTGCACAAGAGGATCAACTCAGCTTAGATGTATGCAGTCTATTAAGCATATTTTAGCTTCGTCCCACATTGTTTCGCATATTTTTTTTTTGCGGTGCAAACTCAAATTCAAATTTTCATCTTTTAAATATTGAATTTTATTCAATACTACATTCTTTGCGATGCTTGTCTTCGTACAAATAGTATAGGAATGCATAGCAAACGAACAAACGAATAAACAATTTTTTGTCAGAAACCTTTGAGTGCCCCAAAATCGCATCGAAGTTTCATTGTAATCGGAAAAATTATAGAGAAACGCATATGGAATCAATATATATATATATATATATATATATATATATATATATATATATATATATATATATATATATATATATATATATATATATATTAGTACTCCGAGAGTGTCCAGTTTCCAAAAGTGGACGGTTAAGTTTGCCACTTTAGTTCCCAAAACAAATATGTCTTTAAAAGAGAGTACTAATTTCATTTGACTCAGCATAACATTGTTGATTGCCTACTGCAACTCAACTGTACATTTTATTCATTGACTTCGCGTCACGAGGCATTGAGCAAATTGTTCATCAAAATGTTTGTTCAACTGTGAGGTGCCTTGCTAACATTAATTTATCAACATAAACTGCCTAATCTTAAAACTTAATTTTTTTGCTTTAACTGCCATTAACAATGTAATGATGAGTCTCATATCTCCTTTTATTTAAGTGACCAATTCTTGTATGTAGTATAATATTATGTAATTGGTTTCTCAGGAAACGGCTTTGACGATTTAAATGAAGTTTTGTATCCTATACATTCAAACGAGCAATTCTTGTATATATATATATATATATATATATATATATATATATATATATATATATATATATATATATATATATATATATATATACTAGTTTACCCGGCAGACGTTATTCTGCCTTTTTCGTCGACCCTTTCTTATATTCTATTAAATATCCGTAAATTCACAAAAAAAGTGTTAAACTCATGAGCAAAAAAACTATCCTATCTCTTAAGTTTGACCAAACTACACACGGTTTGCATATTTGATTAAAATCGGTTAAGTAGTTTAGGTGTCCATCGCGGACAAACTACGTGACACGTAATTTATATATATTAAGATATATTATATAATCGGAATCTTGGAAACGACTCCAACGATTTTCATAACATTTAGTGTCCGGGGGTTTCGGGGGCAATAAATTGATCTAGCTAGGATTCATTTTTAGAAAATGTAGTTTTGTCCGTGTTTTTAGACAATGAAAAACTGCTACAATATAAGAAGGTAAATTTTGGCAATGTATTAATGATCATTATAGCTCATGTGGGATATCCGGCGATCGCGAAATCTAGGTGCCCTGGTTCGCGTCCTGTCTTCGGTCCGACTTTTTTAACTTTTTTTTCAAGTTCCCTTCTTTTGTGAGAAAATCTATTATTTCGAGCCCTTTTTTAAGTATTTTTTTTAAATACGAAAATTTAAATCAAACTAATTGCACTCAAGATTTTTTATTCAAATAACCATTTCGGTTATCTCTATTATGTCAATAAGATCAAAAAACATTATGCATATTTCATCAGTATGTAATTTGTATCTAAATATAATTTCCAAAACAAACGATTTCCAAAAAAAAAAATACCGAGGAATGCTCGGTCACCCAGGTACTTTAGATAATGTGTTAGTTATTAGTTTATCTAGTCAGGTTTCATCCCTAAGAAATTTATAATTAATTCTGACGCCGAGCAAAGTTCGGTTATCTAGGTATACTATCTATAAGGTAAGAAGAGATCGGTAATCCGAATCACCCATACGTTGTAGCAGTACGAGATGCCTCGCACATTAGACACCATTATCTGTGGCTTGTGAGACTTTTTTTGTAACTTAGATTGTAGGTGATTCGAGGCTGCTGGTCAAAAACATAACCAATCGGTTATCGGTTCGTCGAGCTTTTACCTTCTTCAAATATTGTTTAACGTCTGCCGGGTAAACTAGTATATATATATATATACACAAGAATTGCTCGTTTGAATGTATAGGATACAAAACTTCATTTAAATCGTCAAAGCCGTTTCCTGAGAAACCAATTACATAATATTGTACTACATACAAGAATTGGTCACTTAAATAAAAGGAGATATGAGACTCATCATTACATTGTTAACACTTTCACTGTCCAAGCAGTTATTACAAATTTCCCGCTACGTCCAAGCAATTATATATAGTATGTGCTGGGTACCGCATGTGGATCCCTGATTGGGACGAGTAATTAGCATCAGGAGTCCGAGGTCCCACATGTGACCCATTTTTAATTTTAATCTGTGGGGTTATTTTTATATCTATAGTACATTTTGTTATTAATCTATAGCAATCAGCTGTTTACATTTTTTAATAAAATTGTTTAAATAAAAACGAAAGATGTCTCGCAGAACAAATGACGAAGATATTTTACGTTATTTAGAAAACAGTGACGAAGAATTAGATTATTGCAGTGATTCGTCATTAGATCCATTCCACGCTAGTGATGAAGATGATCCTGATTATGAAGTGCCTCGAGATAATCGACATGATTCAGGAAATTCTGATAATGAAACATTGGAAAATATAAATAGATTCATTCAATATAGTCAGCCCCAACAAATGCACGTTGACGAGGAATTATTTTTACCGCAAAATGATTCAGACCAGAGAGATTTTGACGACATTCCTATGAATATTGCACAGTCACCAAATCCCATCGAAAATCAGGTGCCGTCGGTGTCTGCAGTTTCAGTAAGTGAACTTTCTTCTCAAAATAGCCTTCGAAGTGATCCGCATGAACATTTGAAAACTAAAGATGTGAACAACGGATGGAGTTATACCGTTCGTGATCTACAACGTTTACCATTTACTGCTGAAGAACGTTTAGGCGTCGATGTTGAAAGTCATTCCACTGTGGAGTCTATTTTTTGTTATATCATAGACGACGAGTTTTTGGATATGATGGTGGAACAAACAAATATATATGCAGCGCAAATTAGTTCGGACGCTGGTAGACTTGCTAGATGGAAAGACGTGGATCGGAATATGATGAAAAAATTTCTAGGAATTATTCTTTACACCGGTATTGTTGTGAAGCCAACCCTGGAATGCTATTAGAGAAAGGATCCAATTTATTACCATCCACTCATGCACAAACTAGGCATGTCCTATAATACATTTACTCTAATGCTTAGATGCTGGCATTTTGCTGATAATTCAGCCCCACGAGATCCAAATAATAGATTATACAAAGTACAGCCCCTTGTTGATAAAATCGTAAACAAACCTCAACAACTGCTTACTCCTGGCGATTGTGTTATAATTGATGAGTCCATGGTACCCTTCAAAGGTCGTCTTCTATTTAGACAATACAATCCATCCAAAACTAATAAATACGGAATAAAAATTTATAAGTTATGTACGGCAGATGGCTATACTTGGAAGTATGAGATATATTGCGGCGCCGACGAAACTATAGAGAATTTGGATAAGCCTGGCAGTATCGTTGTGAAATTATGTCGTAATTTACTTGGTGCTGGTCGTTTGATTGTCGCAGACAATTTTTATACTAGTTTTCCTCTAGCGACATATCTTTTAGCTCATCAAACTGATCTTTGTGGAACTCTAAGAAAAAATAGAAAACATCTACCGGAATATGTGAAAGCAAAAAAGCTACAACGGGGTGAAATTATTGCCAGCCAAAAAGAAAATGTTACCGTCAGCAAATGGAAGGATAAAAGAGACGTTCTTATGATTTCCACCTGTCAAAGTGATGAAATGTGTATGACTAGACAAAGAAATCCTAAACCAAAACCCAAAGTAGTTTTAGAATATAATTCAAAAAAAAAGGGCATTGATTTCTCGGACCAGTTATGCAGTTATCAATCACCAATAAGAAAGTCATTGATATGGTATAAAAAAATTGCAATCGACATGATTTTCGGCGTAGCAATTACAAACAGCGTTGTGGTTTATAACAAACTACATCCAACTGCTGTACGTAAAGAAAAAATTACTATACTTCAAGCTAAATCACGTATTATACGACTATTTTTGAATTTGGAAGAGGACACTTCCTCCATTCATCGTCCGTCATCATCGTCCATAATATCGATACCACCGTCACGAAGAACCACAAATCATTATCTTGAGGAAATACCTCGTAAGGACGACAAAAAAATTATAAGGAGACGGTGCTCACTGTGTTACGATGAACAGCGAAAATTGGGACTGACAGTTGCTCAAGCAAAATCAAAAGCCAAAAAAGTTGACCATATTTGTAAACAATGTGAGAAACCATTCTGTTTGGCATGTTTTGCTAAATTTCATTTAGGTTAGGTCATAATATAAAACTTATATTCTATGTTCATTTTCTTTATTTCATTTACTGTTTTGTTTTTGTCATAACTTGGTCAAAAATAAAGATATTTGGAGGTACACAAGATTTTTAGTTCACTAATTTCAAGCCCTACAAGTTCACCTCTTGATAATAATCCTTTCCGTAGAGTCTAAGGATATTTTCTTGTATGAAATACTATACTAGTCGGGTACCACATGTGAGACCCGGACGTGTAGTGCTATACGTCCGGGTCCCACATGCGGTACCCGGACAGTGAAAGTGTTAATGGCAGTTAAAGCAAAAAAATTAAGTTTTAAGAGTAGGCAGTTTATGTTGATAAATTAATGTTAGCAAGGCACCTCACAGTTGAACAAACATTTTGATGAACAATTTGCTCAATGCCTCGTGACGCGAAGTCAATGAATAAAATGTACAGTTGAGTTGCAGTAGGCAATCAACAATGTTATGCTGAGTCAAATGAAATTAGTACTCTCTTTTAAAGAGATATTTGTTTTGGAAACTAAAGTGGCAAACTTAACCGTCCACTTTTGGAAACTGGACACTCTCGGAGTACTAAGATAAAATACGTCACAGCTTGAAAAATTATATTACACTTACTTACTTACTTACTTATCGTCACGCACAATCCCTAACGGGGTAGCCAGAGAGAACAGATCGCCAAGTGTCACGATCCTTACATACCTCTTTCGCTTCTTTCAGGTTCATTAACTTCTTCATACATGCACGTCTAGGTATCCGAGTACTCTTGACCCTCCCCTCTTCGAGCAATTTGCTCACATGGTCTTCGAAAGTTAGTCTCGGTCTACCTCGACACCTTTTAATATTTACTTTCGCTCTATATATTTTCTTCACCATTCGGTCTTCACTCATTCGTTCAACGTGTCCAAACCATTGGAGTACGCCCCTATCAATTTTTGTGATAAGGTCATCTTTCAATCCTGCCATATTGCGAATCTCTTCGTTTCGCTTTCGGTCGGCTATGGTAACGCCACACATTTTACGAAGAGATCGCATCTCCACTGCATTCAACTTGCTTTTATGCTTCTTCTGGCATACCCAGGTTTCGCTGCCATATAACAAGGTCGGTACCAACACTGCGTTATGTATTGCAAGGCGTGCACTCTTCACCACGCCTTGCCTTTTTATTAATGCATTCAGGGCACCATTGACTTTGTTTCCGGCAGCGACACGCCTATCCACATCTAAATCACATCTTCCATCCCGGCTGAAAGCACTCCCCAAGTATACAATTTCATTTACCTGTTCTAGACATTCCTGATTTACCCATATTTCACATTTTGTTCTCTCTTCGTCCTTTTCAAATACCAGAACCTTAGTTTTATTAGCATTCAAACGGAGACCTTTAATTTCACATTCCTCTTTCATACACGTGACTAATGCCTGCAGTTCTGCTTCTGATGGTGCAATAAGCACTGCATCATCAGCATACAGCAGACAATTAACTTTTATGTCACCCAATTTCACACCCAAACAGCTATCTTTCAGCTTCTGTAAACAGCTGTCGAGATACAGTATGAACAGCCAGGAAGACATGACACAACCCTGTTTTACGCCCGCTTGGACGCTAAACATGGGTGACAGGTCATGCCCTACCCGCACACAGGCTTTACAGTCATAGTAGAGTGACTGCACAGCCCTTAACAATCGACCATCCACACCATATCCCGGCACTATATTACACTGGTTCTCAATAACCTAAAAAGTGGAACACATCAATGAACGTACACCTTCAAGGTAGAAAAGGAGAGGAAATCCTACCATCTATAAATAATAGACGTGCATAATGCTCGGTAGCTTAATATTATGTTTTCAACCTTTCTTAGTAGATTCAAGGTCCAAAAACTAGATATAGTCATATGTTCAGGAAACTTTTTGATAATGTCGTTGTTGTTTATTTTACACAAATAACAAAATTAATTTTAAATCTTTAAAAAAATGTAAGGCCTTCTTTAACGTTAGTCGATTGTTTTACATTCACTTGAAATGTACGCTCGGGTCAACTCATAAAAGTCATTTCATCAGCAAACTTCTTTAGAGTATTTACCAAAATAGATTTGAAAACAGTCTTTTAATACAAAAGAAAACCTTCAAACAATTCAGCTAATTAAAATGAATTTGGATAAAGTTTTAACAACAATATTTCCCATCTGCGTCTGTGGTATTTGAAGTGGAAAGTTCAGGTTAACTATAATAAAAATTAAAAAAGTTATTTAGGTACACTACAAAAAGGAAATAAATTTACACTTACTCTGTGATTAAAATCTTAGCTGTGTTTAATGTTAGTAATAATCTTAATAGATATGTACTTATATAATTAAAATTATTTAAATACTATTTTTTTCATAATTGTCAGAATCATGTTATAGGTTTACACGCCGCATATAAATAATACCATAGCGGTTGTGTTATCATTAAATAAGTAGGATTTCCAGCATGTGAACATGTAGTTTGTTGTTATCCTTCTGAATATTTTTGTCTATGTAAATGTAAAGTTTTCTAGAGAGCAGCAATTTTCATGCTTCATTAAAAAAATTGTTTTGCGAAATAGTCGATACCCTCTAACTGCAAACATTCTCACAGTTGAACATAATACAGGTAATGAGTAAATTTAAAGAAAGTAAAATAAAAGTGATCCTTTTGTAATATGTTGTAAGAATAAGAAAAGAAATCATAGATTTATACACACACCGTGGTAGTTTACATATGCGTATAAATGTTTTTACGAGATAGTCAACATGATGGTAAGTGGATAGTTTGGCCCATAGATATATTTTTTATTGTAGTACATTTCGGTGCAGGGGCAATGCCTAAAACGCCACGGTGGTCATCATCAGCGTATACGTGGGTTTATCCGTTCTAAACGCATCCAAGGACTCTCCACTGCACTGCTTTACTATTAGCACATCCCAGGGGCAGAACTTGCTGTCCCAACATTTATTTACATAAATTAAAAAAAAAATATGTAGGGGAGATGCGGGCAAGACGGGGCACCCGTATAATGTAAAGACTACTAATTGGCCCATCACGATCGTTGTAGCGCGTGACGATGCGGCGTCATGATGGCTATCAGTGCGTCCGTTGAGTGATTCGCTGCGGCACGTATTTTGAACCGAAGTGGTTTCTGGCAGTTTGATTCTTATTTTTTAAGTTCATTTGTTACGTGTTTACTACGCAAATAATACTAGACTATATTAGCTTCAAATTTATTCTCATGCGTCAACTATTAAGCCAGCAGGTAAGTACTTTTTTATTTCTGTGTCGTGTTTTTAATACAATTAGGCGTTCGAGGGCAAGATACCCCGTCTTGCCCGCTCGTGGTTTCTGTTTATATCGCAAGTTTTTATAATTCATAATTGTATGAGTGTGTATTGACGGTGTAATCAATAATGGTGTTATTTTGTTTTAGAATGGTGAAAACGTATAAGATAAAAACAAATCGAGGGGATTGGGCGCTAGAGAGTATGGCAAAAGCTTTAGCCGCTAAAAATGGTGCTATGTAAGCATCAATGACTTTTTCACAACTTAAGAAAGAAGAAACAAGGCATCACGTGAGAATTTGGCTGCTTCTTCATCTGCAAGTATAAAGGTTTCTTTAGGACCTAAGCGACGTGTTTTTACAGAAGATGAAGAGCAAGAGCTTTTTAGCTATACAGGGTTATTTTTAATTTACTAAAGACCTTTTGGGAATATAATGGTAACATAATTACAAACGATTTTAGCGAGATCACTCTTTACAGAATGTAATACATTTACATAAAAGCTACTTTTAAGTTTTTATTGTCATGTCTGACTCCTTTTAAGTCTGTATTTTGTAACCCTAAACAATTTTAGAATACATAGTCACATAAAATGCCTTTTTTATTTTACACTTGATATCAGTATCACACATCATGTTGAAAAATCAATATACATAATTAGATAGGCAAATAAAATTAAAAAAATCACAAATATTAAAATGAGCAATAGGTAATTATAAAGTAATCGCTTCGACGCGCCGCCGCGCCGGTCGACGCTTGCGCTCAGCTGATTGTGTCGCAAGTGCCTACTGCTCACAGAGTACTTTTTTATACTACTAAACTATTCACCACTGTGCCTATGGTACCAGGGTGCCACTCCAAATGACAAATTTACATTAACTTTTCATATACTCCTTTTTTGCATAAAGCAATTTGATTGACTATTTGATTATTTTCTTAATTTGTTTACGAATTTATAGACATTTTTAATAAAAAATTAGGTAGTTTGTTACGATCACTGCCTAAGGCCAAGCCAAAAGTATACATTGACGTCGATACAGGCGTCATCAAAGGTGCCGCCTGCCCTTGTCGGTTCGCAGCACGTGCAAATGAAATGTCGAGTATTAAATAGCTATTTTTTATTTATTAAATGCAAGTTGTATTTAAAAAATGGATGCGGGTTAAAATAATTACAAATATTACAATAAAATAGTTATAATGCATAAATGCAGATATTAATACACATATTACAACAGTAATTGAATAAAAATATTTAGGTAAAAAGGGTTTAATAAAAATATTAAAATACAAATTTATACATTAGAATTAGAGGTACTAGTCCGCGGATGGCGGTGAGTATCCCGCACATAGCGTTCAAAATAAACGCCTCCACATTCTATGCATAGGTGGCACCTAAAAGTTAACTGTTCACCGACACGAGGTAAAAGTTGAGTAGGTATTCGTTTTGATTTGATCGAATGCCCAAATTATTTTTTCTTTCAACATGTCGCGGGTTTCGAGTGTGCGACCAGTATACACTAATGTCTATACATGCCCCCACAAATGAAAATCCATTGGTGTGATATCTGGCGAACTGGTAGGCCATGCTCAAGGCCCGCCACGTCCGATCCAGCGTCCAGGGTATTCTCTGTTTAAATAATCCTTAACTTGACGAGCATAATGCGCCGGTGCCCCGTCAAGTTGATAATAAATATTGCGTAGAGATGCAAGTGGTATATCCTCTAACAATTCCGGCAGCGTGTCGGTGAGAAAATGGTGATAGCCTTCACCATTTAATCTTTCTATGAAAACAGGGCCCAGTAACGTTGTATTAATAAGGCCTGCCCACACATTGATACTAAACCGGTGTTGAAAGCTATGTGGTCTTGGTTCATGTGGATTTTCATAGCACCACAAGTGTTCATTGTGCGTATTAAATAGCCCTATTCTGCCAAATGTTGCTTCATCAGTCCATAAAATGTTAGCTCGTTCAGCAGCTAGTAACCAATTACAAAATTTAACTCGAGCAGGTTTGTCAGCTTCGCTGAGTTTATGAACACGGTGCAGGTGAAAGGGGTACTTCCCTTCATTGTGTATGTCACTTCATGCGTAATATTGTGACACATTGAACTGTCGGGCTGCTTCATAAGTGCTCGCTGCTGGATTTTCTCCAAAAAACTGCAGTATGTCTTCCTGCTCACGTACTGTGCGCCGCGGTGGACGAACACGATCGATTGATACAAGCTGGAATTGCCCGTAATCTCGCAATCGCTGTGTAGCGCCTAGCATCGTAGCGTAGCACGGTGCACGTGAGTTGGGAAATCGCCTTGAATATTCACGGCAGGCTTCACTAACGTTATCATTGCAAATTGCTAAAATTCGCACCATTTCGGTATACTCAACATTTGAGTGTCGGTATGCCATAGTAACAAGGTAACGTTCACAATAGGTAATATCACAACGAAAAGACAAGCGTCGCGGGCGCATCAAAGGCGACTGACGACACATGTTACTAATTAGGTCAAGTTTATGAGTATCGTCGCCTCCTACACCCCTCCACCCTCCCTCGCCATGCGCTTTTTATTGCTAACTGACTAACTAGGACTATTACCGTTTAGAAGCTCCAATTAAAATACTTTTATTTTTGTATGAAAATAAAAATTGAAGAAATATTTTTTTTTCTTACAGATGTTGTCGTTATGGTGTAAATAATATATTCCCCAAAGGTCTTCAGTAATTTAAAAATGACCCTGTATATTAGACATGGAAAGTCGAATTTATGGTCTTACAACCAAAGAACTAAAAGCATTAGCTTATAATCTAGTAGTAAAAAATATTAAACCACATACTTTCAACGTTCAAAAATAAGAAGCTGGCAAGGACTGGTTTCAAGGTTTTTTGAACAGACATCCGGAGTTGTCGATAAGAAAGCACTTCCGCTTCGCATGCTGCGGGGTTCAACAAAGAAGTTGTTGATCAATTTTATACTTTTTTGGGTAATATCTATGGTGAACATCATCTTACACCAGACTGCATTTACAACTGCATCGAAACTGGCATTTCAGTTGTACCTAAAACCAAATCAAAAGTTATAGCGAGAAGAGGCCGAAAACAAGTAGGGACCTTAACTTCTACGGAACGAGGTCCTACGATTACAGTTGAAATATGTTTCAGTGTCAGTGGGCAATATATGGCCCCTATGATAGTATTCCCCAGAAAAAGGATGGACCCTCAGTTAATGCTTAATGCTGCCCCTGGAGCATGGGGAGTTATAAGTGTCTCGGGCTGGATGTCCACTGAATTATTTCTCGTGTGGTTTAAACGATTTGTAAAATTCAGTGGGGCGACAGCAGGGGCAGTATTACTGTTATTAGATGGTCATAGCACCCACACAAAAAACATAGATTTGATTAATGAAGCTCGACCCCACGGGGTTATTATTTTATATTTCCCCGCACATATTACTCATCGTCCTCAAGTTGCCGACGTTGCTTATATGAGGCCATTGAGCAATTATTATCATCGACAAATCACGGTGTGGCTTCGCAGCAATCCAGGAATGGTAGTTGGTAATGGTACAATCCGGTAAGTTGCAGAAATTTGTGGAAAGGCCTTCATATAAGTGACAAATTTACAACTTTAAAAGATAGTTTTAAATAACTTACAGCAATACAGAAAAGAATTTATTTTCACAAGCGAACGCAACCCGTAATGATGCTGCTCGTTTGCCACAGTATACGAGAGATACTTCTACACAAGTACTTGAAATATTATATATTCTAGTGGCTTCTTGAGTCAAAATATTAAAAATAATTTTAGAATTTTATGTATTATAGAATTTTTACGCCCAAATACTCCAACGCTGTCCATTTTGAAATGCCATTAATTCTCTTTTTGTCTCTAAAACTCTTTAAATTAAGGTAACTGTGACACCACGAGACTTAACGACATCTTGAAATTGATTGATTTATATTATGTAACGATTATATAAACGGAAAGAAATAAGAAGAGAGGGAAGAGGAAGACAGGTTGGGATAAAAGATGAAAGGAGAGGTGAAGAGAGGAGAAGGAAGAAGTTATAAAAGTAGTGTGGTTAACTATCTAATTGTATTTTGAATTTTTAGATAAATCACTTTTAAACTTTAATTTATTGTACAATTTTTTTCATAACTTTATTATCTTGCATTTACTTACATTTTGGTTACGTCTTGTTCCGTCCGAGTTCGGTCATAGTTACAAAAATACTGTTGGATATTATCAACTGTGCGAGATATAATTTACACGTCAACATTAGTAGAACCCACTTGCTCATACATTCGTTAGCGCGTAGAGAAACGTAAACGTTAAGCAAATACCCAATGATATTTTAGAAAAATTAAAATTAAAATAAATTAATTCATATCTGAGTATTTTTGTCCTCCTATGGGAATCTAGTATTAACAATTTATTCTAATACAAAACTCGGAACAAGAACCGGTTTTTACTTTTAACATACTGGCTGTGTTTTTGAACGAGTATTTTTCAAATAATTTACCTAGGATATAATATGTAGCCTAACCCAGTAACAGGTTATTCTGTATTCCTCCTATGTATTTATTCCTCACTTAACTCATTTGTATTGTTTTTTCCAACTTACAACATTTTTTTGATTTTATATTGTTTAAATAATTTTGAAGATGAGTACAAAGGAACGTTAAATAGCAGTTCAATGCTACTGGGTTTCGATTAGTGAGTTTAGAGAACAGAAAGACCCTTTTTACTGGAAACGAAGGATCTTATTCTTAAGGGTTGACAACGAATCTGCATTTTAATTCTTAATCAAGAATTGACTAAAAGGGCCAAAGCATCCGTTTACCAGGTGGACTGCGTGCTCATTTGTTACATTTATTATTCGAATAATGAACAATTGGTTATTAAAATGTTGTGTATAACATTAAATTATGCAATAAAATAACATTGGTAATATTTTTAAAAAGACGAAAATGACCTTTTTTTATTTATTATTTATTAATGAATTTATAAGACAGTGGTGTTACTTAATTCTAAACCCGCCAAACTTTTGCGTTTGATGGCGAGAGGCGCTCTTTTACATAGCAATGAACCACCTTATGTACTCCTAATATTGGACACAAAAATATACAATTATATAAATAACACAGTAATATATAAACCTATGACATCTTGTTGTTTTGTTAACTATATGATCTTATATATATATATATATATATATATATATATATATATATATATATATATATATATATATATATATATATATATATATACAATATGCAACGTAATCAATGCACACCCTCATATACCCCAATTAGTATATTATGTTATAATCGTAACACATACACTGTATTTTTAGTTAATAATTTTTGTGCACTGGTTATTTATCAAATTACTAGTAGTTATACTAATTCCGGAAGAATGTTGTGGTCACAGTACAAATCCACGAACGCAAAGACTTTAACGTGCTTGAAATAAAGTTCATTTTTCTTTACTTTTATTGAGTGACAGAATTAGTAATAATACAAATAAAACTGCACTCTTAAAAGTCTTATTCCCTTAAGTTACGGTCCATTTCAGTTTGCTTTGACTGTACAGATTTAGTTAAACTACTTTCTCAAAGTGCGTTAATTATGTTACAAGTTGCATACATATTTAACTTTATTTATATAAATTAATTACCTGATAGTTATATATTATATTGTTATGGTTTATTAATATACTGTCGTATTTAGTTCTATTAGCCGTCCTGTATAATGTTTTTTAATTTTCTCTTAAGTGATCTTTTACTAATTTTAACTTTATCTCTTAATAGATCTATTTTATTAAACACTTTAGATACCAAATACTTAGTTGTTCTCTTACCATAATAGTTTGTTATTTTAGGTTGAACAAGTTTGTTTTCTCTATCCCTATGTGTGTTGTACTTGTTTTTAACATTAACTTTATATTCATCATTATAATAGTATTCCAAACCTACCAAATAATCTATTTTTTAATCTATGGGAATAATTTTACAAATGGGAAACAACCTATTATAGTCTTTGTTGCATTTTTCTTTAACATTTTACTAACTAGAAACGTAATCAGTCTTATTTGTATGTCCTTGATATTTTTCAGATATGTAATAAAGGTTCGCCCATATACAAGAAGTCCATAACTCATTAGCGAGTCGGCAAGTGCAAAGTATACTATTCTTAACGTTTGTTTGTTCAATACATTTTTTAATTGGTAAAACTTACTTAGCACTAACCTTAGCCTATTGCAAATGTCATTTACTTGTATTCTCCAGTTAAACCCTGTATGTACTTTTCTAGCCTCTCAGCTACCAAGCGGCCGAATTCGGTCGCGGCGATATTCCGTCAAATACCAGGTGACCGAATTCGGCCGCACCACCCACAACACTTTAACCTATAAATACTTATGGTTAGAGACTTTTTTCTATGAAGAAGTGTGACATTATCGGCTTCATATAATTTTCTATCCTCTTGTGCAATCAAAAGTCAGTTACTCTATGGTTATTTATTTATTATCTACGTTCATTAGGTACGCCATTTTCGTGTGGATGTTATTTTATTTTGTTGTGTTAATTTTTGGATTTTTCTATTATTTTAGTATAGTGTTTTATTATAAAATTGGTATGAAAGTGTTTGTGTGAATATAATTTATCTTTTGACGTAAATCATTTCGAGTAATACATAGAAAGAATAGTGATTTTCACGCTGCCGACTTCCGCTTGTTATGTATCCGTTTTTCGTTATCAAAATACAATAAAGCCTTTTTGTAATGAAGTAAAACCTGACTTTGGTTTAGACCTCAAGATAGAGAATTTTATATAGATTTTATAATGCCAAACTTCTTCATACAAAAGTAGTCTCTAAATATAATTTTAATGGTTTAAAGAGCTGTGGGTGGGTGCTGTCGCATGCGACTGCTTGGGATTTGACGGACTCATGCGACTGCATGGGTTTTAATGGGGATTGAAGGGATAGACAGGGACCCATTACTATTTTCTTATCACGCAATATCACCGAGTAGACAATGCTGTTCCATTCTTTCTCTGGATAATCCCCGAATTTTGGGGTTCATTAATGTGGTGGTAATAAATCATCTTTCAGCCATGTTCTTAAGGTAATCATTACATTTGGTAAAATTAGATACATAAGAGCGTCAACGTCAATGCGAATTAGAGCAAGATATTGAGCTAGTTTCTGTTTTTAGTCATATTTAGTTTTGTGCTCGCGTAACAGGTGCTTGACAGAAGTGAAAGTAGCAGCACTTGATTAAAATCACGTATTTCAGTACAATTTGAATTAAATATATCTCATCTTCATCATTACGTTGTCACAGCATGCTAGTGCCATAGAATGCCACACTTTGTCCCCATCTTTGTTTACCTATTTTTTAAGAAACTCGCTTATATAACAGAGTTAGATGGTCGCATTGTAATTACACATAACTGTGCTTACCACTTTGGTCTCAGTGTATTTCAAACAACACGAGAAGCGCTTTATGTGTCAGAAAGAAAGTTATGAAAGAATAAACTAAAACGGAACGCATTTTGGTTGATTTAAGGGTATTTTATTCATCCTAAACTATACTAACCTACCTACTTACTAGAATAACCTACATAATAGCATGAGACGTCATAGGAATAGCACGAAACAAACGAAGAAGAGATATATAAATTAAACTCAAACTTATAAACTTCAGAAACGTTGGAAGTAGACTTTATTAGTATTAATAGAAATTAATATTTAATTTTTGTTGTAAAACAGTGGTTACAAAAAATACTTATAATGTGCAGTCCATACTATTCTGGAACGTTCCTTTCTACCTGTTGGTATCAAGGTAACCATATATTATTATAGTAACCTTTCATAATTGAAGAAGAATTTTCATAATTGTGATGGTAAGTGATTACTGCTACCCATGAACAACTGAAACACTAGGCGGATTGCATTTACATTGCTTGCTTTTTATAAAATAGGGGCACTTTTCTTGAAGGTTCATAAGACATATCGCTCCGAAGTATTTGTTGGAGGTAGCGGATTCCATAAAGAAGTAATGAGTGGAAGGAAACTTCTACTAAATAGCACCGCATCCAGATAGCATCGCAAATTTTGTCGCAAAGTACCACGATAAAGTTTAGCAGACAGACAGGCAGACAGACAGTCAAAGTTGTAGAAATTATTATTTTGTCTAAATAGCATGCAAATAACAACTCTGAGCTTAATAGACGATGGCAGAATACCCGAGCCGATATTGGTAGGAGAGAGGTAAAGCACTAGTGTAGGATGCCCCATGCGTAGTTAATTTGGCAGCCTATCATCTGAGTGGTGCCTAGTTTAGAAACGGTGGTACATTAGAATCAGAGGAACCGAGTACCCACTTACGGTGAAGTTCGTAAAGGAACTGTAACTGCGACTTGTCGTCGCCGCTGGTGATAAGAGGTCTGGCTATTTTTTAGCTCAAAGGCTTAGCAGAGCCATTCAATTTAATTTTATTTAATTATTAAATAGACATTTAGCAAGTTACCCGTGCTATTGCACTATTTTGAGAGGTGTAAGACTGTATGATGATTTAAGTTTTTCGTTTTAGTTTTTTTATTGTGGTAAGAATTATTGTGTATATTTTAATTTAAGGTAAAATCTGTATAATGTTTTGTACGTAGGTGTATAAAATAATATCCATTTAATTTCCTTATCATTGGAATCAATTAAATTGTCTATTAATAGTATTTTGCATGGTTGTGAGCACTCCCCCCCGAACGGGTTCCCGCCTTGTCGTGGCGGGGGGGGCTTAGTTGCCGTGGCTTGGTCTCCCACGGTGAACAAAGAGGAACCCACGTGGCTGGCCCGCGGTGAAGGGCCGGCCTGAGGTGGCCACTCCGAGTGTGCTTGGGGAGCCCACTTCGGATGTGTGCTGGTGGACTGCAGCGAGTGGGGACTCGCGCACCCTCTACCGCTGCAGCCGAGGTGGAGTCGCGGAGGAAGAGGAGTGTTGGTATGGCGATGTGCCACTCGCCCTATCCTTCGCGACTCAAACGGGGCCGCACCGTTGATGCGGTGGTGGTGGGGCTGCGGGGGGAGAGGATTGTCGGTATTGCGAGGCGCCGCTCTCCCTACCCTCCGCAGCCGAATCTTGGTTGGCGGCGGAGCCATAGACCAGATCCGCCGCTGGGGTCGGGAAGGCTAGTACTTCTAAGTGCTCGTTTTTCCTGGCCCCATGGCCTTTGTGCATCGGACGCGGGTGCGTCTGTTGCACAGACGTAATTGGAGGCCGTGGAGGAAGGCGCGCCATGTGTTCTGGTGCGCCTTACCTGGAAAGGAGAATGGGGAGGAATTTTCCTCTCCCGAGGACGTGCTGCCATGGGGCGGCAGGCGCTAGTAGGGCCGCGGATGTGTGCGAAAGCGTTCCCGTAGCCCTGCCAATATGCGACAAAGGTGGAACACCATGGGGTTTTAGTCGGTGCGAGTCCGACATAATCCGTCCTTGCCCCCGCGAGGCGGGTATGCGTAGGCATTTCCCCATGTAAAAAAAAAAAAAGGTTGTGAGCACTATCTATGGGCGTAATCGTTCTGGGTCTGTAATTACAATCCCTCTATTTAAAAACCTCTCAAAATAGTGCAGTAATACTGGTAACTTTCTAAATGTCCATTGAATAATAAAATAAAATAAAATTTAATGGCTCTGCTAAGCCTTTGAGCTAGAAAATAGCCAGACCTCTTCTTATCATCAGCGGCGACGACAAGTCGCAATTACAGTTCCTTTACGAACTTTACCGTAGGTGGGTACTCGGTTCCGCTAATTCTAATGTACCACCGTTTCTAAATTAGTCACCACTCAGATGATAGGCTGCCAAATTAACTACGCACGGGGCATCCTACACTAGCGCTTTACTTCTCTCCTACCAATATCGGCTCGGGTATTCTGCAATCGTCTCTAAATATTCCACAAGACTTAAAACACGAGAGAACCGTGACCGGGTAAACTACTAGCACTTTTTTACACGATAGTCCGTGGAACCGATACTTGTCGACGCAGCTACCACAGGGGGCACAGTTAAAGGTGACAGATCGCCAGACCTCCTCGGATACCTACGGCTTAAAATTTTGCACTTGCTTTTCCCATCAAATGATGTTTTATAGAACATGATAAGATTCCTTAGTTGAAATAGCTAAAAAGCAGGCCTGATCTTTGGTCACTATGAAAATTATTTTTTTTTTTCACCCGAAGCAATTAAAGGGCTACCCTATACGTAGGGAGGTGGAAAATGCATTACGCATACCACGATAGCCGGTCTATCGTGGTTATGAGGGGCTCACTGTCCTACCGGGGACCCTAAGTGATACCCTCTAAAAACCGCCTTTGGGGACAGGCAGCCGGCTGATTAAGCTCTATTGTGCCTTATAATGAGCGACCCTCTTTTGGGAAAAGAGGGCGCAGGCGGCTAAGAGCCGCTGAGGGAGTGCCTACGGAGGCAAATTAATGTTGGTTAATACAATAATTTAAACTAATTAGAGTTGGCCTGATCCGCCAGGAGGCAGTTCAGGTCGTTTGACAGTTTATTAGGCGGGTCAGAGAGAGAGTTTCTCGGCCTGCGGACACGATAGCGAGAGGGGGGTGGGGCTGCATAAGAAGCCGCCTCACGAATTAAATTGTTTGGGTGCGATTCTGAGGCTTTGAAGAAGTTCTCAGAGAGTTTTTTAAGGAATTGTTGAATTGTTGGGAGCTCTAAGTCCCGATGAAGGTCGGCATTACGGACGTACCAGGTGCGTTTGCAGCTCGACGACAGAAGAGGTTCTGAACTATTTGGAGTTCATTTAAAATATTAGGGTTTGCGTGGGCAAAGACGGGGCCCGCGTAGGACATGACGGGTGAAAATTATCTAACAAATATTTCTGCACGCTCTCTCAGTCACTGCTCGAATATCCCACTGCTTTTGTTGGTCAATCAATTGGAACACTTCTGTTGGGTCTGAGTGTTTACCATGTCTACCTTGCCTCCGCAGCAAAGTACTAGTCTTCTTTGTTATTTCAAATTCTTATGGTGATTATAGGTTAAGGTAGGATTATAGGTGCACATGATGTGTACATGAGTGCGTGTTATTAAAATCAGATGAGCATGGTTTCACCATCACTTGAAATGTACTTTTTGTCTATCTTTCTTTGTTAGTCTGACTGAGAACCACACATAGATTAGTAGCTTTTTCAATATGAGGTAAAGTTCTGTCTACAGTTCTATCGTTTTTTATCAGCTATAGTGTGTCATTTGGTGAACAAGGAGGACCACACTTGGCTGGTCCGTGGTTTAGGGCAGGCCCGAGGTGGCCACTCCGATCGAGCTTGGTGAGTCCACTTTGGATGTGTGTGGGTGAGCTGCGGCGAGAGCCGAGGTGGAGTCGCGGGGGAAGAGGAATGTCGTTACGGCAATGCGTCACTCACCCCATCTTCCGCGACTCTGACGGGGTCATACCTTTGATGCGGTGACCGTGGATTGTATGAAAGGTATGACCCCGTCACATGTGACACACATGTCACATTATGTAAAATATAAAGAAATTATTGCTTTGAGATAGATGTTAACAGTATTTATTAAATTTCATGTTCAATGACTTGACTGGTTATCAAATCTTAAGTTTACACAACATGTAAAACAGCGATAAATTTAACTATTCATTCTATGTTATATTATATGTTGCTATATTATATGTTTTGCTTATATTTTACGTTCTCGGGCTTGTGCCCCAGCTGTGAGTAGTAGTATTATAGTAATTCGCAATGCCCTTTATGAACGACAATGATCCTCGACCGCAACCGCCGTGCTTGGTCTATATTGATTAATAACACCCATAAAATGTCAAAATTAAAAGAAAAAAATTGAGAAAATAAATGTTTTTTAATACTTACTGAATACAAGCAAGTAAATAATACAAAAGAATATTTAATATTTAAGTGTAAAATTCTCCTATTCAAAATTCTTAAATTTTTAAATTATTCCATAAAAATATATTTTCCATAAAATAGACTCGATTAAAAAGTCTTCTCATCTTTTAAATAATAAAGATATTTATGTTTTATTTAAGTTTTCAAACATATTTTGTTATTTAATAAAGGTTTTATTTGATGAAACAGTACAGAAATAAATAATTAAACTGGAAGATATGTAAACATGCTAACAATTACTTTATTTCATAGCTCCATTCTTTAGATATAGATAAAAGTTAAATAACCAGGTATTAGATAAATCCGATTTAATATCGATGTAAAACCAAATTAATAGCTGCCCCCTTAATAAATACACACCTTACCCCAGTGTTATTACTTTAAAAAGACTGCCACAAACACTTTTGTTTAGTTAAGGGTTTGTGGAGGTGGTTTTCCATATCTTCGAATGGTAGCTCTATCATACAATAATGGTGAAATTTGGTTTGAGAAGTTCGTTTGGTCATATACGATACACGTATAATATTGTTTAATCATATTGTTTCTTTATAATTTTGTATTTCTATTTGTATCTTTGTATTTATTTGTGATGCGTGACAGGGCCATGCTGCAGCTATATGAGTAGTAGTATAAGTTAGTATAGTAGTAGCACAAGTGGGTTGGCTCAATCGGGGAAGGACCACGCTCTCACTGAATACCAGCATAAAATAGCAGCTAAACGCTGTGTTTCGTACGGTGAGTGTAGTGAACCAGACACCATTTCACTGCAAATAAGGCATTTCATCTGAGTCCTCACGGCTGACAACGCATCTGCATTTTGATTCGTAGTCAAGGATAGATGTTGATGTCTAAGGGCCACAGCAACTACTTAACACCAGGTGAACTGTGTGCTCGTTTGTTACTCTCATCCTATAAAAAATGTAACTGTGATATAAATTAAAAATTAAATTAAAGGACAATTTTGTGCTGACAGAAATGTCACAAAAAGCAAATTACTGCAATCGACCCATTTCTGAGTACGTGCGCTTAATGTGCTACTCCCTTGGGAAATTAACTTTGTCCACAATATGTTGCGTTCACCTTTATCATTAATACACGTTTTCACCATTTATCATTTTTCCTTGAATTGCTTAAAAACATTTCTGATACCTCAATTTTTATGTAATATTATAAAAAAGAAATGTTGGGTCTTCTCGCACCAACATTTCAGTAGTCCATACATTTTCTGTCGATACTGCTGTTTGCGGGGCCCCGGTTCTTTGGTCATCTTTAAGGTTAATTTTATCATTTTTGAATTCAGTAAACTACCTTAAAATTATTGTGCGTGATGGAACTGAGTACCTTAATGCTGATTATAACCGTTGTAAACTTAATTGTTTGGTTAAACCAAATTTAAAATCATAATAGATCATAGCGCGCAAATGTTCACGGTTAAAAACCATCGTTTTAAATTAAAAGCGCGGGAAGCGTTGCAGGAAAATTAATAGAACTTTGTTTTTGTTTTTTAATATTGAACAATTGGCTTATGGAGTTCTATTTTTAAATAAATTTGCTTTTTAGAAACATAACACGGGTGCGATCCATTTTTAAATTCCGAGCATCTCAAAATTTATTGAGTGACCTACGTAAAATATTTAAAGAAAAGGAATAAACTACAAAAGATATTTCTTTATTTTATGGTATACGAATAAAAAACTGTTATGACTTTTTAGCATAAAGTTAATATTTCGGGAGTTATGAATTTCCAAAAGGTTGAAAAATGTCGAATTTAGATACTTTTGACTCATTAAAAATATATATAGAAATGTATAAAAAATGATTTCTGTGTTAAGTGGCCTAAAAACTCCTCCATTCTCTTCCACATTTCCTTTTAATTGCAGTATGCATCCAACTTTTTCCTAGTGTTGTTAGTTGTTTGGGAAGTCCATCTCTTCGATCTTCATCTTTGTATCTTGGCAACTACTATGCCCCTTTCTATTTCTGTTTCAAAACTAAATGTAATTAAGCTTTAATTAATGCTAATATCCATTAAAGTCTTTTTATATTAAAGCTATAGTTTACTTTTAGAATTTCTTTTTGGACCTAGTATTTCTTCCAAGCCGTGTAGTGGCGGTTGAGAATATTGTTACGAGCTTGAGGTTCGTGACAATAAAAATTGCCGATAAAATTACCTAAATTAACACTTTAATTTACTTTACACAAATTAAAGTTAAAAACACTAATAATTAAACACACTAATTCACTTTATTCCGCTCCGAAGCTTCGCTTGTCTCGCCAAATCAACACTGCCCCGATCGCAACTTGCAGCGCCTATTAATACAAATTAGCAATGAAGCATCCGGAATATTCAAGTACATGCGCGCAAAGCGACGAGTGTTCGAGTGTAGATTTTTTAGAAACTTAGTTCTTCGGATGGCGCTGTCGGTTGAAAGATTTGTGATGTCATTTTCTGCAAAGTCCCCTCGCTCTCGTTCCTGACACTAGATGGCACTAGTTAACTTATTCACGCAACACTGCCCCCTCCTAAGACATGCTCGTCCCGAGAATTATCGGTCCCATAATAACGCGCCAAGCGATCCACATGGACGATCTTAGGAGTCCCTCTTGCGCCTTTCTGTATCCGATAGGTCACATTGTTAATCCTGGTTACAATCCGGTACGGGCCGTCCCATTTAGCTTGAAGCTTAGGAGATTTCCCTTTGCTGCGGACTGGATTGTGCAACCACACTAATGAAACTTCGTTAAACCCTTTATTGTTTATTTTGAGGTCGTACCGGGTTTTTATTTTCTCAGACATTTGCTGGCCCGATTGTCTGACGTGCTCATAAATGTCATTCATTTTGTTCCGCAAGTCATTTGCATAATCGGTTATACTGCGTGGAGCATCAGGTGGTTTCCCGGTGATCAGGTCCGCAGGCAGCCGTAATTCTCTCCCAAAGTTTGCGAAAGCTGGTGTCACTGATGTACTTTCGTGAACAGCGCTTCGATATGACAACAAAAACGGTTGTATGTGCTTGTCCCAACCTCGTTGCCGAGTGTCTACAACTTTTGCTAGGTACCTCTCCAATATCTGATTAAATCGTTCTACCATTCCATTAGATTGCGGGTGATAAGAAGTCGTTCTTGTTTTGTGAGTACCCATAACTCGCCAAGTTTCCTGGAATATTTGAGACTCAAAATTCCTTCCTTGATCGCTGTGAATCTCTAAAGGTACTCCAAAACGACAAAAGACTTCATGAACTAGTTTATCTGCAACTGTTGAAGCTTCTTGATTTGGAATGGCGAATACTTCTGGCCACTTAGTGAAGTAATCCATCACAACCATGAAATACTTGTTACCGTTTTCACTCTCCGGAAACGATCCCGCCACGTCAATGGCTATTCTCTCCTATGGTGCACCAATATTGTATAATTTCAATGCATCTCTACTACGAGTCTGAGGTCCCTTTACAGCCGCACAACTTGTACATTTGCGACACCAGTCCTCGACATCATTTCGACAGTGGACCCAGTAAAACCGTTCTCGGATCTTCAGTAGAGTTCAAATAAGTAGTTCAAATAAATAAGTAAGTGTAAAAAATTTTAAATTAAAAACTTAATAAATTAACAGTGATTATTAGGCTGATTCGTATTACTTCAAATTCAATATAAATACAAAATCTAACGCTAATGTGTGTATTATAAGTTGCAAAAGCGGAGTAGTTAAGCTCATTCGCCTGTTCAAACAAAGTCTATGATAAGTTTAAAGCATTAACGTAGTGGGGCTTTCATTATTTGAGTTTGAAATAGTGAATTTTCTTACCTTATTATGAGGCGCTATTCGTCAGTCACGATTTTGAAAGATAAACTTACTGTTTTATTTATAGAACAACGGTAACAAAGGTACAGCACGGCTCTACCACGCGAAAATCTGTTTTATTACGGTGAAAAATAACTATTTATTAATAATCATTATTATTACAGCTCTTCACTGCTGAACATATACCTCCTCCAAGATGTGCCACAAAGCATGGTTCCGATCCACCTGCATCCATCCACTTCCTGCATGTCTTACCAGGTTGTCGCTCCATCTAGTAGTTTGCCTGCCGTAGTGCCGCCTTCGGTTATCGGGTCTTCGAGCTATATAGCCGGCTCATAGCCAATTCGGCTAGTGTATCTATTCAGGTATGTAGGTTACTCTGGTTCTACTGCTGATATCTTTATTACTAAGTTTGTCACGCAGAGAAAGCACGAGCACAGCCCTCTCCCTACCTCGTTGAGTGACTTTGAACTTTCTAAAATGACCAGCCGTGAAGGACCGCGTCTCAGATCCAGGTCATCACTAATAACACGCACTGTTTTTGCAATCTGATTTTGTGGTTTTAAGTATGCCTGTAGAAGATGTGTCTTATTTCTCCTGAGTCGAGTCCGCCGATTGATCTCTCGCTCGAATTCGGACTATTTGTCCCAACAACTACTGGTGTTGGTTTGGCATAGACGTTACGTAGTAATGCCTGGCTAATGCAAACAATTAATACACGACATGATCCGGTTCTAAGTGTTTATTTAACGTATTAGTATTTAACATTGTTAAAATTTGGCACAGTTGTAATATGGAGTTACCTAACCACTTATAAAGTTGGTTTCTGTGCGAGATCACATTAATTTGTTCAATAGTGGCGTTGAGTGATCAAGGATATTTTTGTAATTAGATTATGTGAAATAGTGTTCTGTAATGATATATAATTGAACCTTAACGCAGTAAAGAATAATAATGAAGAATACGTTATAAATATTTATAAGAAATATATAAATCCTAATTTCTTAGTTTAAAAAGTACAATAGTTAACCAATGTCATCTGGGAAGGGTTCGCTACCAAGCTATTTCTAATTTGTTTTACAAACATACGAGTACATGATTGTAAGCTACTATTTGAAAAAAAGAAATAGTCTCGCTGGGTTTCTTGCTGATTCTTACCTGAGCAGAGGTGTTTTTAAGAACCAGTTGAAAATGAAAAAGTGACTTTCAATAAGTATTTTTTACAACCCATATTGAATAACAAAATTTCTGTTTCTGTTTCATCGTTAGATGGTGTTGTGCAAATTATTTATTAAGTTTTAAGGTGTGCTCATATTTTTTTCTTAAACGCCGAGTACCTAAAACATGGTAAATCAAATTTTGAAAGAGCTAATATCAATTTTTTTTTGGTTTCGGCAAGGATCATATCAATCATACAGAAGCTTGGCAGTAAACATATTCTTTTTTGCACTTCCAAAAGTTTTAAAATTTACATTGTTTATTTGTTTAATTTATTTAATCTTTATTGAATACCATAATACAAAAATATCAAGTACAGTTAAAACTAAATTAGAATATGTACAGGCGGTCTTATCACCCTGAAAGTGATTAAAACTACTTTTATGGATTTTAATCAATGTGTAGTGTTCGCATAAATATAAGAAATCACTCTGAAAGGGATTTCTTCCAGACAACCTTTGCGTAGAGAAATGATGATTTTGAGTTATTTCTACCCGTTCTTTCCTAAATATCATATAATTTTTATATTACCGTAATAATAAATTAACTACTATAATTTTAAATAGATGGCGCTATAAGTATTTTTAAGCACTATATGACATGTAGGACTCATAATATGTATAAGTAAATAATAACTTTACTTGCTACTTTCTACGCAACCTTTGTATTGGACCAGCAAGTATGTTTATTCGCTGGGGTATGGACCAAAAACAGCTTACTATACTTACGCTACCAGATTTCAGTAAGTCGCTTTTGATGTATTGCTGAGTCTGCTACGTTCTATTAACATATCTCCAGCGGCAATTGAATGGTTTCAAAGCTATTTGCGTGGCCGCCGGCAGAGACTTATGGTAGGGGGTGCCATATCTTCGTGGTGTGAAATAACTGCTAGTGTACCACAAGGTGGCGTGTTGTCTCCTCTCCTTTTTTCTGTGTTTATTAATTCTGTTACTTCACGAATTTCTTCTCTCTACCATTGGTATGCAGATGATCTTCAAGTTTATTCCCAAACATCACTCCAGAACCTTCCCAGATCCATCAATGACACTAATATGGATCTTACTGCAATACATGATTGGAGCAGGTCGTTCGGGCTTAATTTAAATCCCAATAAGACCCAAGCCATTATTGTCGGAAATAGTACTGTAATTTCCAGAATTTGTTGGGATAACCTACCACCTATTGTAATTGATGGTGTTGTGATACCTTTTAGCAAATCTGTAAATGACCTAGGATTACACATTGATCAAAATCTTTCTTGGTACCTACATATTAAAGAGTCCAGTAGAAAGATGTTTGCGGCATCATCTTCCTGTTGGCGTAACTCATTACCCATTCCTACTAGAATTTTACTTGCACAGTCCTTGTTACTCCCTATCATTGATTATGCTGATGTATGCTATTCTAATCTTACTGAGGATCAATTAAATAAACTTGAGCGTCTTCAGAATTTCGCTATTAGGTTCATATTTGGCCTCCACAAATATGATCATGTTTCTGAGTTTCGTAATAAGCTCAAGTGGCTTCCTATCAAACTTCGTCGGAATACTCACATTCTATCTCAACTATACTGTGTACTATTTAACCCTAAAACACCTATACATTTCCAAGAACCCTAAAACACCTATACATTTCCAAGATGTAAGATGTGTTATTGGCCAGTCTTGACAAATATAAACCTGACATTCTTGCTCCTAATGAAACGTGGCTTAAAGAAAGCGAAGAAAAAATGGCATTATTAGTACCAGGATATACACTTAAACACAAACCACGCCCACGGGATAGCCGCGGAGGCGGTGTAGGGTTCTTTGTTCGAAAAGAACTTCGGTTGCGGACCACGCAACACCCAGAATCACAACTAGAACAAATGTGGCTTGAACTAAAGATTCCCGGCAGCGGACGTGTCGCGATTGGTACAGCATATAGACCAGAATCGGTAGATATTGAGATTGCGATGGATGCACTAAGTGAATCTGTAAGTACCTTCGGATATTGTGATTGCATTTTTTTATTAACTGATTTTAACATTGACCTCCTGCGACCTGATAAATTAATAGCTCGCAAATTAAATACGTTTTTATCGCAGCAAGGACTCTTTCAACTCGTTAATGAAGCAACACGCATTAATGATAGAAAAGAATCACTTCTATATCTTATTTTGACCGATTCTCCAGAATTATGCAAAAGTATTAACGTATACCATAACACGGAACTGAGTGACCATGCCATGGTGACTTCCGAACTTAAAATTAATAAACCTAAGGAGAAACAGCTATACATACACACGAGGTCTTTAGGACAAATTAATCAAAATGAATTTTTAGCTCATCTGGAAAGTCTGTCTTAGTATGATACTGTAATTGAAAATAATATCCACAAAAAAGCTCAACAGTTTAGTAGTATGTTGCTTGACGCTTTTCAAATACATGCACCTTTAAAGTTAATTAGGCTAAAACAAAAACCAACACCTTGGTTTACAGACAATATAAAATTAATGATGACACTCCGTGACTCTGCTCATAATCGTGCCAATATTTCAGGAAAGGATTCGCACAATGACTATTATAAAAGTCTCAGAAACTTAGTAAATAGCGCAATCAATAGAGAAAAGTCAGCTTATTTTACGTTTTTTATTAACAAAAATCAGGGTAATCCAAAAATTATGTGGAGCCATCTGAAGCGAATATCGCCCGTGGGGAACCAATCAGGACAAATATGCGTACCATCACACCTCTGTAAACCTGATACTATTAATAATTTTTTATAGAAGTGCCAGGAGATAATGAAATAGATAAAAGTACTTTTGATTACTTCAATAGCAACCGATTAAAAAACACTGAATTTAATATTACAACCGCAACAGAATCTGAGGTTTATAAAATAATTACAGCAATTGGAACTAAAGCCAGTCGACACGATTTAATTAATATAGATATGGTTCGTATATCTTTATCGGTAACATTACCTATAATAACAGGAATAATAAACGAATCCATTACTACTAAGATTTTTCCAGATCCTTGGAAACTGGCCAAAATTAAACCTATTCCTAAGAGTCCAAACGTACAGGAAATTAATAACCTTATACCAATCAGCATTTTACCTACACTCTCCAAGATATTGGAGAGGGTAGTATGCTCACAGTTAACGAGATATTTAGGAGATAATAATATTTTACTAGAAACACAATCCGGGTTTCGTCGAGGGTATAGTACGGAAACAGCTCTGCTGCACGTCACGGATGATATAACTGCAGCTTCTGATAAAGGTGAAGGTAGTATACTGGTGCTATTGGATCTTACTAGAGCTTTCGACTGCATAAACCATGATATACTTCTGGCGAAACTGTCATACTACGGAGTATCGGAGGCAACGTGTAAATGGTTTTACTCATTCTTGTTAAATAGAAGTCAATATGTTGAAATTAACACTGACCAAGGGGAAGTAATACAATCAAGTGTAAGAAGAACGTCCCGAGGCACTCCGCAAGGATCTATCTTAAGCCCTATTCTATTCATACTGTTTACAGCGGATATTAGCAAAGTATTAAAACATAGTAAAATACATCTGTATGCTGACGATACTCAAATTTATCATTCGTTCAAGCCAGAACAGACGGAAAATGCAGTTATGCAGTTAAATGAAGATTTGTCGGCAATCTCCCAATGGGCAAACAAAAATGGTCTAACCCTTAATCCTTTAAAATCAAAATATATGGTGCTAGGAAGTAAAACACAATGTAAAAAAATATTATGTAAGAAACCGGAAATACTCATCAACAAAAAAAAGGTACTCAGAATGGATCACACTAATAACCTTGGTCTTACCCTCGATAGTCAACTGCGATTTAATGAACATGTAAATATTAAAATACGTAATACTTTTTATCGTTTAAAGGTTTTATATGGCATAAGAAAATACTTAACAGTAACGATCAGGAAGATCTTAGTTGAGTCGTTAGTGTTATCACATTTTAATTACTGCGATACCGTCTATGGCCCACGACTGTATTCAAAAACAAAAAAGGCAATTCAACGCGTGCAAAACGCATGTACTCGTTTTTGCTTTAACGTCTCAAAAAGAGCTCATATTACTCCATATATTAATGAAAATAATATTTTAAAAATGGACGCACGTAGGAAACTCCACTTGGTTTGCTTAGTTCACAAAATTATTAGTAACAAAAGTCCACTGTATTTATACAATAAATTAGATTGGAGTAAGAATTCCCATGAAGTATATACACGTAAAAGAGTCTCAAACATGCTGAATATTCCATGCCATAAGACTAAAAACTTCAAAGGATGTTTTAAATATTCGGCCGCAAAAATATGGAATGATTTGCCACCACCCTTAAAAGAAAGATTTAATATTAATTCTTCAACATTTAAAAAAAGGTTAAAAAGGAGTTATTACACGAATAGAAATCTTTTTAGGCCGAATAACTGTATGTTTATTCTGTAATAAGTATTTTTATCTAACACATATTGAATGTATAGAGGTTTACCAACAATACATAATTAAGTACGATGTGCGTGCGACCAAAATATACCCAAAACAGCAGGGACTGGCTGAAAAACAGTGCTGAGCATAATGCCCAGCGAATACTGAGCCTGTGCCCGTTGCCGCACATTATAATCGTATACTGAGTAATATTAGTTAATCTGTTAATTGTGAATGTTTTTTTTTTTATTTTAAGTCTAATCATTTTTATGTGTATACTTACTTTGTAAACTTTTCATTTGTAAACTTATTATTGTGTGGCAATAAATATTTATTATTATTATTATTATTAATATACTCTTTACATTCAGAGTCATAAATACTAAACTACACTGAGTGACTACCTAAACCGCTTGAAGTAGTAATCTAAAATTTGGACTGTAGGTCCAAATTTTACCTATAATACCTTTTTATGGCGTAGGAATAGGGATGTAACAGTTTATTATTTTATTACAAAAATATTTTACAGGGTGATTGACTCGATACTTACTGAGAGTACTGTATTAAAAAATAAATAAATACGCATTTTGCGATTTAAAAATAACCCGTTACGGTAGAGGGCGCAGGGGTAGAGTTTATGCAATTTTGTATGGAAGTAAAATATTTCGGTATTTCTTAAAACAACTTCTTACCGGGGGAGGGAGAAGGTGAGGGGTAGATAATGTTCAATTTGAAAGGAGAAAATATTTAATGCTTCAAAGTAATAGAATAATAAAATTTGCCTCTTACGGTTTTAAAACAAGGGTTCAAATTTTGTATGAAAAATATTGTATTAAATCTACAGCTCAAATCGGTGAAATTGGAATTTCCTTTTATTAAGTAGGCATCCACTTAGAAAGAAGTCTTTAAAATTAAAATTCTTAGGTAGTAAAATAAGGTTTTAAGAATATTTTTTACGAGGTGATTTCATATTGGTACAGGGAAAAAATGATTAAATGATTGTTGTAACTTTAAAATTAGTACGTATACTTTAAGCTTAAAATAACGCAATTAGTTTTTTTTTTTTCATTTAATTAATATGCCTCTTTAAATGTTCAAACCAGGATACATTGTTTGCGTGGAAAAAATGGTTTTTAATTGCATGGTGGTGGGGAAATCCATAAAACGAAATTATTATAATTATGAATAATACTTATTATCTAGAACTTTCCAAAATTCTGCCCCTATTGATCATTATATACCTACAACTATAACAAAATGTCTATTTATCATTGTGCCATTGTGTGTTAGTAATCCGACAAAAATATAATGAGATCAGCTACAGATAAAACGGCTTTACGTGCTTTCTGAGGCGTAGGGATGGACACACTACTAAACCCTTGACTCCGGGCTGCTACTGAGAATTTCTTGATCGAAAACCCAACTTATTTTAAGCCTTGTGACATCTTTTACCAAAAGGTCAAAAAACTCTCCTAGGTTGAGTTTAGTTTTGTTTTTTAATTTGTTTACAGGATGAAACAAAATATAGATACTTACGCAACTTCCTAATTTTGTTAGTGTAGGTACCCAGTTTTAGGTAGGCATTGGATTGTAGTTTTGATTTTAATTTTTTTATTCAATATTAATAATTAGTGATGGTATTTTCTTATTTTAGGGCAATCTACTATTTATTTTATGGAAACCAAGTATTGGCTAGAGAAATTCGGGAGCAAATAAGGGAACGTTATTGCGGTCGTTTTGTTGTTTATTTACAAAATAAAACACAAGCGTACAGTTTGCCCTATTTGTTTCTTGTTTCGTTTGTGGGTTCGTTTATTTGTTTGTCTGATTGACCGATTAACTAAATGTTTTTATTCAGATTAGTGTCTTTTTAGTCTCCGCGACATTAAAATTTTCAAATAAATCATCATCAAATAGAATAACAAAAGTACTGATTCCACGCGAACGAAGTCGCGTGCATAGTTAGTATATTTAATAAAAATGCTATGACTAGGATACAAACATCGACTTTTAATACATTATTATATATCTGCAGCAGTGCATTTAATTTGACACGATTCTGATACTCCTTTACCACTTTATTCACATCCACATAATAAACGCATACGTCATACACGTTCATCTACTATAAGTACTAAGTAATTCGGCTCATTTTCAATATATGGTCAATTTGCTTTTAAAACTTCCGTATAAGGTGTCCCTTAACAAATAGCCGTTCACTTATGCAGCATAAATTTGCATTGTCACACTTTCTTCATTTCTTCTTTTTACATATCCCAATCACGGAATCCCACATACATACATACAAAGACACTCACGTTTGTTAACCATAAGCATAGGGAAGAACAAACTTTCGTTTAACATGATCTTGACACAACTCTTGTACCTTCACGTTCATGTGTGTCACGTGGTAAAACTTTGCTGCAGTTATATTAGTAGTATAGTTGTAGCACGAATGGGTCGGCTCGACCGGGGAAGGACCACGCTCTTACAGAATACAGCAAGCAGAGCGGGACAGTATTTCATGCCGGCACACCGCCTGCAACTTTACAAGGCGCAGGTTCGGCCGCACATGGAATACTGTTCCCATCTCTGGGCTGGGGCTCCCCAGTACCAGCTCCTTCCACTTGACCGCATCCAGCGCAGAGCGGCTCGAATCGTCGACGACCGAGTGCTTTCCGATCGGCTCGATTCACTGGCGTTGCGAAGAGATGTTGCATCTCTTTGCGTATTTTATCGCATCTATCACGGGGAGTGCTCTGAGGAACTGTTCGGATTAATCCCAGCCGCCAAATTTCGTGAACGCACGACACGGCAAACGTCCCGATACCATCCACACCATCTGGATGCTTGGCGGTCCACCACTGTACGTTTCACAAGGAGTTTTCTTCCACGTACAACCTCTCTGTGGAATAGTTTATCATCGGCGATTTTTCCGGACCGATACGACCTGGGGACCTTCAAGAAAAGAGCTTACTCCTTTCTAAAGGGCCGGCAACGCACCCGCAATTCTCCTGGTGTTGCGGTTGATCATGGGCGGCGGTAGTCACTTAACATCAGGTGAGCCGCATGCTCGTTTGCCCCCTCTTCTATAAAAAAAAAAAAAAAAAAAAATACCAGCGTGAAATAGTAGCATAATGCTGCTGTTTTTCGTATGGTGAGTGTAGAGAACCGGAGACCCTTTTTATTGGAAACGAGGCATTCCATCTTAGTCCTCACGGGTGACAACGCATCTGCATTTTGATCTTTAAAGTTCCGACGGTTGCGTTTTATCACTTTGCCAATGACCGCGTCAATGAGAAGTGGTTCCTTGGTTCCACGACTACCGCCCCGACATCCATTTTGAGCGCGTGACATCACCTGATTTAGCTCCAGGTGACAAGGGATTCTCGCGCTTAGAATGGATAACAGTGTCTTATATATGGTGGGTAGACACGTGATGGGGCGGTATTTGCTCGGGTCTGTGGTATGCTCATCTGTAGGAACCAAGTGAGTGATCCCAGACGTTATTAGAGGGTATGCACAATTAATCTCTCAGTCTTAAGTAAAAAACCCTTCCAGTTACTTATCAATAAAATAAAGAAATCACATATAACATTCGTTGAATAATATGAACAATGTATCTATAGTTAAGGGTAAATAAAAACGCAACCAATAGGATAAAGGTTCGGGTTATAATGTATTTCATTTTATTGTAAGCTATTCACACATAAATATATAAGTTTTGATAGTGGGAAATTAAAAATTGTTGCGTGGCAGAGCCATGCAGCAGCCATAGTATTGTTGTGCGCCACAATTAATGCCTGGTACATGGCGACACTAGTTACCACTAGCGCCTTCTAGTATCAAGTAGCAGAACTAGGAGAGTCAATATCATTCTGGAAATTTTCGTGCTAGAACTTTCTAAAATTATTGACACCTCGTCAGTCGGGACCTGTATGTACTCGAACATTCTAGATGTTTCTACAATAGAATGTTCTGGAACTCTCTGAGGCCATATATAAGGCCGGTACAGACCGCGACTCAAAGCAGTATTGAATTTGCAATTCTAGCGAATACTTCGAACTGAAAACTAAAGTGATCAGTAGTACAATTGTGTTTTGTTAATTAAAGTGTCAATTAAGGTATTTCACTTGGCAGTTTTTATTGTCTCGAACCTCAAACTTGCATTTTTATGGTACTAGTACGAGTGGGTGGACTCGACCGGGGAAGGATCACGCTCTCACAGAATACCAACATACAATAGCAGCACAATGCTGCTGTTTTTGTTATGATGAGTGTAGAAAACTAGAGATTCTTTACTGGAAACGAGGCATTCCATCTTAGTCTTCAAGGCTGGCAACTTGACAAGAACTTTTTTTAATTCTTAATCGATACATGTAGATGTCTATGTGCCATAGCATCTGCTTACGATCAGATAGTCGTTGTGTTCGTTTGTTACCATTATTCTATTAAAAATATAAATAAGTAAATAATAATCACTAGCGAATTTCATATTAAACTAATTCATATTTGAAATTAGCACTTGATACCTTTTAAATTAGATCAAATGATGCGATAGGTATTGTGCCTTCATGCCTTCATTACTACTTAAGTATTAAAGAAATTATTACAAAAATAAATATGTTAAAAATATCAAAATGTAGAAAATTTAAGTGCTTCTTTATTGATTACAAGTTGATAAAATAAATTATTTGGACCGTGACATTTTCTTTATTCAAAAACTACAGTGCTGAATGCTTAGATAAGTACGGCTGGTTAGACTAAAACCTAACAATAGATCTAAATTGCGGCATTCGTACAGCCAAAATAAAAGACAAAGCCTAGTAACTGCATGGCTTTTTCGTTTTACGATTCGCACACAATAGCCTGAATAAACAGTAATGAAATGTTGGAAGCAACATAGTAATTTTAAACTTTATTCTGGAGTTCGCTTAAATAAAAAATATATGATATATAAGCAGCAAAAGTTCTTGCGTTTCAAATATAAATAAGTCTTCATTATTATATTAACCATCTTCATCATTACAGCCTATCACAAGTCCACTGCTGGTTGGCATACTCTAAAGACGTAACTAACCATTTTTTTAAACTTTGTCGGTTTGGCTATCTGTCCAAGCTTATATTCGGAATGGCTGAATCGAATGTGATGACACTTTTCAAATAGATACAGTGCAATACTAGTGTTGATCTTTTATATATTATAATTCAAAAACATAAACTTATTGCTTTGTGATGATTAACTTTTTTGATTTGCAATTTGACAAACAGATCCTAACATTTATCTTTAATGTCTTATAGATTTGACGCAAAATAGATATTCGAATTTCCTTGTTTATATATTTTTTATTCAACACCTTTTCTTTTATTTCATCACCATACTTTTGTTGCAAAGTATGAATATTAAAGGGTAAGTTGATAACAACTTATTTATACGGCGATTGTCTCATTTTGATTAACATTCAGATTTTTTTAAAATTCACTCAAAATATCTGATGGAAAGTCAATGTTAATTTGCTTTTTGCAACAGACAGATTTCTGTTACCATTTTTTATAGGAGAGGGCGTAAACGAGCATACGCCTCACCTGATGGTAAGTGATTACCGTCGCCCATGAACAGCTGCAACACCAGGGGGAGTGCAGATGTGTTGCCGACCTTTTAAAAAGGAATAGGCTCTTTTCTTGAAGTCCCTTAGTCTTATCGTTCTGGAAAAATCTCTTGTGGTAGTTGATTCCACAAGGAAGTTGTGCGAGGAAAACAACTTCTTTTAAATCGCTTAGTGGTGGACTGCCAATCATCCAGATGGTGTGGATGGTACTGTGAGTTTTTTCGCGATGTGCGATGGTGAAAATGTGCGGCTGAAATTAGTCCGAACAATTCCTTGGAGCACTCCCCTTGGTAGATGCGATAAAACACGCAAAGAGGCGCAACATCTCTTCGCAGTGCCCATGAGTCAAGTCGATTGGAAAGAGATCGGTCGCCAATGATTCGAACAGCTCTGCGTTGGATGCGATCAAATAGAAGGCACTGAGGAGCCCCAGCCCAGAGATGGGAACAGTATTACATGTGCGGCCGAACCTGCGCCTAGTTAAGTTTCAGGCGGTGAGCTGGGATGAAATACAGTCCCGCTCTGATGAGCACGCCAAGCGTTTTAGAGGCCAATTTGGCTTTTCTTCCAAGTGACCACGAAACTACACGTCACTCGATATGTCGACGCTGAGGATTCCGATACTGGCTGAGGCAACAAGGGGAGTGTCTTCTGGGGATTAAGCTGGACTAGATTTAGTCGCCCCCAGTCCCAGATTTTGTTCAACAAAGTCTCGACTTCAGACACAAGTTTGTCCCACATTGTCACACCGTTACGAAATTCCCATTAGAAAACTTTTATTTTATAAGTTTAGTTTTCCCTACGACAAGGCGTCATATGTAATTAAAAAGTCATAGTTGTCATTTTTAATACAATTGTACACAAAAATGGTTTTGAAATTAATAATCGTTGGTACGATTGGGTACTCGCTTACACAATTATAAACACTATTTCATCGTTACCTTTGATTTTGTACAAGAAAATAGAAATGAAATAATACTGAATAATTTAATAATTAAAATCAATTGCAACTATGATCGACAGTTAATTTATCTATCGGAATTAATGTACAAAATCATTCTTATATTTTATTTTAATTGACTTTCCATTTATAATCTTTTTTACCGATTTTTTTTACATTTTCCATTTTTAATTTCTTCTCTTGTATCTGCATTCACTCTGCTTTAAAATTATAGAAATATAGAAATGAAAAGTATTAAATGATGCATAATAATTTCTGAAGTAAAGCCAAATTAAATGTGATGCAATGGATATAATTAAAAAGTAAGTGATAATTAAAAAAGTAAGTGAACAAAAATGTTAAGATAATGATTTAGATTTTTATAAAACCGGTTCTGACTTGGCCGCGGCTATCGATTTTCAAAAACCCAGCATTTTCCCCTCATAATACCAATCACTGATCCCCGCAATTTTGGGAATTTGCCACATGATGGCAACGTTGAACATGCGTAAATTGCACGCGAAGCGTCACGGGTTAGCCAGGCAGCGGTAGTACGTGTGTGAAAGGGTGGGATAGAGTGAGCGAAGTGCAGTGATACCTATGCAATGTTTCGTACCGAGCTAAATAAAAGAGTTCAGCGTCCGCGCGTTTGTTGACCCTATAATCAGCTAGTACCATTTTAATTTTCACTGCTGGTTTTGTTTTTCAGTAATTTTATGGTTTTTTTAATGAAATTATTGCTATATTTAGCTGTACTAACATAATGGAGCGTGAATAAAGCTAACAAATAAAACATTGTGTAAAGATGACTTTTTCTTCATTGGGATCGATTTTCTTCTGGTCCCATCGTCAAAGTTATCGTCAGTACTATCATCTGTATTAGTTTTAGGGAGCGTTTTAAAAACACTCGGTATGTGAAACATCTCCACTATACAGGAGAAAAGTATTTAAAAAAAGAGGGCATGGAATTGTTACTTGTAATGTAACCCTGTATTTTAATTAACATGTAATATTAAAGTGTAGTATTACAGTATTGTGAAGTACTTAAATAAATGTGTAAAAAATAAAATATTAATGGCAGTATTTACGTAAAAGCATTAAATAAACAAATAAGTTGCAAACTTTTAGTAAGGTTACTGCTGAGTGAGTAAATTTCCCAATAGAGCTACTGTTCTGAATTTAGAATTGACGCCTTACATAAGACGTAAATTCTAAATTCAGATGAGTAGGTTGTTTGCAGTTTATTTTTTAGTGTGACATTTGTATTATGGCAACTATTGGTATCTTTTGATAGCACTTTATTGTTGTAAAATAAAATAAATTTTGGTCTAAAATCACGTAGGACAATAATTATTAAACCAGTTTAATCATGTAATGTTGATTTTTAAAACGAGTTTGTTATTTAAATATGAATGCATGGGCTATTTATAAAGGTTTTCGAACCTTTAAAAAGTTTTGAGTTATATTCTAAGTCTACGGCTGTAATGAATGAAAGTAAATGCATTAAAAAGCTACAAGTCTAAATTAAGTTAAAAATTGTTCAAAAATATGAAAATAAAATAAAAGTACTTTCATATTTTCATTAACTTTAAACTGCATAATTTTAAATTACTTTGTAATAACTACCTAGTGGGTAACTTTTATAGTAACTATTCATAAAAGTAATAGCCATCTGCAACTAGGCTATTCAACAATGCAACATTAAAATCTTAAAGAAAAGCTTCAAGCTCTTAAATCTGAAGAAATTGGAGTTTCTTAAAAATTTAAACTATAAGATAATGAATAATTTTTTTATTATTCAGCTGTTTTTCACTTTAAAGTAAATTTCAGTAAATAATTATTTGTGACAAGAGCCGTGTTAGCCCCCGAGGCTAAACATTCGCTATAAGTTTGCGCGATTGCGAGAGCATATTGCGTGAATAACCCGGGTTCTACTCCCGCCAACACCAACGAAATTGTAAATTGCAATTTAATGACAATGAAAACTGCTACAATATAAGAAGGTAAATTTTGACACTGTATTAATGATCGTAATAGCTCAAGTGGATATCGAGCGGTCGTGAAATCGTAATGCCTTGGTTCGCGTCCCGCATCGGTCCGACTTTTTTTTTCCTTTATTTTCAAGTTCCCTTCTTTTATGAGAAAATCTATTATTTCGAGCCACTTTTTTTAGTATTTTATAAAAATACAAAAGTTTTAATTAAACTAATTGCACTCATTATTTTGCATTCAAATAACCAGTTCAGTTTTTTTTCTATTATGTCAATAAGATCAAAAAATATTATTCATGTAATTTGTATCTAAATGTAATTAAAAAAGAACGAGCAAAGCTCGGTCATCCGGGTACTTATTTTTATGTCTGTGACTCAGATGAAGTAAAAAAGGTAGATATCTCACCTAGAACAAGAAAATGTAACCAATTTTATAACTTTGTGTGAGTCAGAGAAGTGTTGCCACTTTTTTTAAAGTCCCTGAAAATCGAGATACAATACTACAACTTTATGAGCAATATGTGATGCGAATGCGAAAGTATATCCGTCTGTTTTAATAAATTTCAACATTTTGACAATTCAAAAAAGATGAAGGACGTAGGAGGCATCTGTAGATCATATAAAAGTCTTCTTGATAGATTGTCCAGTGAGCATGTAAGAATCGATAAAAATAACTTAATACTAAAAAAAACTAGTAGGAATAAAAAATAAATTTTTGTGGAATTAAAACTACACTTTTCTAAATGAAAAAAATATTTTAGTAAATGTAAAATAGAACAAACTCTAGCCGGGGGCACAAAGGAGTGTACTATTTTGTACCCCGGGTTGGAGAGATATGAAGTATCAGCCGGAGAGGACACCTGAGTCTCCGTTAAAAAAAGCAAGGCTATAACTATACTACCAATAGTATAACTGCAGCATGGCTCGCCAATCACCAAGAAAAAAAAATCATGTTTTATTAAAATATTCATTTGTAGCCTATAATCATAAATATTTTTCCATAGTAAAATAGTTTTTAAGTACTCAATAATTAAAACAGAAACATCAGCGTCTTAAAAAATTAAATATTTACCTTGAATCTAATTTAATGTAACATAATTACAACTAATTAAAAAATATGCTGACTACATATATTTTTATAACTTAGCCTAAAATTAATTACCCAAATCTTGGAGCATTAGAAATAAGAAATTCAGGCAACATTCTTCCGTGACGTAATCTGGAAACATTGACATTCGTGCATCGAATAACCTTCAAAATTTTGTTGGAATAACAAATTAAAATATAGTTTAATGAGTGTTTACGAGTGAAACGATATTGTTTCAGACTTTTTATTCACTTTAGTATTGTTTTTGCGTCATTTAACTACACACAGGATGGCATTTTGTAGGCAAATTTACTGCACGGCGCCCCGGGAAGTACTGAGCGTAAATGAGCGTAGTTTGATGCATGTGTGTGCGTGAACGCGTGTGCTTACACATAAAGGAGCGGAGTTTTTTGGCTTCTCCAATAACATAGACCGCGCTGTATCTACCTTTTTTACTTTATCTGAGGTCTGTGAGTATACATTTCAACTACCTTTATGTACGCATCCCAGGCATTCCGCCTGTGGCATCGCTCTCGAGAGGTCTTGCCCAGGTAGTCCGCGCTCCCGTCCCCGCACGGAAGCGCCCCTCTCGCCCGCACACCCCCGCTCTCCCAGGCTAGACGCCGTTGGTGAGTACCTTTTTTTTCGCATCGTTCCGCCCCCCTCGCTCCGGTGGGGAGGTTTGAGCGTGCTTTGCTTGTTTTGTTCTATTTTTAATTTTTCTGTTATTGTTTTATTTTTATACTGTTACTCCGTGTTGTTACTGTTCTTAGAAGATCGTCTCTTGCTCTTCTCAGAGCGAGCCCTTGTTATTTTCAGAACATAGGGACCCCAGCTTCTCGGAATAGAGCGTCAGTCTTCCCCATCTGCCACCCAAAGCCCTGTTCTTCTCAGAACAGGGACCCCCTAGACTCTTAGAATAAATCGTCACCCCCCCCCCCCTGTCCAAATCAGCATGTCTGTTGCCATAGATATTAACCAAGTTGGGACCGTGATTGCGTCCATTATGCGTCAAATCTACCAAAGCAAGGGATTAGCCGTCAATATTGACGAAACCCTCCTCCACAAGGCTGTCTCCCCCGCTCATGCCCCCATTGCCCCTTAGGCATGTAACCCTCCACCCGTTGTCAAGTCATTCTTAGCAGAGGATGACTCCGAAGCCATGAACTCGGACACCGTGTCTGAAACTTCGTCCACCCGTAAGAGGTCCGCTCCTACGTCAACACCCTCATCCAGTAGCTGCTCCTCGGACTCATCACAGTCCAATCAATCAGTAATTGATACGAACCCCGTTTACGGAAGTGAAATCCAAGCGCGGTGCGAAACGCGCTGCGACCTCTCGCGCACCTCCTGCCCCCGCAGCCACCGCGCCTGCTCCATCCACCGCTGCCCCCGCGCCTGCTCGCTCCACCGCAGCCCCCGTCACTGCCACAAATAAACAAGTCCCGCCTCCGGTCTTCCTCAGGGACAAGGCGCAATTTACCAGACTTTCCAAAGCCTGTTACGACGCAGGCTTTAAATATGACCAAGCCAGCAACCTGGGTGAGTCAATTAAAATCATTCCACAGTCTATGGAAGACTTTAGAAACATCACCAAACTATTCACATCCGAAGGTGTGCCCTATCACACCTACTCCCTCCCTGAAGATCGTAAAGTCAGGGCTGTCCTCCGCGGAGTTCCCTTTGAACTCGCCAACGAGGAAATCCTGGAGGACCTTAAGTCCCAGGGATTCCCAGTTGAGGCTGTTGACAAGATGCGCAGCAGTAGGGGCAAGAGGTACTCGCATGCCCTCCTCATTTTGTCCAACGTGCCGGAGGCGAAAGACATCTTCCGACAGGTACACACTGTGTGCGGCCTGTCGAGAGTCAAAGTCGAAGCCCCCTATAGGTTTTCCGGCGCAATACTACCGCTGCCAACTCTACGGGCATGCGGCGGCCAACTGCTCAGCCCCTCCTAGACGCGTTAAGTGCCTAGAGCCGCACAGCTCTAAAGAGTGTCCTCGGCCCCGTGATACTGAGTACCCACCCGCTTGCGTCCTTTGCGGACAGATCAACCATACTTCAGAGGTTGCCCTCGCGCACTTCGCCCCGATCCCGGCAACAAAGCTGCCAAAAAAGCCCCGCCACCGGTCAATGACCGTACATTCCCGGCCCTCCCATCCAAAATGCCCCCACAGGCCAAATCTCAGTCACCTCAGGACCCATATCGGCCCCTCAGGAACCCTACCGGCCTCCTCACCTCCGCCCACTAGGGCCCCGACAACAGGCGGAACCCTCTTGCGCCGATAACGTAGATACAGTATATCACAATATCGACGTAAAAGAGATCGCAATTTTAGCACGCAAACTGCGCGCTTCTCAGTCCCCTCAGGACCGTTTGCTCGCGCTTACTGAGCATCAACACCTTCTGAACTCAATCTAATTAGTCATCCCATCCCATTCGTAAGCTGCCTTAATTAGGCAGCAACTCTTTCCAGCGGCTACTCGCCGCTAGCGCCCGCTAGTGCTCCGATACGGCACAAGAAAGCTTAATCAGCCAGTTCCCGGTCCCTAAATGCGGTTTTAGGGGGTATCACTTAGGTTCCACGGTAGGATGTGAGTCCCTCATAACCACGATGGACCGGCTATCGTGGTATGCGTAATGCATTTTCCGCCTCCCTACGTATAGGGTAGCCCTTTAATTGCTTCGGGCGCATTAAAGAAAAGAAAAATGTACGCATCCTTGGTGTTTCTACTGTTAAAATTATTTACGAAGAATAATTGTGATAGTGAAACTTGTGTGCTTGGTGGTACTAAAACTAAATTGTTATTTTTCTACTTCTAAATTTCTAAACTTAGTGGCGGTGTAGTACTAATAATAAGTTTATGTATGCGAATGCGTGCGTGTGTGCGTGCGTGTGTGCGTGCGTGCGTGTGTGTGGTGTGTGTGGTGTGTGTGTGTGTGTGTGTGTGTGTGTGTGTGTGTGTGTGTGTGTGTGTGTGTGTGCGTGCGTGCGTGCGTGCGTGCGTGCGTGCTATTTTACTGTATATAAAATTAGCTCAGTGTTCTCATAATTAAGTGAATCTAACCAATTATGTACTACCTTTTTATATTCGATATATTGTTTCGAATGTAAAAAGGTGTCGGAATATCCACAACCCCGTATCGTCCCGTGGGTGTCGTAATAGGAAATAGAGGGAAACTAAAACAGAATATAGACAGCAGCATATTTCTGATAAAAACTCAAAATCATAGAGCACTGCGGTGGTCATTCCACCTGCCAAGAGTTATAAAGGTGTTGCTGGATTTCAGCAACGCCTTCAATACTGTTGATTATGATATCCTGTTAGGGATTCTGCGTTCTCCTAACATATCTCCAACTGCAATTTCCTGATTTCATAGTTATTTGCACGGGCGCCGGCAACGTATTCGTGTCCAAAATAGACTTTCTTCGTGGCTTGATACCGTAGCTGGCGTTCCACAAGGTGGTGTCTTATATCCTCTTTTATTCGCAATCTTTATTAATACGATTACATCCCAAATATCTTCTCTCTACCACTTGTATGCAGATGACCTTCAAATATATTTACAAACAACCATCGAAGATCTTGCCAAAGCTGTTGAATGTATCAACAAGGATCTGGCTTTTATTCTCGATTGGACACGATCTTATGGGTTGACGGTTAACCCTTCAAAATCGCAAGCTATAATTATTGGGAGTTCAAGAACCATTTCCAAAATTAAAAAATATCAAATTCAACCCGTTGTATTTAATGGTATTCTTATTCCATATAATGAAGTAGTTAAAAATGTTGGTATCTTTTTGGATTCCAGTCTGTCTTGGACACCCCAAATTAATAAAGTGAGCCGAAAAATGTTTGCGGCTTATGCTTCACTCCGAAGGCTTAACTACTTTTTACCCATTTCCACCAAAATTACGCTTGCACAATCTTTGCTACTCCCTATCCTTGACTATGCTGACATTTGTTACCTTGATATCACCGAGGAGCAACTTAATAAACTTGAGCGACTCCAAAATCTCTGTATACGGTTCATATTTGGGCTTCGTAAATATGACCATGTCTCGGAATACCGCGCTAAACTCAAGTGGCTCCCAATCCGTCTTCGTCGGAATACTCATATACTTTCTGCGCTCTACTGCGTCTTATTTAATGTATCAAGTCCTCCCTATCTTGTCACGATTTTTCCTTACGGTCAAAAGAAAACCTTTCGCTCCAATGTCCTGTACACTCCTCGACATTTTATAATAAATCTTTTGCTGTTCTTGGAGTAAGACTCTGGAACTCCTTACCCCAGTCCATTAAAAGTGATCAATCTTTAAATGTGTTCAAGAAACAAATTAAGGAACACTATTTGTCTCTTTAACTCCTCTCTCTTTCTCCTCTTAGTTATGGTCACTAATATACCTTAAGTATTTCGTCATTTTATAGTATATAAGTTGTATTTTTTTTGTCTAATTTAGTGCACCCTACCTATTAATCTTATTTTTATTTTTATTAATTTCCTCTTCTGGGTTGTCTGGAAGAGATTGCTATGTAGCAATAAAACCGCCTTTTGTTTATCCCTCATTATTTTTTCATTATTTATTAATGTTTTGTGGGTGTACAATAAAGACTATTGTATTGTATTGTAAAAAAGCTATATTAAAAAGAGGAAATCTATGGGAGAGACCTACGTTCAGCAGTGAACTTTTATAGGATTTGATAATCGATGGATGCTTGTGATATTTTATAGTTGTTCTTTTTTTTCACCTTTTACAAAAAACTGCATCGCAGCATATTATATTTTAGGCATGTGCAGATACAGATTTAACGGAATTCGCTTTACGAAATACTATTCATTGAACATAAAGCAATATCTTCAAATATCCACGCATATAGTTGACCAAATAAAAAAAGTTAAATAGTTTTGCAAAATATTACTCTTTCCATACTATTGGATTATAGTCAGAGCATGTACGTTACAAAGTTAAAAGTCATGTTACTTAAAAGGAGCTTTGTGAGTTGGAAAAGCTTAATGGAGGGTGTAAGAGGATTGAATCTCGGGCACCTGTCGCTACTTATACAAACTTGAGAAATAGAAAAAAAAAATTACAATATGTGTGTGTTATTAAAATGTTAAAGTTAACATAAAAATTAAAAAAAATCTTTTTAGTTTTGCCAACTTTGAAAAAAGAATTCCACTATGATCGATATTTACATGTATGTTACAAAGGTTAAGCGATATCTTTGTTAATTGTGAACCGATTTTAAATATTCTTTCTTTAATATATATGTTATACATTAGGAGTTGTGACTTTTTAGTTTGAAAAAAAAATCTAACTCCTGAGGACTGCGAGAGAGAGAGAGAGAGAGGGAGAAAGAGAGAGAGAGAGATTAGTTATCAGTAAAAACTAAAAAAGTTAAAACGACAGTAGCCTAATGGCAGGACGCGGACCGCGGACTCAAAAAGGTCGTGGGTTCGAATTCACCATTCGACTACTGGCGTGAACCACTCGTAACACAAGCAATTTAAGCTTACCACGAGTGGTTAAGGGGAATATTAGTAATGTTTGTAGCATTGTTAATATTCTTTTAAAAAAAAGAGTCTCTGGTTTTCTACACTAACTGATCGTAACACAACAGCAATACGTTGTCATTTAACGCTGGTATTCTGTGAGAGAGGTCCTTTTCTGATCGATCCGAACCATATATGCTGCAGTCAAATATATAATAAAGGTACACTATGACTCTACCACGTATAATATGATAAAACAATACATGAAACTGTGATTTACAATTTGTGGAGTGTGTACTGTAGTAATACTAGCGATCAATTTTAGTCTGCTCACGTGCAATAAAGTTTTTACTCTCTTACTACTTTGTAACTTATTATCACAGCATCATTACTGCTCTTTACAAGTCTACTTCTTAACAAAAGCCTCATCTAACGAATGCCAAAAAACAAGGTCTTAAGCCACCTGCTTTTATTAACAACCTGCATGTCTTATTACGTCTTAACTCTCCATCAAGTTCATCCTTTGCAGAAACCATTCCATAACTTGTACCAATTAGTCGTAATGCTTTATAGATACATAAATGGAACACAAAATTGTAAGTTCACTTTATTATTTGGAATACAAACACTCGAAAGTGTTTTCATTTTCGTTCATGTGTATTTTATTTATTTAATAGTACGTATAATTTATTCAACGTCCTATTACGTTTAACAGATGCGATCTGAGATCATAAAGTCCATTATGTATGCAAATACCTTCCATGATGACAGATTTAATGTAAATAATCTTGGTATTTAGAATTATATACGCTCATGACGTTAAAATATTTCAAAAAGTAGTAGCAGCTGAGAGAGAAATGAAAAAATTTAAATAAATATATTTAATATAAGAAAGGCACTCAAGCCCGGTTTTCAAATCTAGCACCTTTGTAATCGTTATTTCTTGATTTAATAGATATTAGTTGGTCTCTAATGAAGGGCTACATCGTGAGGAAACATGCACGACTTGAAAATTAATTATATTTCTGTTAAATATAAAAACGTGTTCGATTATTCACTGAAAAGTATAGGAACATGCGTCAATGAGTAATTTATTGGATGCTATTTTATTTTCAGATTACCTAATTTATTAGGGATATTGCTACGGTTTTCAAGATTTCTATTATTTTCCCAGTTTTATCATATTAAATAATTTATTTTATTTTTGATTAGTTTTGTAACACTTACGAATTAAACTCAGTGACTATGTATTACGTTTGTGGACACAATGTGTTCAAGTTTCATCATTGGTGTATGTGAATTTGTATGGATGTAATAATCTTGATAGTACATTTTAGCCACTTAGGCGCTTTATCATAAGTAATCTTTAAAAAGGCCCGATAATAGGAAAACTATTGTCACCTTTTTATAACAGAACTAAAAAGACACGGGTGCAAAAACATCAAACCTTAGTTAAGTGACTTATTTATATTTTAATATAATTTATATAATATAAAGCCATTTACAATTTTCAAGAACATTGCTTATCAAGCAATTTCCTTTTTATTCATTAAAGTCTTTCTTCCCCTGACAAGTATTAATAGTTCGTATTCAAGAAAGCAAGCTTTTGCTTTAGATATTGATCAGTAAGAAAAACGCTCTTAAGATATTAAAATGTTTTAAATGTTATATATATAATGTTATAGATATATATATATATATATATATATATATATATATATATATATATATATATAACTATTTAATTCTTACATACAAAAGGACCCATTAAATTTTGTCAAGATTTTGTAAACACATTATGCGATTATATAAAAAAAATATAAGACTACTTCATTTATAATCGGATTAGTTTAAATTGGATATACAGGGTTATTTTTCAAAGAGTAGCCAAATTTTATATTTAAGTTCATAAATATAATTAATAATATACTTTTATTTGAAATTGTCCTAAATTGAATGTCATTTATACGCAAAAACTACAGGCAAAAATAACTAAGTTCTTAAACTAATGTAAGTATACCTAAGTAATTTTGAGTCGGCGAAAACTGACAAATTAATTAATTACGTAAAGCGTGATATGCGGCACGGCACACCCCTTCGCCGGAAAATGCCGAGCTTTCACGAAGTTAATGTCAGCAAGACAGCAATCCGAAACGGCATACCCGTGAGGGCACACATTGCGAATGGTCGTGCGGAGAGCGTATTTTTTGAAATGTTAATGTTTGCCGCTGAAGATTTCACGTTGCATTGTTAATTTGATTTGGTTAATTCTTTAAATTTAAGGTAAGTTAGTGATCTTTGTTCATTAATTGCTTGGCGCAGAATTAAAAATTTCTGAGGTACACTTACATTAGCTTAAGAACTTAGTTATTAAGATAAACGAAAAAGGTGTATTAGTTTTTTGCTTTTCAGTTTTATTCGGCGGTTTAATTTTTTTTGATAGCTACTTACCTTACTTTAGCTATTAATTGTTATATAATCCTACTTTAACTATTATTTGTTTAAAGCTGTAATCGACCTCGGAAAGGGCAGGCATATGTGGCACTTACTAGAGCAAAAACACTTGAGGGTTTTGCTTTATTTGATGAAGAGCAAAATAAGGTATTACACAAACCTGACAACGAACGATCTTTAGCAGATATGAGGGGTCTACACAGAAGTGACTGACTGGTCTAAAGCTCATTCATCGTGAGTTTTTTTTTGTAATGTAATGTAATTATTATGTAATGTTGTAATACACAACTCATCATTAAAATCTGTGAGTAAACAATAAATCACCCCTATTTTCTCACCCTTAAGGTAAAATATTTTTTTCCAAATTTATATAGGACCAATTTTTAGGTATACTCTATCCAATAAAAAAATAATTATCAAATCGGACTACTGCGTAACAAATCACTCCTAATTTCCCACACTTAGGGTAGTTTTTTTTCCGAATTTGTATGGGACAATTTCGAGGTATACCCTATCCAATAAAAAAGGGATTATCAAAATTGGACTACTTTGTAACAAATCACCCCCATTTTCCCACCCTAAGGGTAATTTTTTTCCAAAATTATATGGGACCAGTTTCGAGGTATAACTCTATGCAATAAAAAAATAAATATCAAAATCGGACAACTTTGTCAAAAATTATTCAACTAACTGTCTTTTTAAGTGAAATTTTTTAACAATTGAGTTTGACGGTTAAGGGTTCGCATTAACATTTCAAGCGAAAAACATTAGTCGGAAGTTGACCAGGACTCTATAATGAGATTACGACCCTATATAAAAAGAAATCATAATATGAAGAATTGTACATAATGCCTTGAAGTATCTAAAACGCTAAACTTTGATAAGTATTAAGCATAGACCCATAAATAAAAAATACAAGAGCAGAACGTATTGTTTTCGTTATTATGCGTCAATTGAAAGCAACGTAAATTTCCCGAGAGAGAGACAAGTAAATACGATGAAAAGTGTGTGTACTTCTAATATAGTAAATAAGGATTCTAAAAACTGATTTATTTTTCGACATAAGAAATAAAATAAAAAATATATGAAAGTAATCTTAAAGGGATTATGTATTTGGAAACAAAAATGATATATTATATGTTTTCAAATTCATTAAGTGATTCAAATTTTTCTTTATAATATGTTTTAAAATTCAGTAAGTGATTCAAAGATTCCTTACGTGGTAGAGCAATGCTGCAGCTATATAGTAGTATAGTTGTAGCACGAATGGGTCGGCTCGACCGGGGAAGGACCACGCTCTCACAGAATACCAGCTTCAAATAGCAAAATTAAAATAGATTTTATTGGCACATACATCTATAAATAAAAATGAATTTTTCTTCTTTATCATCACTTTACAATCCAATGCAGAACCTCCTCTTTATTTCCATTTAAAAAATAAAATAAGAGTTTTGAAAGCACTGACGTGTATAAAGGTATTTTAAGTGGTCTAAACACGTAAAATTTGAATTATTGGAAAAATATATGGGAAAATATAAAAAAAAAATAAAATTTATAATTTTCGATTATCTTGTTTCTTTTAAGACCCTAGAAAATCACGCATGTAAACTGATAAGTAATAAAAATTTAACGTAGTTCTAAAAAAATCTAGAAAACATTGCAATTAATATTATTAAATTAAATTTAAAAATAAATCGAAATAAGCCATTGTCATTACCTAACATTCCACCTTCAAGCAAAAATGTGTTAAAAAAACTTTTTGTAGGTATGATCTTTTTGCGTAACAATGTTTAATGATTGTTTTAGAATGAACAAAAGTATGTTAAACTAAGTATACTCGTACAACTTAATTTCATAATTTTTTAAACAATAATATAACAAGTTATACTAAAGCCGATCAAGTGCATACGATGTACATCAAGTTTCAACGATTATAGTTAAGAAAAAAGACTGTTATTCCGATATTTTACGCTGTTATTCTCTGAGAGCGTGATTATTCCCCGTTTGAGCCAAACCGTGTGTGATTAAGCTATAATACAGCTGCAGCGTAGCCCACCCACTGATTATAGAATATTTCTTTAGTTGGCTTTACATATCAGTTTTACTAGTTTATATTCTTATTTCGGTCGAAAGTAATTGCATGAATTTGTTTTATTTATGTGACGCTTCTGCGTGTTTGCTAAAACAAAATAACATATTTATAACCAATTATGGCAGCCAATCTTAATGGAGACAAACCGCCAGCGCAAGATAGGATTATAGTGCACGAGTGTGTGCACGAGCGCAGATGCCATACTACATCTGTGCTTATTATTGCCTTATTACAATAAGACCAGGGAGAGATTAGGCGCAGGACTGGATAGGAGAACTTCCTGAATCCAGGCTGCTACTGTGAATTTTTTGAAATTATAACCCAATAGCAGATTTTGGCTCAATTCGGCGTTCAAAACCAGGGGCACATGGTCAGAATTTGCTATTACGACCACTAGACCAACAATGTAGTCAATGCTATGGTTGAATGCTGGTTAAACAACCGATGAATAATATTATATACGTAACAACATGACGATTTCCTATAATAACACGAACACTACACATTGAATATATGGCGGCGCTGCCGTCGTGCCACAAGCGAAAGACATCGAAGCCTAAATCGCGCTATCAAAGTTCCGAAGTAAAAACAGTATATGTAGAATAGCTCCGAACTACGACTCTCTCCTTTTTCCTCCACCACCAAACTGGTGACTAACCGGGGTGATTTGAACACGCAACAATACAATTCGGCACGGATCTGAGCCACACCGCTCGCCGCCGCATCACGGAACTTTCACAGATTACTTGCCTTCTTCTCGACTCACCGTAGACTACAAGGCAATCCTCTGGTACTTGCACATTTGTCGACAACAAGACTGCACTACCTATCGACCTCCGGTCTAAGCAGGGAGGTGATGTGGCGGCGCTATCGTCTCGCCACAAGCGAAACACATCGAAACCTAAATCGCGTTATCAAAGTTCCAAAGTAAAAACAGTTTATATAGAATAGCTCCGAACTACCACTGGAGCGTTGGCTGCTCCACGGGCAGAACATATTGCCCAGTGGGAGTTCTCCCCTTTTCTTTACACCGCCAAAAATAAAACTATTTTTACGGATTTTATCGCGTTTAATTAACTTATTTTTATTAAAATATACAGGACTCTTAATATGTATATCTCAAAAAGTGATTGATTGGTTTTGAATACACCTCCTTGTACACCGGTTACTGTGGAAACAGCCTATCCGCATCGATGAAACATTCTCTTCTCAGTGTAATTACGACTATTGGTGTCCCGCAGCGTGGCGTATTATCTCATTTGCTCTTCAAGTTTTTTTATAAACTCCATTATCTTTAATGTTATCTATTTCTACCACCTGTATGCAAAAATTTTATTTACGTGGTAGAGCCACGCTGCAGCTCTATTAGTTTTAGCACTAAGGGGTTTGCTAAACTGGAGTAGGAACACGCTCTCACGGAATAACAGCATAAAATAGCAGCTAAAGGTTGTTGTGACGACGACGACGCATCTGCATTTTGATTCTTATTCAAGAATAAATGTAGATGTCTATGGGTCACGGCTTTTACTTACCATCAGGTAGACTGCGTGCTCAACCCTTATTTTATAAAAGAGACCATCATATATATTCAGATCGCTTGTAATTCATACATAACCTCAAATTCTACCAATGACGACTTGGTATTTCGGAAAGGAGCAAAGTCTAAAGCCTAATTGTAACCTATTTCAAGTTAAAATAACTTTTTATCATATTGTTTGTTAATGTTTTATAATGTTATATGTGTAGATTTATATTTTGTCACCATCTTATGGATTTATCTCCTATCAGTTTGAATTTTTTTGTAGCTAAACAAAGGCTTAATGATGACCGAAGTTATAGGCCTCAGGATCATTTACCACATTCGTGATGTGGTTACATCGTAGATATATATTTGATGTTTTTTATAGGATAGGATGACAAACGAGCACGCAGTCCACCTGATGGTAAGTGGTTGCTGTGGCCCATAGATCTACATCTATCCTCGATTACGAATCAAAATGCAGATGCGTTGTCATCCGTGAGGTCTTAGGTGGAATGCCTCGTATCAAGTAAAAAGGGTCTCTGGTTCTCTACACTCACCATGAAAAACGCTGCAGCATTAAGCTACTATTTGACGCTGGTATTCTGTAAGAGCGTGGTCCCTCCCCGGTCGAGCCGACCTATTCGTACTACAACTATACTACAAATATAACTGTAGCATGGCTCTACCACGTAAGACTATATAATTAAACTGTTATAGTATTTCCCTTTTATTTTATTTTATATATAGAAAACAACTAAAATTATCAAAAATAAACATAATATACAAGGTTTGTTCGACATGCTGAACACACATCTTTTTTGTACAGCCTATACACAATACTAACAATGGGACTAACACCTATTTTTCACATTTTATACCGTTTCCTTTCACAAGCTGAGAATTTAAATTAACTGTCTGTGACAACAATGGTTTCGAGGGCTTTTATGGCATTGAATTTTCGTTTTGCGTGCTCTGCTTTAGACCACAAAAAGCAGGATTTTTTTTTGTGTTCGCCATAGTTTATTTTAATACGTTTTTAGGCACCGCAGAAAATATAAAAAATATTGAATGAACGTTTTGTAATTTTTGTACATACTCGTATAATAAAGAAGGGCCTAGACGTGTTTGTAATAACCCAAACTTTACCTACCTACATATATTTATATATGAAAAGAAAAGAACAAATAAATATAGTCGAATTCGACAACGAATAAGTAATTTTTGTTTCATTAATTTTGTGGTTAATCAAAGTACCTTTTATTAAAAATATTTTGCCATTTCTGTGCAAACCTGATATCAGCAACTTTTGTTTTTTAATCAAAATATCTAGAAAAGTCACGGTCCTTATGAACATATAAAAACCGAGAAAAGTTTTTTTTTAAATATAATTCATAGTCAAAGAAACAGTAAAAATGGAAAATTATTACATTATATACATTTATGTAAATGTAATGAAACTTTCAAATTTGAATTAATCTAAAGTCAATTTTTATTACATATAATACGTCTATCACTTAATATTTGATGTGGGAGGTAAGACCGCATGTGGGAGTAATTAACCTTTGACAACCGAGAAATGTTCAGTTACATCTCAGGAACAACTTTACCATAAAGTATGTGTATTGCTTCTCCCCGTATAATTATCTGTTTATCGATAATTGGTTTTAATTAAATGAGTTCTTACATTTACCTGAACATTTAATAATGTTATAATCTCTAGTGACTTTGGGGTTTTAGTTGCAAAGGCGATAAAATAAGTTTCATTAAGTTTTTTTCACTTTTTTTTGAAAAGTTTAATACTCAGCACAATCTTGTATCTGTGTAGTTTTAAAAAACAATATGTCTAGTTAATTAATATTAAAAACATAAAATAGCAAAAATAATAAATAATAAACGACAAAGTTTTGAAACAATATTTGATACTAATATTTAAATAATTTGAAGCACGCGCTTACGGTATGCTGACTGTTGAATATACTCAGACCACGTCGAACAATTTCCCATGTGAATAGTTCATATGGAAAATTGTTCGATGTGGTTCATGTGGTTCTCTCTAGCTTTTAGCATTTCACTATGTATCTGTATGTGTATTTTATTTCTATGTATATTCTTACAATCTTTCGTTAGTGGTAAAGTAAAAGAAAATTATATTAAAATTTTGAAATCGTAATCGCTCGTAGTAAAAGTATCGGTCGCTAAAGTATCGGTTGGAAATATTTCTTAATATTTAATCTTAGTTTGACTTATAACAAAAACTAAGATTTAAACGTCCGCACTTGCACCTAAACTCGTTGAGAATCAGGAACACACATTGTGCACAGAAACAGCAGCCGGCTCCGAAGTTGTAGGCTTCTAAATATGCCAATCTGACAAGCTTTTCGTCAGCTATGTGTCTCTAATGTGGTCTTTGTAAATATGCCGTAGTTCAATATATAAATGGTAATACTAGTTGTTTTTTTTTTAAATAAAACCATCTTTTCTAATATGCAGATTCCAAGTCCAGCTATTCCATTTTTGTGAATCTTTTAGTCTTAAAAAGTGAATTATCACGCTTGAAATACTTAAATATAAGCAAGGATTATCAAAACCAATAAGAAACTGTTGACACCTGATGCATTTTATTAGCAACCATGAGCCTTAGATACTTATAGCTATATAATTATAACATATTTATGTATGTACTATTGGAATCAAAGACATTTATTCTCATAAGAATTTACAAAAATTCACTTGAATGAGAAATACATTAAAAACAAAATACATAATGAGTGTTAGGTACCTATCCGTTGCGAGGCACTATTGAGGTCATTGAGCATAGTGCTTAAGTCCTCCAGCGATTCTGCGATAAGGACTATATCATCGGCAAATCGAAGGTGAGTTATGTACTCGCCATTGGTGTTAATACCGTATCCTTTCCAGTCCAGTAGCTTGAAAACGTCTTCCAATGCAGCGGTGAAGAGTTTCGGGGATATAACGTCACCCTGTTTTACATCTCTCTGCAGTTGGATAGGTTTCGAGCTCTGATTCTGTACTCGGATAGCCATCGTAGCCCTACTGTACAAACACTTCAGCACCTCGATATACCGACAGTCAACTTGGTACCGCTGAAGGGACTGTTGTTCGATGGAATCAAAGGCTTTCTCATAGTCCACATATGCCAAGCAAAGTGGCAGATTGTACTCTTCGGTCTTCTGTACAATTTACCGCAAGGTATGTATGTGGTGTATGGTACCGAAGCCTTTTCAGAATGCGGCTTGTTTGGGAGGCTTGAAGTCATCGAGTCTGTGTGCTAGACCATTCGTAATGACTCTAGAAAACAGCACGTAGACGCGGCTCAGAAGGGAAATCGGTGTGCAGTTCTTCAAGAGAGCGTTGTCGCCTTTCTTAAAGAACAAGACCACCGCACTTCTGCTCCACGCCTCTGGAGTAGTGCCACCATGGAGGATGGAATTAAAGAGCATTTGATGGCCTTCAAGTACTGGTGTTCCACCCGCTTTCAGAAGCTCAGCTGTAATTCCATCTTCGCCTCGGGCCCTGCCGTTTATAAGGTGCTGGAGAGCCATTCTAATCTCGCTCAGACTGACGTCCGGGATATCATCGGATTAGTGTCGGATAAGACTTGCTCTTGGATCGTTACTCACACTTGGTAAATATAACTTAGAGTCTTTATCATGTCCTTATCCAAAAAAAAAATCAAAAAATCTACCGCCCGAAGGTGCAAATAGTCGGAAAGAGTATAAGAATTTTAGTTGATTCAACATAGGACTTCCGCAGTGTGATAAACCAACTACGCGCCCATCAAATAAATTTTTATACTTATGCCCTCGATGCGAACGAGACCACTGTTACTCTCTTGGACGCGTAATGCACATTACTTTGTGCTAGAGACACAACCTAAATGTTGGGGCAAGCTTGGCTAAAGAAGTCAGCGAGTTCATCGCTTGCAAACGACGCCATCTTACCTTGCTATTTTAACATGAACACAGATGTGTACCAAGCTCCCCCACCTTTCAGCGGGTGGGGTTTGTGCTTTGAGCTCAGACGTGTACCAAGTTCTAAATCTAACACCTACATGTCTAGCACGTTGGCGTTGGCTAGGCGGTGTTGCCTAGTACAACACAAAAATTAAAAGCGGTGGCCCCATCTGAAGTGGCTGGTGTGTTTCACTCTATTTACGGTTACCAGGAGGCCAAGAAGGATAGTTATACGAAAAACACAACAAGCATTCACCACACTTTATGATAAGATAGCTGTCACCCGGGACAGCGTGCATCTCGCACTACAATGAAGACACTAATACAGTCACCAAAGACAGAGCACAAAGCGGTAAGTGAGGTGACCAAGACCAAGAGAGTAGAATTACAGGAATGAACTCAACCGAAACGTTTAAAGTCTACAGAACTCAAGTACAGAATCCACCACAACTGCATAATAAGTGTACGGCACACAATCTCATTCAAATTAGAATATTTGTAAATAAAAGTAAAAGCCTTATTTACTCGTATTTTCAAAAACTGTAATAACTTTATATCAATAATTATAAATTTGAACTTAAGTATAATATTTGGCTATTAATTTTTTGTTACCTTTTGGCGAGGAAATCTGCTTCGACTTAAGCAAAGACTGTCTCCCTTGAAAGTAGGGTAAATGGTCCGATTGCAAGGTAAACATATCCTCCTTTTTCTCTGTACTTAACCGTATAGTATGCCATCGCATATTTACAGCTTCACCAGATAAACTATACCAAGTCTCACCCCTTGGTCAATTAATGTCACGACCGCTAACATGGTAATGAATATTTATGTAATACAGATACTTTATCATCCTTGAATGTTAAGAAGAAACAGTATTTTAGTTTTACCTTAAAAAATTTGATGCTATTAAGTTCACGGATTGTATACGTATTCAAAAACACGTGAGAGTACGTGATAAAGTTGTTCCAGAATTAATTAACAGCATATGGGAAACTACAGCAGAATACTGCCGTTGTGTATTGTGATATTACCGAATATGTGCCATTTTAGTTTTTCTGGTAGATACTCTGCCTTCTTGTTTTTAATAACACCGAACATTGCTAAATGTACCGCTCTTATTTGGAACGCTTTTGTCCCAAATATGATCGTCTTTAGCAATTCTCGGAGTCTTTGATTAACTTACGAAAGAGCTGACATTAGTTTTAAGGGTAATGAGGACACATAAATCAGAATAATTTATACTATCTAGCGCTGTTATCTCAGTACTATGAATTTTAATTTTGCATTAAGTACCACGTATGCAGACCTCTTACAGGTTTACAATTAAGTACAACTGTAAAACGTCTGCATACATATATCTTTAAAATTTCTAAATTGCTTATTTTTAATTGAAATATAGAGTATAAATAAGATATGGAACCTTGGGGAACTCCTTTCGTCCCCAATAAGGATATGCCAAAAATGTGTACCGTTTTCACCATTCGATCATTAAGATACCACAAAAAGCCACTTAATTTTTACTTTAAACTAATTTCTTTTCATGATATCAAGTTTTAATTATCAAACTGATTTTATTTTCCTATTGCGTTTTAAAAAAGATTATCTTAAAATCATAATTTTATAAGAAGTTTTATTTCATTGATGATAAATTCCTTATTAATTTTATTCGCTATAAAATATTATGGCATTATTTTTAAACTTTTTTCCTGTTCTTCATTTTCGTTAAAGCTTACTGCACTTGAAAAATTATTATTATTTTACGTTAGGAGTTATTTTTTTCTTCAAGCTTTCTGGCTAACTTTGATTACCGGTTAGTTCTTTTATTTGCTTAAAAGAAAAGGCACACAACGTCCTTTGCCAAATGCAGCTTCTAGCAAGGCATTAATTAAAGCTAACATTGTGTTACTTGCATTTGGTTTATTATAAAAAATATCACCCGTCACGGTGGTCTCAGTATTGAGCACTTTAAATATGCAGGTGTGCATTTACCTTACCTACCTTAGTTTTGGCACTATTATTTAATGTTTGTATCTCGCATACCTACTTGCCGGCCGACTTAATGAGGAATTCAGTTATCCCTATTGCAAAAAACCATACAGGTGACGTATCAGAGAGATCGAACTATAGACCAATATCCTTGGCAACGACAATAGCCAATATATTTGACAGTATGCTTAACTCTATTCTAGAAAACTACTGTATGCTACATGACGGCCAGCACGGCTTCACGCATGGTCTATCAACAGAAACAGCAATAATAAGTTTAAAGCATACCCGTACTGTCAAATATTACATGGACAGGTGCACCCTAGTGTACGCCTATTACCTAGACTGAGTAAAGCTTTCGATATTGTCTCGTACGACATTTTATGGCGTAAGTTAGAAGGCGTACGTTTACCTTGTGGCTACAACGATTTACTCAAGTATTGGTATAGTAACCAAGTGAACTATGTGAGATGGGCGAATGAGTATTCCGAGCCATACAGGATGCAGTGCAGGGTGAGGCAAGAGGGGCTGACATCACCGAGGCTCTTCAAACTGTATATGGACGCACTGATTCGAGAGCTCAGCAGCATGCGTGTCGGCTGCCATATCGGCAGGTGTGTGTGAACAATATGAGCTACGAAGACGATATGGTTTTGCTGGCACCCTCAGTTAGTGCGATGAGAGCTCTATTCGGTGTTTGTGAAAAATTCGCTGTCTCATGTGGTTTACTATACGATACCGAAAAGTCGCATTTAATGGTATTTAGGGCTGGCAGTAAATGTATGAAGCTCCACAATGAATCACTAGAAAGGGTATATAGTTTTAAATATCTTGGACATATTGTGACTGACAGCCTTAAAGACGATGAAGATATTGAAAGAGAACGTAGAACACTGTCGGTCAGGGCGAATATGTTGGTGCATAGATTTGGTCGCTGCACTGACGCTGTCAAGATCACGTTTTTCAAAACATATTGTGCGTCATTTTATTCTTGCAGTCTATGGACCAACTACACCAAATAGGCTTATAGTGCCCTACGTACTCAATAGAACAAGGCATGTGCTGTTGCGGCTGCCGCGCTACTGTAGCGCATCTGCGATGTTTGCACTGGCGGGTGTGGATAGTTTTGATGCAATAATCCGAAAAAAGACCGCATCTTTGCCAAAAAGTGTGCGGCAGCGGCCACAGTGTGCTGAGTGAGATTGCCGGCAGTGGGGACTGTCCACTGATCAAAAATATGATCTCCAGGACCGTGTCCTGTTTAAAAAATATTTTAAAAAATGTATAAATTATATTACTAACATAAATGTAAGATTTTCTCTACTACAATCCTATGGATTTCAAGTTGTCCGAAATAAACAATTTTTATTTTATTATAGCTTCACATATAAAAAACAATCTTTAAAATAAATTATAAGAGTTATTATAAGAATAATTTCTGATGACTGGTGTTCAGTGTCCCCAGATGTATAACCTGGAAATATATTTTGGGGTTCAACGTTCATTTTTATGCAATGCATGTATGTAAATCGCTTCCAGAATACAGAAGTTTTCGAAAAGGAAAAAAACATCATTATTATCCGTAAATTCTAACTTACACTGGACACCTCAATGGATGAAGAAAAAAATACTTCCTATTTAAGCCCCTAAATCTAAACATTACTTAAAATTTGGGTTTTAAACCTTACGCATAATAAGTATATTACGCACAGTAATATTAATTTATACTTTTTTTATAATTTATACTTTTTATATATGTATATATATAATTTATATATATATATATACGTATATATATATATATATATATATATATATATATATATATATATATATATATATACGTATATATATATATATATATATATATATATATATATATATATATATATATATATATATATATATATATATATATATATATATATATATATATATATATATATATATACTTATACATCATTGAGTTACAATACCTATAGAGTCACAATCTCTAACTGACAATGCTCAAAAAATGTCCGAGCGCCGTTCCATATACCTATATATTTTGATATTATATAGTTCAAAATGACATTTGCTCGAATTTAGACGTTAACCTGCTTGTACAATGTTCAAAGTCGCTCGTACGCAATGTCATCATCATTCACTCAAGGGCACGTTATCGCGGCGCCGCGCGGTCGGCGGTGAGTGATTTAGTTTGCTAATAAAATGAAAATTATTGAAATTTAAATGAAAACATGCACTGTGGATACATAAATACGTAAATTTGGTATGATACTTACCTAAAATATGAAACACCATCCTTTTTTCGCACGTGTCTGCTGTTATTTGGGCAGGAAATCACCGAACACTTTGGCATCGCGGACGTTGTACGAGGATTGTGGTCGCCTTACAACTAAACAAAAACTCTGCGCACTTCGCAGCGTGCGCCGAGTTTTGGCGCGGACATTTTATTTGTCTGTTTGTGACTCTATAGGTATTGTAACTCAATGTTATACATATAAATGTATATGTTGTGTGTTGTGTAACTTATTATAACATAACTTGATATCTATATCTAAAGAATATGCTTTAAAATATCGTACGAATCAATATTTAAAAAATTATTTGTTTATTTTATTAGAGTTACACATGCAGTAAAACAAACTTTAACAGTGGTAGAGCCACGCGGCAGCTTTGCTGTTGCACGCATGAGCTGGCTCAAACCGGGGTGGTAAACATGATAACCACGATCTCACAGAATACCGGTGTGAAGTGGAAACTCAGCTTCCGCGTTTCGCCTGGTGAGTGTAGGTGGATGGAGGTCCAATCCCCCCCCCCTTCTCTTAACATGGTAGCGGAATTACGTGAAGATCTACCGCAGGAGGGTATCAACACCCCTGGAGAATCATTTTTAAAAAAGTTACTTTGATTAACCACATAATTAATGAAACAAAAATTGCTTATTGGTCGTCGAATTCGACTTTATTTATTGGTTCTTTTCTTTTCATAGTTTTGTATGCCATTATAATTAAATATATCTAAACATAATATATCAGGTCCAGTAGTAGAAATTCGGTTTGCTGCACTACCGGTTTTTCACCTGCTGAGCTGTTATTAGGCCGTCCGCTTCGCTGTGGACTCGATTTACTTAGTGATCACCAATTTGAGCAGACCGCAAATGATACATCTTTATCATCCACAGCCAATAATTTTGCAAATAAACAGATCTTACAGAGTGTAAACTATGATGGATGAAAAGCAATTTTAACAGAGAGGATAAAGTTTAAATTAAGCATTTTACAACAACGGGAACGATTACATGTAAAAGTTCGGTATAGCTAAAAATAAATTAGGAAATAGATTATTTACCATTTTTATTCCAGAGTTAAATAAATACTATGAGAAACATGTCGATCATATTGTTGCGTACAGAGGAAATAAAAATGAGGAGTATGAATAAAACTAAATTTACGGATTCTATCGGGTTTATTTAACTGATTTTACTTATTTTTAATTCCCGACATTTTATTCAATGTGTAGTGTTCGCGTAAATTTAAGAAATCGTTATGAGGAGTATGATTTAGATTTAAGAAATTTTGAATTTTTTTCTAATATGTTGAGCACAGATCCAGCTTTTTGTAACACAAAGGCTACAGAAGTTGATACCAAAACTTCGGACTCCACGTTATTAAGAGGAGAAGAGAGCGAAAGTTCTGGCAGTAAATCACATCAACATTTAAAGGTAGCTAGGGCTGCCTCCCCGCTCGACAATAAATCCTAATCCAAAATATAAATTTTAAATATTACATGATTTATTATGCATTTTTATCTTTAATTTTTTTATGTTTAGTGGTGGAGAGATGGTAGAGTGTGAAAGCCATATGGCTTATGAAAAAAACTAAGATTTGACACGAAGTTGTCAATAAATAAAAGGTATGAATTCAATTTGTGTTTTAGTGGTGAAATCCCCATAAATATTTTTATTCATACTGAAAAAGCGATTAATTAATTTAGATGAAAACGTTTGATTAATGTAAAACAATTGTTAGATGTACAAAATTATATCGTTTTATTACACAATATATTAGTACATAATATTTGTATCGTATTTTATCCAACTTATTAAAAAAATCTGAATTCGACATTACGTTTTTGAATGTGATTCTGTTACTTGATATCTTCTCCAATTGATAACCAATTTTTATTATTCTTTTTTATATATAAGAAATTTCTGTTTTTTTTTAATTTCATATATAAGGAGAAAAATAGGGAGGAGAATTTTTATGTAACTATTTGGATGACTTTCTAGTTGTAACCATGAGCTTGTGATATATGTCAATCTTTTTAATATTGTAAAACGATTAACTTATAAAGAAGTGTATAAACCTTTGTCTCGACCAGTGGTACACATAATTTTTATGGCCAATCCTTTCGAAATTATCATTGGACGGTTTTGCAACTATCCTAAAATTTCCAAAGTTATCAAATATAGGCAGCTTTATATTAACAAATTGTAGCGCTCCCCCTTTCCTAATTTTTATTTTTGTATATTCCCTTTTATATTAAATATATGTGACCATGATAAATACATATGGTTTGGTCTTTCTAAAGTTTTAGTAATAAACTGTTTTTAATATTTATGGCGTGATCGTCTTAGTTAAGACCCTTATTCACGTTGCGTTAGTTTAATACCTTAGTTTTTTTAGGTGTCTTTTGGAAGAATGAATATTCACTCGAGCAATTGAAAGCCATTGGTAATGCCTTATAAGCTAAGTGAACACTGTTCGAGAAGACGGGTTAAGGTTAAGAACATGAAAACGCCCCTATTCTAATTATATCAGGTTTACATTATTATTATTAATGATCCCTCCCCGCTTGGAAAAGGCTAACAATATATTTATACCTAAAATACCTGATGCAAGATTTTCGCTCTCCCACGTTTATTAAAAAAATGTGGGGAAGGCAAACGGCTCCACGGCACGACCGTGGAGCCGTGTGCCTCCTCCTCCTCCTGCGATGAGCGTCAACTGTCAAATGACCTTATTCCGCAGCAAAATAACTGTCGAATCAGTAAAAAAGGGCTTAGCCCCTTGATAGTGCGTAACCACAAACATCGACCGAAGTCGCGTATGTCAATGCGTGTAAACGCCATACAGAATATGAACAAATCCAGCCACATTGAATGAACGTCACACGGTTTAGGTAAATAGGCACACTGGTCATAAACAATTGGCACCTGTCAAAACGCCGTTTTTGCAGACATTATGTAAGTGTGGCATCACCACATATTGCATGATCAGCACGGCTAATAGCCGTAGAGCGTGTTATGATTCTACCGCTTACCTCAAGGGAATGGGGTCTCACTTTGTGCGGCTTTGGCCTCAGTCTTGAGAGTCTCCTCAGATCCTCCCTCCAGCTACCACCCGCATGAGGCCGAAACATATGCTCCACCAACCAATACAATGATAGATATAGCCAAAAGGTTAGTTATAAGAAAACAGTAATAATTTGCCTTCAGAAAGGGTTTGTGCCACGGACGTTGAGTATATGCATTTGCGATCATGTTGGTCTCACCCACCAACAAATTGCCTTGAATCATTCAAAGGTGAAAGGACACGACTTGGGCAAAGCTACTTATGTTTGGGTCAAACCAAGATGCACAGAGCGCCAATGAGAATAGCATCCCACCAAAGAACCAAGTAAGTAAGTTGGTAAGTAAAGAGTTTAACTTTTTCGCGAATCGATTATATTTTGATTAATTTATTAAATGTATAATTTAAGATTTGAATTCATGATTAATTCAGATCTTAAATATAATATATAAATAGTGTCATATAACAATAAGGTCTGGAGCAAATCGAAACTCGTAACGGATAAATATTATGCTTATAACCAGAATGATATCCCTGTTAAGTCTTCCACCGCTCATTGAATAAACGCATGAACTTGACTGTCTGTCTTCTTCGTTTTGGTTATTTCTGTGCGCCAATACATCCTGCAAAAATGAGAATCAGAGAGAGTTCCATTTACGAATGCAAGTTTGATGAGAGAACAACTGACCATTTTTTTCTTGTTCCCAAACTTGAATTCTCCATAAATGATTTCTTAAATAATTTATGAGATATTTCCGTAATGATTATCATTATTAACTTTGATTAGTATTTTTCTTGCTTTATTATCGTCATCATTAAAATTAGAGCGTATGTCCACTGCTGACCATAGGCCCCCTTAAGGCACTAAACACGGCCCTTAGAAATCTAATTCCATCGTAATACAAGTATTTGTAGTAGTAAATAAAGTAGTATATGTATATATAATATTAATGTCATTTCATCATATTTAGGTTGCGGATGTATATGGACCCTTCGTAAGCCCATTTAACCCGATCTTTAGCTTCATGTATCCAGTTGCTACCAGCCGCCTTGCACAGAACTTCACTCATTTTAGTCAGAAGATGTCCCATATTATATTTTACGCGGTGGAGCCACGCTGCTTCTATATTATCATTGTTGTACGAATGAGTCAATTCGAATGAGACCGGAGAAAGACTACGCTGTCAAAATGTAAAATTGTAGATGAATGATACGAGTGAGTGTTATTACTGAACGTATCAGTAATAATGTCGACATAAAACGTAGACAGATACATAGGTGATTAACACCTAAATAATATAAATTTATAATAACAATATCGCATTCTTTTTACCATTTTGTACACCAACACCTAACTATAAAAACAACAGTAAATAATATATAGTAAAATTCACTAGATAATAAATTTCACCATTCTATTGCGTTTAATTTTATTTTATTAAATGCGATAAAATTCCTAAAATTTTATAAGTTTTTATATGGTGCAGTATTTGAAGAAGTTTAAGGAAATGTTAACGTAATTTTCTTAGTTAGGGATCCAATGCAAGTTGCATATATTTACACTACGATAAATCAAATGAATTGTTCCATTACTAGTTAAATTACAATTCAATGTCAATTTGCTAAATTTCTCGCTCGCTGTAAATTTCACAGTACGCAAGCAAACCGCGTTCGATCTCCGTTGGCACCAATAAAATTGTTAATTGCAATTTTAAGTGCCGATTTACCAAGTGTTCGGTGGTGAAGGAAACATCGTGAGGAAACCTGCATGTCTGAGAAATAAGAAAAAAGATTTGGAAGACATGAAAAGTTCGCCAACATGCATTGGGGCAGCGTGGCGGACACTTCCTTGCCCTAATACCCTCTCAGAAATGAAAGGAGGCCTGTGCCCAGCAGTGGGACGTATATAGGATGTAGCTTTACTTTTTTACATTTGCTACACATTTATTTGCAAACTCTGAGGTTTTTTTTGCATTCTTCTTTCTTTCGTTACATTATCTTGGTATATTTTGGAATTTAATCGTAGTTATCTATGAGCTACACTGACAACTACAACCAGCAGTTACCGAACAGTTAACTGCGGTTACCGACCCACCACCGACCAAGGCAACAATGGCAAATATCTCCACTAGGAGGCAATCTATCGTGAAAGCCTATGTTTAGAAGGAGATTTTCAGTGAGCTGTAGGAGAAGACCACGCTCTCAGAGAATACCAGCGTTAGATAGCAGCTTGATGTTGCTGTGTTTCGTATGGTGAGTGTAGAGAACCGAAAACCTTTTTTATTAGAAATCAGGCATTCAAATTTAGTCCTTAAGGATGACAATGCAACGGCATTTTGGTTCTTATTCGAGGATAGATGTAGATGTATAGACATCTACATCTATCCTCGATTAAGAATCAAAGTGCACAGTCCACCTAATTTTATGTGGATTATAGAATCCACATAGAATTAGGGGGATTGTGTGCACTTTGTCGCCCTTGTGGCATAAATAATTAAGTTGTTTTCTAATAGTGGGCGATATAAACAACAATATCAACTGATGGTAAGTAGTGACGAAGCATTTGATAGTAAATCGCACTGTCTTAGCGTCACAATAGCCTACTTATTCACTTGTGCCTTGAATATATCAAAATTGTAATACATACCGCCGTAAAATTATTTCACTTCTTTGTTGTACGCATTACTATAGCAGAAGCAAACCATTTAGCTCGAATGCATGGAATATCGACAACAAAGAGGTGAAGACCCACTATCCGCCTGGTTGCATTATAATGGAAATGGTAGGGAGGAATTAAGGCATGGAATTCTTGCGCTCACTCTCCAAAATACGCGTACATCTTTATAAAATACTGAGAGGCTTGAAAGTAAGAGTTGGGGTGAGCGGGCAACATTTCGTAATCATATTGCTGAACATAAATATAACGCCAATTAATAATATTTTGTTTCTTTTTTCAGTTTATTTTATATTACACGTTAAATTTATCCGTCAAAATATTTTTTTTTATAGAAGAGGGGGCAAACGAGCATGCGGCTCACCTGATGTTAAGTGACTACCGCCGCCCATGATCAACCGCAACACCAGGAGAATTGCGGGTGCTTTGCCGGCCCTTTAGAAAGGAGTAAGCTCTTTTCTTGAAGGTCCCCAGGTTGTATCGGCCCGGAAAAATCGCCGGTGGTAAACTATTCCACAGAGAGGTTGTACGTGGAAGAAAACTCCTTGTGAAACGTACAGTGGTGGACCGCCAAGCATCCAGATGGTGTGGATGGTATCGGGACGTTTGCCTTGTAGTGCGTTCACGAAATTTGGCGGCTGGGATTAATCCGAACAATTCCTCAGAGCACTCCCCGTGATATATGCGATAAAATACGCAAAGATATGCAACATCTCTTCGCAGCGCCAGTGAATCGAGCCGATCGGAAAGCACTCGGTCGTCGACGATTCGAGCCGCTCTGCGCTGGATGCGGTCAAGTGGAAGGAGCTGGTACTGGGGAGCCCCAGCCCATAGATGGGAACAGTATTCCATGTGCGGCCGAACCTGCGCCTTGTAAAGTTGCAGGCGGTGTGCCGGCATGAAATACTGTCCCGCTCTGCTGAGCACGCCAAGCTTTTTAGAGGCCAATTTGGCCTTCCCTTCCAAGTGACCACGAAACTGCACGTCACTCGATATGTCGACGCCGAGGATTCCGATACTGGCTGAGGCAACAAGGGGAGTGCCTTGAAACTGAGGGGATACGACAAAGGGGTTCTATTTAGCGGTTAACGCGCAAACTTGTGTCTTCTGGGGGTTAAACTGGACTAGATTTAGTCGTCCCCAATCCGAGACTCTGTTCAGCAAAGACTCGACTTCAGACACAAGTTTGTCCCGGCACTCGGAGACGTTTTCCCGAGAAATATTGGCTCGGCCGGTGTAAAGAGCATCACCAGTGCTGTCATCTGCATAGCAATGAATGTTACGGGTATGCAACATATCATTGATATGCAGAAGAAACAGCGTTGGCGATAGCACGCAGCACTGTGGAACACCAGCATTAATAGGCTTGCAATCGGAGCTTGCACCGTCTACAATGACCTTGATGCTCCGATCTGCAAGAAAGCTCGTGATCCAATCGCACAATTTCTCGGGAAGCCCATAAGAAGGGAGTTTCGAAAGAAGCGCTTTGTGCCAAACCCGATCGAAGGCCTTCGCAATGTCCAAACTAACGGCCAATGCCTCCCCCTTGAACTCTACTGCCTCCGCCCATCTGTGAGTGAGGTAGACCAGAAGATCACCAGCTGACCGACCACGGCGAAAACCGTATTGGCGGTCACCAATCAGCTGGTGATCCTCAAGGTACCTCATGAGCTGGCAGTTTACAATGGACTCCATTGTTTTGGAGAACAAGGAGGTGATGGCGATTGGCCGGTAGTTGGACGGGTCTGAGCGGTCGCCTTTTTTAGGGATCGGGTGGACGAAAGCCGTCTTCCATGATTTTGTGACTACGCCTAGGGAGTAGGAGTACCGGAAAAGACGCGTTAAAACCGGTGCCAACTCTGGAGCACACGTCCTGAGCACAATTGGGGGGATTCCGTCAGGCCCACTCGACTTGTAGATATCCAGGGAGAGGAGTGCTTTGCGAACCGAGCGCTGTGTGAACTGCACTTCCGGCATGGAGCACTCACACCGCGGGATGGTCGGCGGCGTACTCCCCCCGTCATCGAGAGTCGAGTTAAACGCAAAGAAGGAGCCTAGAAGTCCAGTGTAGAAGTGTAGAAGGGCCAGTGAGTCGTCCTCCCTGTGCAGAGATGGAAGAGATGGCTGACAGAAATTCCCCTGGACAGCCTTGGCGAGAGACCAGAATGCACGGGTTCCAGAAGGAAGGCGAACTAGTTTCACGCCAATTCTGCCTATGTGCTCTGACTTTGCCTTGGCAATGACTCTTTTGAAGGACCTAGAGGCGGAATTATACTTCTTTTTTAGAGCGCTGGTGTTTACATCCCGGGACGCTGATGCATCAACACAGGCTTGATAGCACTCCTGCTTATAGCATGATGCTATTTTACAGGAGCGACCAAACCATGGCTGAGATTTGCCTCCAATGGGCACCACAGAGGAAGGAATAAAAAGTTCCATACCCTGAAGTACCACATCAGTAACAGAATCCGCAACAACGTTGGGATCATCCGGCGAGAAGCAAACCCGCCCCCAAGGGTAGGATGCAAAGAAAGACCGCATCCCATCCCAATCGGCTGACCTATAGTGCCAAACACGGCGGCAGCCTGCAGAATGCAACCGCGATTTCAGCGTGAGTGGCACAACACTCCGGACCAGACAATGGTCCGAGGAGCCTAAAGGGGCGTCGACGGAAATCTGATATCCGTCCGGGTGAGAGGTCAGCAGAAGGTCCAACAGGGAAGGTGCATGATCCTCCACATCTGGAATCCGCGTAGGCAAAGTAATCAGTTGTGTCAGACCATATGCCAAGGCAAAATCATGAACAGATCTCCCCGCATGATCGGTTAAACGTGAACCAAGCCATTCGGCGTGATGGGCGTTAAAGACGCCGAGGATCACGATCTCTGCGGAGGGGATCTGCTGTAGCAACGAATCTGCAGCCATTTGGACGTGGTCGAAGAGTCGGTCTGTTTCGGCATTACCGCTATGGGACCTATAGAGGCACCCGTAGACGCGCGGATGGTCGTCGCCGTCTACGCGTAGCCAAAGGATGGACAGGTCCGAACCTTCAAGTCTGCCGAGGCGTCGAGAACAGATGTCCTCTCTGACGTAAACGCAAACTCCAGCCCGAGGCTCAAAGGAGTGTTCCAGTTTGTACCCCGGGTAGGAGAGATACGAAACATCAGCCGGAGAGGACACCTGCGTCTCGGTCAGAAAGAGCAGAGCCGGCCTCGCCGTCTCGAGATGGTAGTGGACGGCGTTATACGAGATATATATCGTATATGTAATTTAATTTATATAGATATATGTAATTTTATATATATATATATATATATATATATATATATATATATATATATATATATATATATATATATATATATATATATATATCCAGAGTGTTCCAGTTTGTACCCCGGGTAGGAGAGATACGAGATATATATCGTATATGTAATTTAATTTATATAGGTATATGTAATTTTATATATATATATATATATATATATATATATATATATATATATATATATATATATAATTACAAAGTCCTTTTATGTTCGGCTTGTCAGGTAGAATTGCTTAAAGCGATATGACCACCGTTTGCAGTTCATAAATTTTCCGTTATTATAACTTTGTTCAAATACTACAAAGAGTTATTTCTCTATCTATCTATCTTACGCATTCAAGTTAGACAGTATTGGCTTTAATCACCACGCTTAGCAGGAGATTAATGATCGCTATACCAGACATCACTTTAACACCAGGAATAGCAGCCGAACATTCAGACTTACATTGGATTTATAAATAATCTTAACTATAAAAGTAATACAAAAGTATTTTATTTTTTTCTCTATCTACACATATCTGATGAGACTAATCGATGGACTTAAAAAATCCTCCAACAGATGAGTTATAATTTTATATAAGACATATGTAAATATTACAGTGTCAATCGTGGAAAATCCTTCCTAAAATTAGAAAAGCCATTTCCATGAACTATTTGGACTTATAAAGAATTATAGTAATACTGGCATTTTTACTTTAGAAAATCTATGGTGTAATTAGTCACATATTATCTAGTTTTCGTAGTAAGGAGCTAATAATTAAGTGATTTGCGAACGTTGCGGTTGTAATTTGTTTCCAAATTATAAGCTCTCCTAAGCTTTTTTATTTATTTAAAAATTTCAATAATTAAAATTCATAAATCTACATTACGTTTATACATTTTGTTTTGATCACCATGACAGTAAAATGTTATTTGTTAATTTTACATGTATTAAAGAGACAGTATTAATGGTATTATATTATTTGAAACGTTAGTAACGACTGTTATATAACGAATTATGCGCAATAAGCTAAAATATCGGAAGGTCACCGCTAAACAGGACTCCCCAACAAAAGTAAAATACGTTCCTGAGCTGCATCTATTGACTTATTTCATGTCTTACCAGTTCCTCATTTCATTTAGTTTCACCCTGCACTTATCTAAATGGTATCAGGTTGCTCGAGTACCTCACTTTTTCATCAGTTATCGGTTCTTCAAGTTTCGTTTTAGTGTAGTTTTTTTATCCAAATATACGTACAATATATTTTCGTTTGTATGTAAGACAATATATTTCGTTATTTCTACTGTAATAAAATGTTGTTTACCGTTTGAAGCAATCACATTACTTTTGCAAGTTTGCTGGCAAGTCTTCCACGAAAACAACAATTTTTGAATTGTATTTTAGTTTAAAAATGGTAACAATAAACACGGATATCACCCTCCAAAATGTCAAATGAACACATTGTGAGCAGAGCTTATCACATATTTGTTTTATTTAATTCTTATTTCTCATTATGATCTATGAATTTTTTGGATTAAAACATTTTTTAATAATCAAATTGTTGAAAATATTTTGTTAAGTCAAAGTGAAAATTTACTATATACATACCTATATATTAACATCCATCGAAGCGTTTGATTTCCGCCAGCACCAATTAAATCGTTAATTGCAATGTAAAGTGATGATTTGCTATGTATTCGCCGTTGAAGGAAAACATTGTAGGAAAACCTGCGCGTCTGAGGAATGAAATAATAAGATATGTAAAGTCTGTCCGTATTTTTTGTTGTTTTAAGGAAGACGTTGCAGTCAGTCTCGTCATATTTTGCCCTCTGTCACCACTTGTGACACCCACGAGACGATACGGGCTAGTGTATATTCTTACACCGCCGCTGCACGGTAAGATCGGTCCATAATCGTATTAATACTGAGAGGTTTGTGCAGAGCATTGGAATGTATATAGCCTTTATTTTTTTCTGTTTATTTTAAACTCTGATAGCTCCTTCATAAGCCATTTTTAAACGATCTACTACTGTATGTAAACATTTTTAAGTTTATAAAATTTAAGAAGTAAGTTCAGTAACGTTAACTTGGATTTTTTTCCTCTCTGTAATTTACCATACGATTCTGAATGAATGACAACTTTATGTATACAAATAATGGTTATTCGTGTTTAAAGCGAGTCACAGACTACGCAGATACGATAATATTTTATCTGCGTATAAAAGCTTAATTATCTGAAAGTATCACACAATACGCATTTACGATAATAAACGAAATGATATATTCACTTGAAATCCTTCAAACTTACTTGACATGTTTTTTGTAGCTGATTGTTTATTACATAATTACTCAGACCTTACGCTCAATCACTTATTTTTATACGAATGCCTCACATTTTACTGAGCTGAACCTTTTTAAATAAGAAACATGGAGAATTATTAGAGCTATTTAGTGGTTAGTGCAGACTTTAGATACACACTTTAAATTTCTTTAAATTTAATTGTAAGAAAAGAAAACTGCGGGTCGACAGGATTTTTTATTTATTATTACGTAATCCCTTATACATTTTGAAAAAGTAGTGGGTTAAACATGTGCATAAAGACATGATACGGTCATAATCCTAAGTTTTTAAAAGTAATCTCGACAGGATTTCTTGTCATATACGAACCATTGTTCTAATAGCTTGTTTTTGCTGTATAAAGCCTTGTGAGCTATATTAACTATATTAAAAACTCATTCCCCGGAATAATATGCTATAACGAGGCCTAGACTCAACAAACACATAGTATACCAGCTTTACATGATTTATGTCTACATCATCTCGTTAGCTACTTAGCTCATAGCAAGCTGAGCTATTTTTTATTTAAATATCCAGTATTAGAGTTCATGCTTCCTATTCAAATGAATATCAATTTTAACTCCTAAACATTTTGCAACTTCTACGTCGGGCAAGTTAAAAATCCTTTATTTTTAAGAGTCTTATTAAAAAGATTTGTCGAGTTTTCCCTTTAAGTAGTCATAGGCACTTGTGTTGGAAATAACTCGCTACTTCCCTTACGGTTGGCTTAATAAGACCATGTAAACTATATTATATCTAGGTTAGAATGGTTTATTGGCATAATGTTTTGGTTTAATTTAAATTTAAATTGCAGCTCTGCTGGCGTAACGAACTATGCTCATGTAAGCATGTATGTTAGTATAAATGTGCGTTAGTGTCCATCCGGCAAAGTATACAAGCAATGCTTGCGAAAAAGCGCACATTTTTTGAGTATGTTAACCGGTAAATTACCTTTCCCTTTACTTCCGCGTCCTTTCTGCACGGGCATACCAAGAGGTGGATAAGCATGGTGGGGTCCTTTTGCATGCCCAATGAGACGCATTTGATGAAAAGTGAAGGTCGAGAACATGCCACCGACTATCCAGAGTTGTCGACGTGCCGCGGCGCCGAGTAGTTGGAGCTAGATATTAGATGTGATTGCACCACTGTGGCAGTCGCGCCACAGAACAACTCAGTAGTGAACCTAGTGCAGTTATAGTTGCGCTTCACTACAGTTACAACGTAGCGTCATCAACCTCAAGGCCTAAGTAAAAAGCCGCCAGAAGATCAACGCCCAAGTAAGTGCAATTTTCCTTCTTTCCTAGCATGAGCTCTTTTCTTTGTGCTCCTTCCCCATAGCATCTCATGCTTCTGTTCCTGCCGGCTGAAAAGGTAAATTAGGTCCTAGCAAGTGCATTTCCCAAAAATCGGCTACGTGCCACTTCCGCCATCTTGTATAATAGCTCCACCATTTTGCGGTCATTTGCCGTGATACATAAAATTAGCACCCTACCGCTACACCATTTTCAGGTTCCTCTAAGCTGAATTCGAAGGGGCAGCCTGTGACCCCACCAAGTAAGTTTAGGTATGACAATTATAGGTGCTTAACTATTATTAATAAAAGATCGTGAAGAAAGTTTCTTCATATTTAATATACAATTTCAAGACTTTTTTAAACTTTAATAAAATTTAATTATAATACACATGTGCTATTATGTTCGATAACTTGTTGCCATCTTGTAGGTAGTAATAACATATAAATAAATACCATAATCACATTGCTGTAGTAATGTTGGGACTTTTGATCAAAAAAATGCGACGGGTAGTTTTAAACACAAAAATCCTCTATTGATGTTTACCCACCATTTTTTTTTAAAAATTCTGAAGAGACCGAAGCAAATGAAAATCTAAGGGTACAAGGTCAGGACTATATTATGGTTGATACATTTTTATAACCCCGACTTTATATAAGACACGACACAGAAAGATTTACTAAAAAAGTTTCTTTGTGAATAAGACGCAGGTCGGTTACTATTCATTTTGAGAATACCGTTAACAAATAGTAAAATTGCCAATGTAATAACATTTAAATTTCCTACTATTTTTTTAAGAAAGAACATTATAAATAAAGACCTATTTAAGAAAACCATGTGCTACTGGTATAACAAACAGCACGGGTTAGCAGTGAAAAATTGAACAGCATAGGCAAGTTACTTTTTTTGATACGAAAACGTGAGGATAGTTTGGGTTTGGGTGTTGCATATCTTCACCAATACTCAAAAGCCGGCCTGTGCAGAATTAAATTTAAAGCAGACTCGTGGCTGCAAGTCTACGACATTATTACTGGCGATGAATTCCAGATTTATCAATACGAATCAGAAACAAAAGCGTCAGTTGATGGTTTAACTGTTTTAAAATGAACCAATACCCACAAAATGTAGCGATAGAGTTGTGCAGCAAAGATTTTCATCACTAATTATTTAACTTTTTAGGAGTATATGTATAAATTTCTGATGAAACCGAAGTAGCAACAACGTCAAATAGTATTACCAAATGATTGTCATAAGTAACAACCGAATACGCAGCTCCAGCATTAGCAGATTTCGGGCAGGATTTGGAAGAGTTGTTTGAAACGGACTGTAAAAAGTGTTGCAAATATTGTTTCATACGTATGAAACTTTGTATAGTTGTTGGTGGACAATTCTTTGAAAAAAAATAGTAATAAAACCATTAACCATAAATTTTTTAGTTTTAATATGTTTCTTAGTGGACCACGTACATAAATATGTAAATATATAATAGAATACCCACATTTAACTATCAGAATAAAAGAATAGACATCTAGACGGCAACAAATTTCAACTTAGAAACTTGTTATTTCATATTTATGAAAGTTTGATATTTCATTTCCTTTTAGTGGTTATTTATTGTGGACTCTTTTCCTGTGTAAACGTTTTATCTGATTCGCAGTTGTGTTCCATCTTACAATTAAATGTAATACTTCACCTGTATAAATGTGTATTGCCATATTGCACGCAAAAGCGAAATGTCCATTTTAAACGTTAATATATTTCTTTCTTTCGTATTATAATATAATAGTTTACAATCAATATTTTTAAAACGATTGTCATTAGTAATTTTACTAACCATAAATATCATGTAAATATTAATATCATGAATTACTTTAAATGCACAATTTTGTTTAAGGAATATTTTAGTAGTATTTGTGGTCGTTCTGTTTTCTGAATAACATTATAATAAGTTATTTGATATCTAATCTTATACCTTTAAACGAGCAATTCCTGTATATATATATATATATATATATATATATATATATATATATATATATGTATATATACGGGTCGTGCGCGGATCGGCTCTCGGGAGCTTTCTGCTGCGCGCGTCCGTTCGCTACGGCGGTCCGCACGAGTCTTCCCAACTGGAAGTCGGACTCGCGCATGAAGGGTTCCATACCATGGTAAAAACACGTTTCTAGTAGGATAGCCCCCTTGGTTTTTTAATTTATTTTTATTATTTGTTGTTATAGCGGTAAGAGAAATACACATTCTGTGAAAATATCATTTGTCTACCTGTTACCGATCATAAGATACAGCTCGCTGACAGACAGACGGACGAACAGCGGAGGCTTAGTTATAGGGTCGTTGGTTGGTAGTATATATATATATATATATATATATATATATATATATATATATATATATATATACAAGTTCAAGAATTGGAAGTTCGAAAATTGCTCGAACGATTTTCTTGAAATTTAGTGTGCAGGGGGTTTCGGTGGCAATAAATCGATCTAGCTAGGATCTGTTTTTAGAAAATGTACAATATGATTAGAATACGAAGATAAATTTTGCCTGTGCATCAAAAGTTTTAATAACTCAATTGGGATATCGGGCGGTCCCGAAATCGTTGTACCCCGGTTCGAGTCTAGATGGTCTTAGGGCCGACTTTCTTTCCTTTTTTCAAGTTCCCTTCTTTTGAGAGAAAATCTATTATTTCGAAGCCTTTTTTCAATATTTTATTTTATCTAGATATATTTTCAAAAAACACGATTTCCAAAAAAAATACCGAGCAAAGTTCGGTCATCCAGGTACTAAATTATTAATTTTATATAAGTTTGTTATTTGTTATTGATAGCGTAACATAAAATTTAAACCTACTTTGATACCGCAACGAGACTTTATTAAAATATAATAACGTTCTTGTTCAAGAAAAATTATAATGGTAAAATACGTCTAATAAAGTTAATATATAATATTATTGACTCTCCTGATCTCTGTTAAAAAGTCAAGCAATTACGTAGTTATGTAATTGCTGGACTTCTTGACATATATCCATGTTGACTGTTAATTATTTATAAATAGCACACAAAAAACTAATTTGTCCCATATGTCTTATATGACTTATTAATTCCCGCTCCATGCATAGTCATGTCGTTACTCGATATAACTATAAATTCCACGAAAACATCGAAAAACTGTTATTTAGTTTTCATCATCATCCTATTTCAAAACAACCTATAAAATCTACTGCTGAACATAGATGAACCCATAGGAGGTATTTTGCCATAGTTGCTACATTTGGTAGGCGGGTTCGCAAACGCAGTTTTTTATTATTTTTTATTGTTATTGGGCAGATGCTCCTGCCTTTCTCCTGTTTCAGTTTTCCATCGTCGCCTCTTACGACACCCAAGGAACGATATTATACGACAGTATCGTCGTTCGACAGTATAGCCTATTAAAGTCCACTGCTGAACATAGACCGTTCCGTAGATTTCCGGATGGGGGTGAGGTGTATCAGGCAGTGGGTTGACAACCGCAATTTTTTATTTTTAGTTGTTATTAGAAAAACGCTGCTGCTCATAACCTGATTTTGTTTCCCGCTGTCGCCTCTTACGACAACCACGGGATGACATGGGGTAGTGGCTATTCTTACACCGCCACCACATGGAATTATTAATATGCACATGAATTGGTAGTTGACCATGATGAAGTTGTCATAAATGCGCCTAGTTCATGTAATAGGTTTCATAAAGCCTTACTAATGACCATTATTTTTATTAAAGTTTATAAAGCTATTTAAAGGCTTTTAGTATTTATAATTATAACTTATTTATGAATAAAACAGTTAAAGTGATTGTGATTGTAGTATTTCAAAATATAATATATAAAAATCAAATCAGATCAGGCTCAACAACTCTAGCGTTGCGATGTTTCGTTTTAAATATGCATCAGTATATATTGACAAAGCACAAAGAAATTTATTTTTATTCTAAAATATTTTGAGCCTTTGAAATTCAATTCCCATAGTGAATAGTACTTCTGTACACGTTCATCTCAACGAAATTTGCCTTGAATATCATTTCCAATATAAAGCAATTTTATACGTGGTAGAGCCACGCTGCAGCTATATTATGGTTGTGAATAGGTCGGCTCAACCGGGAAAGGACCACGCTCTCACAGAATACCATCGTAAAATACCTAGCAGCTTAATGTTGCTGTGTTTCGTATGGTTAGTGTAGAGAACTGGAGACTCGGTTTACTGGAATCGAGGCATTCCAACTTAGTTACTACGCTCAAGCGTCCAGCCCTCGCGACTGATTTACCCTTGTACGTCCGGATACGCGCGGCCCTAATTCGGCTGCTACCGCGCTTGCATGTTGTATAATAAAACCCTGTTGGCGACGCGCCTATAAGAATATTTCAGTTTATTAAGTCAACCGATGACGAATAACTTTTCAAAGACTTATTGTCCAATAGAAATGTTCTGATAAGAAAATGCTTAGTTAAATCTTAAAGAAATGTCGAATTAATGGTATGAAGGTCTTGGGTTCGACTCCCAGGCCGGACTAGTTTACTGTTCTAAGTAATATCTTTCAATAAATTCATATAGGGAATTTTATGTTATAAATTATGTTACCGGAATTGTTCCCCGGTTGAAATCGTCTTTCCAACGATGTAAATTCAAAGGAATATTAAAGTGAAGTTAGAGATCGGATTTGTTCCCCGGTCGAGATGATCACTCTGTGCACAAACAGAATTAACGGAAGTTAATTGCATAAGTATTGTCTTGTATAAGTATGATAGGTTTTGTACGAAAACAAATGCCTATTTGTTATGATTGATTAATGAGAACATTCACTTGTATTGTTATCTGATAAGAAACATGATACCTGATAAGAATCTTATCAGAGATAGTTTCCTACAGTTTGAAAATTGTGTAGAAGCACTTATTTATTTAATATTGTTAAAATTAAGTGTATTTCAGACTTTCATTTTTTCTGATAGTCGAGAGCCGTGCAAAGTTAGTTGTTCAAATAGTGTGAGTTCACGGAAGCACGCTGACCACGCCCCTAGGAGGCCAAATATGTAAAAATTTAAAATGTTTGTAATTTCAGCAATTTATGTAAAAATGACTTGTAAAACATTTCAGGTTGATTGTACGTGCTAAAAAGGTGAATTCTGTGTTATTTTTATGTGAAAATTCCTGTGTATAAGTGAAATAATGATGGCTTTGTATAAGAAAATTAAAAGTGTTTTAAATAGTGAAATAAATAGAGAAAATGTAAATTAAACTATTGTATTAGTTAACATATGTATAAATTCAAGTGGGAAACATTGTTTTAACTTTCTGTGTTAAATATTTAAGAAGTTTGGATTTTGAATTTGTGATTAAAATAGGCATGTTTTGTTTTATAAATTAAAGGATTTTTGTGATACGAAAAAATAATATATATCATGGTGTAGATAATGTTTTGTGCTATCTAAATAGATAACTTGTATTTATGTATGATTTATGTGAATAAAGAAATTAAGTGAAACGTGAGAGAGTAATAGTACAAATTCATGTTGTTAAGTTGCGCAGGCACGCGAATGGCGCGGCTCACTTTCGCGTATAGCTCTGGGGGTAGCTTAGTGAACGGGTTTTATTGCAATTCGTTCGGGGAATTAGTTCGGAAAAATAAGAAAATCCTTCGGGAATCAAACCAGCAGTCAATAAGAAGAAGAAAGAAAATGTGTAGGGAAGTGATAGGGAAAAGTGATTACTCTCTCACGGAACGGTTTGAAGATAATTGCTGTTTTATTCCCAAGTGATTCATCCTCAAAGTTATACAGTCCACATCGAAGAATTAAGGCGTCGGGACCGGGACGACTTCGGAAGACCCGTAATCCCCGTCTGAACCTACTTGCTGAAAAAGAACGAGGTTATCGCCCTTGTGTGTTACTCCGTTGCGGAGATCACATACGTCGTTCCCGAACCCAACGTAGGCGTTATAGGAGGCCGGATCGAGAGAAGCCTCGATTCCTCCCTTCTGTTTCTTAATCGAAAGTCGAGTTCCGTTAGGTTCTTTTTCAATTGGACCTTCGGAGCCGGATTAAAAGGACCACCCGAACCCCGCAAGCTGGATCAAGGAACCAGCTGTGGACTGCTGGTTGTGGAAAAAAGAAGACCTTCGGAGCCGAGTGAAGATCAGCAAACGAAGGAAGCCGGAGGTTTGAGCTGAAGCAATAGGACCAAAGGCCAGAAGACCAGGACGTCAGCGCTGAAGGACTGGACCTGGAACTACCGGAAGAAAGAAAACCGGGATTGCGGCCTGGGGCGTGTGCTCGCATGGGGCACGTATCGCAGCCGGGCGCAGGTGTCTTGTGAAGGCACTCATCGTGGCCAAGCAGGGCTTGGCATTTTTCCTGTCGGACGACCGTGTCTGGCATTTTCCTGTCGGGCAAGCGTGCTCGGCATTTCCTGTCGGACGACCGTGTCCGGCATTTTCCTGTCGGGTCATCAGGGTGCAGGAAGAAGCATCCACCGCTGCTGCTGCCGGGCGAGGGTGCGCGTGGGCACCTGACTGCATCGCGGCCGGAGGAGGGCGCTCGGACGAGGCGTCACCGGCAACTGGGCGGCGAGCACAGCATACATCCCGACCACCTAACGGTGCCAAACGGTTGGGCTCTGGCACAACACCTTCGGGTGGAGCAGTTCTCTCGAGCGAGACTGCGCTTGCACTACCGCTCGACTGTTTCGTCATATTCTTTGGTGGGACAGTTCCTAAACCTTTCCTCCATTCCATTCCTGCACGACTCCATCCCTGGACGGCTCACCTCGGTAGGCCCCGTCCAGGATTGATAGGGCTGATAGGGCTGTTAGGGTGGTAGTAGGGTTGTAGGGTTGGGAGATAAGGGGGGGAGGGGTAGTGGTGTTAGGTTGGGGTGTAGAAGGGTTGTAGGTAAGGGGTTGTAGGGACCGTAGGGACAGTTAGGGACCGTAGGCCAACAATCACCTTCCTGCAAGATGAAGAAGGCACAAGACCAGACAGGGAGAAGCGAAGGGAGCAGGACAAGGACAGGGCTCTCAAGAAAAGCTAAAGAAGCGGAACCATCTGGAGCGACCACAGCTACTGCGTCAAATGGAGCAACTCCTTCAAGTGGAGCCACCACCGACACATCCACATGCACGTGGGACTCAGGGACGTCCATGGCAACGACAAGCAACAGGACGGACACCAGTGGTACGCAGGCCAGCACCGCACAACAATCGGTTATATCCAGGAGTGAAACGGTGGTCGAAAAAGTAGGTCAAAGGACCGAAGAAGCGGCATCGTCAAGGACAGTAATCGGGCACACTAGTGATAAAGGGTCACAAAGAGGTAGTAGGTCATCGCGATCGGCGAGGCTGAAAGCCGAATTAGAGGCGCGGATTAAATTCGAACGCTCAGAGCTCGAACGAGCACAGGCAGCTGCTGCCTTAGCCAAGTCTCAATTGGAGTTGGCACGACTCAACCGAGAAGAGGAGATCGACTCGAGTGAGGATGATGAAGAGCGGAATACTCAGGTGGAACCTTTCGTAAGGAGTTGGGTTCAGCAGACCATAATGAGCGCGTCGGTTAGTGTAGCACAACCCGATATTACTGATAAGGAAGCGTGTAAAGGATCACGCCGCAAAGGGGCGGAGATCGAGCGCAACCAAGGAAATGCACAGAAAACACACGCGAGTGAGGTGTCAGAATTGACCGAAGCGATTGTGAGTGCAATAAAAATAGCGGGTAAAGATAAGTCTTCCCAGCTTCATTTCCTCCAGGAATTACCGGTGTTCGATGGAGACCCGGGTGAATGGATAATTTTCAAAACGGTGTTTGAAGACACGAGAAGCCAATTTTCAGGGGTGCAGAATGTCGCACGCCTTAGGAGGGCATTAAAGGGCACCGCTAAGGAAGCGGTAAAGTCGCTGTTGTTAACTTTGTGTGAACCGGAAGAAATAATGAACGCTCTCGAAAGAAGATTCGGTAGGGTTGAGATGCTCATTCTAGCCGAAATCGAGAATGTAAAGCGTATGCCAAGATTGGCAGAAGATTGCCGGAATATAGGATCTTTTGCAAGTCGTATTACGAACGTGGTTGCCACGATACAAGCGTTGAATCAACCACAGTATTTGTACTCACCGGAGTTAGTGAGCCGCATAGTGGAGAAGCTCGGAACTATGATTAAATTTAAATGGTTTGAATATCGAGCTCAGTATCCTTTGGAGCCAGAGTTACAGAAGATGGCCAAGTTTTTAAATTTATTGAGTGAACAATTTGGAGCGTCCTTAAACAATGAAAATGCGCCTGAAAAAAGGAAGCGTCCTGAATTCAGGAAGCAAACTGTACACACTTCAAAGGGAGGTGTACGCAGCTGTGCCGTGAGCGAGCGCTATATGCGCCGAAGTAATTCGAGCGAGCGTCTAGAACGCCGAAATAGTAAAGGGCACAACCGACAAGTGGTTATGACAACCCAGGATAAGCCTGTAAGTCGGGTAACACATAAGTGTGTTATATGCAACAAGGAGCACTCTATAGTGAGTTGTTACAAGTTTAAGGACATGAATATTCGCGAGAAATGGGAAGCGGTCAAAAAAGCGAAAGTATGTTTCCAATGTTTGTCACCTAACCATAGGAGGTTAGAGTGCAAAGCGAAAAAATGTGGTGTAGAGGGATGTAGAATGTCACATCATCGAATGCTACACCGATACCCCAATGAAAAAACCTCGCTACAAGGGGACGAGGGGGGTAAAGATGCTCAGATTACAACTGTTAGTACAGTGAATGCACTGGCATGTGCATACTTAAAGATTATACAGGTCGAGTTGTATGGACCTAGAGGAAAGGTCAAGACAACAGCTCTTCTGGATGAGGGATCGACCATGACACTCATAGAGGAGTGTATGGCTCAGAAATTAGCGCCTCGCGGACGTAAAGAGGGATTACGTATCGAAGCCGTAGGAGGTAAGCGAATTAACGACGACAGTTCGTATCGCTTAAACGTCAAGATAAAAGGCATTTACTCGAGCGACTTAGAAGAGATAAGTGTACAAACAATTAAGTAACTTAACCTTTCTCCTCAGTCGGTAAGCCGAGAATTATTGCAACGGTGTTCTCATTTGACACCGATTAAGGATGAGTTGATGTATGAGAGGTCCAAACCTACCATATTAATTGGTCAGGACAATTGGCATCTCATAGTTACTCGTGAATTAATTTCGGGAGGTAAGAACCTACCTGTAGCATCGCTCACCAAACTTGGATGGGTTTTACATGGTCACATATCGGGTGGTATTAAACCGATCAAGATCGTTAACCACATTTCCGCCAAGAAGGAGGAAGATATGGATAAATTGATCAAGGATTATTTTAGTTTGGAATCGCTGGGAGTGTCGGCTAGAAAGCCCGTGAACGACCCAGAAGAACGAGCTTTAAGTATTTTGGACAAAACGGTACGTCGTATACCTAATAATAGGTACGAGACTGCTTTGTTATGGCGCACAGACAATGAGTGCATGCCGTCGAAAAGAGCGCAGGTTGAAAGTCGCCTGTTAAAATCGCCAAAGGGCGTAAATGCGTTAAGAAAGCAAGAACCGTTAAGTCTACCCGACTACGGGCGATTTAGCAGCTTTAAGAAATTCCTTGGGGCAACTACACGCACCTTACAAGCGGTAGAAAAATTCAAGAGTTTAAGAAAGTCGGTTAAAGGACCCGACGACGCAGCCGAAAAGTCGGTTATGTGTTCCAACAAAGTTTTAGCAAAGTCGGTTAAAGGACCCGATGGCGCGTTGGACATAGCGCTCTTGAAAAAAGCGGAATTATTAATTTGGAAGTTCGTTCAAGACGAGTGTTTTTATTCGGAAATAAAATGCTTGAAAGCAGGCAAAAGTGTTGAAAAAAGTTCACGCTTAAGTAAATTATCTATGGAAATAGGAGAAGATAACTTACTCCGTTTAAATGGACGTTTACCTTTCAAGTCTAATTTGACCGAGGAAAGTAGAAAACCTGTCATATTGGACGGTAAACACGAAATCGTTAAAATGATGATTAGAGAAGTTCATCATCATTTTGGACATGCCAATCACCAGACGGTGATGAATGAGGTGAACCAGAAATTTTATGTCTTGAACTTACGTAATGTAGTACGTAGTGTGTCACATCATTGTCAGTGGTGCAGGACATACAGGTCAAAACCGCAGAACGTGCCACAAGGTAATATTCCTCTGGAGAGAATAGCTCATCATGAACCACCTTTTACATGCTCAGCTATGGATTATTTCGGTCCTATGAGTGTGACTATAGGAAGGCGACACGAAAAACGTTGGGGTGTTTTATTCACGTGTCTGACTACCAGAGCAGTACATCTGGAATTAGCAGCCTCGCTGACGCCAGCGTCAATGATAATGGCGTTGAGGCGATTTATCGCCAGAAGAGGAAAACCAGCCGTTATATACAGCGATAACGGGACAAATTTCAAAGCTGCGAATAAAGAATTATTGAAAGCATGCGAAGAATGCCATGAGGGCATGAAAAATGAGTCATTTAAGAAATACATTAAATGGAAATTTATACCTCCGGGAGCACCGCACATGGGTGGCGCCTGGGAGAGGTTAGTAAGGTCGATTAAAATTGCGTTGACCGCTACGCTCAGAGAAAGAAGCCTACGAGAGGAAATTCTACATACGTTGCTTTTAGAAGCAGAGCACAGAGTAAATTCCAGGCCTCTGGTAACATTCAGTATGGATAGTCCTGAAGAGGGTTTGACACCCAATCATTTTCTTCTGGGACGCTCATGTGGTGATCGACCACCTGGATTATTTCTAGAGCGGCATCTGACGGGTCAACTCAATTGGAAAGCTGCACAGAGGTTAGCCGACCATTTTTGGACAAGGTGGCTGAAGGAATACATGCCTACCTTAATACCGTGAACAGGTAATAACGGAAAGTTCATGGAACCTAAAGAAGGCGATATTGTTTTGATAATAGATCATTCGTTGCCGCGAAATACGTGGCCGAAAGGCAAAATTAGTAGAACGTTACCGGGACCAGACGGTCACACCAGAGTGGTTGACGTCATTACTAGCACAGGTATCTTGAGGAGACCTACATCCAGAATAATAGCCCTGGTACCCGCGACGCCTCCCAAATGATGGTGCTAACGCACGGGGGGGAGATTGTTGGCGACGCGCCTATAAGAATATTTCAGTTTATTAAGTCAACCGATGATGAATAACTTTTCAAAGACTTATTGTCCAATAGAAATGTTCTGATAAGAAAATGCTTAGTTAAATCTTAAAGAAATGTCGAATTAATGGTATGAAGGTCTTGGGTTCGACTCCCAGGCCGGACTAGTTTACTGTTTTCTAAGTAATATCTTTCAATAAATTCATATAGGGAATTTTATGTTATAAATTATGTTACCGGAATTGTTCCCCGGTTGAAATCGTCTTTCCAACGATGTAAATTCAAAGGAATATTAAAGTGAAGTTAGAGATCGGATTTGTTCCCCGGTCGAGATGATCACTCTGTGCACAAACAGAATTAACGGAAGTTAATTGCATAAGTATTGTCTTGTATAAGTATGATATGTTTTGTACGAAAACAAATGCCTATTTGTTATGATTGATTAATGAGAACATTTACTTGTATTGTTATCTGATAAGAAACATGATAACTGATAAGAATCTTATCAGAGATAGTTTCCTACAGTTTGAAAATTGTGTAGAAGCACTTATTTATTTAATATTGTTAAAATTAAGTGTATTTCAGACTTTCATTTTTTCTGATAGCCGAGAGCCGTGCAAAGTTAGTTGTTCAAATAGTGTGAGTTCACGGAAGCACGCTGACCACGCCCCTAGGAGGCCAAATATGTAAAAATTTAAAATGTTTGTAATTTCAGCAATTTATGTAAAAATGACTTGTAAAACATTTCAGGTTGATTGTACGTGCTAAAAAGGTGAATTCTGTGTTATTTTTATGTGAAAATTCCTGTGTATAAGTGAAATAATGATGGCTTTGTATAAGAAATTTAAAAGTGTTTTAAATAGTGAAATAAATAGAGAAAATGTAAATTAAACTATTGTATTAGTTAACATATGTATAAATTCAAGTGGGAAACATTGTTTAAACTTTCTGTGTTAAATATTTAAGAAGTTTGGATTTTGAATTTGTGATTAAAATAGGCATGTTTTGTTTTATAAATTAAAGGATTTTTGTGATACGAAAAAATAATATATATCATGGTGTAGATATTGTTTTGTGCTATCTAAATAGATAACTTGTATTTATGTATGATTTATGTGAATAAATAAATTAAGTGAAACGTGAGAGAGTAATAGTACAAATTCATGTTGTTAAGTTGCGCAGGCACGCGAATGGCGCGGCTCACTTTCACGTATAGCTCTGGGGGTAGCTTAGTGAACGGGTTTTATTGCAATTCGTTCGGGGAATTAGTTCGGAAAAATAAGAAAATCCTTCGGGAATCAAACCAGCAGTCAATAAGAAGAAGAAAGAAAATGTGTAGGGAAGTGATAGGGAAAAGTGATTACTCTCTCACGGAACGGTTTGAAGATAATTGCTGTTTTATTCCCAAGTGATTCATCCTCAAAGTTATACAGTCCACATCGAAGAATTAAGGCGTCGGGACCGGGACGACTTCGGAAGACCCGTAATCCCTGTCTGAACCTACTTGCTGAAAAAGAACGAGGTTATCGCCCTTGTGTGTTACTCCGTTGCGGAGATCACATGCGTTGTTCCCGAACCCAACGTAGGCGTTATAGGAGGCTGGATCGAGAGAAGCCTCGATTCCTCCCTTCTGTTTCTTAATCGAAAGTCGAGTTCCGTTAGGTTCTTTTTCAAACCCACATAGTTACTTAACTATAATAGATAGAATAGAGACATAGAATAGAGAAAACTACTAAAAATTGACAGAAGAATGCGAATTAAACCTATGTTTGTTTTAAAAGCCAAAAATGTTATTTAAGATATTAAAAATAGTTGTGAACATTGAACAACATAATTTGGAGAAAAATAAACGTATAAATTTTATTAATTTACAGCTCAACGAAAAAATATCGTATTTTTTACCCATAAAATAAAGTCACAATAAACTAGACGTATTTTTCTTTTTTATGATGGATATATGTTAATGTTTAATTACCTACTCCTCGTAATTTTACACGATGCCTCGAGCGCTTTGGACTTGCTCGCGAAGGCAAAATATAAGCAAGATGGCCGCCTATTTAAGGTCTCATACATACATTGTAATTTACGCAACTTAAAAAAGGTAGTTATGAGATTTTTTTAAGTTGGGGTTTTAAATTAAACATTAATAATAAAATTAATGTACAGTTTATTGAAATAATAAAAAATATTTTACAAATAATAGTATTTTATTTAATACTAAGAATTGATTTAAACTTAATATTTACAAAAAAGGGCTAAATAAAAAATAATATAAATAATTAAAAGGAATAACTTATATGTGATACTTCATAAAACAACCATCAATACATCAGTTTTTGTTACATTGCAGGCACTTCCAAATTGTTCTGGCTGTAACTTTTCGCTAGGCGCACAACCAACAGCGGCTTTGCTTAAAGCCGGTTTTGACTGGGAAATGCCGATGCTCGATTTTAGGTCTGCTGTTCGTAGTTGTCATTGGCCTTTTCGTCAGTCCAGTTCTTGAATTTATTAGTCGTGGTTCTGTCGTGAGGTTAATAAGTCGGTGTAACTTTAGTAAGTCTTCCGCCAAAGTTGCCCTGAATTATCTATGTGGTATATTTGGATATCCCGTTTTAATAAAAATGAATAGTTAAAAATGGCACAGTTAAATAGACGACGAAACACCATTTTTGCACCAAATTTTACTGAACTGATCCTTCCTGTCCACTCCTCCCATGGACTTATTGTAGTCCAAAACAACGCTTGGCTTTTGTGTCCGTCGGTCATATTTTTGTCACGTACCAATCTGGAGGCAATGGTACGTCCAAAAAATGCTAACTAGGTTAGCATCTCGCCATACGATTACCGACAAATCGGAACAGTAGCTCGCCAATACATCACCTTGTCTGAGTTCCGTCTTTGTAATTGTTTTGAAAGATCTGGGAACAATATCTCGATTCAGTCGTAAGGTCCTAAAGCATTCTGTTTGTTGTCGTTTCAGACACCGCGCTAATAATGGGCTAAAAATTGTCCATTATTAAAGTGTGTCCGCGGTGAAGTAGAGGTTATACTAAATTGTAAACTATTTTGGCAGTAGCATTACTGGGACGTACATCGCTACTGATAGCTATGACATGTGCAGTCGTGTCTGTGTCATCAGGTCTTTCGTCAGGGTCAATAGGGTTAGTCTCGTCAGACGTTGCTGTTGCTGTCGCAGTACCAGATTTTTCTCTTCCCGCATATATAAAAACTTCCAAAGATAACCAGAGGAAGACTCACAAAGTTTATAAGTCGACTTGCACTGCTTTTGACGAAACCTTCTGAATAAAGCCTAGTCGCCCATGCCACTTCAGAAGGGATTCGTCAATGACAATCTCCTTGGAAGGATAACATAAATGCGAGAACTCGTCGTTGAATTAATCAGCCACCATTTGAATTTTGCACAGTTTTTTTTTTATTTTGCAACTATCTCATTGTCGACGAAATGGATCAGTGACTTCAATAGTAAAAATCTATTGTATTACATTATTTTTCGGAAGTAAGGCATAGTGCCAAAACCATTAAAACTAAAATCTAAAATTGTAGTATGTATTAATTTAAACCATTAATATCATCAAGGAAAAAAGCAATAACAATGTGTTAAAGAAACATTAGAAATTACGATTATGATTAAGAATCATTATAAATTATTAAGAAATAAAACTCAAAACCAGCACGAACCAAGACTAAGACCGTAAAAAATAACAAAGCAAAACATCTGGCAAACATATTTTGCTGTTTGTACCGACCCTTATTTAGAACTATTGTCGTTACGTCCGTGGATATAAAACTAGCCACAACAAAAAACCTGAGTAACGCACAATCATTTTAACGAATCTTCAATGAATATAGTTTATTTTTGTTTGTTAAGTTCATAATTATGTTTATTACGAACTAACACTCGTTTGATTAAATATAATTTTAATAAAAAACAAAGTAAACAAAAATAAACTTAGGCCGACAACTTGAGAGCGGCCATTTCTTTCGAAACAGCTATATTTTAAATTTAAAATTAGGCTCGATTTTACACTAAGAACTGTGATATGTATACGTATTTATAAAGCATAAATCATCTAGTTTATTGTGACGTATAATATTCTAAGTAATATTAAATAAAACTAAAGTACTTACGACATAATCGTTGACACTCCACAAGCACTTGTTCACAAAACACCGAGAGTAGAGTGTTAAATAATTACGGTTCATTCGTTAAGGCTTGTTACACTGCCATCTCGTTTGTAATACGTAAAGAACAGCTATCGATTTCAAAAAACAAAACTTACAAAAATTACCGCAAATGTCCCTAGATGTCAGTTTTATAAAATTTGACGCTAAGGCTACTTCACTATCCGGGACGTACAACGCTAATTTTGTTTTGGCTAGCGTAGTAGCCACGGACGTTTGAGTGGAGAGTGACAACGCATCTGCATTTTGATTCTTAATCGAGGTTAAATGTCGATGTATATGGGCCACAGCATCCACTTACCACCAGGTGGACTGTGTGCTCGTTTGTCACCCTTATTTTATAAAAAAAGCGGCCAAGAGCGTGTCGGGCCACGCTCAGTGTAGGGTTCCGTAGTTTCCTATACGTCACAATAAGTGTTCCTATTTATGAGTTTAAAGGTGGGTATCCATTATGTTCTCGCTCCAGCAACGCTCCAGCAGCGCTCCGCGCTCCTGCAACTGCTCCCGGTAGTGGGTTGTTTCCATCCAAGTTCAAAATAATTTTCCTAGAAAAGTCCTTATAAAGTTCTACTTTTCAGATTTTTTTCATATTTTCTAAACTTATGGTTCAAAAGGTAGAGGGGGGGGACACATTGTTTTTTACTTTTGGAGCGATTATTTCCGAAATTATTGACATTATCAAAAAATTATTCTAGTAAACCCCTATTCATTTTTAAATAACTTTCCAACAATATATCACACGTTAGGGTTGAAATTAAAGAAAAAAATCACTTCCCACTTTACATATAGAGGGGCTACCCTAATAAAACATTTTTTTCCAATTTTTAATTTACCACTTTGTCGGCGTGATTTATACACATTTTGGTACCAAATTTCAGCTTTCTAGTGCCAACGGTCACAGAGATTAAGCGAGGACGGACAGACGGACAGACAGACATGTCGAAACTGTAAGGGTTCCTAGTTAACTACGGAACCCTAAAAAGGTCAGTAACGTTTGACATTTTTTTAAAAGAGTTTAAAAATAATTTTGCATATTCGATATCTACTGGCGGTACAATTCGTTGGTTGATGAGCAATGTTTCAATATTTTTTTTTCAAATTGTTAAATGGCGCTTTTGACTCATGCAATAATCAATGATTGGATGCATCATTACCGGTGAGAGAGTATTAATACTTTACTCTATGCTGACTAGAATTGTAAATACTGGAAAATTTATATTAAATTGCTTACTAGTTAGTGAATTTTTTTTTTAAAAATCCATGGATAAGTTTCGAAATGTGAAGATTGAAATGATTGTTATAATGATTATTGTCATCGTGTAGGTAGGAAAACAAAACTACAAAATTATTAAGCAATAGGCGTAACGAAGTTGAAGTGGCTATTAAACTATTGTAATAACTAACGATAAATCAATGTTAGTATCTCAAACATTATATTGAAATTACGCCAAATGATTTTCTATTCACTTACTGTTTTTAGTTATCATGTAAATTAATCTTCATAACCGCTAAAGGATTTTTTTCTTTGAAAACATAGTTATGCATGTCTGGTGAATAAAAATATTTTTAAAAGGTATATGAAGTCCGCCAAAACTCATTGGAGCAGTGCAGCAGACTTATTGCACTTTTAAATCTCAGAAAGGAGAACCACCCTGGGATATATGTAGGTTCTATTTTACTTTACTTAATTTTACCTAATTTATTTATCTTATAATTATAATGAAAGCTGAGTGTAAAAAGATGAATTAAGAGGCATGCTACGGATGTTAATTATATTACGATAACTTTGCTCGCACACTTCTAATATATTAATAATATATTGTTAATACTTATATTAGCGCATGCATAGATCAAGCAGATGTAAAAAATTACGTAGTACTTAGCTGTAATGTACGCCTTGTGCTTGCACCACAGCTACCATCTACACTGAACCTTGTTGGTCTTGTTGGCCTTGTTGCTGTCGAAGTATCTGAAAGTTTATAAAATACTGAGTTCTTTGCGCAAGAAAATATTAAAATACATTTAGTTCAATTCTCAATTAGAATCCAGTTCAATTTTCTGCAGGTGTAGTAAAGAATATTAAAAGTTTTAATTGAGTGAGAAACTTTTTTTTTTGTGTGGATTAACACTTTAATATATAACACTTTAACTATAGAAAACTGTATAGCATAATTAGATAATTTGAGCAATTTTGTATTCAAATACAGTATTATATATAGCATAAATTAAAAAAGGGTAGTTACACTTATACGCGTCCCATAACTGGGCACATGCCTACTCTCATTACTGAGAGGCTTTTAGGGCGTTTCCTTGTCGCACTGCCCAATATGCGTAGTGGCGAACTTCGCATGTCTTGGAAATATGTATATATATTTTAAATTTCTAAGACATGCCGGTTTTAGTACGTTTACGTTTACGTTTCACTACGTAACTGAAATCTTATTCTTAATATTTTTTAATTTTCTACTTTTTTATTTTAATAAAAAACTATGTTACGTAACCCTCTGTTCGAAAATATGCATGTATAATATAATTATTCAGATAAAGTACTTTAAAATATAACTGCTGGAACCGAAGTATAAGACACATCAGTAATTCCTCCGGTGTTGCTAAATGAGCAGCGGTTATAATTTATTATTGGATGAACCCAATGCTTTTTGCCCACTTTTTCTATAAAAAGCATAAACGATAGCAGCAATTCTTCTAAAATTGGGAGGAACGGAGATGTGAGTAGCTCACTCAATAATATTAATTTAATATGCACAGTGGCGCTAATGTTTACGGTAATAGAAGTAAAAAAAGAAAATTATGTATTAAAATAATAATAAATAATTAATCAATAAATAATAATTATATATTAAAATATATAATTATTGCCATAAAATATGTAGTTCTTTTGCATTTTAAATAAAAAAGCAAAAGTAAGTTTACTGCATAAATATGTTCAAAAGCCACCTTTCTCTCTCCTACTTTTTTCCGAGAAGATTATAAATTAGTTGCTCTATCGCGCTTCTTCAATGCTTGTTGTTGATCTTTAAATGTTCTAAATATTCTATTTCTCCGCATAGATTGGTTACTTAAAATGTTTTCGGTTACCTTCGATCATGGGGTAAACGAACGCTTGAAATTTCAATCATCTAACTCGGGTTGATCGCGTTGTATGAAATTACACACGCTTAGCCCTTGAGCTACCTCGCCTCTAATATTTATTAATTACTGGTACATATTATCGTTCAACAATATAAACGTAATTAAGTAATATTATATTTGAAATACGAAGGACGTTGTCAATTATTATCTTTTCCTTCTCATTTAAAACTCGGAGCATGTACTGCGATGACAATTACGACTCAATAATTATTGCGCTAATTACAAGCCTTGTTGTTTAAAACCTCATAACTTCTGGGGATTTATCTTTCAAAGAAAAAAAATGTTTTATACAGACAAAAGTGTATTCACTTGACAGTCGTAGTTAAGTGAAGAAACATAATACATAGTTTTAAAAAGGGTAAAACACATATTATGTAATATTTTTAACTCCCCACGAATACAGAGGGGGTAATAGATATTGACTTCTTCTGCATGCGCAATTTTTGAAAAATTTGAAAAAAAAAATAAAAAAAAATTTTACCTCTTAGGGGGGATTTTATATGGTTGCCATATTTGCTTAGACCACACACCAGTGGATTTCCTTACACCACCAGTACACAGTTTAATCTAATCAAAATTTAACAATTTTTATTATATTTTGTACTTAATTCAAACTTAATAAATTTTCTTAAAGTAATATAATTCTCAATTTTGCTTAATTCATAAATATCTCTAGCCTTATTTCAATAATGATGTTATGTTTTATTACATATTGAATTATCAATGAAAAATAGTATTAAAACATTTCTGATAACGATTTTAATACGTTATTTTGTAATTTATTTCATTAGTCTTAAAATACAAAAAAAAAACATTTACATTTCTTGGCACATATTTGTAAAATTCATACAAAAGGAAATAATACCTCTAAGGTACGCTTCGAATTTTTAAAGCTGGTATATTGAGGGAGCCACAGCTTGGTATAGGTTTTATAGAGTGTGAGCATAGGTGGCTCAAATATCTTTGCCAATGAGACGTGATCAAAATGTCAATTTTCCAAACAATAAATAGGAATTTTATTTTAATATCTGATGTATTTGAATTTCGATCGGTGTCTGTCTAAAATAACATTGAAAGTGTAGCTATCTTAACATGAAATGGTTTAAGTTTTTCATTCGTCTCAATAAAATAATGACTTCTACATAATATACAATAAACGAACTCTCAATTTGAAAGTAACTGTTCGCTTCATACGATCATTTATGATAAAAGATCAGCAATTGTATGTATTTAATAAAATATGCAAGGACAAAAACATTAATTTGCATTTTTATCAATATTTTCTACTATTATGTCGGGAGATCTCCCCTATTCCTCCCACGGCCACAGTCGTAACCCCGACGTGATCTGAACACGCAACCAACAACCTTCGGAAACTTCAAGCTTCATCATCATCATAGAATACCGCACCCATTCGCTCCCGAGCAGATATCGTCTGCAGTCTTCATATTCTGCAAGCCGGCTAGTTTCACAAGGTTCATCGCAGCACTGGAATAATAATGCTTCCTGTTCCTTCAAGCTACTCTCTGCGCTATACAGTGTTCGACACAGCTCTGAGCCTCACTGCTCGCCCTTGCTTCACGGCACTCTCGCAGATTACTTGCCTTCTTCTCGACTCACCGCAGACTACAAGGCAATCTCCTGGCACTTGCACATTCATCGGCAACGAGGCTGCACTATCGACCTCCGGTCTGAGCAGGGGGGTGATGTAGCGGCGCTGTCGTCACGCCACTAGCACAACGAAACACACCGAAGCCTAAATCGCTCTATTAACATTGCGAATCATAGACAGTATATATAGAACTTCTACGAACTATCACTCGGAGTGTTGGCCACTCTACGAGCGGAACACCTTGCCCGGCGGGAGATCTCTCCTTTTCCTCCCACGGCCACACACACATATATATATATATATATATATATATATATATATATATATATATATATATATATATATATATATATATAGTAAATTAATATCTTAAATATATAAATTTGCTGTGCAAACAAACTGTGTGTGTTACCTATTTTTAAATTTGAAAATATAAATAAGTACAAGAAAATATAGCAGTTAACATGGGTATTTTTCGAAAATATAATAGGATGATAAAGTAAAGTGATTTACGATACACAAATAATTTAACAACTAAAAATTTTACTAATTAAACCCACATTTAATGTATAGAATACCGTTTTATTTAGTTAATGAAGAAAAATATCGTGAGAAAACCAGCATTATTTGTAGATTAAAAAAATCTAATCTAAGTAAAGGCCACAAACACACATTAGAGTAACGCGACTAATTCGCTTTCTGTAACAACCTCGCAAAACTGAGAGTACGCTTGTGCCTAGCAGTATATATTTTTTTAATAGAAGAGGAAGCAAACAAGCATACGACTCACTTGATGGCAAGTGACTACGACCTTATTGTTCTAATCTACGAGGAAACTGGTGAACCAATTGCATAATTTATCGGGAATCCCATTAGATAGGGGCTTTAAAAGAAGCGTTCTATGCAAAATTCGATTGAAGATTTAGGGTGCCTCCATCCATCACTGAGTTAGGTACAAAAAACATCACCGGCTTAGCGACCTCGACTAAAACCGTATTAAAATCAGCTAATGCTCTTCAGGTACCTAACCATCTAACAGTGGCTAGTTGGATCGGTGCGAGCGGTCACATTTCTTTTTAAATCATGTGCACTAAGGCTGTTCATGAGCTTTAAATAACTACTAAAAGTAGGAGTACCGAAAAAAATACGAAAAAGATTTCTACCTCGTACAACTTTTTTGTGGAATTGTTTACCAATGGCGACTTTTCCGAACCGATATAACTTAGGAACCTTCAAGAAAAGAGCTTACTCCTTTCTAAAAGGCCGGAAAAATATCTGCAATTCCCCTGGTGTAACGGTTTTTCATGGGCGGTGGTAGTCACTTACCATCACGTGAGTCGCATGCTCGTTTGTCTCTTATTCTATTAAAAAAAACGCGTAAAAACCAATGCAATCACTGGAATACGAGTCTTCACAATTCGGGGATTTAATTCCATTCACTCGATTGATGGACGTCCAAAGAGAGTAGTGTTACGCACTGACCACTCTGTGAATAAAATATCCTGCATACAGCAGCATTTACACTGTGAAGTACAACGCCGACTACCCCGCACCCTGTCGTCAAGAGTCGAGTTGGACACAAAGTGATCGTAGAACATTGATTTTTTCTTTTGAGGGAGACCGGTCTGAAGGATGCAATAGTTCTCGAAGGGAGGCGAACTAGTTTTCCGTCAGTTATTGTCCGTTGCCAGTCTGGGTATCTTACAACTTATATTATGTAAACGTGATAGTTATAATGCCATCTATCTGATAACTAAGGCTTTTTAACATTGCATATTTCGAATTTATATTATCATATTTCGGTTAATTTAGTTAGTTTGCATACTATGCAAAAACAAAACAATTTTACAAGAAATTTGCTTAAGAATGCCCATAACGTTAGATTTATAACCATAATAAGTAGAGAGTCAGTCATATAAGTTATCTTAGTATGCAATTTTATCCAATTTTGATACTTGATTTTTACCATGAAACCAACAATAGTATGTAGTACTGATACTCACATTAGCAACTATCGTCCTTGATATTAAATAACTAGTAAGTTTGATTCAAAATTAATGAAAATATACATTTAAAGATATAATAATAATAGTAATACTGTCCTTCAGACTGATTTCGGTCACGGCTGCCGGCCTCAACGGAGACTATCTATCGGCGCAGGACAAGATTATAGAGCCCAAGTGTATGCGCAAGCACAGGTACACTCTCTATTCGCTCACTCTTATAGGCAGATGGGGCGATAAATCGAAATGACCGGAGAGAGATCAGGTGAAGTTGAAGGCTTTACGTGCTTTCCGAGGCACGGGGGTGAGACATCGCTAAATTCCTGACTTCGGGCAACTCCTGAAAATTTTTTGATGGAAAAATGTGCCCCTTAGTGGTTAAACGTTTAGCAACACAGGGAAACCCATCAGGAGTTGGGCGGCAGCATCTTCCTAACAACGACTAAAAATAAAAAAATGCGGTTGCCAACCTGCTTTCCCAGCGTGGCAACTATGGCAAATATGAGGCAATCTGTAGGGAAGACCTATATTCTGCAGTAGAGTGATTAGTCGAACCAATATTTCACTGAAAAACACGGGTTTTTAGCATATAAAACATTAATTGTTTACTTATTTTAATGTCAATTATATGTTATTACTCAAAATTCCAGTATCAAAGAAATTTCTCTACCGTGTTCCGTTACTAAATAAAGTCGCTCTAAAAGAAAAACATTTTGCTTTTAGCATTTTGTGGAAAGGAAAAGAAAGGAGCTGCGAGTAACCCAAGTCATATAAGCGAGAAGCTGATATCTTTCTACAACTAATAAGAAAGAAATAAACAAACTGTCCCTTTAACGTAAAACGTTCCAACACCATTTTTTTTTTCAAAATATATGTTGTATCAAGTTAATTGAATTTAGTCTCTCCAACAACATCATTAGTGCCCTTCATAAATCCACCGCTGAACATATTGTTGCGTGAATAAGTCAACTAGCGCCATCTAGTGTCAGGAACGAGAGCGAGGGGAGCTTTGCAGAAAATGACATCACAAATCTTTCAACCGACAGCGCCATCCGAAGAACTAAGTTTCTAGCAAATCTACACTCGAACACTCGTCGCTTTGCGCGCATTTACTTGAATATTCCGGATGCTTCATTGCTAATTTATATAAATAGGCGCTGCAAGATGCGATCGGGGTAGTATTGGATTTGGCGAGACAAGCGAAGCTTCGGAGCGGAATAAAGTGAATCAGCGTGTTTAATTATTAGTGTTTTAAGTTTTAATTTGTGTAAAGTAAATTAAAGTGTTAATTTAGGTAATTTTATCGGCAATTTTTATTGTCACGAACCTCAAGCTCGTAACAATTGGTGTCAGAAGTGGGATAAAATCATGCCGATTTTACCTAAGGAGGAAACGGAGGGTGTCCGTACCCGAAGTCAACGCCAGCAGGAGACGGACCAACGAAGATTTGGTGGTGCAACGCCGCAGACGTCGGAGGGCCAGTCATCGGCTGCAGGCCCGTCGGTAGCTCCTACATCTGCAGCACCTGACTTAGATGCTCTGATGGCGATGCTGCGGGAGCACACAGGAGGAACAGGTCCATCGGTTGGAAGAGCAGCTGCGGGGTGGACAGGATGAACAGGTTCGCCGACAGGAGGAACAGGTCCGTCGGTTGGAAGAGCAGCTGTGGGGTGGACATGATGAACAGGTTCGCCGACAGGAGGAACAGGTCCGTCAGTTGAAAGAGCAGCTGCAGAGCGGACAAGAGGAACGGGCCCGCCGAAAGGAGGAAAAGATGCTCCTAATGAAGGACCTTCACGCTACCTTTGCAAAAGAGATAAGGGAGGTGAAGGATAGGGTTGCTCAACATGAGAACCGCCTGTCGGAAGCTGAAACCCGAATCAAAGAACATGAAACCCGAATCGACCAAGTAAACAATCGGGCTAACAACGTAATGGCTGACATGAAGAAATCACTGGACGAACTCAAACTTGGGTATGGAACTACAGCTCCCGTAGTAGCTACTACACCTTCGCTACGTGGGTTCAAGGTGCCACCGTTCGACGGGACTTCTTCCTGGTCAGCCTACAAGATCCAGTTCGAGGCTGTTATGAAGGCGAACGGCTGGAATAAAAATCAGGCCATGACTGCTCTCACACTAGGCCTGCGTGACCAGGCCTTAACAGTTCTGGAAGCTCTCGGTGAGGAAGTGACTTATGAGCAACTCCTTGAGGCATTGGAGGCGAGATATGGCGACGCTCACCTGGAACACGTCTTTCGCGCGCAGCTTAAAGATCACGTGCAGCGCATCAACGAAAACCTGCAGCAATGGGCTCTAGAGGTGGAGAAGCTGGTGCGAAAAGCATACCGGTCTGTACCTGCGCTCATTGAAGGGAACCTGGTGCAGACATTCATCGACGTCATCCGCGACCTGGAAGTCAGAGCTGCTGTGAGGCTCGGGCACCACGAGACGCTTAAGGACGCCTTGGCCCATGCACTGGAGGTGGAAGCCGTGCGGCAGTATCATCGTTCCCATCGCGTCAGGGAAGTTGCAGCAGCTACAGTTCGCGACCGCAACAAAGGATACAGCCCTAGGTGCTATGGCTGTGGGGAAAGGGGCCATCTTCGATCCAGCTGCCCTAAGCGAACCGTGGGAAGGAGAGTTGATCGATCTCGAGAGGGTAGTGCAGCTAACGGCACTGCCTGGCGGCGACAGGATCATCGTTCACCTCACGCTAGGGAGGTTACAGCAGTTACGGTTCGCGACTACAATAAAAGATACAGCCCTAGGTGCTATGGCTGTGGGGAAAGGGGCCATCTTCGGTCCAGCTGCCCTAAGCACACCCTAGGAAGGGAAGGTGAACGGTCTCAGAAAGGAAGTGCGGCTAACAGCACCGCCCAGCAGCAGTAGGAATACGACTTTACTATCAGACACTCACGGCAACGCAGATGCATTGTCAAGAAGACCTTGTCCTGAAGATTGCAACCATTGTAGTAGACAAGAGAGTAAGGAAGTGGTATCCGTGAGGATGCTCAGGACAGACCACCTCAGCAACCGGTGGAAGGACAGCCTACGACATGCACAGCAGGAAGATCCGGACATCAAGCCGATTCTGGGATGGATGAAGGCCCGTGCTACCAAGCCTAAGTGGAGGGACGTCTCAGCTAGGAGTTCAACCACGAAAAGCTATTGGGCCCAATGGGACAGCTTGCTGCTTCAGGATGGAGTCCTGTGCCGTAAATGGGACAATGGTCGAGGAGACAGCTGTCGTTTGCAAATGGTTGTCCCTAAAGCTAAAGTGCCGAATGTTCTACAGCTGTGCCATAATGGTCGTTCAAGTGTCCATTTGGGAGTTAAACGAACTCTACTGAAGGTCCGAGAACAGTTTTACTGGGTCCATTATCGTGACGATGTCGAGGATTGGTGTCGTACATGTACAAGTTGTGCGGCTGTGAGGGGACCTCAGACACGGAGTAGAGGAGCATCGAAATTGTACAATGTTGGTGCACCACGGGATAGGACATCCCTTGACATTGCGGAGCCGTTATAGAAAGGCGCAAAGGGGACTCCTAAGATCGTCCATGGGGATCGCTTGGCGCGTTATTATGGGACCGATAATGCTCGGGACGAGCATATCTTAGGAGAGGGCAGTGTTGCGTGAATAAGTCAACTAGCACCATCTAGTGTCAAGAACGAGAGCGAGGCGAGCTTTGCAGAAAATGACATCACAAATCTTTCAACCGACAGCGCCATCCGAAGAACTAAGTTTCTAGAAAATCTACACTCGAACACTCGTCGCTTTGCGCGCATTTACTTGAATATTCCGGATTCTTCATTGCTAATTTATATAAATAGGCGCTGCAAGATGCGATCGGGGTAGTATTGGATTTGGCGAGACAAGCGAAGCTTCGTAGCGGAATAAAGTGAATTAGTGTGTTTAATTATTAGTGTTTTAAGTTTTAATTTGTGTAAAGTAAATTAAAGTGGTAATTTAGGTAATTTTATCGGAAATTTTTATTGTCACGAACCTCAAGCTCGTAACAATATGTAAGGCTCCAACAGGGAATCAGGCACGGTTGTCAGCCCCCTGCATCCATCGACTTCATCGCATGTCCTACCATATCTTCATTTCTATCGAAAGGGTAGCGAAATCTTATAGAAAACAATATATAATATTATAATTGAATTTAGTCTCCAGGCTACAATTGTATACGTTATAAATAAGTGGTTTCATAAGTCAGAGTTATCAGGATTGAGAAGAATATAGACGACTTACAAAATATCACAAAAACAAAATTATGAACAAGATATCTATTATAAAAACAGCTTTTTACATTTTAATTCTTTGTTGTCTTGCTCGTATTGGGGTATAACCCAAGTTACGTTGCAAACATACTATTGTACTATACGAATTGAAAATACTTTTTAAATATTCTTTGGAGACAAATATTCTTTTGAAGGTATGTCATTCCGCATAAGGCTTTTATATGTGTAAATTAAATAAGCTAAAGTTTACTTACTTTTTTATGAATTTATACAATATTAGAATATGCTCTAACCACAACCGTTTTGAAGTGAATACTATAACCCATAAACACCTAAATATATCCTCGGTTAATAATCATAATTCAGGTTCGTTGTTACCCTTTAGGATTCAGATGGAACGCACCGTTATCAGTAAAAAGGTTGTCCAGTCTTCGTCACTCACCACAAGAAACCACAACAGCATTATGCTGCTTTTTACGCTGGTATTAACCTCTTCGCTCCGACAGCGCGCGTCACGCGCGTCACGCGCACGTAGCGTATAATTAGGCGATCGTAGTAAATGACATGTGCACATACACTATATACACTTTACTTCTACGAGTACCACCTTAAAATGAATTGAAGGAAACGTCGAACAACAAATAAAAAGTTTATAATATTAACGTTCACTTCAACAAATTGAAAAGCAATGAACCACGGAATTCAATTTCATATTGAAAACCATTCATCATTGCCGCTTCTCCGACAACGTCTTACACCATATCACCGTTATATTTCGACATTTTCAATAAGTGAAACAGGGTGGCTGTTTCAATTATTGAAAAGGTTCGTAGCTTTTGATTTTAAAAGCCTATAATATGTCATATTTTAATATATATATATTTATTTACATACTTTTAGCTTTTAAATATACATAAATATACTAATTTAAATTGAAAATGGTATTAGAAGCACACGTAAACAACATAATATCATAAGTGATAAGAAAAACGAAAAATTAGTGGTTGAGACCAGTGTGTAAAAAATCTGCTTTTATTACTTAAGTTCAATGATATGCTATTAACTAATTGATAAAGAATATAGGTACCGGTGACTATATAAGAATTTCATTTGAAATTAAACTTAATTAAGGTAGATAGAAAGAGAAGAGATTAAGAATATATCATGTTTATATAAATTTGTAATAAATTTAATGAACCCAGACATTAAAAAACAATATAATAGAAAGGATTTTCATTATCCTTAGTTAATATTTATTGTCCTGATAGAGATCGTTTATTTAAATTGCGCAAGCTTATAAAGCAATAAAGCAATTGCCTAAGATTGATGTAAGAAAGCTTCCACTTTTTAAACGTTGTGCTGATTTATGGTTCGGTTGAAATTGATTTTGGAAAGGAAAATGTATTAGAAATTAAATTTTCCATAGATTTAACATTTTTATTTGTTATCCTTAATTAATGAAAAATGAAATAATACTGCACATGCATAGAATTTTTGTTTGAAAACGTTTAACCGTAATAACTTTATTTCAAATGTTTATTTTGGCAAGTAATTCAATTTAAATACAATACTTCAATACATATTATTATTATAGCTTGGCAAGAAAAACTTAGAAACAAAAACCGTCGTTTTCAGTGGCAGTTATATTATTAATATTGGTTGCGCGGAAAATGAACCGGGTATTCTCATATATTTTGTTCGGTTGATTATTGTTCGCTGGTGTCCTTTTTTCCTGTATTGACGCATTCCTTCCGCAGGCACTGAAGGGAGGGAGGGGTCTAGAAGGCGACGCGATTTTTCGGCAAATAAAAAGCGCGCCCCACCGAGATGTAAATGATACATCATAGAAGTGGCCTGTCCATATAAGGACACCCACTGCCGTCGCTCAGTGGGTATCCTTATATGGACAGGCCACTTCTTGTGGCAGTCGGCTACAGAACCACTAGAAATAACCGCCTCGCATAGTGCGAGTTATCGTCGCGTACCGCCCCTCCCCCAACGCACCATCAGACCAGGAGCGTCATACCACGAGGCACAGAAGGAACTCCACCCCGGTAAGTGCGTTTTCCTTTTTTCATTTGACTTGAGCCGTCTTTTTCTGTTTTCCCCGTCATATTTTTCACCCCTACCGACTCAAGAAGATCTCCTTTTAAACACTGGTGAAGTAGTAGATTTTCGAAGAGCGAGTCCATCGTCCATGGCTGTCGCGTGCCACGTCAGACATCTTGTTTTGTGGTCTCAAGAAACTGCATATACAGTCCACCTAGTAAAATCTCGCATGATAAGGTCAAGGTCTGGCAATCGGACCCAAGAACCCTGTCGCTAAACCATTCTTACGCGTTCTTACCGTATTATAAGCGGCCGGATTATAATTGGAACAATTGGCCCCATCAAATATTTTACCTAAAATTTTGGACAAAATATTCGAAAACATTCAAAGTTTAAAAACTGATTTCGATAAACTCCGTTACTCTTTTCACAAGTAGTTTGCTTTATCACATTTTTATGCAAGAAATTCCAATGAACCATTTATATTTAAAATGAAAGATTAGTAAGTCAAAGATATACATATAAAAATATTTCAGATACAAAATGTTTATGAGTGCTCGAGTTTGTCTACTAATTCTTCTACGTATCTAAATTTTTAGTAAGCGTATAATTGAATAGCTAAATAGGATCATGCTGGTATCGAAATGAACGATATATTTCCAAGATAATTTGGACTAAGCCGAATGCAATTATCGTAGAACATTTGCTGCTGTTAACATTGCATCTGTTCGCATATTTAATCATGGAAACGCGATGTTTTAATTGCCAGTACATACAAGTTCAAAATTTACTTACGATATTATTAACTACCGCAAAACAAACTAGAATGTTTTCATCTCATCTTTTTAAATAAGCATTCCATCTTTATAACATCAAAGTAAAATTAAATATTTTAAAACTTTCGATATTAAAAAAACCATTGACCTGTTATATAATATGAAAATGTATTTTTTTAAGATATGACAAAGCGGTTTTAAGCGGTAAACCCGCAAACATGTGTCTACTGGGTGTAATAGGACTTACTAAGGACTAACTGCTGCTGCTTCTGCATCTGCTTTTTTTAATTGCTTGTTAGTTTTACACTGACAAGTTATTCACCCTCAACAAATTAATATTGCCGAAAGTGTGCACCAAAACTCTGCAAGAGCAACAATATTATCGGCTGAGCGTACGGTACTAACACGATAATAAGTTGTGTTACCAACTAACATGCCAAACTAACGAAGTTTCTTCACAAATTTGCGTATGGTAGGCCTAGTACGTGCATTATTTTGATTTTTTAAATTGTCAGAATTTCGACAGGAAATTTGTGAAATATTATTTTGTTGAGGGTGAATAACTTGTCAGTGTAAAACTAACAAGCAATTAAAAAAAGCAGATGCAGAAGCAGCAGCAGATGGCCTAGCCCTTAGTAACATTCATTGTTATGCAGGTGACAGTATTGGCAATGCCTTTTATACCGGCCGTGCTTATATTTTTCGGGAACATGTTAAATGTCGGAAAAAACTTGTGTCTGAAGTAAAGCTTTACGGATTGGGGAGACTTAATCAACTTAGTCCTTAGTTAGTCCTGTTAACAACCAGTAGACACATGTTTGCGGGTTTACCGCTTAAAACCGCTTTGTCATATCTTCTTTATTTCAGGGCACTTATATCGTTATCTATGCCAACATCGAAATCCTTTGCGTCGACATTTTGAGAGACGTACAGTATCGCATTCAACGGATAGCGACTCGAATCATCGACAAACAAGTTCTTTCCGATCTGTTTGATACACTGGCTTTGGAAAGAGACGTAGCATCTCTATGCGTTTTCTAACGGATTAATTCCAGTTATTGAATTTCACCATCTTACTCGGCAACAGATCTCGAAATTCCATCCTCATCATCTTGATGGCTGGTAGTCCACTACAATGCGATTTGCGCGGAATTTATTGCCTCGCACGACCCTTTTCTTTCCAAATCAAATTCATCAATCCAGTCCAAATTTATTTCCGCGCGCTCTTATTTGTAACTTTTCGTCCATAGGCACGTATCTTTTTGACTTTAGGATAATCCGCTACTGCCTCCCAAACATGACATTACAAGCAGTTTTACTGTAAAAGGAATGTAAGCTCTTAGCTCTGATCACAACGCTAAGACTTAATAATGTACCTATAGAAAATCCTATACTATTAAACGAGCAATTCTTGTATATATATATAATCGGAATCTCGGAAACGGCTCCAAAGATTTTCACAAAATTTTGTGTGCAGGGAGTTTCGGGGGCAATAAATCGATCTAGCTAGGATTTATTTTTAGAAAATGTCTTTTTGTCCGTGTTTTTAGGCAATGAAAAACTGCTACAATATCGTTAGAATAAGAAGGTAAATTTTGACAGTTTGTTAATGATTACGAATAGCTTAATTGGTATATTGGGCGTACACAAAATCTTAATACCATGGTTCGAGCCCAGACCGACCGAACGACTTTTTTTAATTTTTTTTTCAAGTTCCTTTCTTTTTTGAGAAAATCTATTTTTTCGAGCCCTTTTTATAGTATTTTTTAAAAACACGAAAATTTAAATTAAACTAATTGCACTCATGATTTTTTATTCAAATAACCAGTTTCTATTATGTCGCTAGATCAAAAAATATTCGTATTTCATCAGTATGTTATTTGTATCTCAATATAATTTCCAAAACACGCGAATTAGAAAAAAACGAGCGAAAAATACCGAGAAAAGCTCGGTCAACCGGGTACTTCTACATAATTTAAGATTAAGTTTTTTATGTCATATATATTCGCTGTTCATACCATCTGTACGCTTATGACTTACAAATTTAGGCACAAACTGAGGTGACAGGTATCCATGATGTGATAAGGAAGCTTAATTGCGAGCTCAACTGTATTTTTTATTGGTCATACAGTATGATTTTATAATTTCACGGCAACACTACACATCGAAAGAAACTATATATACGGAGTCTATCACGTTCAATTCACTTATTTTAACTTACATTTAATTCCCGAAGTTTCGTGTGTTTTACAGCACCAGCAGGTGGGGACTGAGAAGTTTGACGTCCCAAGGTCACGGTTAGACCGGCAAACTTCAGTTTTGTAATATCAATTTTCTGTCCGATCTACTCAGAAAGAACTTACAGTAACTTGTGGTATGCATGGTTTTGAGTTTAATTTTGTTAATTATAGGATCGCAAGCAGATGGCAGCACTCATCCATCTTCTCTATTGAAATTGGGATATTTTTTAATTTCAATAGCCTCGCGTATCATCTTTGGTAGGAGTCGGTGTTCTTATGCAAGGATTTGTGGTTTTTTAAATCTGATATAATGGTGGTGACAATCTTGAATATGTTCACAGACTGCAGACTTCCCGGAGCGCCGGTGCTTCAAGTCAGCTATATGATATTTCACGCGGGTTTTTATGGATTATTTGTATGACCTATGTAAGAGAGACCACATCCACAATCTGACTTGTACACTCCTGCATCTTGTAGACGCATATGACACTTGACGTGTGGTAAAAATTGACTAATCTTCTTTGGCGGCATGTAGTATGTTTTAATGAAAGCTCGCTTCAAGATGTAGCCAACCTTGTCTGTGACTGCTCTGACATACGGTAGTACAGTATGCACACGCTCAACTTTGGCCGGCTTAACTCGGTCACTGTGACGTAGGCGTGGCACACGAAGCTTGTTGTCGTGCAATACTTGGTTGACGTGCTGAAGCTAGGCGGCCATGTTCTCCGTCATACATTTCTTGTGCTCTCTGAAACTGAGATTTACCCACGGTATTATGTAGTCTTTTTTGTTTGAAATTGAAAGCAGGTTTCCATGGACTGCAGTTACTTCATTTTTATTAAAAATTATCATCATAACAGGCATGAGGATTTGTGATAGCAGTACCAGATATCACGCACGTGTCACACACTTACGACTTATTTAATGGTATTCTTATTCCATATAAGGAAATAGTTAAAAATTTAGGTATCCTTTTGGATTCCAGTCTGTCTTGGACACCCCAAATTAATGAAGTGAGCCGAAAAATGTTTGCGGCTTATGCTTCACTCCGAAGGCTTAACTACTTTTTACCCATTTCCACCAAAATTACGCTTGCACAATCTTTGCTACTCCCTATTCTCGACTATGCTGACATTTGTTACCTTGATATCACCGAGGAGCAACTTAATAAACTTGAGTGACTCCAAAATCTCTGTATACGGTTCATATTTGGACTTCGTAGATATGACCATGTCACGGAATACCGCACTCAACTCAAGTGGCTCCCAATCCGTATTCGTCGGAATACTCATATACTTTCTGCGCTCTACTGCGTGTTATTTAATGTTCAAGTCCTCCCTATATGAAAGAACGTTTTAAATTTCTTAGCTCTTGTCAGGATTTTTCCTTACGGTCCAAAGAAAACCTTTCGCTCCAATGTCCTATACACTCCTCGACATTTTATGATAAATCTTTTGCTGTTCTTGTCCATTAAAAGTGCTCAATCTTTAAATGTGTTCAAGAAACAAATTAAGGAACATTTTTTTCTTGAACACATTTAAAGATTTATTTGTCTCTTTAACTCCTCTCTCTTGCTCCTCTTAGTTATGGTCACTAATATACCTTAAGTATGTTGTCATTTTATAGTATATAAGTTGTATTTTTTGGTCTTATTTAGTGCACCCTACCCATTAATCTTATTTTTATTTTTATTAATTTCCTCTTCTGGGTTGTCTGGAAGAGATTGCTATGTAGCATACATTATTTTTTCATTATTTATTAATGTTTTGTTGGTGTACAATAAAGAGTATTGTATTGTATTGTATTGTAAAATCTCGTACGAAGAAATTATCTGTAGTATTGAGGATGGTCTGCTTAAGAATAATATCGGTAGGGAAGTATTTGAAACCACTGTTACACATTTGTTAAGTTGTATTATTGTGTTGTCAGTGCTGAAACCAAACCTCATTCCTGAAGAATTTGCAGCGTTGATTATTTTACGAAACAGACCAGAGCTCACGATTCTCCTCGCGGATATAGGAAATACTACAGTAATAATGGGCACGTCAGAGTATAATTTTTAAAATACAACATCTTTTATCGGAAGAAAGTACATTCAAAACGGTCAAAAGAGACCGTACAACTAACACGCTTTAAGTAACTAGCCACTACCTCCTACAATACTTCGTGATAGTATAAATCTATTTTTTTATTTTATTTTTTACTTAGAGAGTTAAGTTTAGAGATTTTTTATTACAGAATAAGACATTACGGATTTATAAGAGTATAAGTAATTAATTGGTGTTCTGTATAAATTAATGCCTAACAGTTGTACAGTATGTATAAAATTCGACAGAAAATAATACAATTACCAAACAATGATGAAAGTGGTGGTGGGTAGTGGAATACTACCAACACCGCCACCACCAATACCCCCACCACGACCAGTATCACTACTACAGACATTACCACCACCACTATAACCATAAACACGACAACCACCACCACTATAACTATAAACACGACAACCACCACCACTGCCCACTACCACTATCATAGCTATAACTACCATCAACTGATTTTTTGTACTCACAAATACTTTGTCTTACGAAAATGATATTAATAGAAATATGTAGTATGAAGCTTCTGTGAGGATACCTATTTCCTTAATTTTTTTATTATAAGTTGCACGTATTTTTTCAATATTTGCCGCTTTACCCTACAGCAAGATTGCATAAGACATAATACTATGAAAGTTAGCAAAATAAACAATATTTGCAGTTTCAATTTAAGTTACTATAAATAGACATATTGTTATAATAATTTAAGTTACAATGAAATCACATGTTGTTTTATACTGTACATTCTTCAGGTGACAACCCTATTAAAATAGGTATACATTTTTGACGTTGTTAAGAAGCTTTCCCTCTGGTCCTTACTCCTTACTATGTGCCTAAACTGTGTGACGTACATTCACTGTGGCTGGATTTGTTTGTATTCTGTATGGCGTTTACACGCAATGACATGCGCAACTTCCAAAGATCCAAGTTGCCTTTAATTATCGCCGACCTTCGAAAGAAGATGGCACTTTAAGAAGAAGAAGATATTACAGTTCGGGGGGGGGGGGGGGGCTAGCGTTACATAATTAACTTGCAATTTTTATATCCTCTACAAATTAAAGTTATTACTCTAACTCAATGGTTGCGTTACTGCGGATTCTCGAAAATTGAACACTATCTCTTTGTTTAAGCTTTTTCATATAGTTTATATATTTTGAAAAAGCCTTCTAGATGATATAAATGAAATATTTATAGCACTACCCGTATTCATGTGAAAGCAAAATCCTCGCACTGGATAACCGTTTGTATTAAGTAAGATTTTGTAACACTCTTTTTGTACATTTCAAAGTAATACAAATTAACAGCGCCGTCGAAAGTCAACATAATCATTTGAGGTATCTATAGTTAAAACAATTGTTGTTTATGGAATACGATTAGTAGAAAGAAAATAAATAATAATTTATTATTGTACATGGGGGTCATTGTAGAAGCGTGCTCGTCGCGAGCCCTGCCAGCCCTTTTCAGGGCTGCAATTCTACACAGCTGCGCACCCATGCGAACGAGGGTTAGGGCGTCCCCCCAAGGCGACGCACACCAGCTCGTCCCCGTTGGTGTGGAATGCAGCGCGCAAAGCGGCGATGGGGACCGCCACCCGTCACGCACAGCCCGACACGGCGGAAGGTGGAGGACGGAGTGCAGAGTTGGCACGTGGAATGTTAGAGGAGGCATGAGAGATAAGACGAATGAGTTGATCGAAATAATGAAAGAAAGAGAATTAGATGTCGTGTGTATGTCGGAGACCAAACGGAAAGGCAGTGGTATTGAAGAGCTCCCTGGCGGGACGTTAGCTATATGGTCCGGAGTCCCGGAAAGCGAGAACGCCTGCCAAGGAGTGGGAGTGCTGTTGTCGTCCCGGTTGGTCGATCTTATGACTGAATACAAGGTTGTGAACTCAAGACTTCTCTGGGTTCGCTCCAAAATGGGACTGACGAAGTTATTCCTTTTGGCTGTTTATGCGCCGGTAGCTTCGTCGTCCAGGGCTGAGCTGGAGGAGTTTTGGGAGAATGTAAGAGAAGTTCTAGATTTGGTTAAGGGAAACGAAAGAACTGTTGTATGTGGTGATTTGAATGGATGGGTAGGCATCGCTCGACCAGGATACGAGTCGGTGCTTGGAAAGTTTGGAGATAAAAGGGTTAATGATGCTGGCAAGCTTATACTGGCTGTATGCAAGGAAAAGGGTCTTCTTGTGACAAACACTATGTTTAATCACAGGAAGATCCATATGTACACTAGAGAAAGAAAGAATGAGAGAAGTATGATTGATTTGTTCCTGGTGGATGACCGACTGCGAAAACAGGTGATGGATACACGAGTGTTCAGGGGTGCTGACCTGGGAACGGATCATTATCTAGTAATTACTAGATTTAGGGGTTTGTTCGCGGGTTGGCGCCACCGGACGACAGTAACAGAACCACAGTCGGTCTGTCGCATCCGAAGCTGGAAGCTTCAGGAAGCGGATACTAGGGACAAATATCACACGAGGGTAGCCGAAAAGCTTGACACCATCGATGGCAGGAAAGAATGTGTGGAGAGAATATGGCAGAACCTTAGGGATGGAATGGTAAGTGCAGCGGAAGAAGTATGTGGTACGACAAAAAGAGGTAGTAGTAAAAGAAGAGATGCATGGTGGAATGACGAAGTGAAAGAAGCTGTAAAAAAGAAGAAAAAAGCATGGTTAGACTACTTAGCCTCTAGTAACGATGAGCATATGAGAGAGAAGATGAAAGAAAGATATAAGCTGCAGAAAGTTCATGCGAAAACATTGATTGAGGAAGTACGTGAAAGGTGTAGAATAGAAGCGGACGAGAGGTTGTCGCACAACTTTAGGGAAAACTCCAAACGCTTCTGGAAAGAGGTTGGAAGGTCCCGGAGTGGTGCGACAGCTTTAAGAATGAACAAAGTGCTTTCGAGAACCAATGACGTCCTCTCAGAAAAATCGGACGTCATGCAGCGATGGAGTGAATTTTATAGAGAATTGTATGCGTGTCATGATCTTAGTGAAGGATCCGGGGGTGACGCCGTGACTGGCACGCCAGACACGGACCTCGATGACACTGAGGTCATCAGCATGAAAGAGATTGAACGTGCGATTCGAAGTTTGAAATGTGGTAAGGCTGCGGGACTAGACAGAGTTACTGCTGAAATGGTCAAGTACGGTCGGCCTCGCGTCTGGGACAGCTTTCATCTGCTGTGCAATTTGTGCTGACGGACGGGAGATGTCCCGGATGATTGGCGATCCGCGGTCATTGTGCCTTTATATAAAGGTAAAGGTTCACATTTTGACTGCGGGAGCTATCGGGCGATCAGCTTGACCAGTTTAGCAAGTAAAGTTTATTCGAAGGTTTTGACACGCAGGATGCAAGAGAAATCGGAAAGATTCTTATGGGAGGCACAATGCGGATTTAGACCTGGAAGAGGATGCACGGATCAAATGTTTTCTCTCCGCATGATCACGGAGAAGCTTCTGAGTGTTAACCAGAGGATTTTCTGTGCTTTTGTGGATCTGGAGAAAGCATTTGATAAGGTTATAAGGAAGAAAATGTGGGAACTGTTGCCGGGATATGGTGTGGATGGTCGATTGTTAAGGGCTGTGCAGTCACTCTACTATGACTGTAAAGCCTGTGTGCGGGTAGGGCATGACCTGTCACCCATGTTTAGCGTCCAAGCGGGCGTAAAACAGGGTTGTGTCATGTCTTCCTGGCTGTTCATACTGTATCTCGACAGCTGTTTACAGAAGCTGAAAGATAGCTGTTTGGGTGTGAAATTGGGTGACATAAAAGTTAATTGTCTGCTGTATGCTGATGATGCAGTGCTTATTGCACCATCAGAAGCAGAACTGCAGGCATTAGTCACGTGTATGAAAGAGGAATGTGAAATTAAAGGTCTCCGTTTGAATGCTAATAAAACTAAGGTTCTGGTATTTGAAAAGGACGAAGAGAGAACGAAATGTGAAATATGGGTAAATCAGGAATGTCTAGAACAGGTAAATGAAATTGTATACTTGGGGAGTGCTTTCAGCCGGGATGGAAGATGTGATTTAGATGTGAATAGGCGTGTCGCTGCCGGAAACAAAGTCAATGGTGCCCTGAATGCATTAATAAAAAGGCAAGGCGTGGTGAAGAGTGCACGCCTTGCAATACATAACGCAGTGTTGGTACCGACTTTGTTATATGGCAGCGAAACCTGGGTATGCCAGAAGAAGCATAAAAGCAAGTTGAATGCAGTGGAGATGCGATCTCTTCGTAAAATGTGTGGCGTTACCATAGCCGACCGAAAGCGAAACGAAGAGATTCGCAATATGGCAGGATTGAAAGATGACCTTATCACAAAAATTGATAGGGGCGTACTCCAATGGTTTGGACACGTTGAACGAATGAGTGAAGACCGAATGGTGAAGAAAATATATAGAGCGAAAGTAAATATTAAAAGGTGTCGAGGTAGACCGAGACTAACTTTCGAAGACCATGTGAGCAAATTGCTCGAAGAGGGGAGGGTCAAGAGTACTCGGATACCTAGACGTGCATGTATGAAGAAGTTAATGAACCTGAAAGAAGCGAAAGAGGTATGTAAGGATCGTGACACTTGGCGATCTGTTCTCTCTGGCTACCCCGTTAGGGATTGTGCGTGACGATAAGTAAGTAAGTAAGTAAGTATTATTGTACATGAGTCCTCAGTGCGCCAACAAAGGATTAACTAGCATTGTTTAGTATTCTATGGCAATTCTTAATGACCTTAAAAAGTTTGAATGAAACACGCAAAACGTTAATATATTCAAAATAGTGCCTTCCGCAAATATGGTTTTGGTTTTTATTATAGAACAAGTTGTTACAAAAACAAAATTTAATAACATTATCAGGGTCCAAACCTTTTGGAATTAAAGTACCATCTTTAGAACAAAAACAGCAAGGTAGCTGACATTCCGCTTCATGATTCATAATTATTTATTTACATAGAATGTAGATATTACAAGAGTGTTACATACAAACATAAAAGTTCCTATACATTCTGACTTACTGAGGCGTGCAAATTTTGACTAAAAAGATATAACAAATTATTTTTTCAATTATTGATGAATTTAACTTATTAATGTAATATAAAAATGACCAATTAATAATAAAATAGATGTCAAAAGATTAATTATACCAAAAACAATGTCACTCAATTGTTTACAAATGTCAAAATATAAATTTTTATATGTAAAAACATTAAAAATAATAACTAATAATTATTCTACAATTATCGAAGTCCTTTATAAACTTATAGGAAAAATTCAAGCATTTTTAAATACAGATATTTAAATATGTAATTTGTTTTGATGTTTGTGGTCAAGATACTCATTAACAGAATATAAACAATTAAGTAAAAGCTATTCATGAAGTTTGTTTTTTAACTTTGTCATGAGGAAATTTTTAACTCGTCGGGTTTACCCTAGACCTAAAGATTTCGCCATTATATATGATTTTTTTTGGAAGAGCATCAATTTACATTTTGGAAGGTATATTCTGTTATTAGATTTATCTCTTAAAAAATTATTACTTGGGAAGTATTTAGGGAATTGCTTGACAAAAATCGCAGTTTGTGTAATGTATATAAAATACATACATGCGAGTGGCAGCACTTTTATTTCTTTAAGTAATGGCTTGCACGATGTCATGAAATGTACTCCACAGATTGCTGTAAGCATTTTTTTGGTATTTTAAATACGCGTTCTATTTCAGAACAGTTGCCCCATATCAGAAGTCCGTACTGCAATATCGACGAAACGTAGCCATGACAGGCGTTTAACGCTACTTTGGCAGATGCTATTTCTCGAAGTCGACGAAGCGCAAATATAAATCTGTTTAATTTATCACATATCGAATGAACATGCATTTTCCAATTAAAATTGTTATCAATAGTGATACCAAGAAATTTATAATAATCAACTCCTTGTAGCACTTTTTCATTATACATTATATTTAAATTAATTTGCTTACTTTTAGTCGTGTGAATTTGCATTCATTCAGTTCTATTTATATTTACAGTCATATTGTTACAATTTAACCAATCAATTATATATTTTAGTGTACTATTGATATCAAACTCAAAAAGCTTTTTGTTCGTACATTTAGGAATGATTGTTGCATCATCAGCGAAAAGAATCGTTTTATGAGGAGTTCTTGTTGGTAGCTCATTAATTTAAATTCGGAAGAGTATAGGACCCAGAATACTTTCTTGTGGTACACCACATTTGTTTAACCGATATTCCAACTGAATGTGCACTTATTTAAGGTTTTTGAGCATTTTTATTTCAGTACATTGCTGTTTTTGACCCAGATAAGTTTTAAACCATTCATTTGCTTTCCGACGTATTCCATATCTTTCGAGTTTATTGAGAATGGTGAGCAAAGTCAAATGCTTTACTCATATCTAACAATATAGCTACCACTAGTACACCATCATTAATGCATTCTTTAATAAACTTAGCGAGTTGGAAGGTCGCTAATATTATGAACTTATTTTTTACGAAACCATTTGTGCGTTATTAATAATAGTAAATTTCATTCAAGCAAAGAGACTTAATAATTTTCCATAAAACTATTAAGTCTCTTTGCTTTTTTAAAAACTTTTGATAAAATGGGTACTATTGCAACAGGTCTGTAATTATTAATATCTTTAGTATCGCCCTTTTTAAAGATGGGTTTTAAATCTGAATACTTGAAATCTGCAGGAAAAATTCCTTGGTTAAAAGATAAGTTTATAATATGACGTAATTATGGTATGACGTAAGTATTGGTACTATATTTAAAGAACTTAGTTTTAATATTTTTTATTGGTAACTCATCATACCCCATCGAATTAGTGTTTCGAAGAGATAATATAGTTTGATTAATTTCATCAGGAGTCGCGGGTTGTAAGAATATAGTAGAGTTACAGGATTGTTTACACATACAATTATTCGACATATTTAGGTTGTCTTTATTTGTTGAATCTATAAAAAAATATTAAACCCATTCGCAATGTCATATCCTTCTACCAGGGTTCTTCTAATGGAATTTATGGTGTCTATTTCTTTATTAGTTAATCTATTAGTAATATTTGTTCTTATGACATTCCGTATAGCTTTACTTTTATTATTTGAGGCTAATATATATTTTTAAGCTATTGCATAGCTTCTATCGCGGGCCTTGAGTGCGGGAAAATCCAGAAATTTCGTAACGAAAAAAACCTCACGCTCTCCGACGGGCACGGAGGTGTGGCTTGAAGGCCGTGCATTGTCTAACGATGGTCTAACGTCGTTTCTTTTCCTCAGTCTTTGTTGTCTTTGTCGAAAAGTTTTGAAGTTTTGAATATGAATGAACAAAGTGCATTTATTATTAAGGCTGCTCTCTCGCAAAAAGCTTGAAAAAAGCGTGCAGATGAACCAACTTTTCGACACTTACAGAGAAATTACATATGAAAAAAATAGCTAGTAATCTACATGATCTGATACGTAATTTGGTTTAGCCATAATTTTTCTATCGGTGTCACATAATAAATAAAAAAATACCCAAATCACCTCCAAATCGTTGAGATGAAACCACTTTACTCCTTCATTGTTTATCAAAGGAATATAAAAAAAAATATCTACTGCTTTGCAATACAAAATAAAATAATTTGGTTTAGTTACTTTTTAGAAATATGCATTATTTTTATGATAATAAATTAAAAATGCGTCCCGATTAAATACTGCGTCTATATCACCCCCGAATTCGTCCACAAATTCAGTGCGGGGCGCATCGTGTTGCTAGGTGGACGTACGCCGCGTTGCGAGAGTTCAGCACTACGAAAGAAAATCGTAAAATATTACTGCAAAAATTTAATTTTGTTAATAGTGGAGTAGGTTTTTTCTGATTCTTGTTTAATAGTAGTGTTTTATAGTTATATTAATTGTACAGATTTATTAATGTTTAAGTGTAGTTTGTAAAACATGGGGAATAAGCAGAAAAGATTGAAGAGAGGTCTAAAAAAATGTTACAAACAAAAGGGTATACATTTATCAAGGTAAGTTTTAAGTTTTATCTACATATTTCATAATATTAGACAGGTGCTGTTTATAAAATATCTATATTACTGTGATTTCGCCACTCTGTGACAAGACAAAGCGCGGCAAACGCAAGTGGCGACAAGGCGTGGGCCGCGTCGTCGCATGCTGGTAGCGCATGTCTGAGAAATTAAAAAATATATATTTCGAAGAAATGTGAAGTTCGTCAACACGCATTGAGGCAGCGTGGCTGACATTTCATTGCCTTAAAACCCTCTCAGAAATTAAAGGAGGCCTGTGCCCAGCAGTGGGACGTATATAGGCTGTAACTTTACTTTTTTTACTTTTATAAATATGTTATTTTACCGACGAAAATTTTAAAGAAAAATAAAAAATAAGCAACCGACAACCTCCTAGGTCCCTAGGTGACTTGCAAGATGTCAGTGTAACAAAACAAAACGGCCCAGAAAAACAGACTTTCCAACTGATAGCTAAATCAGCACGCAACAATTTCATTGGTGCCAGTGGGGATCGAACCCGGGTTGCTCCCGTACTGTGATACCTATAACGAGCGCTAACCATGTGAGCTACCACGGCTCTCAACGATATCGTTCCGTTCGTGTACAGCGCTGAAGATAGCAGAGTAAAAAATTAGAGATTGTGGTGTTTGGAATTTGTCATCTGTGAGAGTGAATTTTATCTGTGTACTCTGTAACAAATAACTATATAGAAAAAAAATCTGAAAATGATATTTCGCCATTTTTGTTTGTGTACTGGTTAGGAACTCGATCAAAAATTTGATAATTTTTCTGTTTTTATACGTTATTTCTAATGTTATTTTACATCAAATTAATTGTGAAGATATTTTCTTTAGAAAATATGTTTCATTACGACGATTCAAATAAATTTACATATAATAATTTACCTCGAAATTCACTATACGCTATTATCGTTTATTGATTATAATAGAGCGTGCCATTTGAATTTAAAGATAATTAATTGGACAATAAATAATAAGTGACAAATCTTGCCGTGGAGCGTGGAACTGAGTGGTTGCGCGTCTTGTTAATATAATTGCCGTACGGCCGCCCTGACGTATGTACTGCGCGAACCTGAGTTTTTTGCGACGCGGTCCGGTGATACAGTATTTTTCACAAATAGTGAGTTCGTTATAACGCGGGTTCGCTTAAATCTGGTTGAATTTGATTGGATTAAGCTAATGACAATTGACTTAACTATAATTAATGAGTGATAAACGAGCGTAATTTCCTAGACTCTGAAGTTTCTGTGACGGCTTGCCCCTTCGATGGATCCCATACTGGAATAGAGGTGAAGCCTTGGGATCCGCTGTTCGGCAACCAGCGGTAAGTCAGGTTGCATAATATAACACGTACTGAGCATAACACTATCACACACATATACTTACACCTGAATCTTCCTAGGTTTGACCCTACGTCGACGAAATAGGTAAGTCTTGTTTGGTTCCTTTTTAACCGCTATTGTCTCATATTCCACAAGCCATTTAGGCCAACCTCCTGTTACTCGTCGAGTTGAACCCCTGGTGGGCCCGGGTTCTACGACCTTTGCTCGGGTAACTAGAGGCCGTAACGATAGCAGAGTAAAAAATTAGAGATTGTGGTGTTTGAAATTTGTCATCTATGAGAGTGAATTTTATCTGTGTACTCTGTAACAAATAACTATATAGAAAAAAAATGTGAAAATGACATTTCGCCATTTTTGTTTGTGTACTGGTTAGGAACTCGATCAAAAATTTGATCATTTTTCTGTTTTTATACGTTATTTCTAAAAAAATGTGAAAATGACTATTCGCCATTTTTGTTTGTGTACTGGTTAGGAACTCGATCAAAAATTTGATAATTTATCCGTTTTTATACGTTATTTCTAATGTTATTTTACATCAAATTAATTGTGGAGATATTTTCTTTAGGAAATATGTATCATTACGACGATTCAAAAACGTTTACATATAATAATTTACCTCGAAATTCACTATACGCGATTATCGTTTATTGATTATATGTTGTTTAAAAAGTATTCTTATCAGTTTTTTTTGTATTAAATGGATGCTAAATATAAAAGAATGTTTCAGTATTGATAGCAATTTATTAACGAAATATCTGTTGAGATGTGTCTAGAAATTATTAATACTTATTTTTATTTATTTATTAAAATAATAAATAAATAAAAATAAGTATATATTTATCTATATTGAGTACTAGTTATTCCCCGCGATCTCGCCCGCGTGGAATATGGATTTCATGGGTTTTAATTTTTTTGCGCGGAACCCTAATTCTTTTTCTAAAACAAAAGTAGTTCAAGTTATTCCTTATATCATCAGGTATCTGCCACTGAAAGTCCCGTCAAAATAGATCCAGCTGTTTCGGAGATTAGCTGGAACAAACAGACAGACAGACAGACAGACCGACAGACAGACAAAAAATTTAAAAATTGTGTTTTGGTTACTAGTACTTTCATATTCATTTAATAAAAAGCTGTTATTTTAACATTACAAACAAACACTTCAATTTTATTTATTTGTAGATATAGATATTAGATATTATTCATATTGGTGTCATTTTGAAGGGAATATCATGTACTATTATAATAATAAAATAATTGATTTTATTTTATTTATTTTTTTATTTTTATTTATTTTTTGCACAATTATAACATCATTACAGTTATTAAACCAATGCGATGCTATAACTAACCTAAATATAAGAAAACTACTGACTAATAAATAATGGTATCAAGTATGAAATTTATCAAATTGATGGTAAAATAAAATACTAATTAAAAACATTACAATTTTCGACGCATTTGTATGCTGCAATTATGAATTTCGTCTCACTACATGCAAATATGTCAATATCCTGTGAGATGATATTAACATAGTGTATAGCACAATGGTGCATTCTGAAGCAACTTCGTCGTAGCAGCGGGCACGAGGAGTAATGGGGGACGACGACGAGAACACACGTAATTATTAGGCACCCGCATCTTTAACGCAGCGAGCACATCTGGGTGATATTGTTACGAGCTTGAGGTTCGTGAAAATAAAAATTGCCGATAAAATTACCTAAATTAACACTTTAATTTACTTTATACAAATTAAAGTTAAAAACACTAATAATTAAACACACTAATTCACTTAATTCCGCTCCGAAGCTTCGCTTGTGTCGTCGAGTTCCACTCTGTCTCGATCGCATCTTGCGCCACCTATTTATTTAAATTAGCAAAATATCCGCAATGTTCAAGTAAACACGCGCAAGGTACCGAGAGCTCGAGTATAGATTCTCTAGAAACTTAGTTCTTCGGGTGGCGCTGTCGGTCGAAAGATCTGTGATATCATAAACTGCAACGCTCCCCTCGCTCTCGTTCCTGACACAAGATGGCGCTAGTTGTGTCGGCGACTGGAGCGCGTAACACTGCCCCCTCCTAAGACATGCTCGTCCCGAGCATTATCGGTCCCATAATAACGCGCCAAGCGATCCACATGGACGATTTTAGGAGTCCCTCTTGCGCCTTTCTGTATCCGGTAGGTCACATCGTTGATCCTGGTTACAATCCGGTACGGGCCGTCCCATTTAGCTTGAAGCTTAGGAGATTTCCCTTTGCTGCGGACTGGATTGTGCAACCACACTAATGAACCTTCAATGAACCCTTTATTGTTCATTTTGCGGTCGTACCGGGTTTTCATTTTCTCAGACATTTGCTGGCCCGATTGTCTGACGTGCTCATAAATGTCATTCATTTTGTTCCGCAAGTCATTTGCGTAATCGGTTATACTGCGTGGGGCATCAGGTGGTATCCCGGTGATCAGGTCCGCAGGCAGCCGTAATTCTCTTCCAAAGTTTGCGAAAGCTGGTGTCACTGCTGTACTTTCGTGAACAGAACTTCGATATGACAACAAAAACGGTTGTAGGTGCTTGTCCCAATCTCGTTGCCGATTGTCTACAACTTTTGCTAGGTACCTCTCCAATGTCTGATTAAATCGTTCCACCATTCCATCAGATTGCGGGTGATAAGAAGTCGTTCTTGTTTTATGAGTACCCATAACTCGGCAAGTTTCCTGGAATATTTGAGACTCAAAATTCCTTCCTTGATCGCTGTGAATCTCTAAAGGTACTCCAAAACGACAGAAGATTTCATGAACTAGTTTATCTGCAACTGTTGAAGCTTCTTGATTTGGAATGGCGAAGACTTCTGGCCACTTAGTGAAGTAATCCATCACAACCATGAAATACTTGTTACCGCTTTCACACTCCTGAAACGGCCCCGCCACGTCAATGGCTATTCTCTCCCATGGTGCACCCACATTGTACAACTTCAATGCACCTCTACTACGAGTCTGAGGTCCCTTTACAGCCGCACAACTTGTACATTTGCGACACCAGTCCTCGACATCGTTTCGACAGTGGACCCAGTAAAACCATTCTCGGATCTTCAGTAGAGTTCGTTTAACTCCCAGATGGCCTCCTGAACAATCATTATTGTACAGCTGTAGAACATCCGGCACTTTAGCTTTAGGGACAACTATTTGCAAATGACAGCTGTCTCCCCGAACGTTTTCCCATTTACTACACAGAACTCCATCCTGAAGCAGCAAGCTGTCCCATTGGGCCCAATAGCTTTTGGTGGTCGAACTCATCGCTGAGACGTCACTCCACTTGGGCTTGGGAGCACTGGCCTTTATCCATTCCAGAATCAGCTTGATGTCCGGATCTTCCTGCTGTGCATGTAGTAAGCTGTCCTTCCACTCGTTGCTGAGGTGGTCTGCCCTGAGCATCCTCACGGATACCACTTCCTTACTCTCTTGCCTAGTACAATGTTTGCAATCTTCAGGACAAGGTCTTCTTGACAATGCATCTGCGTTGCCATGAGATTTCCCGCTGCGATGTTCGATCTCAAAGTCGTATTCCTGCAGTAGTTCAATCCACCTCGCAACTTGTCCTTCTGGGTTTTTAAACTGCAATAGCCATTTTAGTGCAGCATGGTCAGTTCGTAAGTGAAACTTTCGTCCCAGAAGATATTTGCTAAAATGCTGCAACGACTTTACCACAGCGAGCAATTCGCGTCTTGTGACACAATAGTTCCTTTCCGGTTTTGACAACGACTTGCTGAAGTACGCTATCACGACCTCTTGGTCACCACTCCGTTGATGACACACCGCCAAGTCCTATATCACTTGCGTCTGTGTCAACTATAAATTCTTTGCTTGCATCAGGGTATCCCAAAATAGGTGTTTTGCACAGACGGTCCTTGAGCTCCTGGAATGCGATATTGCAACTTTCATCCCAGCAGAAATGTCGCTTCTCCTCGGTTAGCTTGTGCAGAGGTTTGGCTATATCTGCAAAGTTCTTCACGATTCGCCGGTAATAGGAGCACGAACCCCAAAAATGCTCCAACCTGCGTCTTGTCTTTTGGAACCGGCCAATCCTTGACAGCGGCGATTTTCTCTGGATCTGTGCGGATACCTTCTTCCGATACTACAAACCCCAAAAAGTTAACTTGCCGTTGGAACAGTGAACATTTCTTCGGGTTCAACTTGAGGTTGGCACTCTGAATCTTCATAAGCACGCGTTCCAGGTTTTGAAGGTGTTCCTCAAACGTACGGCCCACGATGATGATGACATCCAAGTAGACCAGACAGGCATCGCCAATTAGCCCGGTAAGTACAAGTTCCATCAGCCTTTCAAACGTTGCTGGAGCATTGCACAACCCAAACGACATTACTTCGACCACAGACCCTTTCCCGTCGAGAACGCAGTTTTCTCTTTGTCCTTAGGGTCAATTTCAACTTGCCAGTAGCCACTTTTTAGATCCAGCGTGCTAAACCATTTTACTCCTGTAAGCATGTCCAGCGTGTCATCAATTCTTGGCAAGGGATAGCTGTCCTTCTTTGTAACGTCGTTCAGACGGCGGTAATCAACACAGAACCGCATGCTGCCATCCTTCTTTTTCACCAGCACCACTGGCGAACACCATGGACTAGACGAAGGTTCAATAACACCATCCTTCACCATTCCTTCAATCATGGTTTCCACTTCCTTTTCACGTGCTACCGGCAATCGTCTTGGCCGCTGACGGATAGGCAACTCTTCACCTGTGTTTATTTTGTGTTGAACTAAACCAGTCTTTCCTATGTCAGCATCGTTTGATGAGAATACATCGGCGTACTCGAGTAACAACTTCTTCGCCTTGACCAATTCGTTCGGGGACAGAACACTGCGACAGTCTTCCAAAAGTGTGGTCACTCTCGTTTCTGCATCCTTGCTGGGTGTCCCACTCGATATATATTGGCACCGACGTAACCAATCCACTTCCTCACAAGTACCAATTAATGTGCCTTTTTCTATAATCTGGTCCCGGTCGCAAAGGTTCAGCACACGTACTCCTGAGATGTCAGTGGTCCTGACCAAGGTTCGAGCTACTTTCCATGGAAGGTCATTGTTTACCCTTTCCACAAGTACACAACGGTGAGCTTGCCCAGCTTTTCGGGGAAGACTAACCGGAACAATCGTTTCCGATCTCGGCGGAAGAACAATCTTCTTAATGCTGTACACGTTCCCTGGTAACGCACCTTCCATAAAAAGTTCCTCCTGTCCACATTTCAAAACACCTTGCTTAACGTCGATCTCACAACAATTATTCCTCATAAAGTCTAGGCCTAGGATGCAGTCGTCCATTATATCAGCCACGATGACAGTATGCAGGTAGATCACGTTGCCAAGCTTCAACTCCATCTCCTTCTCTCCACGGACGGGTATACGCTGACCGGTGGCTGTTACCAAATAAATGCGTTCTCGGTTGTATGCGGAGTCACCAAGGAACTGACTTATAAGTTGGGAACTAACAACCGTACGAGAGGCTCCAGTGTCTATGGTCAGTTTACACGGCATTCCGTTGACCTCGCCCTTGATGATTAGACTGCTCCCATCATGGGTTTGTGAGATCGAGATCCTTGGGGCTCTTTTAACATCAGCCAGCACCCGCCCCGCAGTTCTGGCTTTTACTCGTTTCCCTGCTGCTGCTGGGCGGTGTTGTTGGCCGCACTTCCCTCCTGGGATCGTTCACCTTCCCTTTCTAGGGTTCGCTTAGGGCAGCTGGATCGAAGATGGCCCTTTTCCCCACAGCCATAGCACCTAGGGCTGTATCCTTTGTTGCGGTCGCGAACTGTAGCTGCTGCAACCTCCCTGACGCGATGGGAACGATGATCCTGCCGCACGGCTTCTACCTCCAGTGCATGGGCCAAGGCGTCCTTAAGCGTCTCGTGGTGCCCGAGCCTCACAGCAGCTCTGACTTCCAGGTCTCGGATGCCGTCGATGAATGTTTGCACCAGGTTCCCTCCAATGAGCGCAGGTACAGACTGGTATGCTTTACGAACCATCTTCTCCACCTCAAGGGCCCACTGCTGCAGGTTTTCGTTGCTGCGTTGCACGCGATCTTTAAGCTGCGCGCGAAAGACGTGTTCCAGGTGAGCGTCACCATATCTCGCCTCCAAGGCCTCAAGAAGCTGCTCATAGGTCACTTTCTTACCGAGAGCTTCCAACACAGTTAAGGCTTGGTCGCGCAGGCCTAGGGTGAGTGCAGTCATGGCTTGGCTTTTATTCCAGCCGTTCGCCTCCATGACGGCCTCGAACTGGATTTTGTAGGCCGACCAGGAAGAGGTCCCGTCGAACGGCGGCACTTTGATTCCACGTAGCGAAGGTGCTGCAGCTACTACGGGAGCTGTAGTTCCATCCCCAAGTTTGAGGTCGTTTAGCGTTTTCTTCACGTCAGCCATCACGTTGTCAACCCGATTGTTCACATGGTTGATTCGGGTTTCATGTTCTTCGATTCGGGTTTCAGCTTCCGACAGGCGGTTTTCGTGTTGAGCAACCCCATCCTTCACCTGCCTTATCTCTTTCCCAAAGGTAGCGTGAAGGTCCTTTATGAGGAGCATCTGCTCTTCCGACCGACGAGCCTGTCCCGCCTGCTGACGGGCCTGTTCCTCTTGTCCACTCTGCAGCTACTCTTTCAACTGACGGACCTGTTCCTCCTGTCGGCGAGTCTGTTCCTCCTGTCGGCGAGCCTGTTCCTCTCGTCCGCGCTGCAGCTGCTCCTGTAGCGTGGCCATCAGAGCACCTAAGTCAGGTGCCACAGACGTAGAAGCTGCTGACGGACCGGCTTCCGTGGCCGGCGGCTGGCCCTCAGACATCTGCGGCGTTGCACCACCAAATCTCCTCTGGTCCGTCTCCTGCTGGCGTTGACTTTGGGTACGGACACCCTCCGTTTCCTCCTTGGGTAAAATCGGCATTATTTTATCCCACTATCCCACTTCTGACACCAATTGTTACGAGCTTGAGGTTCGTGACAATAAAAATTGCCGATAAAATTACCTAAATTTACACTTTAATTTACTTTATACAAATTAAAGTTAAAAACACTAATAATTAAACACACTAATTCACTTAATTCCGCTCCGAAGCTTCGCTTGTATCGCCGAGTTCCACTCTGTCTCGATCGCATCTTGCGCTACCTATTTATTTAAATTAGCAAAATATCCGGAATGTTCAAGTAAACACGCGCAAGGTACCGAGAGCTCGAGTACATATTCTCTAGAAACTTAGTTCTTCGGGTGGCGCTGTCGGTCGAAAGATCTGTGATATCATAAACTGCAACGCTCCCCTCGCTCTCGTTCCTGACACTTGATGGCGCTAGTTGTGTCGGCGACTGGAGCGCGTAACAATATATCCATCCACGTAATACCATCCACACATATTTAATAAGCGTGATATCTCTTCTCACACTTAAGCGGCTGTAACCAACCATCCCCAGTACAAACAGACTCGGATACATCAGTGGAAAACAAGGATAGATCCCGTACTGCTAAAAGTATAAAAATCGCATGAATTTATTTTGAATTTTTTCAACCATGACACTATACTTGTTTTCATGTGGATTCCAAATACTTGCGTTCGTTTCAAGTTGACTTCTCACGAAAGCATTGTATAAAATTTTAATAGTTAACAAATTCTGAAAATCCCTACACTGCCTTAATATAAATCCGAGACTCGTGAAAATTTTTTTACAAATATTTAAAATGTGCTTACGAAAATTAAGTTCCGGGACAATCTCAACGCCTAAGTCTCTAATATATGTGACGCGCGGGATTACGAGGCCGTTCATTTCATAAGCATACTTCTGAGGGTCTTTTGCACGACCATAACTCATGATACAACATTTATTAACATTGAAATTCAATTTGTTTTCCATTCCCCAATGTGCCAATCTGTCAATGTCCCTTTGCAGACTTTGGCAGTCAGAAGCATTGTTTACTTTCAAAAAATTTTTTAGATCATCGGCAAATAGCAAACACTGAGCCTCTTTAACGACCGTAGGAAGATCATTCACCACTAGCATAAATAATAAAGGGCCAAGATTACTCCCTTGACTCACACCAGAATAAGTACAATACGGCTGCGATTCAAAACCTGCGAAATCTACGTATTGTTGACGTCCGCTCAGATAATTCGCAAAGAAATCTAACTAGATGTAAAACCTAAGTCCGCAAGCTTTACCAACAAGATATCGTTATCAACGGTATCGAAGGCTTTTCGGAAATCGAAATATGCAGTGTCCACCTGGCTCCCAGCATCCACTACTGGCACCACATAATTTATAAAGGACAATAAATTACTCCCAGTACTTCGACCTGGCCGGAAACCATGCTGAGGTCTATATTCATCCACCTTTGAACCCGATCCTCCTTTCAACACAGGAATCACTCGGGACACTTTCCATTCGTCCGGGTAGTAACCTTCTTTTAGAAGCAGGTAAAAAATATGTAAGAGAGGCAATTCAAACACCATACGGCAATCTTTTAAAATGAACGGTGGTATACCATCTGGACCCACGGACTTCTTGGGCTTAAGACGTGTGAGGGCGCCTCGAACATCTCGCACGTTTATCCGCCCGATATGAACAGTAGTTGAATTCGTCGCGTAGCTTAACGCTTGCACGGCTGTGCGCTCCGCTTCCCTCGGATCTAAAGTGAGCCTCTCTTTACTATACACCGAATGAAAAATGAAGCAAAATACTCTGCACAGTCCGCATCCCTAATCACTTGCCCGTCTTTAATAATTTGAGTTCTATTAAGTTTTGACTGTTTACTCCTAACGAAATCTCAAAAAGATTTTGGATCCTCTTTTATATTATTTTGTACTCTACACTGATATGCCTCGTAAGCCCATCTTATTTTATTTTTTACCACTGCACGATAGCATGAGAATGATTCATAATCCGTCCGAGATCCCGTAATTTTAAATAATTTATGGTATTTCTATTTGAGTCTTATATCTAATATTAAATCAGCCGTATACCAATCAGGGTAAGTATACTTCGCATTATGATTACTTAATTTACGTTTCTTCCGAGGCACACATTTACTAAACTCATTCCTTATAATATCTTAAAAATAATACAAGGAGGATTTGGCATCTTCTAACAGATATAACGAACTCCAGTCAATTGAACCTAATAACTTATATAATTTGAAGAAGTCACATTTCCTAAAATTCCAACCAGAGCTTTCAATTATTATATTATAATTATTAATATTATTACCAGTTATACTAATGGGAGTTCGCCCCCTCCTCGTGTCCGCTGCCGTGATTTTTACGGTCAGAGGTGGGTGCTGCTTATCAATATTAACTAAAGACTCACCCGACAGTGATACTTCCACGTCACTTACCGGCAAGGTTGTTAATACAAAGTCCAGAATGCGATTGTTTACATTAAGCACTTCATTTGCTTGACGAAATCCACAATATGCTGCTACATACCCAAAATTGTTTTGTATTTCTAAAGTCGAAGAAGGCATGTTAAAATCGCCGATCACTAACACTTTATCATATTTAGTACACTCATTTTCTATAAGATTAAATAAATACATATATTCTTTAACATCGCATTTTGGCGGTATGTAAACAACACAACAAAAAAAATAAACATTTTTCACTACGGTACACCGTCGCACAAACAATCTCAAATAAGGTCGCGTCCACATTAGCTACCGAAACGCGTTTCAAATTCAATCTGGAAGATGCAGCTAAGAGGACGCCTCCTTACTTGCGTCCATCCACTCGATCACATCGCAGTATTGTGTAGTTTGGCGGAAAAAGTTCGCCATTATGTATTAAACTATTGAGACCTGTCTCTGTAATAGCAAACAGGTCGCACGAAAAACCCAAAAGACTGGTATAAAAATCTGCTGTTTTTGTTCTCAGTCCCCGTACATTCTGATAATATGGGAGAACGGGTTTATTAGTGCTGTTCCCGACTTGCCGTTGCTTTTTGGGTGTTTCGAAACCACACCCATTCATTGTACTGAGTATTTATTGGCCAGCAATCAGTACAATTAACTTTCTCAAATTGCGATTCGGGAACACCTATCATAAAAGACGCGTAATCTCTTTTAGTTTTTGGGATTATTTTTTCAACTTTTATATCCCTCGAACCACAGATACTCTTAACATGTTCAGCTATATCGTCTTCAGTTGTATCAGGATGATGTGACCAAACGTGTAAAAATTTCTTTTTCTCAACCGCTTGAAACGACGGAATTAGTGTGTTTCCTCCTTTTTGAAACAGCTTAGGCTGAGTTTTCCTCACTTTTTTTTGATTAACCACCGTTTTCCACTCGCCTGATTCTGCATTTGAAAGTTGATTGATATCTGTCTTTGTTTTAAGACAGTCAGTAGACGTACTTAAACGCTCCCGCTTTTGCAATGTAGTCGCACCCTTAGCCTTAGCACGTTCAGTTGCGCGACGTTCACGCTTAGATAACGCTGGAATTTCCGTACCTGTTGCTATCTCCTTCCCACTTTGAGTCATTGGCATGGTAGTGATAACTGCCTCGCACCTATTATCAGCATTGCCCAACCGTTGTTCAATTTTAGCAGACAATTTTTCAATTACCCGCTTCTGGTCATTAATTACAATAATATTACTTTCGATCAGCTGTTTTTGATCATCTATTTTCTTATTTTGCGTCTCAATTAACGCGGATTGTGCAGTAATTTTTGATGTTACCTCTTCTATTTTCTTAGAAAATTCATGAAATGCCACTTCCACGTTGAATTTGGAAATTTTTACCACTTTATGCAATGAATATGAAGAAACATGCGCGCGCGGCTATGACTATGCAGCTACTGATAGGGCTATGACACCACTAAGGGAAGTGAAATTTTGATATAGGTAAATTCATGTCTTTATCTTGAATTTGATTGCTCAAAAACACGATAGTATAATTTTGACTCGATCATAATTATTTGCGAAAACACCTCTAAAAACCACTATAGTTGAAATTACAACGAAATTGTTTAATCTATATGCTTTGAAATCACTCAAATATATTCATAACATTAATATTCATAATTTACTTGCTCATTATTTTGATTACACAAATCAATAATTTTTACAAAATATTTTAAAGTTTCTGAGAATTTCTAAGCGCTTTTAATCGTCGCGGGCGCTACGCTATTTTAGACCTTATGAGGGCGTTTTTTCAAGTTTTTATAGAAATTATGCATTCACTCGGATCAGTCCGGCGATAGCCCCTTCGAGGTGTCGTCTTAACGCAATTCCTTTGTATAGTGTGACGTTGCCACTCTTATTAGTTATTCCGCTTCGTAATATTTTATTTATAGGTGATATTTTGATTATGTAGGTATTCGATAGATTCCTATAGTCTGTTTTTTTCGCAGGAGACAAAAATAACAGATCTTTATTAGATTTGTTTAGCCCGAATAATACAGTTTTTATGATTCTGGTTCAGATTAGATTTAATTTTAGTAACTTAAATTTCATATATTGTTCAAAATAATGAAATAAATCCACAGAATCTGCAGTTACGAAAAAAAGCAATATCATTTTAGTCTCCGGCGAAAAAAAAGATATATATCATGATTAATTTATCAACTAGTTATTCGTTTACTAAATACGAAAAAATATCTAGGATTCCCCAGCCGTGATACATTACAGATTGACTATATTATCATTTATTTTACTATTGTAAATAAGTACTAATTGTAGATATTGACAGGTTTAATAGAAGTTCATTTTCTTATATTGTGACTAATAACCTAATATGACATTGGGAAGAAACTCATTTTAATATAAGGTTTTACTGCAATGACTGCCAATGGGTTGTTAATTTCTACAATAGACCGTGGCGTATTGTTGCTGACATGAATAACTCCGAAAATATAATTTATTTACTTGATCGTGTTGAGTTTTTGTGCTCTCACTGCGGGTTTACTTTTTATGATCACTATCTTAAAGAAGAGTGCGAACTATTTACCTAATCTGTACAAAATTACTCTATACTTAACTGGATTCATTTTTGTGAAAGGCTATTTTTGTTAAATTAAGATATTATGTTTGGTTTTGCAGTTCTTTGAATTACGTCGTATGACGTCAGATTATCGGTGAAGTTTAATACCGCACGATATTTGATGTCCATATAACCATGAATATATTTATATTTTAATTCCTTGCGTATAACACACGCATTAATGATCATTGATTTAATGACATTTTTCGCTATTGTTTTATTCGTATTTTAGTGTATGGAGGCCATACGGTGTAAAATAGTCAATTTGGTGTTTTATAAAATGTTTCGTTCTAGAAATGATAAAACGCTTAGAAGCTTAGAAAACGTGTGTGAAAAATTAAATTGTAATTCAAATTACTGCAAAACCAAACATTATATCATAATTTAACAAAATTGGTGAAAATACTATGGATTTTATTGATGATGGTACTATTCCAGTTTATACAAATTATCGTAAACACAGTACAAGTCATATTGATTTTTATAAAGAATTTACTACTATAGTTATTCATTCGGTCATTCTTGTATTATTTGCGACAGACTATGGTGAAAAGGAGACTTGAAAAAGTCGACCAGTAAACATGAAAGTATTTTGAAAACAATACTGCAGGTAATTTTTTTTTTAATTATTCACTTTATATTTTTCTTTCTATATCTTGATAATACGAATTTGATTTTTTTTAGAATTACATACCTGGTGAAATTGTTCAAGTCTGCTCTACGTGTTATACATCTTTGGAAAAAGAAAAAATTCCTCTCATGTCAACCTACAATGGTTTTGCATATCCGAAAATTCCATCACATTTACCGACGTTAAACCTTATCGAGCAACGGTTGATTTCCCCGAAAATACCGTTCATGCAGATTCGTAGACTGAGACACGTTAATGGTCAGTACGGTATTTATGGCCAGATAATTAATGTACCTGTTGAAGTTAATACAATGGTGAAACAATTGCCAAGAAACATTGAAGATGACCATTGCTTTTATGTGCATTTGAAAAACAAGTTGATTCACAAAACTAGTTATGTCCACGGGCTTATAAATAAGAGCCATATTAAAGAGTGGTTGTCGTATTAATATCTACGCCTCTTTATATTTATCATGACATTAAAATCGATGATTCTTTTTTTTCCGGCAATGAACGTACTTCGAAATTGAATATGGATGAAATAAGTGAACATGTGCCAATTGAAGACAATTTAGTTGCACAGCAACAAACTCTTTTGTGGAATGATGATTATTTTTTGAGTATAGCACCCGGTGAATATAACAGGCCAATCAGTATTTTAATGGATGACCATGCGGAAGAACTATCTTTTCCGACAATCTACGGCGGTCAGTTTCGAACATACAGAGATGGTGTTTTTGTTACTCCATTCATGCAAGCTACCAGCGAACTTCGGCGTACTGATAGGCGTGCTACTGACCCACAACACCTTTTATACATCGCTGCTAAAATCATGAGGTTGAGAGTTAGTAAATGTGTCAACGTTGCGTTTAAGCATGTTGGACAAGGTACTTCAATTACGAAAGAGACCATTCAATCTGAAGAATATATAAATAATTGTTTAGAAACAAATCTCGCATTTCTTCGCTGCATACCAAATTCTGCTTGGTTTTGGTCAGATCGCAAAAAAGATGTTTTTGCAATGATTAGGCAATTAGGGCCACCAACTGCTTTTATGACTCTCAGCGCCAATGAAACTGGCTGGGAAAATATGTTGAAATTATTGTACAAATTGAAAAACGAGGGAACGGAACTTTGAGATGAGTTTTTATCAGAAATGAGTTATGTGCATAAAGCTCAACTTGTGAATGAAGATGCCGTAACTTGTGCTATCTATTTTAATAAAATGGTAAATTGTCTGTTAAAAATTTTGCAATCAAAGAAAAGAAGTCCATTCGGAAAATATGGAGTAATACATTATTTCAAAAGAATAGAATTTCAACATCGTGGTAGCCCACATGCTCATATTCTTCTTTGGTTGGACAATGTTCCTGAAGATTTATTAAGTAATGATCCCGAAGTAATTAAATTAATCGACGAATTAGTTTCTGTGTCAGCGTCAGAGGCGTCTGGAAATATAAAACTAGTAACACACAAACGCACATTCACGTGTTATAAAAAATGGATCCTAATAAAAAACAAGAATTTCGATTTGGTGCACCATTTATGCCTACAAAAAAAACTATTAATATGATACCTATGAAAAACACTGATCCCGATTACTCAGAAGCACATTTCAAAGAATATAAGGAACGATTTAAATTTATAAAAAATTATCTCGAAAATATTGACTATACGGATTTTGATGAATTTTACTCGCATAATGGTATTATTTCTGATGATCATTACTACAATATTATTCGTGCTGGTATCAGTAGACCAAAATTATTCTATAAAAGGACACCAGCAGAAAAATGGCACAACACTTTCAATCCATTCGTATTACATCATTTGAAATCCGACATGGATTTTCAGATTATACTAGATGAATATGCTTGTGCAACATATGTTGTTGAATATGTCAATAAGCATAATAGAGGGATTAGTAATTTGCAAAGACAAGTAATTGACATAATAGACGAGCATCCAGAATTCGACATTGTCGATATCACGAAAAAAATGAGTATTGACATACTTCAGTCTGTTGAAATGCCGGCACAAGAAGCTGCTTGGTATTTATTAAGAGAACCTATGGCTAAGTCATCGGTGGTGTCAGTCTACATTCCAACGGTATTTCCTACTGAACGCGCAAGAATTAGAAAATCTACGAAGGTGCTTGAAGCTTTAGATGATGATTGTACGAACATTTGGAAAGAGAATTGGCTTGATAAATATGAGAAAAGACCTGAAGAACTCCGCGATGTTACGTTAGCACAATTGGTTGCAAAATATTACCTAAATACAAAGGGGACTTACACTAAAAGAGATACTGCAAGAATAATAAGATACAGTAACTACGATATGGCTGACAATTACAACGATTGTAGGCGTGAGATGGTTCTGTTGCATGTTCCTTTTCAAAATGAAGAAAATAATATTATTGCTGAAAGTAAGTTCATTCAAATATACGAGGACAAAAAAGATACGATATTAGAACGTAGGAAAGAATTTGAATCAAATTTGGACATAGAAAAAACTTTAGAAATTTGTAGACAGTCGTGCCGAGAAAACGATGAAGAACAAGAAGACGAAGAATTATTAAGAGCGGTTGATATATTGCATGTAAGAGATCCTTATGACTTATTGCTACGTGATCCAAACTCAACTGCTAATGTTGATTTACAAAATGCATCTCTGCATAAACTTGGCGCTGTAGCTAAAAAAAGAGAAAATTTAATGGATTATCAACAATTCTATAATTTAATGCGGATGGCCAATGATCAACAAAGAGATATTCTTATAACTATAATTCATCATTTACAAACTTCAATTCAAGAACCATTTAAATTTTTTTTACGGGACCAGCAGGTACGGGAAAATCATTCGTTATCAAACTGATTATGGAAATTTAAAATAGGTTCACTGATAATGATGGTTACTGCAATGCCTATATTACATGTGCTTCAACCGGCAAAGCTGCCGTGGCTATTGACGGTACAACTCTTCATACAGCGCTCAAAATTTCTCTTTCAAAACTTTTGCCTCTGTCATCAGAAACGATGCAATTGTATAGATCTCTCTTTAGATATGTCAGAGTACTGATCATTGATGAAATTAGCATGGTTAGTGCAGAACTTCTACATAAAATTGATAATCGTCTAAAACAAATAACAGGCAAAAACACAGATTTCGGAAGTATAGATGTTATTTTGATCGGAGATTTACGGCAATTACCACCAGTAAGATCGACACCAATTTACAAGACAATCAGAACGAGCATGATTGGACCGCATTTATAGAGAAAATTAAAATTTTATCAACTCACCACAGTAATGAGACAAGCTAATGTTGCATTTTCACAAGTTTTGACAAAAATAGGTAATGGAGATGTACAAGATGAGCATGAGTTTCAACTTATTGAATCGAGATTTTTCAAAAAAGAGGATGTTGCTACATTATGTCCTGATGGAGTTCGTTTATTTTTTAAAAATGAAGATGTTGTCGCCTATAACAATTTGATTTTGAGCCAATGTGAAAACAAAGTTCTTTCAACGTCCGTAGACGTCATTATTGGCGCTAAATATGCTGAGCAAGAAGCTAATTTTAGACTTAAATTACATAAAAAATCTGTTATTGACACTGGAGATTATGTTATTACAACTAACATCGACGTTACTGATGGTTTGTGCAATGGTGCTGTTGGGAAATTGGTACATCTAGAATTGGATGAAAGTAACACATTAATAAGAGTTTGGCTGGAATTTTGTGGTTCAGATAAACAGAAACTAGTATTAAGTACGAATATTTTAATAAAATACTCAGAGAGAACTTCACTCTTTGTTTTGGATGACCAGCAGTAGAAACGTGCTGCCTCTGCAAGAGTCTAGACTTGAAAATCAATTCAAAAACCCTGAATTACGTAGCCAAAAAGGTGGCTTTGGCCGAAAAGCTAGTACACAAGAAGAGGGCAATGAAGTTCTATAATAAACTTCAAGAAGCAAGGCAAGGATCCCAAGAAGATGAAACATTTTTTGAAATTTGCGGCATTTTAAAAAAATCAACAGATCTTCCCGATACGTGGCCATTCTTTTCTGCCGTGTGATAGAGCATTTGGATTATAAAAAGAAGCCTTCGTCGTAAAGAGAGGCTGTAAAGTGTACAGGAATTTATGAAATTAATCGTATCTTCAAGCAGGCAGAGTGATTTTTTTACAGTTCACTTAGTCAGCGGAGAGCATGTGACTGAGTTAAAAAAATGGTGTGTTCAACACTTCAAAAAGACTGCACTATCCCTTGAAACAAAAGATCGGTGAATTCCGAGGACGGAGAAAGTAAGCTTCAGTATCTCAAAGTTCCATCACCTCACATTCAAAATATCGGCGGTGAAGTGCAGGTAAAAACGCAGGAATTCATTGATGGACTGACAAAGTATACGTTTTTGTTGAAGATTAGGCCACAGATTACCGTATCGTTACCGAATGAACCTGCATATGGACCAAGGCAGCTCTGCATTAATGCAAACAAGATGCAAGACCTAAAAAAATGCTGAAGATGAAAAAGATAAATTGTGGGACGAAATATTGCTGTGGCCAACAGCTGAAAATGTCGAAGATGAAGAATTAGAATAATTCTGTTAGTTTTTTATGAAAATAAATATTATGAAACATTCATACAAATTGGACTTTGATTGTAAAAACACACCTTGTACATGATGACTGTAAAAATCCACCTCATCCCAAAACTTTAAAAAATCAAATAAAAAAATCTGTGAATATATTATACACCCACTTTTTACATACCATATATTAAATATTTTTCAACATAAATAGTAAAAAAAGAAAAACATGGCCCTTAGTTTTTTTACACCAGACAGTTTTCATTGATTTTCTGAGACTTTCGCATTTGGTCTGAGGTGGGTTTTTACAATCATGCATTCACATGTAAAAAGCGGTAAAGAAGTGAAAATTGGCTGGAGGAAGAAAAGGTTAGTTTGTGACTAAAGTAATTTTCTCATAGGTGATTAGTGCACAAATTTTAGTTAACTGTGTTGTTATAATAGTATCCTTTTTCTTTCCATAGCATTTATTGATGGATTTGGTAAGGGAGCGTGTATCAGTAATTGAAAATAAAAATACTGATACAAATAAAAACTCAAAAAAGCTAGCAACATGGGCAGATTTATTATGCAGGTACATATTTTTGTCTATCAATTTGTGAAGTGTTTGAAGATGAGTCTTCAACGCAATGATATTCTATATACGATCAGTTACATTATTATGCAACAGAAGCATGTCACTTCGTCTCTTGCTGGTTTAATGCATATAAGCTTTTAAAGTCATAACAGTGGGCACAAAAACTCAACACGATCAAGTAAATAAATTATATTTTCGGAGTTATTCATGTCAGCAACAATACGCCACGGTCTATTGTAGAAATTAACAACCCATTGGCAGTCATTGCAGTAAAACCTTATATTAAAATGAGTTTCTTCCCAAGGTCATATTAGGTTATAAGTCACAATATAAGAAAATGAACTTCTAATAAACCTGTCAATATCTACAATTAGTACTTATTTACAATAGTAAAATAAATGATAATATAGTCAATCTGTAATGTATCACGGCTGGAGAATCCTAGATATTTTAAGCTATTGCATAGCTTCTATCGCGGGCCTTGAGCGCGGGGACCGAATCCAGAAATTCCGTAACGAAAAAAGCCTCACGCTCCCCACTCCGACGGGCATGGAGGTGTGGCGTTGAAAGCCGTGCATCGTCTAACGTCGTTTCAGTTCGGCAGACTTCGGCACTTGGCAGACTTCGGCACGGTGTTTGTGTGCGTGCGACTAGTCGTATGCGTGTACACTAGCTGCTAACTGAATGAAAAAAATCCTAAATAACCTACATGTATTGTAAGATATTAAAAATATTTTAAACAATATTAACTTCTCATTTATACAATAAGAGAAAAAAAATTGTTTACTTATCGGTCACCACGCTCAAAAAGTGTAACTTGATTTAATATCAAAGACTTAACTGCATAAATAAAATAAATAATTAATTATAATTGCATAAGTAGATAAAAAATGCTATGCAATAGCTTTACCGCGGCAGTCCCCGAGTGCCACACGTATTTTTTTTGTATTTTTTGCCTTTAAAATAAATTTCCTAAGATTTTTAGCGTAACTAATATAGCCAGATTTATTTAAACTTTTATTTGCTTCTGTAAGCAGATATTTACAATATAGATTTCTTTTTACTACGCAAGGAAAATTTTTCTCTTGAAAGCCAATAACTTTTATTATTTCTTAAGGAAATCTTAACTTAAGTTGGAAAACACAGGTCGAAGAACAGTTTGTAAATAATATAAAAGCTTAAAATGCTTTGTTGGTGTCTTCTTCAGTATAGATTTGAGAAAAAGATATTGATTGTATACATTCCAAGAACTTTTTTACGTTGTCTTTCACAAAGACTCTTTTTTTTTCAAACCAGTATTTTACTGTTTTACTGACTTTCATAGGAAGCTTCAGTACTTGTCCCGTGTGATCATAGAGGGCCAAATAATATATAGAACCTTCCGTTTATGTAAAATTGCATATTAAGTGATCGATACATGAATTAATTCTGGTTGGAGAGGTTATGTGCTGTGTTAAGTTAAAATATAGTAATAAATATTTAAGCTTCTTAGAGCAATTACTAACTTTTACTGTGTCTATATTTAAATCTCCTGCTATGGTTATTCGTTTTTTATTCCCTCTTGATAATATTTATAATAATTTATTTAATTTTTTTGAAAAATATGTATATGTCTGAATTAGGAGTTCGATATATGCATAAAATTATAAGATAAAAATTACCAATTTCAATACCGCAACATTCTTAGTGTTTTTTATTTCATATTCTTTCGTTACCATTAAATCATTATAATTTACATTTTTCCTTACAACTATACATACTTCGCCACGTCTTTCTTTTGGTCTGAAGTAAAATGATGCCAGCTGAAAACCTGGCAGCTTAAGATTAGGTTCTCCGCCACTTTTAATAAAGGTCTCAGTGGAGCAAATGATTTGAATATATTTGTTACATTAGCTAGTTCTATTAAACTTACTGCAATCGAATCTTGTTTATTTAAAACTCCAGCAATATTTTGATATAAAAGAAGTAGTTTTTGATCAGAGTGGTTTTTATCGAAAAAGATATTTTTATTATTTGATGAGGAACCTATGCAGCCGTTCGCTATAGGGTTATTTATATCAACGTTACAAGTTTTCAATGGTTGATTTCAAATTCTTCATTTTCATTTTTTCGAAGAAATATTCTATGGTATAACTTCTTATATTTAATAACTTCATGAACTTTTTGATTTTTCATAATTTTGTTTTTGAAATAATAAGGTATCGTTCCCTTCTTAGGTTCGTCTAATAATGAAGTTCTATCTACAATTTTTACAGCCAAGTTATGATGCCTACTTTTCTGCACTATAAATTTTTTATCATACTCGTGACTATCTAGAGACATGTTAATAGAATAACAAAGGTAATTTACGTAATAGATTTTTGATTTTATATTGCAGTATTTGTAATCAATGTCAATAAGCCTAGAATTTTTGTGATTTTGATTCGCTTTTGTGTGCATGATCACATTTAGAATCTAATGGCGCTTTAATTGTTGGAGCTGGTGATACAAGACAAAATTATACTTAATTGGAATGATTTATAAGAAAATAATTATAATTGTTTTATACGTGGTAGAGCCATGCGCTTTATTAGTAGTATAATTGTAGCACGAATGGGTCGGTTCGACCGGGGAAGGACCACGCTCTCACAGAATACCAGCGTAAAGTAGTCGATCGATCGATTGATTTAATAACACTTTAAAGTTTTACGGCTTTTCTGCCATAATAATGACTTTACTGTAGGCAAATCAAAACTTTTACGTTTTCAATGCAACGGTGAAGAGTTTCGGGGATATAAGCCTTATTTTCTTGTTATTTTCAAAAATTGCAATAACGGTACATCATTATTTATATATTTTAACTTAAGTTTAAAATTTGGCTGCTCTTTGAAAAATAACCCTAATATTATACACGGTTATTTTTCAAGGAGTAGCCATTGTATATTGAGAATTATATTTTGTTACTATTATTAAATAGTAGTACCTTAATTCTGCTGTGTTTCTTAAGGTAAGTGTACGAGGCATTCCATCTTAGTCCTCATGGGTGACAAAGCATCTGCATTTTGAATCGTAATCGAGGATAGATGTAGATGTCTATACGCTACATCAACCACTTACCATTACGTGCACTGTATGCTCGTTTTCACCTTATCCTATAAACAAAATGGAATCAAGTTATTAAATAAATTCAATTCTATGTTTAAATAAATTCTAAACATTCGTATAAATATTATGTTGCAGTTAGAAACGGGATTTTTAATATATCGGGATAGTTATAAACGTAAAAAAAGTAATAAAAATATATCATGTTGCAGTTAGAAACGGGATTTTTAATATATCGGGATAGTTATAAATGTAAAAAAAGTAATAAAAATAATAGTAATAAAAATAAAGGTTTAGAGGAATAATAGTAGGTCTTTACCTACGAAATTGACGTTCTGTGGAGAACCACAGGCTAGAAAGCCATTTCAAATTAAAATAATGTATGTATGTCTAAAAATTCTAATTAACTCTATTTCCAAAACTAGTCATTTATTTGTTGATTTGCGTTATATTTTCATTGCATTTGAACCTTTTTCGTCATCGTGGATTTTTAAAAATTCGAGTAATCATGGAATATGAGTACAGTCTTCGCAGCAACGCGACACAAGCGGCGCGCAACATCAACGACGTTTACGCGGGGCGAATGATACAAACGAACGCCCACCTGTCATTTGTTTGCCCGCTTTTGTTTTGGAAATTTCGAACTGAAAAATGAACCCAGTAGTCGTCCGAAAACTTTGATGTACAATGACGAATAAAATGCGATTGTGAAATCTAATGATACTCCATCTGCGACTAAACGGATATTGTTTGACAATCGCAAGTTCTCAGCAAGTTGGTTGGATCCTTGTTCAGCACCTAAACAATGCGCTAAACGAAAACGTACCCCTAGAAAATTGATGGTCACTGTTTGTTGATCTAGAGCTGATGTGATTCATCACAGTTTCTTATCAAACGCGATGAATATTACTGCAGAAATGTACTGTGAAGAGCTGAACACAATGATGGAGAAGTTTCATTTAGGTTTGGTCAATCGCTCGTTCTTGATGCTCCTGTACGACAACGCGTGACATCATCATGCTCAACAGACTGTCTACAAGTTACAACAGCTGGAGTTGGAAGCTTTCTGTCATCTGCCGTGCTCACCAGACCTGACGCCTACAGACTTCTGCTTTTTTCTGGAACTGGATAACTTTTTGGCGGTAAAAATATTCAATACCTGAGAAGCAGTACAAAATGCCTTTGAAGATTTTGTTTTCCCCCTTTGAGATGATTTCTTAAAGAAGGGCAACAATAAGCTGCCACTATGTTAGTTAAATGCATCAATTGCATAAGTTATTCCTTTGATTAATATAAATAAAAAAAATATAGAAAAAAATACGTTAACTTATATCATAAAACCATCAATTTCATAAGTAAAACACAATTTATGAAACCAAAGTGACTGTATCTTTATTGCAACCCTGCTTTGTTTCACATCTAATGTCGAAACAAAAGTTCGCAAAGCAAGAAAATTAAATATACTAAGGCATTAAAATTTCTACAAATAGCTGCAACATATTTAAAATGATGGTTAAACAAATTATACATAAAACAAAAAATGTAATAAAGGATTTCAAGTACAACGCATTTATTAGTGAAAACGATAAACACAATAAACCATTGTACCATCAATATAGTATCCCAAGAATGAATCTTTAATGTGTTTAGGAATTCCCACAACGTTCTCGGTTCCCTATCCATATGGATACCTACACATAATCCGATTTTACTTACTTCAGTGAACAGAACGTGTGTTGGAGACGTTCAATTAATAGACTTAGAATCGTACCCAGTTGTAGGAATGGGACCGCATCGTGCCTCGGCTTGAAATGTACTCAAAACTTGCTAATATCATCGAAATAGAGTCCTTGAGTACATCTACTCGTATATACATCATACATCTGGCCGTCGACATACTGTGAAATAATAAATATGATAAATCATATATTAGTACAATAATGAGACCGTGAATAAATAAAATAATTAATTATTGAATATAAAAACTTAATAATGTTTTCATTTTTCTGGAGTTCTGGAAGGCAAATTGTTCCATTTTTATAATTTTATTTTTAGAGCATAAACTCATAATTCTATTTAACATTCACTTTTGAAATGATTTTGATAGAATTGGTACTAATGCTATAGGCCGGTATTTGACTGGATTATTTATCCCCTTTTTGTACAGTAGTTTAAATAATGATAGATTTAACTTATTTAGAAATATACCTGTAGAAAAGGACAAGTTTATGAAATGTTTTAAGATACTATTTTGATGACATACGTTTTTAATATTTTATTCATCCGTCATATATTATATCCTTTCGCTTTACTCATAGTTTCCTTTTTTACTTTTTTCTCTGTCATATGTTGTAAGTACGAGGGTGGATTGAAAAGTACTCGGCCTAACCAAGAAAAAAAACACATACTAAATCAGTTATATTTTTATTTTTCTACATAATCACCATCAAGTTCAATACACTTTTGCCACCTCCCCTTCCAAGCATTTAGACCGTTGAAAAAAAATGATTCTTCCTTAGAGTCAAAATATGCGTCTACAGCTGCTTTGACCTCGTCGTTTGTCGAAAATCTTTGACCTCCCAAGTGCTTTTTTAGGTTAGGGAACAGAAAGAAGTCTGATGGTGCCAGATCAGGTGAATACGGCGGATGCGGTAACAGTTCAAAGCCACAGTTGTGAATTTCAGCCATTGACTGTACTGACGTGTGAACACGGGCGTTATATTGATGAAACAGGACTTTTCTTCTGAGCATTCCTCAACGTTTTCCTTTTATTTCCTCTCGTAAACGACGTAGTAAGGTGCAGTAGTAATCAGAGTTCATAGTCTGACCCCTTTCAAGATAATCAATCATAATCACACCTTTCGAGTCCCAGAATACTGAAGCCATCACCTTATTTGCCGACAAAATCGACTTAGACTTTTTAGGGGGTGGTGAACCAGGTCTTCTCCACTGTTTTGATTGTTGTTTTGTTTCCGGTGTACAGTTATGAACCCATGTTTCGTTTATAGCAACAAAACGATTCAAAAAATCATCTGCATCGGCTTCAAATAACTCCAAACAGTCGTATGAAATAGTCAATCGCGTCCTTTTTTGTTCAACTGAAAGCAGTCGCGGAACCCACCTTGCAGACACCTTGTGGAAACCCAACTCGTTGACAATGATGTTTTGAGTTCGTTCATAAGAGATGCCTATAATCTCGGCTATCTCTCTAACTTTTAATCTGCGGTCTTCCATTATTAAATCAAGTACTTTTTTAATATTTTCGTCAGTAGTTGACGTCGAAGGCCTTCCAGAGTGGGGTTCATCTTTCACACTCTCTCTACCACGCTTAAATTCTGCTATCCATTTTTTGACGGATGAATATGACAGAGCACAATCGCCTAATGTACTGACCATGTCATCATGGATGGCTTTTGATGATAGCCCCTTCTTATGGAGGTACTTAATGACGGCACGCTGCTCGATTTGCTCCATTCGCGGAAATTATGTCCGATTGCTTTGTTAATAAATTTATAAAATCACAACTAATTATTGCACACGTTTCAAACTTCACACAATGAACTAGTCTGAACTGAACTAAATAACGTGGGTAGATTTGATTTTTAGAATTGAATGGATCTGTGTTAGGCCGAGTACTTTTAAATCCACCTAGGTACATAAAGTTACTTGGTTTTGTGTCCTTACGTTTAATTTTTGCAGTGTTAATTGAAATAGTGCCACTCATGTCAGTGTAGTAATCGTTAAAGGCAGTGGTTATATCGACATTTTCATCTCCTTTTATATTCGTCATTTCATTTTTTATCACTGACCATGTTGTTTTACATTTGTTTTTACTTCTTTTTATAAATTTACTCGTAATATTAGTTGTTATTTGTGAGTTATTAATGCATTTTTTTAATTATTCACAGTAGGCCATGTACATTTCTTAATTTACTGATATCTTGTTATTGGAATATTTCCATTTTATTTCCATTTTTTTTCTTAAAATTAATATTGTTTATTTTGATTTTTGTGTTCGAAAAACATAAATAATAAAAAAAAACATAACATATCGTGGAAATATGTAAATGCCATGTTCGCGCCACGCTCCTTGTAGACTTCAGACCATGATAAGTAGTTAATGCAATTTTTGAACTTTTTATATTTTCAGGCATGAGTCTCGTTTAAAAACAAAGTGTAGCTTGGATGTAATTTTTGGTCGTTTTATGGAAAAAGTTAATAGCTGAGCTGTAGCATGGTCAAATAAATGGATTGGTAATAAGGTAATTGTAGCGTCTTAATATTGCTCAAAATATGATCAATGCAAGATCCTTTACAAGTTGGACTTTTAATTTGTATTTTTAAATTGTAGTTGTTGCATACATCTGATTAATAGCTGCTAATTTTTCTTGGTCTGAACGTATTGATATTAAAGTCACTTGTAATTAAAATCTTCATGTCTTTTATATACCGCCAATAGCTTAAAATAAAACCATGTCAATTTTTTTAAAACAAGTTCGGCCCAGAGTTGGAGATTCTAAATACAAATTATAAGTAACATAAGTGACAGGATGTTAATACCTCGAGCTTCAAACGTCTTTCGCGTTGTATGATTGTGTAAGAAGTTTGATTCTTCGTAAATTAATCCTTGTTTGATCAAAATACAAGTTCCGTTTCTTTTTTTAGAAGAAGAGGGGGCAAACGAGCATGCGGCTCACCTGGTGTTAAGTGACTACCGCCGCCCATGATCAACCGCAATATCAGGGGAATTGCAGGTGCGTTGCCGGCCTTTTAGAAAGGAGTAAGCTCTTTTCTTGAAAGTCCCCAGGTCGTATCGGTTGAGCGAGCGCTTGGATGAGCGAGCGCTTCAATGTTGCGCATATGCACATTGCGCATATACTATTGTATCTCCAGCGTATTTTATTAGTCCCGTCACTATGGTATACAATCGTCCAAAAGCACATCAACATCTTTAATAGTTGTATATGAAACGTTATTCAAGTTTACAGTTGGAAACTTTTATTGTTTGTCTGCCGAATTGCCTCGCATCTTATTGTGGTTAATATTGAACGTACGTCTGAAAATGTACTTCAAGATCTCGAATTATATTTTCAGAAGTCTTTTGTTAAAATTTACTAGGTCGAGAACATCTGAACGCTCTTGTACCTTTCGGATCTGATTTTAATATTTTATTATGTTGCTTGTACGTTTTTAAATGTTAAAAATGATCAATTTTTTTAAATGATGAAACACAAAGTGGAAATAGCAATTAAGTATAATTTCAACACAAATATTTAACCTTCAAAACTAAAACAAGTAATATGATACAAGCAAAGAAAAAGAAATACACGTTTTTCTTATTACTTACACCTGGATTGTTTGGCCTGTTGTCAAACCACCAGGAAATGGGCACGTCAATTTATATATTTAAAACATAAAAGATTTTTAATATTGATATGGTCACTATAAGATATTGTTAGGTTAGCTAATTATGTAATAACTTAAAACAGAAGGACCCTTAAGTAGGGACTGAATAAATTAACCGACTTGGTATTATTACATGGATCTCACAATGTTTTACAGTAGAAGAACTGAGTTGCGAGGCACGGCTTTTTTGCAAGTTATGTTTTTGATGGCATCTCATTTGTTTTTGTAGATAGTCCTACTTTTTTCCTTTCCGGTACCTTCTACTTCTTGAATACCGACAACATACCTTTCTACATATTATACAAGTACACTGATTCATTCACTGCAAATGTAACTTTCTAATTCTATATATTTATATGAGATTACAAAGTTATTTATGCAGTTGGTGTATCTAGAAAACTGGACCGAAATTAGAAAATATTTTAGCTTTTTCTTAATTTATACAATAAAAATTAATTGTGTTCTAAATTTGAAGCTTCCATGTCTGCTAAAAGTGCCTTAGAGTTTTGATGATCAGTCAGTCAGTGAGTGACACAATTAAAAACTTTGACTAGTTATAATTCTTAAACTACTGGTTCAAATTTAATGAAATTTAAATATACCATGTAAATACAATGCCTATTTGGTCAATGACCTGAGTTTTTATAAGGGGTCGAAAATGGCCCGAATTGCTTCGAGAAATGTATGGTACGGCCGGCTCTTTTTTGCTCGACTTGGCGAGGGCACTGCCGTGCCCCAGATTAAAATTTTTGTACTCAATTTATGAATTACTATCAGTCCAGTGGCAGTGTCATGTAGTGGCGGTAGAGAATATCCACTACCACATATCTTCCCGCGGTTGTCGTAAGAGGCGACAGAGAAAGACAGACAGAAGATGGGCAGGAGCATCATCCTAATAACAACAATAATATTAAAAAAAACTGCGATTGCTAACCTGCTCGCCAAGCGTGGCAACTATGGCAAATATACCCCCATGAGTAACGACGCAAACAAACGGCTCCCAGTCCCCAGCGGCCCCGCTATTCCTGGCTACGGTGGCGACCACGGTAACGGCGTGGCAGGGGGTGCTAAGAATCTCCGTTGGAGGTTCGGTTGCCACCTACGAGGACTCGACCTCGCAACTTAAAACGCACACACCCTGAGGAATGAAGAGAAGATAATGGACCTGGAAGAAGAGGTGGACAAGTTGCGCTGGCATATTATTGGATTATCCTCAGAATCACTAAACGGTATTCGCTAAAGTACACACAGGCTTACGCACCAACCTTGGCACATCACGATGAGGAGGCGGAGGAAATGTAAGAGGATATTTCTAGAGCACAGAAGTCCGAAGAGTACAATCTGCCACTTTGTCTGGCATATGTGGACTATGAGAAAGCTTTTGATTCCGTCGATATTTTGGCGGTACTACAGTCTCTTCAGAGGTGCCAAGTTGACTGCTGGTATATCGAAGTGCTGAAGTGTTTGTACAGTAAGATTACGATGGCTTTCCGAGTACAGAACCAGAGTACGAAACCTATCCAACTGCAGAGAGGTGTAAGACAGGGTGACGTTATTTCCCTGAAACGTTTTCAAGCTACTGGACTGGAAAGGATACGGTATTAAAATCAATATCGTGTACATCACCCACCTTCGATTTTCCGACGATATAGTCCTAATGGCAGAATCGCTGGAGGAGGAGAAAGTTTAAGCACTATGCTCAATGATCTTAATAGTGCCTCCCTACGGATAGGTCTTAAGATGAACATAGACAAAACAAAGATCATGTTTAGTGTCCGTGTCACACCTATGCCCGTAGTTGTTGGGAGCACTAAGCTCGAAGTTTTTAACGAGTACGTTTACCCGAGACAAATAATCTGATTAGGTAAGTCCAACTTCGACCGAGAGGTCAATCGATTCAACTCGGCTGGGCAGCGTTTGGGAAATTACTACACATTTTCTCGTCATGTTTACCTCAAAACATGTATACAGTGTACAACCAGTGCGTGTTGCCAGTGAAAACCTACGGAATCAAGACGTGATCTTTCACTGCTGACCGTATTAGGACGCTCAAAGTCGCTCAGCGAGCTATGGCGAGGGCTATGCTTGGGGTTTCTCTGCGTGATAAACTTAGAAATGAGGATATCCGCAGTAGAACCAAAGTAAGCGACAGTACCGAAAGAGACCGATTAGTAAGCTGAAGTGGCAATGGGCCGGCCATATAGCTCTTAGAACCGACAACCGTTGAGGATAAAAGGTTCTCGAGTGGCAGCCTCGTGGCGGTAGGCGAAGTGTAGGGCAACCCCCTACTAGATGGAGTGACGAACTTGTAAGACATGCAGGAAGTCGATGGATTCAGGTGGCTTAGGACCGTTCTTTGTGGCATACCTTGGGGGAGGCCTATGTTCAGCAGTGGACTTGTGAAGGGCTGTAATGATGATGATGAGCAGTCCAAAAACCACTGATTTATGATGATTTCTTCCAGAGGCTATTCCATCATCGAATGAATCGGCTATGGCTAGGGATGCAGCTCCACATGCGATTGACCAGCATCCACACGTGGAAGCCGCCATGGGTCTTCCAGTTGTGGTTGATTTGAACGACAATAAAATAGTCTCCCACGTACTAGAGCAAATGAGGAGCACATTGGATGAGGCGATTTTTCAAACGCGCAGCACCCGAAAATCGATCGCGACTTCCCTGCATACCCCTAAGCAAGCGAAATCGGGCTGTCGTGAGGGCTCTTAACCCAATTCAGGTGACCTATTTGGAAACCAGCCGGGACGTTCTGGCGTGGCCTGTGGTCAGAGCCCATAAACCACAGCGAGGTCCCTTGGATGGAAGTTTTCGCGAGCCAGGGTGCGAGTGTTACGCCTATGGACCCCATCACCATAACGCCGGAAGACGTGGCTAAGGCGGTCCGTAGGGCCTCGAACTGGAAAAGTCCGGGGCTCGACGAACTGTATCATTACTGGCTGAAGGGGTTCATAGTGTGTCACGCTGTGCTCGCCCGACAGTTTCAAGAGGCTCTCGACCAGAAGTCGCTCCCGAGCCTCTTCACTATTGGGATCACTCACTTGGTTCCTAAAGATCAGAATACCACAGACCCGAGCAAATACCACCCCATCACGTGTCTACCCACTATATATAAGACACTGACATCCATTTTGATCTCGAGAATCACTCCTCATCTAGAGCTCAACCAGGTGATGTCACGCACTCATAATGGATGTCGGGGTGGTGGTTGTGGAACCAGGAAACCACTCCTCATTGACGCGGCCATAGGCAAAGTGTTGAAACTTAACCATCGGAACTTCTCTGCCGCCTGGATAGACTACATAAAGCCGTTCGACTCGGTGCCTCATACATGGCTAAAGAGGGTCTTCGAGCTATACAAGATTGACTGTACAGTTAGAGACTTCCTTGAGCATTGTATAGGACAGTAAAGTACGATCCTTTGTCTTCTGGGCGAGCAGATGATGGCTGCAGAGAACCACATAAGGATAAGAAGAGTATCTTCCAGGGCGATTGTCTGAGTTCAATCTGGTTTTGCCTCTCTCTGAACCCTCTCAGTACCTTACTGGTTGCGGGAGGGTATTTCAGCTACGAAAAGGAGGGACAAATCTGACCCACCTTTTTATATGGATGACCTAAAGTTATTCGCCTCCAGTCGCTCCCATCTTATGGAATTGCTAAACATCACTTGTGAATTTAGCAATTCCATTGGAATGGAGCTGGGGACGGATAAGTGTGCGGTCATCCATGTTGAAAGGGGAAGGTTTGCTAACACTGAGGGCATAGACTTGTCTACGCCCGTCAACTTAAGGACCCTTTCCAAGGCTGAAAGATACCGATACCTGGGTATGTCACAGAACATCGGTATCGATGAGGCTGGTATGAAACAGTCAGTTTGCGACGTGTTTTATGCACGCTTGACCAAAGTGCTTAACAGCCTTTTATTTATTTATTTATTTATTTTATCTTCATTATACACCTTATGTACTAAGAGATATAAAGGGCGGACTCAATGCCTTATGGCATTCTCTGCCAGTCAACCCTGGATGATTTGAGAGACTGTGGCAGGTGTAATCAATCACTTCATAAATAAATAATAATGATATAAAACAAAATAAAATGCAAATGAATAGAATAGATATATAGTTAGTAAAATATACATACTTAATATATAATATAGGATAAATAATAAATATATAAACGGGTACTTCTATACAAAACTATAAGTAAATAAAATATTATGAGACAAAAAATAAAATAACACAATACATGTTAAAATACATTATACAAAATATTACGTATAAAGTCAAAGAGAAAAAAAAAACACAAAAACAATAGTCGGATAGTCAGGTGGTATTATTCTTACGACAGAATTCTCGAACTATTCTTTTAAAATAATTCTTGTTATTAGTTTTCTTGATATCAACAGGCAAGGCATTCCAGAGCAGTATAGACTGCACAGTAAAAGAGGAATCATAGAAACCACTCTTATGTGATGGAATACGAATTTTAAGACAATTTTGGGAACGGTGAACTCTATCGTTAGTGGAATACAAATATTGAAAGTTATCCTTAAGATAAGAGGGAGAATTGGGGTCATTTAAAATTGAATGTAGTACTTGCAAAGTTCGGGAGCTACGCCTTTGACGAATAGATAGCCATTTAAGCTTAGATCGGTACTGGGAAATATGGTCATACTTACGTAAGCCAACAATGAATCTAATGCAATTGTTGAGAAGGTGCTCCAACTTATCGAGAAGATATTGAGATAGATCTGGGTAACACACATCTGCATAATCAATAATGGGTAATATCAAAGTCTGGATTAGCAGAAGTTTAGTTTTAAAAGGCAGAAAGTTTTTGAGACTTACAAAGAGAACGTAAGGTGGCAGTTACTTTACGGCTTGTTTCGGCAACTTGAACTTCCCAGCTTAAAGTATGGTCTATATGTAAGCCAAGATTTTTGACAGACTTACAAAATGGCAACAACGTGCCATTGTAAAATACGGGAGCAAGGTTTTCGTTATTAATCTTAGCTAACATTCTGCTACTACCTATAACCATTGCTTTGCATTTGGTTGGGTTAACTAAAACACCATGTCTGTACGACCAATCTCTAATGGCATCGAGGTTGTGGTTGAGTTTATGAATATTATCATTAAGGTCGTTAACACTAGATTGCACATAGAGCTGAAGATCATCTGCATACAGATGGTACGAACAGTTGAGAACTGAAGTGATAGAATTTGTGAATAAAGAAAACATTAAAGGAGAAAGTATTCCGCCTTGCGGCACGCCTGTTTCAATGTCAGCCCATCTTGATAACTCTTGTCCTAATCATACTGATTGCTGGCGGCCGCGAAGATAGGATGAAAACCATTCCAAAGCTGGGATTGAGAATCTAAGATTAGTTACGAAGGCTATAACGATATCGTGGTCGACTGTGTTAAAAGCATTTGAAAAGTCAACAAGCACCACCACCGTAAGCTTTTGCTCATCCATTCCCATTCTAATATCATCTGTAACTTTTATCAATGCAGTGGTAGTACTGTGACCTGCACGAAAGCCTGACTGATATTTATTCAGCAGATTGTGTTTGGTTATGAACATAGAGATTTGCTTGTGAACACAGGCTTCCAGAACTTTAGATAGGTATGGCAATATTGAAATTGGTCGGAAATGGGTAGGTAGTGAGGGATTAGGTATTTTAGGAAGTGGTCGCACAAATCCTTTTTCCACTGAGTAGGATATTGACCTGAGTCAAGGTAATAGTTTATGATATGTGTGATTGCAGGTAAAAGGCACTCAAGGATTATGGATACCATAACCTTACTAACCTCATCGCAACCCACGGCCTTGGATTTAATAGCTAGTACAGACTTCTGTATCTCATACTCAATCACAGGTAAGAAGTGAAAAAAAGGAATAGGAGGAGATGGCATGGATTGAATGGAAGCTATTGTCGTAGAACGAACTGTAGGATCCAAAGGAGAAGTAGAAATAAAGTGATGATTTATTTCATCCAGAGTGATTGATGGACCACGGTCAGATGTAACGGCCTTACTAATACCTAGTGTTTTAAGAAATTTCCACACATCAGCGGTTGAAGAGTTTGCAATATTACTATGGATATAACGGCGTTTAGCATTTCGTACCATCTGATTGCATCTGTTTCTTAGCACTCTGTAGCGATCCCAGCTGTCCTTTGTACGATGCTTCTTAAATTTCACAAATGCTCGATCTCGTCTAGTCATTGCCAACCTAACGGCCTCAGTCATCCACGGGGATGGTGAACGATTCACTCTTACTTGATGTTTGGGAGCGTGTTTGTTGTACAGACCAAGAACTATATTATTAAGGATTGAGACTTTATCGTCAATACAAGTTGATTTAAATAAAGAGGTTAAGTCAATACGATAGGCGTCACTTTTAAGTTTATCAAAATCCATTCTGTAGAAATTACGAATGTATAGTACGACGGGATTGAGTTTAGGAGAAATCAGCTTATATGATATATAAATAAGATCATGTCGTGAAAAAGCAGGAGCCGATAGTTCGGGAGAAGCCGTGATAATATGATCAATCCATGAGTCATCAGTGTCAATATTGTGGTGAGTTGCCACTAAGGGGAGAATTTGGAGATCGACTGACTCTATGATTGACCGAAATTTTTGAGAACAAGAAGAATTTTTCAACAAATCAGTATTGAAATCACCCATTATTATGCAGTGCATGTACTCAGATGAAGTGGAAGCCTTTTGTCCGGTGTGAATAAGACACACGCATATAATGGCTGGGTTATGCCTGTCCTCATGTATACCTTTGTCATACTCAGGTGGACTCAGACTGAACTTAACGCCCTAGACAGAAAAGTCCGCACTACCATGACGTCCCATAGTATGCATCATCCGAGATCGTCGGTAATAAGGCTGTACTTGCCGCGAAAGCATGGTGGGCGTGGTTTTCTGAGCGCGCTCAACATGCATAATCGCGAAGTGTGCAGCCTTCGTCATTACTTCCTGGCAATATCAGATGATCCATTCTATAATGACGTCATTTCTAGTGATAAAGGGCTTACCCTTCTATCCTTAGCCAACGAGCAATGGCAGGACCCAGCAGTGCTTAGCATTTCCGACCGGGAGACCGTATGGAAGGAGAAGGAGCTCCACGGGAGGTACTACAGGGTTCTACATGAGCCTTTTGTAGATACAATCGCCTCCCTCAACTGGCTACGTTTTGGTGACCGCTTCGGGGAAACCGAGGGTTTTGTCTGTGCAATACAGGATCAGGTTATTAAGACCAACAACTATCGGAGATACATCCTAAAGGATGGCACCGTCGACGTCTTTCGAGCTTGTCGCCATCCCTGTGAGTCGCTTAGGCATGTCATCTCTGTTTGTTCGGCGCTTTCTATCTCTGAGTACTTCCACAGGCACAACCTAGTAGCCAGAATTCTACACCAGGAGCTCGCTCTGAAAGACGGTTTCGTGGACCGGAAATTGCCGTATTACAAGTACTTGCCACGCACTTGACCGCGTCAGGCTCTACTGGGACCGGGTCATCATCACAGATAGGACTATTCTTGCGAATAAGCCTGATATTGTGCTGATGGACCGGGCACAGTCAAGGATATTTTTGGTCGACATTACGACCACCTCACATGTCGATCACGAGGTGACCGACATGTGAGGTGGTCGGCCGGCCGAAATTATTCCTGTAGTCGTCTCTGCGAATGGGCTAATCTCAGTCAGCCTCTCGGGTCATCTGAGGCAACTGGGACTCCGTGACGGACCGCTCCGGGCTCAAATGCAGAAGATGCAGTGCTCCTCGATACCGTCCGAATCGTCCGTCGGTTTCTTTCCCTTTCCTCCTAACCCTCGGCCGTTTGGTCTCCCCTGCCGAGGGCTTCCTTCTGGTTGGATCTTTATTTATTTATGTATTTTTTGTGTTTATTTTATTTTATTGATATTTATGTATATTTATCTTTTCATTTTAATTTATTATTATATATTAATAGAACCCAACCATATGAGAAAACCTTACAGATATCCCAATAAAATAATAATTTATTATGATTATTATAGTTTTTGATTAACAACATATTAGTGCTGGTGGTAAGCGGGTTTTTTGTAGCAATACGGCTTTCCCGTGGACATCGCACACCCATACCGTTTTAGGGCGGCGTCGTAACGCATAGCGATGCGTCGTCTAACTTTCGGTGATATTTTTTAGTTAACAACAATACAAACTTAGTTACCAAAGTCGATAGGGATCATGTGAGTGTGTTGTGAGGGGGCGCCACAAGTATGATAATTGGATTGATGCTTACTGCTACTTACGGTATTGCGTCTTGTGATGGATCTGCGGGTGTGCTGCCCCTGATTCGACGCATTTTATGGTTCTGGTCGATGGAGGTATGCAGTTAAAAACATCTTAGTCCCGGTGGTAAGCGGGTTTGTCGTTGCAATACGGCTTTTCCGTGGACATCGCACACCCATACCGTTTGTGAGTGCCATCGTAGCGCATAGTGATGCGTCGTCTATATCGCGGATTGGGATGAGTGTGTTAGTTTTGTTCACTGGCGTCTTAGTAGCGTGCTACTGTGATACGTTGGTAATGTTTTTAGTTAACAACAATACAAACTTTGTTACTAAAGTCGATAGGGGTCATGTGGGTGTATTGTGAGGGGAAGCCACCCGTATGATAGTTGCATTGATGCTTACTGCTACTGGCGGTATTGCGTCTTGTGATGGATCTGTGGTTATGCTGCGCCTGATTCGACGCATTCGTGTGGTTCTGGTCGATGGAGGTATACAATTAACTACATCTTAGTGCCGGTGGTAAGCGGGTTTGTTGTAGCAATTCGGCTTTCCCGTGGACATCGCACACCCATACCGTTTGTGGGTGGCGTCGTAGCGCATAGCGATGCTTCGTATATCTTTCGGATTGGGATGAGTGTGTTTGGTAGCACTTTTAAGTGTAACAGGCATACTCAACTTCATGTCATAATGCACTAGATAGATACGTGGAGTTTTGTTCACTGGCGTCTTAGTGGCGTGCTACTATGATATGTTGGTAATGTTTTTAGTTAACAACAATATAAACTTTGTTACAAAAGTTGATAGAGATCATGTGGGTGTGTTGTGAGGGGGCGCCATCCGTATGACAGTTACATTGATGCTTACTGCTACTTGCGGTATTGCGTCTTGTGATGGATTTGCGGGTGTGCTGCTCCTGATTCGACGCACTCTTGTGATTCTGGTCGATGGAGATATGCGGGTGGTGATATCTGCTGGGATGTATGGGGGACCTTGGGATGGTGTAAGCCCGACGATAGTCGTATTGATGCTTGTTGCGTTCTGCAGCATTGCGTCTCCGCGATGGTTGTTTGGTGGAACGCCATTCTCAATGGCGCTCTCTGTGTCTTGGTTCGACTCACACCTAAGTAGCTTTGCCCAAGTCGGGTCCCTTCATTACGGGCTGCAGACTGTCTGCCCTCCGTGATGTTTTATATAACAACATAATAATACAGAGGACCTAAAAATTATGCTCAAAGATATTTAAAGTGTCTCTTAACGGACAAATATTAAGATTAAAATGGATAAAACAAAACGTTTGTGTGATGTCCATGTCAAATCTATGCCGTTGGTTGTTGTGAGCACTAAGGCCAAAGTTGCTGACGAGTATGTTTAGTTCTTACATGGAGAAGTAGTCTGACCAGTTAAGTGCAAATTCGATCGATAGGCAAATCGACGGATTCAACTGGGCAGCGTTGGGGACATTACGACACATTAGATTGTAAAACCAGTGTGTGTTGATAGTGATGACCTGGGGACCTGAGACGTGGTCCTTCACTGACTGCCGTATGAGGAAGCTCAAGATCTCTCAGCGAGCTATGAAAAGAGATATGATCGGAGTTTCTCTGCGTGATAAACTTAGGAATGAGGATATCCGCACTAGAACTAGATTTGACGAAATAGCCCATCGGATTAGTAAGCTTAAGTGGTAATGGTTCGACTATAAAGCTCGAAGAACCGATAACTAATGGGGAAATGAGGTTCTCGAGTGGCAGCTTCGTACCGGCAGGCGAAGTGTAGAACATCCCCTCACAGGATGGAGTGACAACCTGGTAAGACATGCAGGAAGCCAATGGACGCAGGTGGCTCAGGACCGTGCTTTGTGACATTGCTTTGGGGAGGCCTATGTTCAGCAATGGACTTGTGAAAGACTGTAATGATGATAATGATGATACAAAAAAGGGGAAAATTCATTCCCTGGGGTTAATATGAGTACCCCACATACAAAAATATTGAATCTTTAGGGTCTATAATGTATTGTCACATAGCAAATACCACTCTAGAAGGCATCACAGTTCGTAAAAAATAAAATAAATAAACCAAAATATGTAAAATCCTTTTTCAAAAAGCCAATAAGAATTAAATAATTTCTATATTATTTTTTAGCTTATGAAGTCGGTGATGATACAAATGTTTATCGAAGAATGAATGCCTCGACTGCAGAACATACTAAATATTAAAAAAAGTTCTATTAAAATAGTGAAAATTATTATATTTTTTATTTCCTGAAGTCGGTTTTGAATATCTTTTTTTGAATTTTAATATTTACTTTTTTTACGAGTAAATGCACTGAACAATGTCACAATCTTAAGGTTTTTAAACTTCTTTACCTATTTGCTCCACCTTGAATGAGGAATATTTTCTACGAATTTTAATAGGACTACTAATAAGACGTAGGTTTTTCAAAAAAAAAAAAAGAATTATTAAAGTCAAAATTTATTAAAATACGAAATATAATAATTGGTATATTGCGAATCCTTCATACAAAAATACAGTCGAACCTCTACTTTTATTGAAATTGGCTAGTAACAAAGTAGCCAATGATAAGGAAGGAATGAATGAAAGAAATGAATGATTTTTATTCAATAAAAATTATTGCACAGCACTTATTGAAAGTTATTAATTAATTACTACTGGTTCGGAAATAAACCTCTGTTCTGAGAAGAATTTGCAAGAAACCCAGCGGGACTTTTTGTTAACATATTATCTCACTTTACAATAATTTATTTTGTACAATTAATAAGTCTTTATAGATATAGTCTTTTCCAGCATGGTGGTGATCACTTTATTTCTGGGGGTTATTTTAATTTATGTTTTCTTTAACGTTAATATAACCCTTTTTGTACAATTTTTCTTTAAAAAAATATTTAAACTACTTTCATGATAAATTTTGTGCATTTTCTGGGATTTTGTTGTTAAAGCGTATACATTGTCCCATAAATGAATCACTAATTATGTGGAGTCTATGTTAGAGTATGAACATCTTTATTCTTATGAAAGCTATTTATGTTTTTATGTACATACATTACATTTTCATAAATATACTGCGATGCCAAATTTAATAAGTTTATTTCTTAAAATTTTCTTTAAGGGACTCTTTAAAATCTAATTTATTAATCGCTCGTGCGGCTTTCTTTTCTATGGCTTCAATGTCAGTCGCATTACCCCATTATAAGATTCCATAAGACATTACTATAAATATTACATTGATTAAAGTTATTGTTTAACTTGTTTTGTTACATGTTCTGGTAAATGTAAATAAATAAAATGTGTGAAAAAAGAAGGAAATGTAGCCCATCATCTTCTAAGAACAACATGCTGTTGGAACTACGAGTGACGAGACGGTGTTACGCCTTGGAATTTATTCTTAATCACAGTCAGTATCTTCGATCATATTTCGTAAATATTGCATTATTTAAAACAAAGTATCCCTACAGTTATCATAAACATTATAAACGCATATCTATAAAATATCCTTATTTTTCAACAAAGCATACGAAAACTGTATGTAATAGTCTCCATTAAAATAATCTGGGATTATTGGTTTACTCGATAAATTTAAACAGAAAAAAAACCTCAAAAGTGACTTTATAACAAAAGTAACTACACACAGTAATTGTTAACGTAGAGAAAACTACAAAAGTACAGATGCAATATTTTTTTATCCTCTGCTAGTATTAATCAACTTCTTAACGTGGGCATCTCCTATTGTTGGAAGGATCTTGATTACACCATCGCATTATCGCTTATTTTAAAACAACAGAAAAAAAGGTTTAGCAACAGCAATTATATCCCTTAGGAGTACAAATACTCGTAGCTAAATAAAATTGACAGTTTTATACCGACGTTAGAAAAGCAACAAATTTGACACTTAACATGGCGCCGTCTTGGTATGTCGTATGTCCAATTTTATATTAAAAAGAAGGGAAAAAGCGCGGGTGGACTAACTTTGTTTTTGGAATATTTACGAGAACGTTTGGAAATAAACCTTCAGTCTTAGTTTATACATTAATACGAAATAAAAATTAAAATGTTGAAAACAAACAAAACGAATAATATTTAAAAAATGGAGTGTTATTATTTCTTTACTCTACTATGAAGCGAATTTTATAAAAAAAATTAACTATGGAAAGTACAGAATATTATAGAAACAAACTATAAATGTATGTCTTGTGGAGGCGTCAAAACAGAATGTATAAAAAACTTGATAGTGTAACGATTAAACCTAATAAAATGTTTAATACCAGAACGATAACTTGCGGGAAATTCGCGACAAATGGATACAATAATAGCGACCAAAAACGAGCCTAAGGCCCAAAATTATTTTCATCTCTCTTTCTGAATAATTATATGACAATTGAAATTATGATGCTGTGAAGAGCTGTTAGGACTTAATTTATTAAGATAAATGTAATTTCTTTATTTTTTCAAATTATGCAACGCTGCTGCCGGAATTTTCTCTTGTATCGTAGAGATAGTAAAAAATTGTATGAGAACAACAATCCAGACCTGATATAATTATTTGTATGGCATTCAGTTGCTTATTACGTGCGAGCCCATGGCCCTCACTGTCGCAATTCAATGCAAAATTAAGATTATTGAAGCTACAGCGCCATGGAGTCGCAAATTATTAGGTTAAAGTGACGCACGAACACGCAGGCGACTGTTTAAAAATATTCGTGGGTAAATATTGTAATAATGCAATACATAATATTTAAATATTATATATGTATATATTACAGTAGCGGTGCAAATAATGATTTCTCCTTATCTTTTTATCGTTATCATCATTATCATAATTAATTTCTATCTATCTAACGTCAGATAATTAAATAACAATTATTAGATAACTTTTATACGTCAGTGCTTTATTATCATCTTATTTGATGGTACATATAATATGGCAAATTATGTAATAAAACTATTTAACTTTATCGCCTTCACAACGTGTTAATGTTTTCATAGTTTTCGTGCACTATTACGCATATTGCCTGTAGAAAATCGAAATTTTTTGTCGAAGCTGAAATTTTTGTCTGTGTCTAAAAGAAAAATTAGAAGTCTTACCAATATTGAGACAGCAAAATTAGTTTATTTTAGTTACTGTCATAGCGTAATGTCTTATGAAATCTTGTTATGGGGTATTGCGACTGAAATTGAATCCATATTTGTTTTGCAAAAGAGAGCCGTACGGGGGGGGCGAGGGGGGGCTTAAACTGTAAAGAGTCCTTTCAAGAAACATTTAAAGAAATAAACTTATTAATATTTAAACATAATAATATTTATGAAAATGTAATGTATGTACATAAAAACATTTCATATGTATTATGACGGCCCGATATTATTATTAATAATTAAATTCAATATAAAGGGTCATCAAAAATAGTCTTTACATATATATATATATATATATATATATATATATATATATATATATATATATATATATATATATATATATATTAAGCAATAAAACTACAATAATAAGCATAAAGTCCACTACATATACCCCACATAGCATAAAGTCAATACAAATACATTTCAGACATTAGACAAATATTAGAGTAAATTTAAGGCAAAATATTGTCTTTCAGAATAAATAAATTTATTCAAAAACTTGTAAAAAATGTTTAAAATATGATAAATAATAGAAATACAAGTCGAAAATATTATAAAATAAAGATAAATAACATTTATAAGATAAGTAGAAAATTTGTTAAAAATCGTCTAAGTCATTGAAGGAGTTCAAACGTAAAAGAAAATTTGCCTAAGTTGTGGAAGGTGTTCATGTATAGATTGTCTTGTATGGATGAGCTGCCGGAGATACATATCTGCAGTTGCACATACATATGGGGTGGTCGGGAGCCCGACTGCTTGAAGTACTGTAGCATAATGACTAGTCCTATATTAGGGACTTATGATAATAAACTCAATGATACAAAAGCAATACCATTGAAGGTCTCCATGATGAATTTGCGTTACAATAGTAGGGTCGTGGCTTGAAGACCTATATATTAATGACTAATTGAAGTTAGGTTTATGATACGAAAGCTATACTATAGAAGGTATCTACGATGAATTTGCATTACAATAGAAGGGTCGTGGGTTCAAGTCCTATATACTAATAACTTTTGAAAGTAAGGTCTATGATACAAAAGCAATATTATAGATTATAGAAGGTCTCCTTGATGCATAAGAATTATATGGGGTGGTCGGGTGACCACCCCATATAATTCTTGTGCATCGGTCGAGCGGTCGGTCTGGCAAAATGTCCTGTCCTTATTAGGGACTTGAAAAGAAATAGTATGGTGGCGTGTATGCTGCTTCACGAGCAATTGGCCCGAGGTAAACTTGGACTCGCTAACCGATGTGTCCTAGACATCAGATCATATTAGTGCCGATGGTAAGCGGGTTTGTTGTAGCAATACGGCTTTCCCGTGGATATCGCACACCCATACCGTTTGCGGGCGGCGTCGTAGCACATAGCGATGCGTCGTCTATCTTTTGGATTGGGATGAGTGTGTTTGGTAGCACTTTTAAGTATAACAGGCATACTCAACTTAATGTCTTAGTGCATTAGCGCTATGAAACGTAGAGTTTTGTTCACTGGCGTCTTAGTAGTGTGCTACTTTTATAGTACGTTAGTGATATTTTTTAGTTAGCAACAATAAAAACTTTGTTAACAAAGTCGATAGGGGTCATGTGGCTGTGTTGTGAGGGGGCGTCATCCGTATGATAGTTGCATTGATGCTTACTACTTCTTGCGGTATTGCGTCTTGTGATGGATCTGCGGGTGTGCTGCGCCTGATTTGACGCACTATTGTGGTTCTGGTCGATGGAGGTATGCGGGTGGCGATGTCTGCTGGGATGTATGGGGCACCTCGGGATTGTGTAAGCCCGACGATAGTCGTATTGATGCTTGTTGCGTTCTGCAGCATTGCGTCTCTGCGATGGATGTTTGGTGGGACGCTATTCTCAATGTCGCTCTCTGCGTCTTTTTTCGACTCTCACCTAAGTACATAGCTTTACCCAAGTTGGGTCCCTTCATTACGGGGCTGCAGACTGCCTGCCCTCCACGATGTTTTATATAACAACATAATAATATATCTCTGTAACTTTCCCACCTTTGAATGATTGAAGGCAACTTGTTGGTGGGTGAGACAAACATGATCGAAAATGCATTTACTCAGCGTCAGTGACACAAACCCTTTCTGGTGGCAAATTATTAATAACAACTTATAAGCCTTTTGGCTATATCTGCCGTTGTATTGGTTGGTAGAGCATATGTGTCGACCTCATGCGGGTGGTAGCTGGCGGGAGGATCTGAGGAGACTCTCAAGGCTAAGGCCGAAAGCCGCACAACGTGGGACCCCATTCCCTTGAAGTGAGCAGTAGACTCATGACACGCTCTGCGGCTAGTAGCCGTGCTGATCATGCAATTGGTGATGATGCCATACACTTACATCACGTCTGCAGGAGCGGCGGTCTGGCAGGTGGTGGCGCTCACGGAGGGTTTGCGGCCAGAGTGCCTAATTGCCTAAACCGTGTGACTTACATTCACTGTGGCTGGATTCGTTCGTATTTTATATGGCGTTTACACGCATTGACATGCGCGACTTCGGTTGATGTTTGTGCTTACGCACTAAGAAGGGGCCAAACCTCTTTTACTGGCTCGCCAGTTATTTTGCTGTGGAATCCGGTGCGGATCTCGAATTCGCGTTCCCTTCGAGAGGAGTTCGGAGTGAGCGGAGGAGGCGCTCACCGCGCACGGCGTGTGTGGAGCCGTGTGTCTCCCCTAAATTTTTTTTAATTAATGCAGGAGAGCAAAGCCCTTGTATCGGGTATTTTGTATTAATATATTGTGAGCCTTTTCCAAGCGGGAAGGGATAATTGAAAATAAAATAATAATGTAAACCTGATACAAGTGGAATAGGGACGTTATATGTTTTTAACCTTTCTCGAGCCCTGTCTTCGTGAACGGGGTTCACTTAGCTTATAAGGTACTACCAACAGCTTTCAATTACTCTAGTGAATATTCATTCTTCCAAAAGACACCTATAAGAACTAAGTTACTAAACAAACATTACCTAAATAAGGGTCCTAACTAAGACGATCACGCCAAAAATATTACAAACGGCCTACTATTAAACCTTTATTCTGATCACATATATATAATGTTATTGAAAAGGGGAAAATATATAATATATTTAATATATTTTAATATATAGGGAGAGGGGAGGAGCGTTACAATATGAATAAATATGTTCATAATCTAAATTTTAGATACTAAGCTAATAGTAGTACCAGTATAATAGTAAATGCAGTTACTAGACTCCACAGAATTAGTGATTCATTTATGGGGCAATGTATACGCTTTAACAACAAAATCCCTGAAAATGTACAAAATTTGTCATGAAAGAAGTTCAAATATTTTATTAAGGAAAAATTGTACAAAAAAGGTTATTATAATATTAAAGAAAGCATACATTAAAATAATCCCTGGGAATGAGGTGATCGACACCATGCTGGTTCTACAAAAATCATTTAAAAATTGTACAAAATAAATTATTGTAAAGTTAAATATATTTACAGAACAGTCCCGCTGGGTGTCTTGATAGTTTTTCTCAGGACAGAGGTTTATTTCCGAACCAGTGGTAAACAAAATAATGACTTTCAATAAGTATTGGGGTATAAGTATTATAAAACATTTACTCATTATGCCTAACATAGAAAGCGCCAAGTGTTCGACTTCGTTCGCGTGGAATTTATTACGATTGAATTTCGTAAGTTTTATGAATTACCTTAATTACAACTGACTTAAATATAAATAAAATGCAAACATCATTAATTTAGTTAAAGTCAATTAAATTTATAATATAATATAAAATTATATATATATATATATATATATATATATATATATATATATATATATATATATATATATATATATATATATATATATATATATATATATATATATATATATGTTTTTATATATATATATATTATGGTAGTAAATATGAATGTATAAATATTCATATAAAATAGAATTTAAAGTCTCGTATACCCCTTGTGGCACTGAAACACAGATATGCAATGTACAGACTCTCGTTCTGACTCATACACAGATTTTATATTGTGATTTTATTACGCTGTAGGCAATGATTTTATTTTCAATCATCTAAAACCTTTATAAGTACTTCAATAAGTTTTCACCTTTTGCTAATATACTATATAACTAGAACTTTCACTTAAATGACCAATTTTAAACTTTTTAATTTGACGATGCGACTAGCTGATTCGGCACGAAAAATTCACAATGACATAAGGTGTATAGTGTTGCCAGTGGGAGTTCATAAAAGTTGGGATACCAGTAAAAATATTATTTTTCTCCGAAAGGTTGAGACTCGTGTTGTTCGTTCCTTTAATTCATGACAACATAGAGGGACTACAAAGACAGAGGAGGCGTCAACGAATACAAATAAATAAATTGTAACTTTTTGTTTTATTTTTTATTTAAAATATAGTTTATTGTCATTATAAATCAACAAAAAAGCAAGTTTTTACGTAAACTTACTTCAAATCAAGTTCATGATGGCGCGCACGGGAATTAATTTTGGCGCACGTGCGGGAGGTGACTTGTCGCGCACTTATGGTGTCACTACTTATGCTTGTGCTTTGCAATGTGAAAGGTCGCGATTTTATCTATTTCACATATTTATTGTTTGTTTGAAGCATGGAAAGAACCCTTTCCCAAGTTCCACTGTATTCAAGTATCCCTTTGGTGATATTCAAGATAATAAATAGAACACTTTACCTACGTATGAAGATGTGATAAAGTACTACGGGTGGACCAGGCATCAACTAAAATTACAAATGGAACCTGTGAAAGCGGCAATATTTTCACAAACAGGTTATATTGTGGCACTGACTAATTAACGTATACAATATTATAAAACTAAAACTATCTTTCAACCAATAATCCTACTTTCCGCGGTGTAATGCCAATAACGCTTAAAACGAATGTATAATAGTAATGACGTCACCGGCAGTGACGACCACTTTCGGATACCTTTAAAATATCCTTAAAAATATTCTTAATAGCCTTTACAATGAAAGCAATTTAAAGTATACATTAAATGTGAAGTATTTTTTAATATCTCCATCGTCAAGTAAATGTCATAAAATTCGAGTATATTGAAGACCAGGAAATTTTTTGGCTGAGATCTAAATGCACACGTCGAAGAGTACCTTCTTAGCCTGCACTATCCCTGCCACCACACACTGCTATACCTAAGGTAAAGGTACTTTCTAATGCTTGCACATCGCTTCTAAGTATATTGTCTTTAAACGTGGGAAAAATAATCGCTAAGATGTTTCGCACGTTATGTTAAAAAAATTGCAAGCAAATTTTGCAAGCGAATCTTAATTTCATTTTTTCATCTTTAATGTAACTAATAGCTCCAAAGTATGGCTGATTTTATTATCAACTATAGACATCAACATCGAAAGTTGTCAGAAAAGTTTGGGATTATCCGACAGATTGCACGATTCTAAGATAATTAAATCTAAAATTTCTGGATAGCGACAGGACTACAGCGTCAAAGTTGTCAAATAAATTGTTGTCCTCGTACATATATCATGCTTAAAAAGTATATAGTGATTATGTTTCAAGACATTTGTCAATTATTTTTGCCATGGGGCGACGATGTATTCTGGAATTTCAGAAAAAGCTTATGGCTTCTAGAAGATAAATCATTTCGATAAACCCAGATGAAAATTACTATAACCTAGGCTGTCTACGGGAAACACATTTAAAGTTGTTTTTCAATTAATCCGCATGGCAAGCGTGACGGTAACAGCAAATCTTCTTTACAACTGGAAAAAACCATGTCTAGCAGTGGCTTTCTACAGGCTGTTTAAGAATTTTTTTACATAATATCGCCGTGCTGCAGCTTTTATGGCTGCAGCACGAACGAGTCAGCTAAATCGAACAACCACGGCGTTTCCACAAAATACGAGCGTAAAATAGAAACATAAGGGGGCGTTCAAGTATAACGTAACGCAATTTGGGGAGAAGGGTGGTCTTGTAAAACGTTACGATGCGTTACAAGGCTGGAGTTCGAACAACGAGTTACGTAACATTGGTTTTTTTTTATTTAAATAAAAACTAGGGAATTAAATTCTCCCAAGTTTGCAACTCTTTTTGATTATGTTAATGTTTTATGGGGAATCCCTTGATTATATTGTATATCATTTATATTTTGTTCTCCAAAATTAGCTACCCTCTTCGTTTATGTTTTACGGAGTATCCCTCGACTGTATTTTACGTCATTTTTATCTTGTTTTCGTTATCAGTATCCGTTAGTGTTAACGTAGAAGCACATTGCAGAATGTAGAAAGCCTGAAGATAGCTTGCAGGATCTAGCAGAACCTGATCTGGCGTGGTATAGCGCTCATGTCCGTGAATCGCAATATTTCTTGCAAGTGATTAAATTTGCGGACGAATCCTGCTGTTCCTGCTCGAGGAATGCAATCAAATCTGACTTTCCATATATTTTCCTGCTGCCACCCTAAAAATATACGAATGTATTGCGACTTAGAAATCTTTTGTTTTATTAATTATTACGCGATTAAAACGATAATGAAGGTATTTTAGCGACTTTCTTACTACTTTATGCAGCATAATTGTGACTTTAAGGTAAAAATAGCACTTGGGTGTTATATTATGCTGTTTTTTTTCACATGGTGAATGTGGAGAATCGAAACCATGGAGATATGTTATGTCATTCGTTTATGGCGACAAACCACCAACTCTTGAAGCATTGGAAGCCAATATTCAAACAACCAGTGAAAAATTTGACTGATCTGATGGACTATATAACTTGTAGCAGACATATGCCTGAAAAAGTATTTGAAAAATATATGCCATGAACTTATCTACCAGATTATAATACTAAAAAAATCTCAAGTTCTTAAGAAAAGAAATTTCAGTTTCCATTATACAAAAAAGATCCTAATTTATTCAAAAAGATATAGATATGAAATCCTGAGTTAAAATACTACATGCTCTTTTTTATAATAGTTAGACCAAACTATAAGTACAAGTTCATTTAATCATGAATATCTATGTAATATAAATAAAAATTCTAAAAGCAGTACCTATCAAGAGTCATTATTTCTGTTGCGATACTTCTGGATTTCCACTTTTACTTCTCTTTGAAAAGTTTATATTTAAACTAGTTTTTCCACACCTTCCTGCATCAGTTATAATTATAATTTGTTTTTGTTTTTTCTTACTGTTAAGCCAATGATGCAAATAAAATATTATTTATTTTATATATAGTATCGTAGTTTCACAATTCATTGCCTCGTAGGATTCCTCTTTAAAATGCCTGTATCTAGAAAATAACTAATGGAGTCCAATGTAATTAAAAACATAGTCAACAGCATGACACAACTGTGCCCTATGCCATGTAATCTGTGGTGGCCAGTTAAAGTTATTCGGCAATTTTTTTAAAAATTCCTTTTATATATTTTGCTTAGTTTTAAATTTGTAAGCGTATCTATAAAATGCCGGTTGGATTTCATGACTAGTTGGAATTGAAGGTATATTGAAAAACCCTCCCACTCGTTTGTGCCGTATAAAGTTCAGTGTAGGTTCAGAGCGTGAAAGATTCCAATCAAGTTGACTAGTGAAGGCATTCTACGCGTGCTAATACAGAGTCATTGTTCTGTCCGTTGTGGTGATTCTTCTGATGCAGGCAAGAACAAAAAATGGTGTTGCTGAGAGGCTGTGCTGTGTTACATTGAGATGGATGGGGTTGCTGTTGGTTTGCATACTATAGTATTATCATTTAATTATGTCCTTCACATTACACCAGTGTGTAATTGCGATGGGGACATACTGAAGTGTGGTCGAACTGTAATTACTCTATACTGAACGTATAGTGCTTAACGCTGTCCGTATTAGATAATGATTGATTGCGCAAGCAAGTGAGCAGGTTGATCATTAGCTCTCACACTTTTACCATTTAAACGCTATCCTGTTATTTACCACAGAATAGTATTATCCTGTTGTGCTTTCCGACATCAGAAGTGAGAAAAAGTTCTTCTTATCGACCACATATAATCTTCGAATAGCGTAAGGGTTCTCAGGTTTGTGAAGGACTATGATGATTCTGAAGACTGAGTTTATAGTTACCGATATGGCGATTTCTACCCGTTCCTCAGAAAAAGGGTCTTGACAGACGGCCACATTGATGGCCTGAATTTATATTTATGATATTTATGATGAATTTATATTTATGATAAATAATTGATTAATATAATAAATATTTATTATATTAAAAAAAACATATAATTCTAATTAAAAATGAATATATTATTAAATAAAAAATTCATAAATTTTCTGTTATTATTAATGCTGCTAATATTCAACCTAAATTATTGATAGATGAAAATGATATTAATTTTCGTAATGACGTTTGATTAATACCTCCAATTGTTCCTACAATAACATTAAAAATTATAATAATTATTAAAAAATTATAATTTATATAATAAGATAATAAAATTATTGGGGAAATTTTTTGTCATGTTATTAAAATAAAACAATTAAATCAAGATAAACCTTCAATAATATTAGGAAATCAAAAATGAAAGGGGGTTGATCCTATTTTTATTAATATGGAGGAATTAATTAAAATAGAAATTAAATTATTGATTTCAAAATTTTTTAATACAATTATTTTTAATAGAATTGAAAATAAAAAATTAATAGATGCAATTGATTGAGTTAAGAAGTATTTTAAAGCTGCTTCTGACGATAAAAGATTTTTAGAATTGGAAATTAGGGGGATAAATCTTAATAAGTTGATTTCTAATCCAATTCAACATCCTAATCAAGAATTAGCTGAGACAGAAATTAAGGTTCTAAAAAAAAGAATAAAATAAAAAAATATTTTATTTGAATTTAAATTAAAAAAAATCTAAAATAGGGGGTTAGTTTTGTTATTTAAATTCAATAAATATATTTTAGTGTAAGATGCACAATAGTTTTTGATACTATTAGATATAGTTTAATTCTATAAAATATAATAAAGGTAGAAATCTACTTAATTTATCCTATCAGAATAATCCTTTAATCAGGCACTTTATTTTTTAAAAAAAAGGGGTTTCCTTTATATTTGGGGTATGAACCCAAAAGCTTAAATTTAGCTTATTTTTAATTTTTTTTTATTTTATATATAAAAAAAATTAAAAATGGTTTAATAAAAAATTAAATGAAAATTATCTTAATTTGATATAGTATATATATATATATATATATATATATATATATATATATATATATATATATATATATATATATTAAATATTTAATATATTAAAATTATATATTAATATATTAAATATACTTATATAATTATTAATTATATTAATTTAATATAATTTATTTGAATTATAAAAATTTAAATAGCAATTTAGGTATTTAATTCAATATTATAAAGAAAAAAAAAGAGAAATTATTCAATGTTTAATAATTGATATTAAATATTTTATATACTTATTTTTCTTATATATTAAATATTTAATATACATATAATTATATATTAATATATTTATAAATTATATATATATATATATATATATATATATATATATATATATATATATATATATATATATATATATATATATATATATATATATATATTTATAAATATATTAGAGGTAAATCGACGGATTCATCTCGGCTGGGCAGCGTTCGGGAAATTACGACATATCTTCTCGTCAGGTATACCTCAATCTCTAAAAACTAGATTGTACAACCAGTGCGTGTTGCCAGTGATGACTTACGGATCTGAGACGTGGTCCTTCACTGCTGGCCGTATGAGGATGCTCAAGGTCGCTCAGCGAGCTATGGAGAGGGCTATGCTCGGAGTTTCTCTGCGTGATAGACTCAGAAATGAGGATATCCGCAGTAAAACCAGAGTGACCGACATAGCCCAACGGATTAGTAAGCTGAAGTGGCAATGGGAAGGCCATATAGCTCGAAGAGCCGATAACCGATGGGGAAGAAAGGTTCTCGAGTGGCAGCCTCGTACCGGTAGGCGTAGTGTAGGGCGACCCCCCACTAGATGGAGTGACGACCTGGTAAGATATGCAGGAAGTCGATGGATGCAGGTGGCTCAGGACCGTGCTTTGTGGCATTGCTTGGGGGAGGCCTATGTTCAGCAGTGGACTTGTGAAGGGCTGTAATGATGATGATGATGATATATATTTATGTATTTTTATATTGATATTAGTATAAAAAATGATATTTTGAATTTATATTTATATTATTTAATAAATATATTAATATAAAAAAAAAATCTATATAAGAAAATTACATATATAAATAAATTTTTATGATTTGAAAAATTTAATTTAAATTTATTTTACATGTAAATTTTAGTGTTAATTTTTAATTATTTTAATAATAATTATTAATATTTGCAGTAATTAGAATTAAAAATTTAAGAAATTAAGATTTAGTAATATTTTAATTATTAACAAATTTTGTGCCAGCAGTTGCGGTTATACAAAAAATAATTTAAATTTTATCGGTATATAATAAATAATTTTTATTTAAATTAAATATTAAATTATTAAGTGAAAATTTAATTTAATTAAAATTTATATTAATTTTATGATTTATTAAATTTTATAAAAAACTAGGATTAGATACCCTATTATTAAAAATTAAATTTATAATACTAAAATAGTAGATAATAATTTATTGAAACTTAAATAATTTGGCGGTATTTTAGTTCATTTAGAGGAATCTGTTTAATAATTGATAATCCACGAATAAATTTACTTAATTTATTATTTTGTATATCGTTGTTAAAAAATATTTTTTAATAAAAATAATATTTAAAAATTTTTATATAAAATTAATTCAGATCAAGATGCAGATTATAATTAAGAATATAATGGATTACAATAAATAAATTTAAATGAATAATATTTTTTAATAAATATTTGAAGGTGGATTTAAATGTAATTTTAATTAATTTATTAAAATGATTATATATTAAAATATGTACATATTGCCCGTCGCTTTCATTAATAAATTGGAATAAGTCGTAACAAAGTAGAGGTACTGGAAAGTGTTTCTAGAAAGAACAAATTAGAGCTTGATAAAAGTATTTCATTTACATTGAAAAGATATTATATTATAATTAATTTGAGGGGGATAAATTAATAAAGTATAAATAATAAAAAAATTTTTAATATTAAAATATTTTAATGGGGGTTAAAGTATATTTAATAGAAAAAATAAAAAAATTTATAGAAAATTAGTATTGTAAAAGAAATTTGAAATAAATTGAAAATAAATTTATTTGAAAGTAAATTTAATTTATTGTATCTTGTGTATCAGAGTTTATTAATAATAATTTTTTATTTAAAAATTTTCTCGAATTTAAAAGAGATAATTAATTATTAAAGTTAATGTTGTATAATTATTTTAAATAATTAATTGGAAATGAGATGTTAATCGTTTTTAAATATATCTAGTTTTTTTAGAAAAAAATTTAATTTTAAATTTTAAAAAAAAATATAATTTTAATTAATTAAAATTATATTTTTAAAATTAAATATTTTAAGGGATAAGCTTTAAAATAAATTTTTATAATAAATTTTTATAATAATTAAAATTTTTAAAATTTATATTGTTTATAAATTATAATTTTTTATAAATAATTTTAATTAAATTAAAATTTCAAAATTTATTTAATTTTTTATTAAAAAATATTTTTTAACAATTTAAATTTAGATATAATGATAAAATTAGTATATAAATAAATAAATGTAATTTATTATTTGATAATTTAATAAAAGGAATTCGGCAAAAATTTATATTCACTTGTTTATCAAAAACATGTCTTTTTGATTAATAATTTAAAGTCTAATCTGCCCACTGATAATATATTAAAGGGCTGCAGTATTTTGACTGTACAAAGGTAGCATAATCATTAGTCTCTTAATTGGTGACTTGTATGAAGGATTTGATGAAATATATACTGTCTCTTTTTAATTTATAAAATTTAATTTTTTAGTTAAAAAGCTAAAATTTATTTAAAAGACGAGAAGACCCTATAGATTTTTATATTTATATAAATTAAAATTTTTTATAAGATTTAAAATTTCAATTTATATAAATATTTTGTTGGGGTGATAAAAAAATTAAAATAACTTTTTTTATAATTTTACATTAATAAATGAGTAAATGATCCGTAATTTACGATTATAAGATAAAATTACCTTAGGGATAACAGCGTAATTTTTTTTTTTAGTTCAAATAAGAAAAAAAGTTTGCGACCTCGATGTTGGATTAAGATAAAATTTAAATGCAAAAGTTTAAAATTTTTGATCTGTTCGATCATTAAAATCTTACATGATCTGAGTTCAAACCGGTGTAAGCCAGGTTGGTTTCTATCTTTAGATTAATAAAATATTTTAGTACGAAAGGATCAAATATTTAAAATAGTTTTATTTAGAAGAATTTTAATAATAGTAGATATTTTTAAATATGACTATTTTGGCAGAAAAAATGTAATGATTTTAGAAATCATAAATATATAATTTGATTATATATGTAGTAAATGATATTAAAAGATATAATAATAATAATTTTAGGAATATTAATTTTAATTTTGGGGGTATTAATTGGGGTTGCTTTTCTTACATTATTAGAACGTAAAGTTTTAGGTTATATTCAAATTCGAAAAGGTCCTAATAAAGTTGGATATATAGGAATTTTACAACCTTTTTCTGATGCTATTAAATTATTTACTAAAGAACAAGTTTTTCCTATATACTCTAATTATATTTCTTATTATTTTTCTCCTATTATTAGTTTTATTTTATCTTTAATAGTATGGATATTAATTCCTTATTATTTTAATATAATTAGATTTAATTTAGGAGTTTTATTTTTTTATGCTGTACAAGAATGGGAGTTTATACTGTTATGGTTGCAGGATGATCTTCAAATTCTAATTATTCTTTATTAGGGGGACTACGAGCTGTTGCTCAAACGATTTCATATGAAGTAAGATTAGCTTTAATTATATTATCAAGAATTATGTTAATTATGGATTTTAATATAATAAAATTTTTTATTTATCAGGATTTAATTTGATTTTTATTTTTAATATTACCTTTAAGAATAAGTTGAATTTCTTCAAAATTAGCTGAAACTAATCGAACTCCTTTTGATTTTGCAGAAGGGGAAAGAGAATTAGTTTCAGGATTTAATATTGAATATAGAAGAGGGGGATTTGCTTTAATTTTTTTAGCTGAATATTCAAGAATTTTATTTATAAGAATATTATTTGTTTTATTATATTTAGGGGGATATAATATATCTTTATTTTTTTATTTAAAATTAATTTTTATTTCATTTTTATTTATTTGAGTTCGTGGAACATTACCTCGTTATCGATATGATAAATTAATATATTTATCTTGAAAAAGATATTTACCTATTTCCTTAAATTATTTATTATTTTTTGTAGGGTTAAAAATATTTTTAAGTTAGTTATTAATTTTAGTATAAATTAATAGAATAAAATTATTCTTTCATAAGTTTTCAAAACAAATGCTTTAACAAGCTCATTAATTATTAATTGAAAATTAAATTATCTCAAATTTTATTAATAATAGGATTAATTAGAAAATAAGAAAAGTATAAAATAGTAAGTAATTGACCAGTAATAATATAGGGGTCTTCGACAGGACGAGCTCCAATTCAAGTTAATAAAATAATAATAGATACTATAGATCAAAATAATATTTGATTAATAGGATAAAATTGAATTCCTTGAATTTTTTTATTAAAGGTTAAAGGAAGAATAATTAAAATTAAAATAGATATAACTAAAGCAATAACTCCTCCTAATTTATTAGGGATAGATCGTAAAATTGCATAAGCAAATAAAAAATATCATTCAGGTTGAATATGAATTGGAGTTACTAAAGGATTAGCAGGAATAAAATTATCAGGATCTCCTAAAAGATAAGGATTAGTTAATGTTAATATAATTAATAATATTAATAGGATAATAAATCCAATTAGATCTTTAAAAGTAAAAAATGGATGGAAAGGAATTTTATCTAAATTTCTATTAATTCCTAAAGGATTATTAGAGCCTGTTTGATGTAAGAATAATAGATGAATTATAGTTAATATTAAAATAATAAATGGAAATAAGAAATGAAATGAATAAAATCGAGTTAAAGTAGCATTATCAACAGCAAATCCCCCTCAAATTCAATTTACTAATATTATTCCTAAATAAGGAATAGCAGATAAAAGATTAGTAATAACTGTAGCCCCTCAAAATGATATTTGTCCTCAAGGTAAAACATATCCTATAAATGCTGTAGCCATTAAAATAAATAGAATAATGACTCCTACTATTCAAGTATATTTTAAATTAAATGATTCATAATAAATTCCTCGTCCAATATGTAAATAAATACAAATAAAAAAAAATGAGGCTCCATTAGCATGTAAAGTTCGGATTAATCATCCATAATTAACATTTCGACAAATATAATTTACTCTATAAAAAGCTAATTCAATATTAGCAGTATAATATATAGTTAAAAATAGTCCAGTTAAAATTTGAATGATTAAACATAATGCTAATAATGATCCAAAATTTCATCATAATGAAATATTAGATGGAGAAGGTAAATCAATTAATGATCCATTAATAATTTTAAATAATGGATGAGTTTTTCGTAAAGGTAAAAATTTATTTATCATTAGTATTAAATTAATAATTAATTTGATAGACGTAAAGGGCCAAAAAAGATATTTGTAATATTAACTACTGCTACTAAAGTAATAAATAAGTAAATGATTAATATTATTATTATTAAGTGAGTATAATTGTTATATAATTTAGATAAATTGATTTTATTTTCATTATTAAAAAAAATAAATAAATTTTTAAGATTAATTATTTCATAATTATTAATAAAATTTAATCAATTTATATTATATATGTATACATAACTTAATAATATTGATAATAAAAAAATAAAAATTAAAGTTATCTTTCTAAAAAAATTATTGTAAAATATTTCATTAGAGGCAATTCTTGATACATAAATAAATAGTACTAATAATCCTCCTAAGAATACTAAAAATAAAATATATGAAAATCAATATGTATTAATTAATATTCCAGATAATAAACAAATTAGTAAAGTTTGAAGTAAAATTAATAATCCTATAGATAAGGGATGATTAAAAAAAATATTATAATAGAGAATATTATAATTAATAAAGTAAAAATATTTTTAAGATTTCAAAGAATAGTTTATAAAAATAATAATTTTGGAGATTATTGATAAAGAATTTCTTTTTCTTTGAAGTTTTTAAAGTATTATACTTGTCTTTGATTTACAAGACCAATGTTTTGATTTAAACTATAAAAACAAATGATAATTTTAAATATATGATTTATTATAATAATAAATAATAAATCATTTATTCATCAAGTAACACAGACTCATATGGGTATAATTATATCACCAGTCACATTACAAAAATTACATTACATTAGGTTCATTAAATTAAATTGAAATCAAAATAAAAATTAAAATAATCAAATTAAAATCTCAATCAATATATCATAAATCAATGTTAAATCATAAATCAATGTTAAAGTAATTAAAAAAAAAAACAATAAACACTCACAATAAATACCTAATCTTCCCTGCACATGTCATATTAATTCCTACTGTGCACAATGTGTAGGCCACAACAATGGTTGATGTAGGGGCAATCCAGTCTACTTGCTATCGCGGTCAGCATGCTGTTGTGGCTCCCCCGCACTCGCCGTACCAGTGACGCTGCTCGCTTGCGCATTGTAGTGTGAAAACAGTCCACACGAGCACACGCGAACATCGTCGATGCACTACAGTACCGGGGGAGCCCCACCAACATCCTGAACGCGTTATTAAACTGGACGCGTAGGGCACCGTACGATATTTGCGCATAGTCAGTCCACAGGCTGCAGCTGTAAAAGGAAGTGCAATAAGCTTTGAAAAGAGTTACTTTCACTCCCTCCGAACACCGTGCAAACCTCCGGACCACCATGTTCGCTCTGACCGACAGCGCCCTCCGCTCCCGCTCAATGTCAGCATCGTCTCTCAGTGTGGGGGTGACAATATGGCCTAAGTATTTAAACTCATATACTCTCTTTAACGTTATTCCATTAAGAGAAGGCATCTCCGTCACCTTATTAGAACCACTCTGAAAGACCATACACTGGCTCTTTTTACAATTATAAATCAGCCCCTGACCAGCTGCATAATCCTCACACGTTCTCAGAAGCTTTCTGAGTCCACAGACCGAGGCGCTCAGCAGAACCATGTCGTCCGCGTAACTAATGTTATTGAAACAAACGCCATCTATATGACAACCGACATGTTGCTTGCTGAGCGCCTCAATCAGTTCATTAACGTACAGGTTGAATAAAGAAGGAGAGCTCAACCCACCCTGCCTCACACCACACTCCAGCCTGTATTGGTCTGACATAGTGCCCGCCCACTTCACGCTGTTACTTTGGTTCCCGTACCAAAACTTGAAAATGTGTACTAGTTCATCCGGTATATGGGCTTCCTTCATCTTCCTCCATAGTATGTCATAAGACACAAGGTCGAATGCCTTCGAAAGGTCAAGGAAACAAGCGTAAACAGGTGTTTTTCTTGTAGTGTAGTATTTGACAGCACTCTTCAAACACAATATAGCAGATTCAGTGGACAGCCCCGAACGAAACCCAAACTGACTGTCCTTTAACTGTATGTGTTGATTTAAATGTGTATTTAGAATGCTGTCAAACACTTTTGCTATTATAGTTGCCAGGGATATAGGTCTATAATTAGATATGTCTGACAAATCTCCCGCCCTATTTTTCACCACTGGTACCACAACAGTTTTCATCATATCCGCGGGCAGGTAAGAGTGAGATATGCAAAGATTGTACAACATGGACAACACCCTAGATATATGAGGCCCAGCGTGATGTACATGTTCCACACTCAACCCATCATGCCCAGGGGATTTACCCTTTGAGATAGATTGTATTGCATTCATCACATCTTTAGTTTTTATTCGGGTATTTAGATACTCCCCGCTCACCCCTCCTGAAGCCTGTGATATTGACGGTCCCAGAGGTGATTTGACAATAAAATTGTTTTTAAATTTATCAGCTATACCCTTGAGGTCATTTGTTCCATCCACAGTCACAGGAAAACCAGGCCGACTCCTCAGATGGTTAGTATTTTTCCAGAAACCTGTGAAGTCCTTTTTGCAATGTTTGGAGGCAAGTATGTCCATTTTTATCTGGTCTTGGTGGTTTTGACACCACCTAATACGTGATTTAAATATTTTCTTACATTCATACATCTTTTTGTATACATCTCCTGTGGTAGGACGCCCACACAGCAACCACTCCTGAAGACTCGCCCTGGCCCTCCTGTGACTGTCACTGACATGTTTATTCTAGCCAGCAATATATTTAGCGCGGCAATCCCGCTTACTCTGCTCCCGCTCGCCCCCCCGGCCCTCCGCGGCGGCTTGTGATAAGGCGAGCACGATGTCAGAGTACAATTTATCGACGATAACTAGGTGTTTTGGGTCATTGCAATATTTATCCGCACATTTTACAAATTCAGACGGAAAATCTATCAACCTAAGACGTTTATGACATTCAGTTCTATAAAAAGAAATTTGGTCTGATGTTCTTTCCCCCCAAACCAATTTATTAACAGTATTAATAGGAGTAATTTTAATAGGAGTCAGGCATCCCAAATTACATCACAAATAACAGGAAAATGATCCGACCATAGTATGTCATACTTGACATACACACTGCCCACAGAGGACTCCGCTGATTGCGACAACACACAATGATCCAACCAACGCTTTGACCCACTAGCTGGATCCATGTAGGTAAAAGTATCAGAAGTCAATCCCAACATTTTTATATCTACAGGTACCCATGCAAACTCATTACATATACTTTTTAGTTCCTTAAAAAATAATTCATTCGGATGAGCGTTAAAATCCCCTAACACGTAAATAGGTTCATTACTATATTCATTACTGATAGCACTTACAGTTCCCAAGCAGTCCGTGAATACAGGCAGGTTGACTAATTTATTGACCGGCATGTACACAGACACCACAATAAACGGACTCACTGTCGTGACGACACGTATAGCACTCACTCTCGGATTATCGCAACTTATTACCGTAACACTAGGAAACACAGTGGTATTCCACAGCAGCGCTGTCCCTCCGTACGGTCTTCCGCGTAATAACCCTGCTGCCGTATCCACAGCCGACGTCCCGGTGCTGCTGAATCTGCTGTCTATGCTACTTAAAAATGCCATCAGCCACGTCTCCTGCAGCGCTATCACCACGCACTCATCACATAATTGACAGACATCGCTGACCGCCCTCTTGACGTTTTTACAATTATAAGTAGCAAACTTGTAGGTCGTACTATCCATTCCTAGAGGTCAAAGGGCCGCCTGCTGACTTCACTGTGTCAGCTCGTCTATTTTTAAAATGCACAAATCGCCTAAATATTATCCCCTCCGGCCATATTTTCTCATCTAAAAATATAGAAACTTTCGACTCCGGCACCAGGAATTTATAGGCTTTATGATTTATTGCTTTCTTCATATTTATTTTCTCCAATGTCACTCTTACTTGTGTTTTCGCCCTTATGTAATCAACAATGTCAGACTCCACGGTATCAAGGTGTACATTGGTTATGAAAATAGGCATGTTCTTATCAGCGGCTTTAAACGATGAAACAGACGCTTCTGCTTTTCCTTTTTCGCCCAAATACCTATATCTCAGCTTAGTCTTACGCTTATTTACCATTTGCCAGTCATTAATCACTTTGTTTTCATGACAGGATTGAATATTCGACGTCTCTTGACCTGTCCGCCTTAGGTTAGATGCGGGCGCAGATAATATTTGTGTAGACGTACTTGGGCCAGCACTTGGAGGTAACGGTGAAACTCGAACCTCCTCTATGCACTCACAGCTGCACGCCACCGCCATTCGCTCCACCTTGCCTGGTGCAGGCACCACCGCCGTATTCGATGCATGCTTATTGCCCATCTCAGGAGATAATGTCGTGCATACTATGACGTCATTATTACAATTTATTACATCGTTTTCACAGTTGCTTTGCACACTATTACGTAACTGTTGTAAGTCGTCTCCGTCCGATGTGTTATTATGGCTCAAAGTTAACCCAATAGGGCCGCTATCGACATTCCAAGCACCACCGCTTCTCATGTTTACATACTTGGCAGGAGTTAATGGCGGTGGTAGCGATTCGTACTTTAAGTTATGCACGTAAGATCGCAAATCTTCAATTTGTTTTACAGTAGCGTAGGTGTTTTTAACCTCTTCGATCTCCGCATTAAGTCGTGTCAAATCTTTCAATAGTTTCGTGCAATCGAGATGGTCAAATAAAATAGGGGGTAATTTCTCGAGTTCCCTAGCCACAAAAATTGGAATTTTTTCTGGATCTACACTTTTAAGCACGCAAATGATATCATCCAAGTCTCTTTCTTCTTTTCCTTTCCTTTTTCTTGTAATTTTACGCTGATCCTTGGGTAGCGATTCAAATAATAACGTTTTCGATTTGCTTATTTCACTGCTAGTAAACGCGCTAACACATATTCGTTTCAATGATTCCTCGTCAATAACAGATAATTTATTATGAACATAAGCGAGTAGCTCATCGATCACAATATTACAGGCGACACATTTTATAGTATTCGCCATTGTGCAACGACGCACAGAGCGCGGTAACAACTCAAACACAGCCGACCTTTACCGCGGCGTGCGAGTGACTTGAATTGACTTTTGTTTTTATTATATTTTTTTGTGGAAATATAATTTTTGTTTCAAAACATAAACATTTATTAATTGTTTTATTAAGATTAGAATTTATTGTATTAAGAGTATTTTTTTTAATAATAATTTATTTAAATTATATTGAATATGAAATATATATATTAATAATTTTTTTATTATTTACTGTTTGTGAAGGAGCATTAGGATTATCTATTTTAGTTTCAATAATTCGTACTCATGGTAATGATTATTTTAAAAGATTTAATTTATTATAATGATAAAATTTTTAATAATATTAATTTTTATAACTCCTTTATGTTTTATAAAAAATATATTTTGATTGGTTCAAATAATATTAATATTAATTATATTTATTTTTATAAATTTAAATTTAAATATTAATAATTTTTGTAATTTAAGATATATAATGGGTTGTGATTTAATTTCTTTTGGGCTAATTTTATTAAGAATTTGAATTTGTATATTAATAATTATAGCAAGAGAATCATTATATAAAAATAATTTTTATATTAATTTTTTTTTATTAAATATTATTATTTTATTAATTATATTATATTTAACATTTAGAGTATTAAATTTATTTATATTTTATTTATTTTTTGAGGGGAGATTAATTCCAACTTTAATATTAATTGTTGGTTGAGGGTATCAACCTGAACGTATTCAAGCTGGTATATACCTATTATTTTATACATTATTTGCTTCTTTACCAATATTAATAGGAATTTTTTTTATTTTTGATTATTTAAATTATTTAACTATTTATTTCATAAAGTTTTTTAATATAAATTTATATTTATTATATATATCAATAATTTTAGCTTTTTTAGTAAAAATGCCTATATATTTTGTACATTTATGATTACCTAAAGCTCATGTTGAAGCTCCGGTATCTGGTTCAATAATTTTAGCAGGAATTATATTAAAATTAGGGGGATATGGGTTATTACGAATTTTAATTCTTTTTCAAAATATTGGTATAAAAATAAATTTTATTTGAATTATTATTAGATTATTAGGGGGTTTATATATTAGATTAAATTGTTTTTGTCAAGTAGATATAAAGTCTTTAATTGCTTACTCATCTGTTGCTCATATAAGATTAGTAATTGGGGGAATTATAACAATAAATTATTGAGGTTATTTAGGTTCTTATATTATGATAATTGGTCATGGATTATGTTCATCTGGTATATTTTGTTTAGCAAATATTAATTATGAACGTTTACATAGTCGTAGATTATTTATGAATAAAGGTATAATAAATTTTATACCTTCAATAAGTTTATGATGATTTTTATTAATATCTTCTAATATAGCAGCTCCACCTTCCATAAATTTAATAGGAGAAATTAGTTTAATTAATAGATTAGTAAGTTGATCTTGATTATCAATAATTATATTAATTTTAATATCTTTTTTAGTGCTGGGTATAGATTATATTTATATTCATATACTCAACATGGAAAATATAATTTAAGAATTTATAGATTTTATACTGGTGTTTCTCGTGAATATTTAATATTAATTTTACATTGATTACCTTTAAACATATTGATTTTAAAAATTGAATGTTTTATAATCTGATTTTAATTTAAATAATTTAATAAAAATATTGATTTGTGGAGTCAAAAATATGAGTAATCATTTTAAATTATTAAAAATTATTCAATTTGTTTTATTAGATTTTTTTTTATTTTTTTTTAGAATAATAAATTTTTTTTTATAATTTATTTTATTATGGAAAATTTAGTTTTATTTTTAGAGTGAGAAATTATTTCTTTTAATTCGATAAATATTGTTATATCAATTATTTTGGATTGAATATCTTTATTATTTATAATATTTGTTTTAATAATCTCATCTTCAGTTATTTATTATAGAAAAAGATATATAAGATCTGAAATAAATTTGAATCGATTTATTATTTTAGTATTATTATTTGTTTTTTCAATAATTTTATTAATTATTAGTCCTAATATAATTAGAATTTTTTTAGGTTGAGATGGATTAGGTTTAGTTTCTTATTGTTTAGTAATTTATTACCAAAATATTAAATCTTATAATGCTGGTATATTAACTGCTTTATCTAATCGGATTGGGGATGTTATAATTTTAATGGTAATTTCTTGAATAATAAATTATGGAAGATGAAATTATATTTTTTATTTAAATTTTATAAATAATGATTATTCAATAAAAATTATTGGGATTTTAGTAATTATTGCTGCTATAACTAAAAGAGCTCAAATTCCTTTTAGTTCTTGATTACCTGCTGCTATAGCAGCTCCTACACCTGTTTCAGCTTTAGTTCATTCTTCTACATTAGTAACTGCTGGGGTTTATTTATTAATTCGATTTAATATATTATTAATTGATATATTTTTTTTTAAATTATTATTATTATTATCTGGATTAACAATATTTATAGCTGGAATTTCAGCTAATTATGAATTTGATTTAAAAAAAATTATTGCATTATCTACTTTAAGACAATTAGGGTTAATAATAAGAATTTTAAGAATGGGATTACCAGAATTAGCTTTTTTTCATTTATTAACTCATGCTATATTTAAGGCTTTATTATTTATATGTGCTGGGGTAATTATTCATATAATAAATGATAATCAAGATATTCGTTATATAGGGGTACACGGTAATAATATGAGGGTCACTTTTTTGCTTTAGAGGTATGGAACCCTAAAAACCAATAACCACCTTGGTATTGTCTGTGTCTGTATAAAAAAACATTATACAAAATATTATATAGATAATAATATAAAAAACTAATAAGCATAAGAATATGAATGGAAGTATTTTTTTCGATATTATCTTTCGTATCGAAAACGTTTACTTCAATATAAGTTTAAAATACTTTAGTATGGTATTCATTATAAGTACATTAATATAATATTGAGTTTTATCTTATTTTCCACTCTTCAGTAAATAAAAATGATTTGCAATAACCGCTTTGTCTTCAAAAGTATGCCTGAAATGAAATCTGGATAAATAATAAGATATTAACCTTTCCCTTACTGCGGCCGCCATATAACAAAAAAACAGCTTTGTAACGGCGGCCTCTGTCATCACCTCAGCTGGCGGCACTTGTTTAAAATATTTATGTTTCTCACGACCTTTCATTTATGTTTAAAGAGGTTTTAGTTACAGTTATTTAAAGCCGATAAGATTTTCGATAAGTAGAAACAATAACCATAACATTTAAATGTTTATTTTATTATGTACAGCTCTTTGTTTCTAACGGATCTTTATAAAGTGTACTTACTGACAATAAATTTTGTTTTATGAATGAAATATCGTAAGTTTTTATTTTACTTTTATGTCCTTACAATCAATAAAACATATTCTTCCTAAATGAATCAAAATTATGCATGTAATAATTATAATAATTCTAATTTTTCACTTGCAAACATTTGCAAAAAAATTCGACAATAGACAGTTTGCGCGCGCTTTGTAACCTAATTTTCAAAACCTTTTTGTGTATATATTATAGTGTCTTCCTTTATTTTTCTTATACAATCATATAGATATAACATTTAGCAATTCCTAGTAAAAGTATTTACCATGGTATTCGAATAAGAAATATACTATTATTATCTTATTAGAAATCTTGATCGTTATGAATTGTTCGCGTAGAGGTTTTTTGTTTCTACTTTTTTATTAATTGAAACATAAAAAGTTACTGTTGTTGTAACTTAGATCATTCAAAAACATTACGTAGTAAAGATAAATAACATTACTTACAGTTTTTTTGAAAGAAAATCCAACTAAAATCACAATCACAAAACTTCAACGATTACGCAACCCACCGTACCGGCATGCAAAAGCGAATGGCTGTTATATTTGATGATGTCTATATAACCGAGTGAATATAATGCTACAGAATATTCTTTAGTTCGTTCAGAATCGAATGAAATAGTGTTCAATCGAAAATATACTGTATTTTTATATCAATTAATGACGAAAATAGCAGCACGTAATGCGGACATGTATACATGTCCTCGGTACTTAGCGGTCACAAAACTTGGACCTGTCAACATGTCCTCGGTACCTTAGGGGTAAAACAAACTTATCACAGAATAGCGAATAGGGATATTTTTTTACAAAAAAAAAATCACTTTTAAAAAACTACTTATCTAAAAAAAAAAAAAATTCACCCTCAATAAGTTTGTCCTCCATATATACAAGAAAACCGGCCAAGAGCGTGTCGGGCCACGCTCAGTGTAGGGTACCGTAGTTTCCCGTCCGTCACAATAAGTGTTCCCACTTATGAGTTTAAAGGTGGTTATCCATTATGTTCGCGCTCCGCGCTCCTGCAACTGCTCCCGGTAGTGGGTACTGTTGTTTCCAGCCAAGTTCAAAATGATTTTCCTAGAAAGTCCTTATAAAGTTCTACTTTTCAGATTTTTTTCATATTTTATAAACATATGGTTCAAAAGTTAGAGGGGGGAGGGGACACATTGTTTTTTACTTTTGAAGCGATTATTTTCGAAATTATTGACATTATCAAAAAATGATTGTAGTAAACCCCTATTCATTTTTAAATACCTTTCCAACAATATATCACACAACGTTAGGGTTGAAATTAAAAAAAAATCACTTCCCACTTTACATATAGGGGCTACCCTAATAAAACATACTTTTTCCAATTTTTATTTTACCACTTTGTCGGCGTGATTGATACACATATTGGTACCGAATTTCGGCTTTCTAGTGCTAACGGTCACAGAGAATAAGTGCGAACGGACAGACGGACAGACAGACATGGCGAAACTATAAGGGTTCCTAGTTGACTACGGAACCCTAAAAAAATAAAGCGGGGTTGTCACTCAACAATAAAAGTTAATAAAGTCAAAACTCACAAGATGTGGGAAACCAACTGAAAAAGTGTGGCTATTCCGAGGATATATACTTACGGCTGATGATGCATATATTTTCGGAAAGAGCTATCCAAGACGCTACGAGCGACACTTTCAATTTAAGCCGCATCCTCTTGGTTTGCGAAATCACCTACCCTGTGCTTTTCGGTTTTCCTCTAATAACTCGGGTGTCCTATATCCAAAAACTCCAAATTTTTGGAGGATGCTGTACTTCCAGATGGCGCACTAAAATCACTTAAAAAATAGCCGCTGGAAAAAATAACACTACTAGATGTGTCTCGTTATTACACAGACTTTGACACAAAGAACTCTGAAATCCGGTAACTTTTTACCACTTTTCGAATTTTTAACTGCGGGAGCGTCACAGTTTCGTGGCAATGGCCGCTTTGCTTCCTTGTACGATAGTTTTTTTTTATAGAAGAGGGGGCAAACGAGCATGCGGCTCACCTGATGTTAAGTGACTACCGCCGCCCATGAACAACCGCAACACCAGGGGAATTACAGGTGCGTTGCCGGCCCTTTAGAAAGGAGTAAGCTCTTTTCTTGAAGGTCCCTAAGTCCTAAGTAAATTATTCCACAGAGAAGTCGTATGCGGAAGAAAACGCCTAGTGAAACGTACAGTGGTGGACCGCCAAGCATCCAGATAGTGTGAATGGTATCGGGAGGTTTGCCGCGTAATACGTTCATGAAATATGGCGGCTGGGATTAATCCGAACATTTCCTCAGAGCACTCTTCGTGATAGATGCGATAAAATATGCAAAGAGATGCAACACCTCTTCGCAGCGCCAGTGAATCGAGCCGATCGGAAAGCACTCGGTCGTCAACGATTCGAGCCGCTCTGCGCTTGATGCGGTTAAGTGGAAGGAGCTGGTACTGGAAGCCCCAGCCCAGCAAAACCTCATATACTCACACCAAACCCACAAAAAACTAACATGCAAGATTTAGGAAACACAGACAAATATTTAACAGATACCTCATCATGCAGCTGGGTGTATTTGTTCTGTGCCGGGGTTATGTAGTAAATCTGAGCAGTGTCCTTTAAATAATAAAATTATGTTAATATTATGATTAAGTTATGTATTTGGCTAAAATGCAATTCAAGCATCCACTGTAATATGTGTAATTCACTACTTAATGTTTGAGTGGGATTTAGTCACGTCAAAAAGCGCGTTACGATTTTGTCATTTAATACCTATTAATATTAGTAGGTATCTAGTTAAATATGGGAATAGCTATTTATCTTTAGGATAGGTATATATTAATAGGTAAACGAAATTGCAGGACGACATAATCTAGTGAAAGTTATAAACGAGTGGTAAGTAGGTATACGATACATACCTGTACAGAATTACTTTGCATTGCATCACTGCTTTTTATTGAAGCAATGAAACGGTAATCACTTGTATTCTTATTTAATCTATCCATTTTAACACTGTTTTTCAATAAATTCACTTATATACAACAAAAATTATGGATAAGTAAACAAAATATTCTTCCGTAATTACGTTAAATGCGCTATGAGAACACCCACTGCCGCCCCACTCGTCCAAGAACCCACGAAAATAAGAAAGCAATAACGAATGAAACGCCAGAATCTGGCGCTTAATTTTAGAACGGATAAAATTAATTAAATACAATTTTAGGTTGATAATTCGACGCTGCGGTTTAAAAAACTGTTGAATCAAAAGGCAAAAATAAATTACCTTTATAGCGTACAGTAGTTTATAACCGCAACTTTGACGCATAGTTCTTTAATACAAAAATAATGTGTGCACAAATTCTAACAAAGTTCGAAATGTCGTTTGATTCAACCCCTTACTATAAGGCCGTAAGAGTGGTTTTTGAACACAAACATAGCGAAATATATGGATCTGCATTCACAACGTTTTTTTTTTCGATTTCACCGCTCAATTCGTTCTTACATAACGCAGTCCAATTTATATGTTCGTAAAAAATGAAGCATAAAACAATTTACGTTTTAAAAAAATACAAGTTATTGTTGTACACATCAGTCACCCAAGTGACTGCCAATGAACAACTGCAATACCAGAAGTAATGCTGTTATGTTTTGTTCTCACTATTCCTAAGCTATCTAAGATTTAACTCACGTACCATAATATTACACAGTTAAAATCTGTTGAGGATCGTTGTAGGCTTCGTTCGTTATAATATTTGATATTTAGTTTTGATTTTTTTAGCGGATAAGGGTGGCAAACGAGCACACGACCTGATGATAAGAGGTTGCTGTGGCCCATAGACATCTACATATATCCTATATTACGTATTAAAATGCAGATGTGTTATCATCCGTGAGAAATAAGATGGAATACCTTTTATCCAGTAAAAAAATTTCCGTTTCTCTACACTAACCATACAAAACACAGTAGTATTTTATGCTAATTTATGCTGTTATTAAATTGTGCTATTGTATAAATGTAATATCATATATATAGGTTTTTCGGATACGGCTAAAACCGATTTTAATCATATTTTTTAATAAAAAGGTATAAACTTCAGAGGTTATCCTACAAACATTTTTGGAAGAAGTTTTACCCATAAGGGAGAAAAATGAGAAAAGAAGTTTATAATATGAATATTTATTACAAATTCAAGTTGTTATTTTGAATTAATGATTTGCTTACTCCACTGAAGAGAGTAAAATAATTACATATGAATAAAAGTAAAACCGACTTCTAAAGAAATAATTTCTACATAGCTTCTCAAGTTGTGCTTTAAATTCTTCGATACGCTGTATTTCAAGCACCTACTTCAAAAACTATTATGTGGAAAATATTTTTTAAGTTTTGGAGTCGGTTTATACTTCTAAATTTTTTTTTGTAAATATTTACACAAAAATCAAATTTAAAATTCATCAGTTTGAAAATTGAAAGTGTGAGTAACCGAATCGAACCTTAACCTTCGTTTTATAATTGTTGCTTCTAGGGGGGTATTGTTACTTTGATTTTAGTAATAATAATATATATTTTGAATGATAAACGACACACATATTATATTACTATACTTATTATCGGAAAATGTAGTTTTTCTGCGCAATTGGTAATGGAATTAACATACATATTTTGTGTTCAGATCAAATAGAAAGTAAGAAAATGCACAACCACATTTCATATTATACATATTCCGCATGTGTAGTTAAAGGTATTCCGCATGTGTAAGGCCCCATAGCCTCCGGTAGATGTCGTTTCATTTCAAATATAATAGATGCAAAATACCCAATCCGGTGCTGTACAGTAGCATCAAAGCTGTCAAGTGTAGCGGTTGCGACAATATATTATATATTTGTGTGTATCCTTTTAAATATGTGTACCTTATGCATATATAATGTAAACGCTAATAAATAATTTACTCCTCATTTACCTTGATCATTCCTTTCTAAAAGAACAAATCAACACAAGCTTTAAAGAAATATTACACAAAAATTAAGGTATCAAAAGTGTATAATTAAGCTATTTAAAGAAAAATAATAATAGGTGAACACGTGTAGGTGAATACAACATATTGTGGACAAAGTTAATTTCCCAAAGGAGTAGTACATTAGACTACATTACATTCTCAGAAATGGGTGGATTGCAGTAAATTAGTCTTTGTGACATTTGTGTCAATACAAAACTTTGTTCATTTTTTTTAGTGTTTGTCATAGTCACATATTAAAATCAAATAGAAATACGAAATTATAAAGGAAACAATACGATTTAATAATATTTTATTGATATGGTTTTCTATTATGTATATCATTATAATGGCTAATAATTATTGTTATTAGTCTGTATACACATCTTCCACTTTATCCACTTTATTTACCCATTTCTGTAATATTTCATCAAACAATAATTAAACTTGATTGGAAACTTAAAAAAATATCAATTTTTTAGTAACAAAAAGTGACTTTTAAATCGAATCTCATCATCATCATCATTACAGCCTTTCACAAGTCCACTGCTGAACATAGGCCTCCCCCAAGTAATGCCATAAAGCACGGTCCTGAGCCACCTGCATCCATCGACTTCCTGCATGTCTTACCAGGTCGTCACTCCATCTAGTGGGGGGTCGCCCTACACTACGCCTACCGGTACAAGGCTGCCACTCGAGAACCTTTCTTCCCCATCGGTTATCGGTTCTTCGAGCTATATGGCCGGCCCATTGCCACTTCAGCTTACTAATCCGTTGGGCTATGTCGGTCACTCTGGTTTTACTGCGGATATCCTCATTTCTGAGTCTATCACGCAGAGAAACTCCGAGCATAGCCCTCTCCATAGCTCGCTGAGCGACCTTAAGCGTCCTCATACGGCCAGCAGTGAAGGACCACGTCTCAGATCCATAAGTCATCACTGGCAACACGCACTGGTTGTACAATCTAGTTTTTAGAGATTGAGGTATACCTGACGAAAAGATATGTCGTAATTTCCCGAACGCTGCCCAGCCGAGTTGAATCCGTCGATTGACCTCTCGGTCGAAGTTGGACTTACCTAGTCGGACTATTTGTCCCAGGTAAACGTACTCGTCAACAACTTCGAGCATAGTGCTCCCAACAACTACCGGCATAGGTGTGACATGGACATTGAACATGATTTTTGTTTTGTCCATGTTCATCTTAAGACCTATCCGTTGGGAGGCACTATTGAGGTCATTGAGCATAGTGCTTAAGTCCTCCAGCGATTCTGCCATAAGGACTATATCGTCGGCAAATCGAAGGTGAGTGATGTACTCGCCATTGATGTCAATACCGTATCTTTTCCAGTCCAGTAGCTTGAAAACGTCTTCCAATGCAGCGGTGAAGAGTTTCGGGGATATAACGTCACCCTGTCTTACACCTCTCTGCAGTTGGATAGGTTTCGAGCTCTGGTTCTGTACTCGGATAGCCATCGTAGCCCTACTGTACAAACACTTCAGCACTTCGATATACCGACAGTCAACTTGGCACCGCTGAAGGGACTGTAGCACCGCCCAAATTTCGACGGAATCAAAGGCTTTCTCATAGTCCACATACGCCAGGCAAAGTGGCAGATTGTACTCTTCAGTCTTCTGTACAATCTGCCGCAGGGTATGTATGTGGTCTAGTGTACTGAAGCCTTTTCGGAAACCGGCTTGTTCGGGAGGCTGGAAGTCGTCAAGTCTGCGTGCGAGACGATTCGTAATGACTCTCGAAAACAGCACGTAGACGCGGCTCAGAAGGGAAATCGGTCTGTAGTTCTTTAAGAGAGCGTTGTCGCCTTTCTTAAAGAACAAGACCACCGCACTTCTGCTCCACGCCTCTGGAGTAGTGCCACCATGGAGGACGGAATTGAAGAGCTTCTGAAGGACTACAAGTACCGGTGTTCCACCCGCTTTCAGAAGCTCCGCTGTAATTCCATCCTCGCCTGGGGCCCTGCCGTTTTTAAGGTGCTGGAGAGCCATTCTAATCTCGCTTAGACTGACGTCCGGGATATCATCGGAATAGTGTCGGATAAGACTTGCTCTTGGATCGTTACTCACACTTGCGTGTGGCTCCAACGATGATGTGTACAGCTGCCCATAGAACCTCTCAATCTCACTCAAAATCTCAGGTGTCCCGGAAACGATGTTGCCACACTCAGTCTTCAGCTTTGACAGTTGGCTCTTTCTGGCAGACAGATCTCTGGCAAAGACTTTGGAGCCCTGGTTCCGCTCGATCGCTTCTTTAATACGAGAAGTATTAAAGTTGCGTAAGTCTCGCCGCATGCATTTGGAGATCTGTCTGTTCAGTTGCCTGTATGCTGTCAAATCTGTTGACGATTGCAGCCTCATCTCCCGTCTAACAGCCATGAGATTAAGAGTGTGATCGGAGAGTTTTTGTGTTCTTCTGCGGCGGGTCTTGCAGAACTTAGCTCCGACCGCATGGACAGTTTCCACGAGCTTGTCGTTCATATCGTCCACTGCATTGCAATCTTCTAGGCACTGGAAGCGGTTACGTAACTCGAGCTGAAAGGTTTCGGGATTCTGGATTAGAGCACGAGGGGGACGGAGCGTTGACTTCATTAGACGAGACCTCTCCAACTTAACGTTTAGGTTCAGTGTGCCTCTAACCATTCGGTGATCGCTGCCAGTTTTCACCCTTGCGATCACTGAGACATCACTGAACAGTTGGCGTCTGGTCGTCATAATGAAGTCAATCTCATTTTTTGTCGAACCGTCGGGGCTCGACCAGGTCCACTTCCTGTGGGGCCGCTTCTGGAAGAAAGAGTTCATCATAAAGAGTCCCTCTTTCTCCATAAAGTCGGCCAGCTGCTAGCCCCTTCGGTTCCGTTGCCCTACTCCAAATTTCCCTACCTTCAGCTCACCGCTTTCTCTTGTGCCTAGTTTTGCGTTGAAGTCTCCCATCAACACCGTGTAGTGAGTTTTGGAGGAATGTATGGCTCTGGAAATATCCTCATACATTTCCTCCACCTCCTCATCGGGGTGTGCCGAGGTTGGTGCGTAAACCTGAATGACCTTCAGCGAATATCGTTTGGTGATTCTGAGTATCAGGTACGCGACCCTCGTCGACACACTCCCAATCTTTACAACGTTGTTGACGAGAGACTTGTGGACGATAAATCCGACACCTCCTTGGGACAGATGGTCGCCCTCCCGGTGATAGAACAAGTTGCCGGACTCGAGGATTGCCGTGTCCTCCCCCTCTCTTCGGACCTCGGATAATCCAATAATATGCCAGCGCAACTTGTCTACCTCTTCTTCCAGCTCCAGTATCTTCTCGTCAGTCCTCAGGGTGCGTGCGTTATATGTTGCCAGGTCGAGTCGTCGTAGGTGGCAACCGAACCTCCACCGGAGATTCTTAGCACCCCCTGCCCCGCCGTTACCATGGTCGCCACCGTAGCCAGGAATAGCGGGGCCGCCGGGGACTGGGGGCCGTCTTTTTGTGTATTTGTTCATTGGGGGGTATTTGCCGTAGTTGCCACGCTTGGCGAGCGGGTTGGCAACCGCAGTTTTTTTATTACGTCACAGTTGTCATCAGGAAGATGCTGCTGCCCATCTCCTGCCTGTCTCCCTCTGTCGCCTCTTACGACACCCACGGGAAGATATGGGGTAGTGGATATTCTTAACCGCCACTACACGGCACTCGAATCGACAATCGAATCGACAATCGAATCTGTTTTAAGTAAAATACAATGTTATCATATAATTTAAACATTTTGGAATATTCCTAAATGTTTAAATTGTATGATATGTAATGTTTAATAAAAATTACTGATTCTATATAGATTCAGTAATTTTTTTATTTTTCAATGTTTTACTTGCGTTGAGCTAGTATCAAAAGAGATTTTTTCCCTAATTTTATTATGGTGCTTTCATCATTCAAGGGGTATTGAAAATTACTATACTTTAATACTATTAAATTTTGTGCCTGTAAGTGATGTTTGAAATCCTGTGTGCTCCGTTACTTACAGTTAGGGCCACATAAATCGTAATATTGTCTGTCTGTGTGTATTTCTGTGGTCAGGGCAAAAAACTTTGATAGTGGAATACAAGCAAAAGAGTTGTCGACATTTTTTTCTCTATTTATTAAATAATATGTATTTTTCGGCTTTTACCAAGAATTATGGAACAAAAATTTATTGTTGTAGTGCTACTGGTGATAATAATATTATCTGAAATTCGACTACTGCGACAACTCCCGAATAATTGGGAGCTACTTGTCACTAATATAATAGTACCCCAAGGGTATGTGAAAAAAAAAACTTAAGCAATCACTCTTCCTGATTTACCAATGGCTAATATCAATTGGTCAAATTCAAAGACACTATGACAATCACAAAACAGTCAATCTGAAAACTGATAATTTCTATTTTTGCATAATACTGGTTTCGACTGGGATTCGATTCTCCTAGGCCACACTCTCCTAGGTCACTTTTAGAATTTTATGTGATTAAATTTTTTCAATTCATATAATAAAATAATGCTAATGGGTTTACTCAATCGAAGAAAGACCTCGTAAGCGCGGCACAGGTCCCACTGTTCACCAGGTGGTTCACTAGGTGACCGTTTAATACACTTGCTTCTTAAAAAAGGAAATGTAATAGTACTGATCCCGCTTAGTCCGTTAGTTATATTTAAACCTAAAAATATCCTTATTCAATTTTTGCACATAGATATGCAAGCCAAAGCAAGTGTCAAAAACGATAACTTGATGATAGAATCGATTCAATTATATTTACATTTTAAATAACTTTCAATTTTTAAACGGTCATTTTTATAAAATATATACTAGTAAAATAAACACAAACTCTTAACCTGGAGGGCTTTGCTAAAATTTCGCTATTCTGGAAATGAAAAATGTTTACTCAAGCACTTTATACTGTTTGAAATTTGTTATTTACTCACTTTTTTATGTAAACTCACATCCCATTTTGACTCGTAAAGAATGCCACAAGGCATAAAATCCAACACCTGATGGTGTCACTTCAAAGAAAGAGGGCCATAAATACGTTATCACCCTTTGGCATCAGCTAAAATTAAAGCACTCCTCTCCCTGGACATCCACAAGTCGAGTGGGCCTGACGGAATCCCCCCAATTGTGCTGAGGACGTGTGCTCCAGATTTGGCACCGGTTTTAACGCGTCTTTTCCGGTACTCCTACTCTCTAGGCGTAGTCCCCAAATCATGGAAGACGGCTTTCATCCACCCGATCCCTAAAAAAAGGCGACCGCTCAGACCCATCCAACTACCGGCCTATCGCCATCACCCCCTTGTTCTCCAAAACAATGGAGTCCATTGTAAACTGCCAGCTAATGTGGTACCTTGAGGATCACCAGCTGATTAGTGACCGCCAATACGGTTTTCGCCGTGGTTGGTCAGCTGGTGATCTTCTGATATACCTAACTCACAGATGGGTCGAGGCAGTAGAGTCCCAGGGAGAGGTATTGGCCGTTAGTTTGGACATTGCGAATGCCTTCGACCGGGTTTGGCACAAAGCGCTTCTTTCGAAGCTCCCTTCCTATGGACTTTCCGAGAAATGGTGCGATTGGATCACCAGCTTTCTTGTAGATCGGAGCATCAAGGTCGTCGTGGACGGCGCAAGCTCCGATTACAAGGCTATTAATGCTGGTGTTCCATAAGGCTGCGTGCTATCGCCAACGCTGTTTCTTCTGCATTACAAAACAATTAATGCTGGTGTTCCACAAGGCTTCGTGCTATATCCAACGCTATTTCTTCTGCATATCAATGATATTGTTACGAGCTTAGGGCTCGTGACAATAAAAACTGCCGACTGAATTACCAAAATTTACACTTTTATTCTTCTTCTTTAAGTGCCTCTCCATTACTGAAGGTCGGCAGTCATCCTTCTAAATTCTTCTTTGTTCAGGGCTAGCCTGAACAGATCTTCAACTTTCTTTATCCCAGTCCAATTCCGGGTGTTACATAGCCACGACATTTTCCTTCTACCAACACCTCTTTTACCCGCTACTTTGCCCATCACAATAGTCTGCAGCAGTTGATACCGTTCATGCCTTAGCACGTGTCCTAGATACGCAACTTTTCTCTGTTTGATGGTTTTTACAAGTAGCGGTTTATTCCTTTTCATCTGTTTGAGGACCTCAATGTTGGTATTTTTGTCTGTCCAGCTTATTCGGAGCATACAGCGATACAGCCACATTTCAAATGCTTCTAGTTTCACTTTTATTACCAAACACTAATTAAAACTTAAAACACTAATAATTAACCACACTGATTCACTTTATTTCGCTCCGAAGCTTTGCTTGTCTCGCCAAATTCAATACTGCCATTCTGTAGGAACACAGTTTTTTGCGCTAACAATGTTACCCTTTTTGTTGATATAATATTTACCGCTTTGACGTTTGTTTTTTGCTATATTTCTTTCCACGTGTCTGGGTTTAGTTTTTTTTACTTTTTTCGGACATTTGTTTCCTCAATCTCGTCCCGAGATATATCAGATGAAGTTGCAGGTTTGTTATTTTCTGGATGGTAAGACGATTCAGAATCTACTCAAAGGGAATCATTTGAGTTTGACAATTGAAGATTGAGAATTATTTGCTCTATATTAGTACTATTCGATGTACTCGGAAGTGGTGACTGTCTAGAATTGCGTGATCCTTGCAAAGGAATCGATGAAGTGTTAACTTGTTGTTTTATTTTATAAAAAAATATTAACAATGCTATAAACATTACTAATATTCCCCTTAACCACTCGTGGTAAGCTTAAATTGCTTGTGTTACGAGTGGTTCACGCCAGTAGTCGAATGGCGGATTCGAACCCACGACCTTTTTGAGTTCGCGGTCCGTGCCCTGCCATTAGGCTACTGTCGCTTCCAACTTGTTGTTCAAAAGTAGTGCTAAAAGCAATATATAGATCATTAGCCGTGGAAGCGGTTTCTTTAAGAGCGTCGGCGAATTCTGCGGGTGGAGACAGCGGCACCGAGGTAGTGGAGGCGGCGGCGTCCATCATATTTGTGGGAAATTCGGTATTTACTGCAGGCGAAGACGAAGAGGCAGCAAAGTGTTTTGTACATCACCGTCGACATCGGGGATTTTCGTTGGAACATCGGTCGTTTTCGTTGGAAACGCCGACACGTACAAATAACTTTAGTACTCTCGGGCTCCTGTTGTTTACTTAGAACTTTGTTGTTAAATCATTTATAATATTTGTCTACACTGACCTAGTATTTTTAAAGCACTTAATATCTTTTATTATTTGATGGCGAGTTTTCAGTAGTATTATGATCACTTAAACTATTTGTCTACCGGCACTTGAAAATATTTACATCATTTAATATAATTCGAAATTAAAAGTTACAAAACGACAACGTAATAAAAATATTTAACTTATTTGTCAATCATGGTAAACACAAGCGAAATGTCATAAATCTATTTAGCATTTTTTGTAGTTAAACTGATGGTAAATAACTGCCATTACTTTTTTCGGCTTCAAAATGACATCACTTACTATGAATGTACAAATACAGTTTAGAGAGAAAAAGACGGAATAATGTCATTTGGATGAGTGGAATCCGTAGAGCATGCTTATTTAATACATTTGGCATTAAAATGTTAAATTATCAAAATTTTGTAATGACCATGTTTGTCTTCTAGACCATCGATATATATATATATATATATATATATATATATATATATATATATATATATATATATATATATATATATATATATATTACGTAATTCTAGGAAGATAATTAAGCAGTTTGTGGAGAACAAGTGTGCATCACAAACGTGAACGGCAGATTTTGTAGCGCATACTTTTTGTTGTTTGTTATAGAATTTATATATAACCGTAAACTAAACGAAATTATTTTTCTCGAAGTTGCCATATTATGTAAAATACACAAATATTACAATGACAATTAATTATGTAGTGATAGTAATAAATGACACTTTATATAGGTAAACACTTACATGTTATGTCCAAGAATGCATAATTATTGAATAAAATCATAATATTTAACGATTTATTAATAGGTATGAATTTTGTCATTTTTCTTTGTCCATATGGCAATTATTTATTGAACAAAAAACTCCATCAGCACTTTATCATTACCAAACTGTTGCAGTCCGCTGCTGGACATAAGCATCTCCTAATCCAAACCGCTGCATAGATGCCGATCCTCATCTCAATCTACCTACTTAATGGTAGGTTAAACACTAAAAAGATAGCGACAAGCAGTAAAAATATTAAATTTATTACCAAAACAATATTTATTTTCCTATCAGTCTACATAGGAACCGTGGACGTATAAATAATTTTTACACGTCCATGGTTGGAACACTAGTACAAATTGATTTCTTATATTTACGTGAACACTACACATTGAAATAATACTAGTTTTTACGGAATTTATCGCGTATATTTAACTTTTTAAATATCCGTCGTTTCGAGAGCTTTACAGCACGTGAAGGAATATGTCACGTGGTCACGGGAAGGACTGAGATGTTCAACGTCCAGCTGTCATAGTTAACCGCGGTTGCCATAGATTAAAATTTAACTTTTGTTCCGATCTACACAATATGAACTTATGGTATCATGAAGTCTTGCAGTTGTATGCTCGGGTTGCGATTCAATTTTATTTATTATAGGATCCCAAGCAGATGGTAGCACCCAGCCATCTTCTCTATTGAAATTAGGATGTTTTTTGATTTCAATAGCCTCGCGAATCATCTTTGGAAGGAATCGGTGTTTTTAGCGAGGATTTGTGGTCTATCAAATCTGATGAATGGACGGGGGCGATCCTGTACATGTTCACAGACTGCAGACTTCTCGGACCGTCGATTCTTCAGATAAGCTATATATTGTTTGACGTGGGTTTTAATTGATATTTTAGTTTGTCCTATGTAGGAGAGACCACATTCACAATCAAGCTTGTACACTCCTGAATCTTACAGAGGGACGTTACACTTGACTGATGGAAGCACGCTTTAAGATGTAGCCAATCTTGTCAGTGACTACTCTAACATATGGCAGTACAGCAGGTACACGCTCGATTGTGGCCGGCTTCACTCGTTCTCTGTGACATAGACGCGGGACCCAAAGCTTGTTGTCATGCAAAACTTGCTTGACGTGTTGGAGCTCGGCAGCCAGGTGTTTACTGTCACAGATCCCTCGTGCTCTCTGAAACAAAGATTTACCCACGGTAGCTAACAGTGAAGGATGGTGGTGAGAATCACCGTTTAAATATCTATCTGTATGGGTCTTTTTTCTATACACAGTATGGCTCAAGGTGTTATCAAGATTCCGAATTACTAACACATCTAGAAAAGCTAAGGAATTGTTTGCCTCTAACTCCAATGTGAACTGAATTTTAGAATTTATAGAGTTAAGATGGTCTAAAAATGCAGTTACTTTATCTAAAGGTAGAATTCTGAAAGTGTCGTCTACCTACCGCTTGTAGAATCTTGGATTTATGGGAGAAGTAAGCAGGGCTTTCTCCTCACCGCTCAGGGGACATACAAGAGCACACATAAAGGATTCCTACCATTTTGTCAGCGAGATTAAAGAACTACGTCTGGCAGATAATGAAACTATGGTAAGTTTTGATGTGCAGTCATTGTTTACATGCTTACCTGTTGAAGACTGCACCTCAATTATAACTAGAAGGCTGAAAAAAAACCACTTGCCCGTAGAATATGCAGTATTACTCAGACACTGCCTTACATCTGGCTACCTATTGTGGAAGGAGGAGTTCTACAAGCAAGTAGATGGTGTGGCGATGGGCTCACCTGTATTTCCCATTGTCGCCGACATATTCATGGAAGACTTTGAGGAAAAGCCCTGCTTACTTCTCCCATAAATCCAAGATTCTACAAGCGGTACGTAGACGACACTTTCACAATTCTACCTTTAGATAAAGTAACTGCATTTTTAGACCATCTTTACTCTATAAATTATAAAATTCAGTTCACAATGGAGTTAGAGGCAAACAATTCCTTAGCTTTTCTAGATGTGTAATTCGGAATCCTGATAACACCTTGAGCCATACTGTGTATAGAAAAAAGACCCATACAGATAGATATTTAAACGGTGATTCTCACCACCATCCTTCACAGTTAGCTACCGCGGGTAAATCTTTGTTTCAGAGAGCACGAGGGATCTGTGACAATAAACACCTGGCAGCCGAGCTCCAACACGTCAAGCAAGTTCTGCATGACAACAAGTTTCGGGTCCCGCGCCTACGTCACAGAGAACGAGTGAAGCCAGCCACAGTCGAGCGTGTACATGCTGTACTTCCATATGTTAGAGGAGTCACTGACAAGATTGGCTACATCTTGAAGCGCGCTTCCATCAAAACATACTTCAAGCCGCCGAAGAAGATTGGTCAGTTTTTACCATCAGTCAAGTGTAACGTCCCTCTGAAAGATACAGGAGTGTACAAGCTTGATTGTGAATGTGGTCTCTCCTACATAGGACATACTAAAAGATCAATTAAAACCCGCATCAAAGAACATATAGTTAATGTGAAGAATCGACGCTCCGGGAAGTCTGCAGTCTGTGAACATGTACAGGATCGCCCCCGTCACTACATCAGATTTGATAGACCACAAATCCTCGCTAAAGAACACCGATTCCTTCCAAGGATGATTCGCGAGGCTATTGAAATCAAAAAACATCCTAATTTCAATAGAGAAGATGGCTGGGTGCTACCATCTGCTTGGGATCCTATAATAAATAAAATTAAATCCCAACCCAAGCATACAACTGCAAGACTTCATGATACCATAAGTTCATACTGTGTAGATCGGAACAAAAGCTAAATTTTAATCTATGGTAACCGCGGTTTACTATGACAGCTGGAAGTTGAACATCTCAGTCCTTCTCGTGACCATGTAAAGCTCTCGAAAAGTCGGATATTTAAAAAGTTAAATATACGCGATAAATTCCGTAAAAACTAGTATTATTTCAACACTAGTACAAAACCTTAAACAATAAAACTGCTTATAACTATTACGTTTTTTATTATATTTTTTTAATAAACGTGGTAGAGCCATGTTGCAGTTATATTAGTAGTATAGTTGTAGCACGAATGGGTCGGCTCGACCGGGGAAGGACCACGATCTCACAGAATACCAGCGTCAAATAGTGGCTAAATGCTGTTGTGTTTCGTATGGTGAGTGCAGAGAACCGGAGACCCTTTTTACTGAAAACGAGGCATTCCATCTCAGTCCTCACGGGTGAGAACGCATCTGCATTTTGATTCGTAATCGAAGACAGATGTAGATGTCTATGGGCCACGGCAACCACTTACCATCGGTCGGACTGTGTGCTAGTTTGTCACCCCATTCTATAAAAAAAAAAAACTTTTACGTCCCGAAGTTTTAAAAATCTTATTATTTAAAAAGAGTTTCTCTATCCTACTAACTACCAATTAAAACAAAAAAATAATCCAAAATACGAAATTTTATTAGTGGTATGAAATTCCCATACAAGGCTGCTGTTCGCCTTTCATTTTGCAGCAGTATTCCAGTAAAAATTTGCTCCTCCCTAGCTCTATTTACAACCTACTTTAAACCTTAGCTTACTTTCATTGATTTTATATGGACTTGCTGCATTCAAAATTCAAATCGGAATCCCGAAACGGAACTCTGTATGTATATGTCTGACCTTAATGTGAACGGAGTAAGGGAAAGTCAGTACGACGTTATAACTTCGTACAAATCGCAACACGTCTAGCTGTTACCACTCGCATTGTCAGCAGAATTCATAATCTGAAATTAAATTGTGTGTGCTCGCGTGTTCAAATGTATAGGGAAACACGTGTTATGAAATCAGAATCTTAAATATTCCGATCCGGAATTCAGAATGCTTATCAATTTAATTCTTACAGATCTTTCTGGGAAAATCATAATTTGAAAAAATCAAAATTTGTGTGGAGCATTGTTAAATTGCATGTAGGTAATTCTGGGCTTTCGTAACTGAACATGTGAATTTAGATAATGAATTCAGTCCAGAGACCCGTTGTTACCGCAATCGAGGCATTCTAACTTAGTGATCGAGGGTAAATAACCCAACCGCGTTTTTATTCGAGGATATATGTAAATAACTATGGGCCACAGCAACCACTTAGCATCAGATGGATTGTGTGTTCGTTTGTCACCCTTGAACAACTTGTCCCAACTTCGCTGCCGGCCCCGCTAATATGCGGAGTAGCGCCGCTTGGTTTCTACGAATTAGTACGCGCCCGGCACTGCTTACACTTACCAAAGGTATTAGAATTTAAGCAAACTACTATTTTCTTTGTGTTTAAATACCATAGATAATTTTAAATAAACCATAATACAGAAAAAAAACTACTTCGCAAAATTGCGGACTTGGCACTGGGATTGAAAATGTCAATCTTAGTGCCAAGTCCGCAAACTCGCGGATTTTTTTTTATTTAGCATTTTCTTACCAAAACCTTCTAAAATTAGTTTAATATTTCCAAAAAAAAACAATATTGAAACGTCCCTCACGCATATTTTACAAAAAAAAACAACGGATTTTCCTATGACGTCACCATATTCCAGTTGGCAGCGAAGGTGTTAATGGAACATACTGACCCAACTTTGACTTAGCTGAATTACTTTTAAAAGGAGGTTTCTTAAGTCTGTGTGGCAATCTAGGTACAGCGATATTTACTCGATATAAAAGATCAGGGGTATCAAAATTTCCATTTATTAGCTTATACAGAAACATGACATCAAGTAGTTCCCTACGGTGTCGGAGTGATTTGAGACGAAAATGTAGTAGTCGATCGTTATAGCCTGGGAGTTTCTTGGCTAAGATGCAACTTTGAGGCAAATGCCATAAAATCGCTTTTGTACACTCTCTAAGCTATTGATATATGTACCGTAGTGCGGATTCCACAAATTACAGCCATATTCTAAAATACTACATACAAGGCAGTTATATACCGTAATTTTTGTCATGGGATTCCTAAATTATTTACAGTTTCAAAGAACAAAGCCCAACATTCTAAGAGCCTTATTTACAATATTGTCAATATGAATATTGAAGCGTAGTTTGCTGTCAATGATGACTCCTAGGTCTCGAATGTGGCTAACCTCTCTTAGCCGCGTATCATTGATATGATAGAGTCTGGTTGGTAAATGTCTATTTCTGCTGAATCGCACTACTTGGTATTTATCAAGATTCATGCTCATTCCGTTCTCAGTACACCACATCGCTAAATTATTTAAATACCTCTACAGTAATAGTGCATCATCAGATGAGTTAACTATTCTATATAATTTTAAGTCATCAGCGAACATTGAGAATTTAGAGTGCTGAAAACATTTTCCAATGTCATTGATGAAAATGTTGGAAAATAAAGGACCTAAGTGAGACCCTTGAGGCACTCTGGATTTAGCAGTAAATGTTTTGGATTTATACTATCCAGCCACAACTATTGATTGTCTATCTGAAAGGTATGATCTACACCAGTTTAAAAACATATCGGCTATTCCGATGGAGTAAAGTTTGCGCAACAGTGTTTCATGATTTACCCGGTCAAATTCTTTACTGAAATCGGTGTATATTGCATCGTATGATTTCCCGTGATCGACCCCCTCAACAAGGTACTAAACGAATGAAACCAAGTTAGTTGATGTGGAACGTGACTTTACGAAGCCATGCTGTTGGGATGCGATAACCTGTTTCAAGTGACATGAAATTCTTTGGCATAAAAGAGATTCAAAAACTTTCACAAATGTTGAAAGTATAGATATAGGCCTATAATTATTTACTACACTCGTGTCACCTGTGTTGAATAAAGGTATTACAAGAGCACTCTTCCAAGCTGTTGGGAATATGCCAGAATTTAAGGAGCTATTATTAATAATACTAAGTGTACAAATCTTATGGCAAAAATAGAAGGTATTCCATCGGAGCCAGTACCCTTAGTAGGGTCAAGTCTTTTTAAAACTCTGAAAACTTGGTCTATAGTTACCGATATTGTAGTTAAGTAATTAGCACATAGTGGCAAATGAGATTGCCTTGGGGTGGGTAAATTTCCACTGTTGTAAGCCGAGGAAAACTGAGATGCAAATAGATCGCAAATGCCTGTCCCCGATGGAGCGACCTTTGTGCCGAAAGACAATTGTATGTAAGAATTGGTCCCATCTCGTTTATGTTTAATAAAGCACCACATAAGTTTAGGGCTAGAAGACAACGATGACTCTAGGCGCTTTATGTATAATTTGTTGCTTATGTTGTGAAATTTTGTACATCTATCCCTTAGTACTCCAAAGGTGTTTGTATCTCGGGGGTTGTCATATTTTTGGTATTCAATTCGATAATTTAGTTTCTCGTTAATTACCTTAACTAATGCAGTGGAAAACCACATTAGATATTTGCCAGAGCGTGGTTTGTATTTTGGAACATGTTAGATTATGAGGAGCCCAAGGATTTTATAGAAATATGTCACCATGTCGTCAACGCTAGTACAGTTAAATAATTCTTTTACCCATTGGATGTTGTTTAGTTCGCTTATTATCTTTTCATAGTCTGCTTTGTGGAAGCGGTATCTGGCTACATCTTGGGAATTTAATTTTTCTTTATGGTCGATTTCAACACAGATTTCGATGGGAGGATGCACCGGGTCAATTTTGATTAAAGGTTCAGTACTTTCACAAATGTGTGAGATTGTCAAAGAGCTCATTATTAGGTCCAGAATTAGATTTTTATGTTTAGGCATGATTTGTTTTGTGTAGTTATAGGCATTAGTGACAGATTAGGCGTCTTGTTCCAATTAAAACTGCTCAAATTAAAATTACCAAGAACAATAATATTAGAACTGAGCTTTTGTAACATACAGTTGGTGTTTGTAACAAAGTGTTCCAAAATATGCATCTGTACAGGGGGAGGAATATAAACGCCACATATATACAAACAATTAATTACACCCTTCTTATCGAGTATTTCGATTTTAACCCAGATATCCTCACAGTCCGACTAACAATCATACATTCGGTAGGATATAAAACGCTTAGAGCCAGCTATCAAAACTCCACCCCCAGTTTATTACTGTGAAATCCAATACTGTCCCTATCTCGTCTGTAAACTACTTATATAACGATCGTCAAATAATTCTGTGTCCGAAACACTACTATTTACCATGTCTCTGTAAAAACTATTGCTGCAAACAATCTTACTAAATAGCTCAATTGTTTTGGTTTTTAAGCCTCTTACATTTTGATAGTAACAGCTTAAGGGTCCCCTAAGTACAAACATATTCAAATTTAGCGGCATTATGACAACTTATTTAATAAAGCTATATTCTTCCGCTTCCGCAGCTATATCTTAGAAACCCTCACCCAACCGAATTTATACCCAAGTTTTTTGACCTTGGAACGTGTTGCTGCATGCAAGTGCTTGTTCTCGCGTGTAAGATGTTTCACTACATATACAGCTGTTTTCTTAGTCTCACCGATGCCTAAGTGGCTGGTGTTCGACTCATCTCGATTGTTTCTGTTAAACTTACTTGATGCCACAAGGAATTCGTTGCGCAGTCGCGGGCTGTTGAATTTGACCAGTATCGAGCGAGGGCGAGGACTAGAATTATTCAACTTAGCTAGTCGCGAGCAATAATGAATTTGTGTGTCGTTGATTGGGCACTTGATTACTTTTCCTAGCTGCATTACCGTATTTATCAAATTTTCCTGTTTATTTTCAAGGAGGCATTGAGTTTTCACGTTAGAAGAACGCGCATGCTGGTCCAATTGGGACAGGCGAGATGAAAGCGTTTCATTAGTAGTTTTCAGTAGCTCAGTCTCTGTTTTTAAAACATCAATTATTTTCACCTGCTCCATACAATCAGTCTTCACTTTTCTCAAGTTCTACATTGAAGTGAGCTACCGACGCTTCGATAGAAGACATCGAAATGCGTACCTCCTGTATTTCGGAGTAGATTGTGTGAGTGAAATGAAATTGTATTTCTTCCCGGATTATATCTCGTAATATGTTGTTGGCCGTTAAGCAAAAACAATTGCTGCCTGTGCGTGACTTCGTTTGCTTTGTAACAAACTCCAGCTGAGGTAATGTCGGGGCTTTGCCAGTTTTGTTATGAACCGGAGTGTTTGAATTATTGCCTCCTTTGCGTTCTCTACTTTGACATTGCGCGCAGATCCACTTAGATTTAAACTCAGCTGATAGCGCCTTATACTCAGTAAATGTATAGTCCATACAGGAATGATGATAACCGGCCTTACATCGTGTGCAATATATTGAGGGAATGTTTGTTATTTCATTCAAACAGGCGTTACATTTGTTTGAGTCTGCCATTCTGATTATGTTTATATTTACTTATTTATAATTTTTAATGAAATGTTTCAATTCATAAATTCCAAATTTTAAAAATTTGTGTTAAAAAGAAATTGAAAATCAACTGCGTATGTTGGATTCGATTCCGAGTCCGGTGAAGCAGTCTTTGTAATCCTTACCCGTTGTACCACGGAGATTTAAGTTTAGACGACAAAATTTATCAAGCGATCCGACAATATTGTAAGGCGTCGATCATGCAACTTATATTGCCATATACGGCAATCCTCTCTATTTGGTTGTTAGACCAATCATAGTGACTTGAGGACCGATGATTCACTAACTAATTTACACACACTGCACTGTTTAGATAGAAAAGTAATTATTTAAGCACTTAAATACTGTATATTTTTTGTTTATTAATGCTAATAGATCACTTATAGTAATGGTAACTGAATTATATAGATTAAACGCTAACACTAATTCAAAGATCTTAACAAAAACGAATATTTATGTACGGAGCCTTAAATGTCACGTCTGCTCGCGGCAAGAGCGAGATACCAACAACTAATTTAACTTAGTTTTACAAAACACACAACAACTTTAAATAAAATATCAAATAAAATGATAAAATAACAAATACAATATGGGAACTCTTCATGCCGACGGAAATAAGTTTCTGTAAACCCATCGCCGGATAACCCTAAAACTCTCCAATCACACTATTTATCTCAAAACTGTTAGACGGGCCATTGAAACTGCAGTTGAGAGATAAATCGATGCATCAAGAAAAAAATGTATAAAATCGGTTATTATACTAACACGGAATACTTAAAACCTAAATGTGATATTATGTATCGATACCTAAAGTAAAAGTATGTGACTGTGGGGAATGTATTACGAAGCATTAGTTTTGGGTTATTTATTACCGGAACAGAACTCATGAACTTGACATGCGGTCGGAAACTAAAAGCCCGTAGTAGTTAAAGATGTCTGGTTTTGATTTTCTTTATTTGATTTAGTTCAAGTATATAAACGTGCTAATATACGTAATATGCGCTTGTTTATGAGTTAAGTAAAGTAAAGTAAAGTAAAGTTACAGCCTACGTACGTATACGTCCCACTGCTGGGCACAGGCCTCCTCTCATTTCTGAGAGGGTATTATCGAAGTGTCCGCCGCGCTGCCCCAAAGCGTGTTGGCGAACTTCACATGTCTTCGAATTTTTTTTCTATTTTCTCAGACATGCAGGTTTCCTCACGATGTTTTCCTTCACCGCCGATCACGTGGTAAATCAGCACTTAAAATTGCAATTAACAATTTCATTGGTGCCAACGGGGATCGAACCCGGTTTGCTCGCGTTCTGTGAAATTTAGAGCGAGCGCTAACCATGTTTATGAGTAGCGTTACACATATTTTTGTAAACGAATATTTTTCATCTACTGTAACGTGAAAATAAACATTCCACATTTAAAATACGTATAAGAATTTTAAGTTTTGAATCGACAGATCAACTAAACACAAAGGCAACAATTTTTATTGTTTGTAGAATGGGCCCACCACAAATTGTAGTGATTATTAACAAAAAAACATGTCAGTTTATTCCTTATAATATATTGATTACAGTAGTATTATTAGTTTTACTGAATCTAAACGGAGTACTGAAAAATTAAGGATTAAAATATGAATCTAACAATAAATATTAAACAAACTGAAAGCGATTTTCTAGTAGTATTACCGATATTATTAATTAAAATAGTGCCGTGTTGAATAATAATAGTGCATATTAAACAAAGTCGTGGGTATATTTAGCATTCATATTTACAGCATTTATGTACATGAAGATGGATGGAAAATATTTTTACTAGTTTATAGTACCTGTCACAATGTCGTATGGATTCTATTTTTGAAACGTATTGATTGATTGTGAGTGTACATTCCAAATCTCATCATACCTTTAAACGAGCAATTCTTGTATATATATATATATATATATATATATATATATATATATATATATATATATATATATATATATATATATATATATATATATATATATATATATTTATATATGCTCAATGACCACCATAATCACACACATCAATCACAACTATGCCGGTAGTTGTTGGGAGCTCTAAGCTCGAAGTTGTTGACGAGTAAGTTTACCTGGGACAAATGGTCCGGCTAGGTAAGTCCAACTTCGACCGAGAGGTCAATCGACGGATTCAGCTCGGAAATTACAACGCATCTTTTCGTCAGGTATACCTCAAAACCTGAAAACTAAGTTGTACAAGCAGTGCGTGTTGCCAGTAATGACATATGGAACTGAGACGTGGTCCTTCACTGCTGGCCGTATGAGGACGCTCAAAGTCGCTCAGCGAGCTATGGAGAGGGCTATGCTCGGAGTTTCTCTGCGTGATAAACATAGAAATAAGGATATCCGCAGTAGAACCAGAGTGACCGACATAGCCCAACGGATTAGTAAGCTGAAGTGGCAAGGGGCCGGCCATATAGCTCGAAGAACCGACAACCGTTGGGGAAAAAAGGTTCTCGAGTGGCAGCCTCGTACCAGTAGACGAAGTGTTGGGCGACCCTCCACTAGATGGAGTGACGACCTGGTATGACATGCAGGAAGTCGATGGATGCAGGTGGCTCAGGACCGTGCTTTGTGGCATACCTTGAAGGAGGACTGTGTTCAGCAGTGGACTTGTAAAGGGCTGTAATGATGATGATGATATATATATATATATATATATATATATATATATATATATATATATATATATATATATATATATATATATATATTTCGACAGATCACTAACGATCGTTATAGCTCAGGTGAGATGTCGGTCGGGCGTGATATCGGAGTTCCGAGGTTCGCGTCTTATCTCTGGTCTAGCTTTTTTCCTTTTTTTTTCAAGTTCCCTTCATTTGTGAGAAAATCTATTATTTCACTCCTTTTTTTAGTAATTTTTAAAAATACGAAAATTTTAATAATACTAATTGCACTCATGATTTTTTTTTTCAAATAATCAGTTCAGTTTTTCTATTCTGTCAATAAGATCAAAAAATATTATGTATGTTTCATCAGTATGTAATTTATAAATGTAATTTCAAAAAAAACCGAGCAAAGCTCGACCATTAAAGTAATATGATTAAAGGCAGTATGTGTTAATAATAAGTCAATTTATATTTATAATATTACCAACAAACTGTAAGAAAGAGGTTTAAACAGTTTGTGTTACATAAAATAAAATATAATGTAACTATGTTTATTATTGTAAATTATCCTTTCCAAGGTATTCTATTTTTGTTTTATTTTTTTACAGAAGAGCGGGCAAACGAGCATGCGGCTCACATGATGTTAAGTGACTATAGCCGCCCATGATCAACCGCAACACCAGGGGAATTGCAGGTGTGTTGCCGGCCCTTTAGAAAGGAGAAAGCTCTTTTCTCGAAGGTCCCCAGATCGCATCGGTCCGGAAAAATTGCCGGTGGTAAACTATTCGACAGAGAGGTCGAACGCGGAAGAAAACTCCACCCCAAGCATCCAGATTGTGTTGATGGTATCATGACGTTTGCCGCGTAGTGCTATCACGAAATTTGGTGGCTGGGATTAATCCGAACAATTCCCCAGAGCATTTCTCGAGATAATAATAATAATAATAATAATAGAGCAAATGAGGAGTACATTGGACGAGGCGATTATGGAAACGCGCAGTACGCCTCTCGAAAATCGACCGCGACTTCCCCGCATAGCCCTAAGCAAGCGGAATCGGGCTGTCGTGAGGGCTCTGAACCCAATGCTGGTGACCTATTTGGAAGCCAGCCGGGACCTTTGCGAGACGGACTCAATTCTCTTTGGCGCCGCACTGGCAGTCTGCCGTATTATAGGTGCCAAACTTTCCACGGCTGGACGCACTACTGGACAAAGTAGTGCTATCCCAGCCTGGAGAACAAGAATTGAAGAACGTATCGCAAAGGCTAGGGCCCTCATCGGCGGACTGATATGCTTCAAGTCAGGCAATACCAGGCCAAGGATTGTGCGCACCGTCAGGATGGCGTTTGCTGGGACAAATGTTAGTTTGTCCCAGCCGGATATAATGCAAAAACTGACGGAGCGCATAGACGACCTGAAGCAGAGAATCGCTGCTTGGGGAAAGCGAATTCGGCGATATACCGAGAGGTCGACACGGTTCAACCAGAATCGTCTCTTCCAGAGTGATCAGAAGAGGCTCTATAAATCATTGGAGCGACCAATGGTAAGTGGAACGGGCCCAGTACCGAATCAGGCCGACATGGTCGCATTCTGGCGCGGCCTGTGGTCAGAGCCCGTAAACCACAACGAGGGCCCTTGGACGGAAGTTGTGGCGAGTCAGTGTGCGGGTATTACGCCCATGGACCCCGTCACCATAACGCCGGATGACGTAGCTGAGGCGGTCCGTAGGGCCCCGAACTGGATAAGTCCGGGACTCGACGGGCTGCATCACTACTGGCTGAAGGGGTTTGTGGTGTGTCACACTGTGCTCGCCCGACAGTTCCAAGAGGCTCTCAACCAGAAGTCGCTCCCGAGCCTCTTCACTACTGGGATCACTCATTTGGTTCCTAAAGACCGGGTTACCACAGACCCGAGCAAATACCGCCCCATCACGTGTCTGCCGACCATATACAAGACACTAACATCCATTTTGAGCGCGAGAATCACTCGTCACCTGGACTCAAATCAGGTGATGTCGCGCGCTCAAAATGGATGTCGGGGCGGTGGTCGTGGAACCAAGGAACCACTCCTCATTGACGCGGTCATTGGCAAAGTGGTGAAACACAACCGTCGGAACTTCTCCGCCGCCTGGATAGACTACAGAAAGGCATTCGACTCGGTGCCCCATACATGGCTAAAGAGAGTCCTCGAACTGTACAAGATAGACTGTACAGTTAGAGACTTCCTCGAGCAGTGTATGGGGCAGTGGAGTACGATACTTTGTCATCTGGGCGAGCGGATGATGGCTGCGGAGAACCACATAAGGATAGGAAGGGGTATCTTCCAGGGCGATTGTCTGAGTCCAATATGGTTCTGCCTCTGTCTGAACCCTCTCAGTACCTTACTGGAGGGCTCCGGGAGGGGATTTCAGCTACGGAAAGGAGGGACAAAAGTGACCCACCTTTTCTATATGGATGACCTAAAGTTATTCGCCTCCAGTCGCTCCCATCTTATGGAATTGCTAAACATCACTTGTGAATTTAGCAATTCCATTGGAATGGAGCTGGGGACGGATAAGTGTGCGGTACTCCATGTTGAGAGGGGTAGGGTTACTAACTCTGAGGGCATAGACTTATCTATGCCCGTCAACTTAAGGACCCTTTCCGAGGCTGAAACATACCGATACCTGGGTATGTCACAGAACATCGGTATCGATGAGGCTGGTATGAAACAGTCAGTTTGCGACGTGTTTTATGCACGCTTGACCAAAGTGCTTAACAGCCTTTTGTCCGGTGTGAATAAGACACAAGCATATAACGGCTGGGTCATGCCTGTCCTCATGTATACCTTTGGCATACTCAGGTGGACTCAGACTGAACTTAAAGCCCTGGATAGAAAAGTCCGCACTATCATGACGTCCCAAAGGATGCATCATCCGAGATCGTCGGTAATGAGACTGTACTTGCCGCGAAAGCATGGTGGGCGTGGTTTCTTGAGCGCGCTCACCATGCATAATCGCGAAGTGTGCAGCCTCCGTAATTACTTCCTGGCGAGATCGGATGATCCATTCTATAAGGACGTCATTTCTTGTGATAAAGGACTTACCCCTCTATCCTTAGCCAACGAGCAATGGCAAGACCCGGCAGTGTAGACAATTTCCGACCGGGAGACCGTATGGAAGGAGAAGGAGCTCCACGGGAGGTTCTATAAGTCTCTACATGGGCCTTTCGTAGACACAGTAACCTCCCTCCACTGGCTACGCTTTGGTGACCTCTTCGGGGAAACCGAGGGTTTTGTCTGTGCAATACAGGATCAGGTTATTAAGACCAACAACTATCGGAGATACATCCTAAAGGATGGCACCATCGACATCTGTCGAGCTTGTCGCCATCCCGGTGAGTCACTTAGGCATGTCATCTCCGGTTGTTCGGCGCTTTCTAACTCTGAGTACTTGCACAGGCACAACCTAGTAGCCAGAATTCTACACCAGGAGCTCGCTCTGAAATACGGTCTCGTGGATAGGAAATTGCCGTATTACAAGTATTTGCCGGAAGCCGTGCTCGAAAATGATCGCGCCAGGCTCTATTGGGACCGGGCCATCATCACAGACAGGACTATTCTTGCGAATAAGCCTGATATTGTGCTGATGGACCGGGCACAGTCAAGGATATTTTTGGTCGACATTACCATTCCGTGTGACGAAAACCTCGTGAAAGCCGAAACAGATAAGCAAACAAAATATCTGGACCTGGCTCACGAGGTGACCGACATGTGGGGTAGTCTGCCGACCGAAATTATTCCTGTAGTCGTCTCTGCAAACGGGCTAATCCCAGTCAGCCTCTCGGGTCATCTGAGGCGGCTGGGTCTACGTGGCGGACCGCTCCAGGCTCAGATGCAGAAGGCGGTGCTCCTCGATACCGCCCGCATCGTCCGCCGGTTTCTTTCCCTTTCCCCCCAACCCTCGGCCGTTTGGTCTCCCCTGCCGAGGGCCTCCATCTGGTTGGGCTTTTATTTATATATGTATTTTTATATTTAGTTTATGTTATTGATATTTATGTATATTTATCTTTTCATTTCCATTTATAATTATATATTTGTAGAAATGGCAATAATTTGCAGGGATGGTAGATATGATAGGGAAATAGAACGACGAGTAAATGCAGGGAATAGAGTGAATGGGGCACTACACTCTATTATGAAGAACCAGAATGTGTCAAAACAGGCACGTATGGTAATTCATAATGCTGTGTTAGTCCCTACTTTAATGTATGGTAGTGAAAGCTGGGTGTGGCAGAAGAAGCACGAAAGTAGAATAAATGCTGTAGAAATGCGGTCTTTAAGGAATATGCTAGGGTTTAATCTGAATGACAGGGTGAGAAATTGCGTGATAAGAGATAAATGTGGTATGCAAGATGATGTTGTGACCAGGATTAAGAAAGGAATGCTTCGGTGGTTTGGTCACGTAGAAAGAATGAATGAGGAAAGAGTGACAAAGCAAATTTATATGGCAGATGTGAATGGCCGCGTCGGAAAGAGACGCCCTAGAAAAAAGTTTATCGACCAAATTGGCGATATTTTGAAAATGGGCCACGTTAGAAGTACCCTTAACCGACGAGCATGTATGCGTAGATATATGGATGTAAAGGAGGCGAAAGAGGTATGTCAGAATCGTGCCAAATGGAAGTCCGTAGTCTCTGCCTACCCCTCTGGGTGACAGGCGTGAGTGTTTATGTATTATGTATATTTGTAGAACCCGACCAGATGAGAAAACTATATTGATAGCCCACATAATAATAATAATAATAATAATAAGCCTTTTATATCATGCTAAGAATGACATACGTACATACATAGTTTAGAGAAAAAAGAAGTGAATAGAGAAAAAGTTTAAATCTGGATAGTAATATATAAGTTTGTTTACATGAACCCCTCCTCAAGTGAAGATGAAGGCCTCCTCTAAAGAATTCCATGTGTCTCTATCTTGAGCTATTTGCGGCCAGCAGGTACCAGCTATTTTTATCAATTCGTCTGCTCATCTCGTGTAGGGTCTGCCTTTGGGACGTTTGCCGATTGGACCCTTCCACGTTGTTACCCTGGTGGTCCATCTCTCGTCCTTTAGCCTCGCTACGTGTCCAGCCCACTTCCATTTTTGTTTTTTAGCGTAGGTTAGAGCATCTGTCGCTTTGGTGGTTTCTCTAATTTTTGTATGATGAATTTTTTGCATCTTTTTAATGTTGAGCATACTTCGTTCTATTCCGCGTTGGCAGGTAGTGATTTTGCTTTTTAATTTGGATGTAAATTTCCAAGTTTGACATGCGTAAGATAAACAAGGTAGGAGGCATGACATCATGACTTTTGTTTTGATATTTGTTGGCATGTTACTTTTAAATATCTCTTTTAAGGACCAGTACTTGTTCCAAGTATTTTGTACTCTTCGTTCTACTTCTAGTTCATTTTGTTTTCTGTTGAAGCTAATTTGTTTTCCAAGGTATATATATTTCTCTGTATATTTCAGAGTTTTATTGTCCACTGATATTCTTCTCTGTATACTGTTTGTCATGACCATTGTTTTCGAAAGATTCATTTCTAGTCCTACCTGCTTACTAGCTGTGTTTAGTGAATCGATCACATTTTGTAATTGTGTGCTAGATTCTGATAGCAGAACTAAGTCATCTGCGAAGCGTAAGTGGAATAAATACTTGCCATTGATGTTTAATCCTGTCTTTTCCCAATTGAATCTTCTTAATATTGGCCCTTTGGATAGATATAAATGATTTAAGAGACAGCGGGTCGCCTTGTTTCACGCCTCTTCCGATGGAGAACGTAGGACCAGTGGATTCTAGTTTTATTTTTGCTGTGCTACCTTTGTAAATGTTTTTGATTATATCTACATACTCTTGTTCAACTTTTTGGGCTTGCAGGGCGGTCCATATGCTTGAATGTGACACGGTATCAAAAGTTTTTTTATAATCGATATATGCGATGTAGAGCGTTCTTTGCTTCTCGTGGTATTTTTCTATTATTTGTTCTAGAGTATGTATATGGTCGATTGTTGAAAAGCTCTTGCGAAAACCTGCTTGTTCTATTGGTTGGTTTGCTTCTATTGTGATACTTATTCTTTTGTTAATTATAGAGGAAAACGGTTTGTAGATACACGGAAGTAAGCTTATAGGCCTGTAGTTTGTAATATCTTTTGAGTCACCTTTTTTATAAATTAAAATTATTTCTGACTCTACCCACTGCGATGGTATTTCAGCAGTTTTTAATATAAGGTTAAATAAGTGTGTTAATGGGGGAGTCAGTAGTGACGAAGCAGCCTTTATAGCTTCATTTGTAATGCCGTCTGGTCCTGGGCTCTTATCTAGCTTTAGCCTTTTTATTTCTAGTGCGACTTCTTTTTCAGTTATTGGTGTTATGTATCCGTTTTTATTTGTAGAGTTAACATCGTTTGCGTTGATATGGCTGGTACACTCGTTTCCTTGTGCTTTGTATAGTGTTTTATAGAAATTGGTTGCTATATTTATGATTTATTTTCGATTATTTTTATTTTTTTTTTTTTATAGGATAGGGTGACAAACGGGCACACAGTCCACCTGATGGTAAGCGGTTGCTGCGGCCCATAGACATCTACATCTATCCTCGATTACAAATCAAAATGCAGACGCGTTGTCACCCGTGAGGACTAAGATGGAATGCCTCGTTTCCAGTTAAAAGGGTCTCCGGTTCTCTACACTCACCATACGAAATACAGCAGCATTAAGCTACTATTTCACGCTGGTATTCTGTGAGAGCGTGGTCCTTCCCCGGTCGAGCCGACCCATTCGTGCTACAACTATACTACTAATATAACTGCAGCATGGCTCTACCACGTTAAGTTTTACCGTTTATTCGTAATTATTTACCGTTTCGTCCTTACAATTTAAGCTATCTATCCAATATTTATTTGTTCTTAGTTCCTTAAGGGCCTTTTTTGAGCTTCCTGATTTTACCAGGTGTTTTTCTATAGACTTCAATCTGTAGCTTTTGTAGTCATGTTTAAAGTATTTACTTATTAATTTGTAGAGAGCTGATAGTTCATTTTTAGTGGTTCGAGTTTTTAACTTAGCATGCTGTAACTCTTGTCTTCTCTTGATAAGTTCCAGTGTACGCTCTTTTAGAACTTTATGGTTACCTTTTGATATTTCGTTGGGGGTTCGAGCGTCCTGTAAGCTCTGGGTTATGGCCTTGGTTAACATGTTATAGAAAGCCTGTACAGATGTTTTTTCTTGGCATTTACGTAAATCTTGTAACTGAGATGAAATGTTCTGTTTATAAGATAATATTTCTTGTTCAGTTTTCAGTGATGGATAGCGATTGCTTTTATACGCTGTGCGTTTTTTCTTCTGCTTTGTGATAGACATTGTTGCTCTGACTGCTCTGTGGTCTGACGGGTAATTCAGATTTAAAACTTCTATGTTTTGGAAGATGTTTGGTTGATTTGACAGTACGTAATCTATTTCATTTTTCTATTTATCGTTCGGTGATCGCCAGGTCCATCTTTGGTTTGGTTTTTTATGAAAGAAGGTATTTAAGATGCCAAGTTTGTGTTCGAGGGCGAAATCAATTAGCCTTTGACCTCTCTGGTTTCTTTCACCATACCCGTTTTGGTTTCATTATTAGATGTTCATCTTTTCTTGGTTGACCTATTTTTGCGTTAAAATCACCCATTACTATATAGTTCTTATAAGCTTGGTCTAGGGCTCTATTGACATTTGAGTAGAAGGTGTTAATCTCTTCTTCACAGGCTGTTTCAGTCGGTGCATATATTTGGATAATTGATATGGGCAATCCTTGTATGCTTAAGTTCAATAATGTTACTCTATCATTTATGCCCATGAAACTTTCAATCCAGTTCTTGCGGGTTTTATTTATTATGAAACCGACTCCATGTTTACCAGGCGTTTGTCCCGTGTGGCATAGTATGAAGTTATAATATTCTTCTATCCGGGTGCCCATTCTCCTTATTTTACACAATCCAATTATGTCGTATGTGACTCTATTAAGTGCTTCGCTAATTTCGATTAAGCGTTCGTAAGTAGATAAAGTTCTGACGTTATACGTTATTATGTAGAGCTGATCTTTATTATTTTTATTTGAGTTAAGTATTTCTTGGGTTTGTGTATCATTTCTTGTTATTGAATAAGATTGAATTTGAGATGACTTCTTTAGAGGTTTGTGGTCTTGATCTTCCACGGTGACCAGCCGGATTGGAAGAGGGCTTTCGTTGCTTAGTTGAAATTGATTGAATGTTGCATCGTTGAGGGAGGGCAGGGCCTGTTGCTATGACTGTAAGTTGTTGGTTGTATTGTAGTTGGTTTGGTTATGTGGTGTGTTGACGTTATTGTTTATTAAGTAGCTTAGAATGCTTGGTTTTAGAACTGCTTCTGGGACACTGTTTTATCTGGGTATAGGTGGGCTTGGTTTTATTATTTTGTTTTTCTTGATAGGTCTTCTTGTGCTATTACCAACTAGTGCTTGAGAATTGGGGTCTGCCTCTGGTGAAGTTATCAGTGTTCTTTTGTTGTTTGATTTTATTACAATAAGTTTATCGTATTTTATCGTGACTTTATTTCCTTTCTCACGCTCTCTATTTGCTTCTTCCTGTAGTTTTTTCCTTTTTTCTAATATGTATTTGGGGTTATCCTCGTTCAAGTAATATTGGGTATCTTTTAGTAATCTTTTTTGCTTGAGAATGCTGATCTTTGAACCAAGGGTAGAAAAGGTTACAATTACTGGTCGCGGCTTATCACCTTTTTTTCCCCACTCTCTTTATTTCTTGAATATCTCTCACAACCAAATTTTAAGAACAATTTTTCATTTATGAATTGCAATATATTGTTCTCCAAGTTATGATAGGATGTCTCACTCTCTTAAATACCGAAGAAAATTATGTTTCTTTGTCTTGCTTGTTTTTCCATAAATTGAATTCTTTTTTCTTGTTGTTCAACATTTACTTTCAAGGTTTGATATTTTTCTTCCAGTATGGTAAATTTCTCCTCTAATTTGTTAGTTATGTTGAGTGTTCCTTGTTCTGTCACCTTTTCGCCACTTTTCTGAATTTCTATTTTTTGTACGTTTAGTTCTTTTTGAATATTTTGTAAGGCTTTCATAATTTCCTTCATAGTGCTGTTTTGTTATGGTACTCGTTGCGCCCTCTAGTAAAATTGGTTTATATTGTTTCATATTCGTATTGCGCGTAAGTCAAACGTAGTCGAACGTAGTGTGCTTCTTTTCTAATAGATGGCGCTGGTCTGTATTTTACTTTACTATAGCAGATAAGCGAAACTGCAGAATCATTTAGGTATGAGGTTATGTTTTTCCAAAAAAAGAGTAGCTTTTACGATTTTTCATTTTTTCGCACTTCGGCACTTTCATAAATTAACACCGGAACAATTTAAGTTCCTGCATTCGCAACGAAGGACTTAAAAAGTTCGTAGATTGTTGTATGCTTACACTTCAGTCTTTTAGGTTTTTTGTGTATTATTCATTAACTTAGGATCTTGTCTTCACTATATAGTCATATTCACTAGTTTATTGTCACTTGTACGATTTTTTATCACTGAATTCACTTTAATTATGTTTTTAAATAACTTTTTGCACGGACTATATTGTTACCGCGTCTCACTACCGCCCCTCCTCCCCTTCCATTCCTCGAGATAGATGCGATAAAATACGCAAAGAGATGCTACTTACATCTCTTCGCAACGCCAGTGAATCGAGCCGATCGGAAAGCACTCGGTCGTTGACGATTCAAGCCGCTCTGCGCTGGATGCGGTCAAGTGGAAGGAGCTGGTACTGGGGAGCCCCAGCCCAGAGATGGGAACAGTATTCCATGTGCGGCTGAACCTGCGCCTTGTAAAGTTGCAGGCGATGTGCCTGCTCTCCTCTGCTGAGCACGCCAAGCTTTTTAGAAGCCAATTTGGCCTTCTCTTCCAAGTGACCACGAAACTGAACGTCCAACGAACGTGATTCCAATACTGGCTGAGGCAACAAGAGGAGTGCCTTGAAACTGAGGATGATACGACATAGGGGTTCTTTTTGAAACTTGTGTCTTCTGAGGGTTAAACTGGACTAGATTTAATCGCCCCCTATCCGAGACTCTGTTCAGCAAAGACTCAACTTCAGACACAAGTTTGTCCCGGTACTCAGAGACGTTTTCCCGAGAAATATTGGCTCGGCCGGTTTAAAGAGCAGACCAGTGCTGTCTTCTGCATAACAATGAATGTTACGGGTTGGCAACATATCACTGATATGCATAAGAAACAGCGTTAGCGATAGCACGCAGCCTTGTGGAACACCAGCACTAATAGGCTTGTAATCGAAACTTGCACCGTCCACAACGACCTTGATGCTCCGATCTGCAAGAAATCTGGTGACCCAATGGCACAATTTTTCGGGAAGCCCATAGGAAGGGAGCTTCGAAAGAAGCACTTTGCGCCAAACTCGATCCAAAATAAATCAGGTCCAAAATAACGGCCAATGCCTCCCCCTTGGACTCTACTTCCTCCACCCATCTGTGATTTAGGTAGACCAGAAAGTCACCAGCTGATCGACCACGGCGAAAACCGTATTTTCCATCACTAAATAGCTGGTGATCCTCAAGGTACCTCATGAGCTGGCAGTTTACAATGGACTCCATTGTTTTGGAAAACAAGGAGGTGATGGCAAAAGGCTGGTTGTTGGACGGGTCTGAGCGGTCGCCTTTTGTGGGGATCGGGTGGACGAAAGCCGTCTTTCATGATTTTGGTACTCCGCCTTGGGAGTAGGAGTGCCGTAAAAGATGCGTTAAAACCGGTGCCAACACTGGAGCACACGTCTTCAGCACAATTGGGGGGATTCCGTCAGGCGCACTCGACTTGTGGATATTCAGGGAGAGGAGTGCTATGCGAACCGAGCGCTTTGTGAACTGTACTTCTGGTATGGAGCACTCACACCGCGGGATGGTCGGTGGCAAACTCTCCCCGTCATCGAGAGTCGAGTTAGACGAAAAGAAAGAGCCTAGCAGATCGGCTTTCTCCTTTGCGGTTTGGGCCAGTGAGTCGTTCTCACTGTGCAGAGATGGAAGAGATGGCTGACAGAAATTCCCCTGGACAGCCTTGGCGAGATACCAGAATGCACGGGTTCCAGAAAGAAGGTGAACTAGTTTCTCGTCAATTCTGCCTATGTGCTTTGACTTTTCCTTGGCAATGACTCTTTTGAATAACCTAGAGATTGAATTCATTATTAATGGAAGTATAGAAACAGAATCTTTTTATTCAATATAGAATATAAATAATACTTATTGAAAGTCACTTTATTAATTTACTACTTGTTCGGAAAAAACCTCTGTCTTAGGACTCGAAAATCAGCAAGAAACCCAGCTCTGTCTGTCTGTTTTAAATAATAGCTTACAACAATGTATGTTACAACTAACAACACATAAAAATTAGAAATAGTTTGGTAGCAATCACCTTACCTAGGGGTATTTTCATCCATAAATGTTTTAACCCGCTAGCTCAGAAAGAACAGCAAACAGGTTAATATTATAATAACCCTATTTGTACAGACTTAGTTTAATAAAAACATTTAAACTTTGATGATTGATTGAGATAGACAGGCGTAGTTTCAAGTATTTGTTTTAATATGTTTTAGATAATTAGTAAGTACTTATACATAGTAGTAAATAATTGGGTAGTAACATATGAAAATGACTAGGTAATATCACGCTTATCTATGTAACTCTACAGTGATAAATAGTGAGGAAGTAAAATGTTTTAAACTACAAGTAGTAAGGATTACAAAAATATAGGTATAATTTAATTGTATTTATTATAATAAAGAAATTAATTAATTTGCAACCTTCCGCTAACTAAATACAATGATGTGTCTTACCTGGATTGAAGAGCACCTAATAAACCTAGTAAGTCACATCATAGTATTTAGTTAGCGGAAGGTTGCAAATTAATTAAGTCCTTTATTATAATGGATTTCCGCAAAGTAACGCCTGATTCTATCAATTATTGTATTTATTACTAGCAGTCCACCCCAAGTTCGCACTGGTAATCTCGACAACAGCGCCATATATTGGTTCCATATGCAAATATAAACTATTTAAAAATTCATTCAAACACACACAAAAATTTTCATCAAAATCGGTTGGATGGTTTGAAAGTCTATAACGGACATAGTTTAAAAGTTTTCACACTTTTTTTTACTGGTTTCATGTAGGAGAAAAGGTATATTTTTATATTAACTATCTGATTGAAGATGACAAAATAATATTTCTTTCTGCAGAGTCAAAAACAGAGCAGTCTAAGCATAATAAAAGCATTTTATTCTATCACAGGGTATGGTACAAAAACATCAAGAATCTAGCCATTTCAATATATTATTATGCAAACATATATACTATAATATATTATCATTATTCAAATTGTCATTTTCACGTGAATGTTATTGTGTTGATTGTTGGATTTTTCTAGTGCTTTATTAGTGTTTTAGTATAGTATTTTATTATCAAATTGTAATTAAAGTTTTTGTGTGAATGGTATACTTTATCTTTTTACGTAAATAATTTCGAGTAATATATATTGAAATGATTGTGATTTTCACGCTGCCGACATTCGCTTGGTATGTTTTTTTTTTGTTATCTAAATACAATAAAATCTTTTTGGAATGAAGTTAAAACTAACTTTTGTTTAGAATTCAGGATAGAAAATTTTGTACAGATTTTATAATTCCAAACTTCTTCATAGAAAAGTAGTCTCTAAATATAAGTTTTAATAGTTTTAAGTGCTGTGCGTGGGTGCGGTCGCATGCGACCGCTCGGGATATGCCGAGCGCGTGCGGCTGTATAGGATTTTTATGGCGCTTGAAGGGTTAAAGTATGATTGATAACAATGAAACAACAAATTGACAAAACAAATATCGTCAGTGCAGCTTTATTTTGAAAAAAATAATACCTTGAAGAAAGTGGCTTCTAAGATATTTAAAAATCAGTTTATAGATTTCGAAATACTACCAACATGAAAAAGAACATGAAAATAACATATAACATAACATAAACATAAACACTCACGCCTGTCACCCAGAGGGGTAGGCAGAGACTACGGACTTCCATTTGGCACGATCCTGACATACCTCTTTCGCCTCCTTTACATCCATATATCTACGCATACATGCTCGTCGGTTAAGGGTACTTCTAACGTGGCCCATTTTCAAAATATCGCCAATTTGGTCGATAAACTTTTTTCTAGGGCGTCCCTTTCCGACTCGGCCATTCACATCTGCCATATAAATTTGCTTTGTCACTCTTTCCTCATTCATTCTTTCTACGTGACCAAACCACCGAAGCATTCCTCTCTTAATCCTGGTCACAACATCATCTTGCATACCACATTTATCTCTTATCACGCAATTTCTCACCCTGTCATTCAGATTAAACCCTAGCATATTCCTTAAAGAACGCATTTCTACAGCATTTATTCTACTTTCGTGCTTCTTCTGCCACACCCAGCTTTCACTACCATACATTAAAGTAGGGACTAACACAGCATTATGAATTACCATACGTGCCTGTTTTGACACATTCTGGTTCTTCATAATAGAGTGTAGTGCCCCATTCACTCTATTCCCTGCATTTACTCGTCGTTCTATTTCCCTATCATATCTACCATCCCTGCTAAATACACATCCCAAATACACAAACTCATCCACTTGCTCAATTAACTCTCCTTCTATTCTTATTTCACATACCGTTTTGCTTTCTTCTCTTTCAAAAACCATCACTTTCGTCTTACTTGCGTTCACTTTCATTCCCTTTCTTTCAATTCCCAGTTCATTAATGTAACCATCATTTGCAACTCTGCCGCCGATGACGCAAGTATGACTTGATCATCGGCATACAAAAGGCATTTGACGGTTAACTCGCCCATTCTTAACCCACATTCTTCATCTTTCAAAGTTTGCAAACACCGGTCCATAAATAGGTTGAACAGCCAAGGGGAAGCTACACAGCCCTGTCTGACACCTTTTTGGATGCCAAACCAGTCCGAGTAGACCCCATTATCCTGACACAAGCACTAGAGTCCCTATAAAGAGACCTTAATGCCTGTATCAAACCAGCGCTCAACCCATATGAGTTCAGTGTTTGCCATAACACATTCCTGTCCACTCTGTCATAAGCCTTTTCCAAGTCCATGAACGCACAAAAAACTTTCTGGTTTTTGGCCAAAAACTTCTCCGCAATCATGCGCATGGAAAAGACTTGATCTGTACACCCCATTCCCTTTCTAAAACCCGCTTGCACATCCCAAATTTTTCCATCAGTTTCTTTCATAACTCTTTCAATTAATACCTTAGCATACAGTTTACCCACAATACTAAGCAAGCTGATACCGCGGTAGTTTTTGCAGTCCTGCTGTGACCCTTTTCCTTTATATATTGGTACTATAACTGCTTTACACCAGTCATCCGGTACCCGTTTTAATTCCCAACATAAATTAAACAAGGTGTACAGCAGGCCTGCCACCACTCCCTCTCCAGCCCTTAGCATCTCGAGTGATACTCTATCATATCCAGCTGCCTTACCTGCTTTCATGCTTTTCATTGCTTTCATTATTTCATCTACACTTATCTCCATACCCCTTTCCACTTCTTTCGGAATTTCTAGTTCATTTAATTCATACGACTCTTCACTCATAAACACGCTTTCAAAGTATTCCTTCCATCTGTTTAAATTCGAAACTTCATCATTCAGAATACATCCATTCTCGTCTCTTATAGCATTTATTATAGGCTGTTTTGTATTTCCCCTGGCAGTTCTTACGAGTTTCCAGAACATTTTTATGTTAGCCTGGAAATTATCAGATATCCTTCTATCATTCTTATCCGTTCTTTCTTTCTTTTTCCTTTCAACAACTTCTTTTACTCTCTTATTTAGACGTCTAAATTCTGCCTTTTTTCTTTCAATCTCATCATTCATACCAGAAGAATTACCAGCTTTGGTTGCTAGTAAATCTAACCATGCTTTCTTCTTTGATTCAACTTCCACCCGTACCTCATCATCCCACCATAACGTATTACTTTTCCTTTCATTTGTTCTCTTACTTACACCACATACTTCGGTGGCGGTATCCACCAAACCTTTCTTAATATTATCCCACACAGTATTCAAGTCTAAATCATTCATACACAACTCATTCAAACATCTAATATTTTCTCTCAGTCCACATTTATACTTCTCTATCACATCTTCATCTTGTAACTTCTCTATTCTTATACGCTGTAACGCAGTGGTAGATACAGATGTCCGATGCCGCCAACGCTTGAAAAGACCATTAATTCGACATAAGACCAAGTAATGATCCGTCCCTACGTTGGACCCCCGGTAAACCCTTGTATCTACGACTGCGCTCCTCATTCTTTCATCCACAATTACGAAATCTATCATGCTTCTATCATCACCTCTTTCCCATGTATACATGTGAATCTTCTTATGACGAAAAAAAGTATTCGTCACAAAAAGATTCTTTTCCGCACATACGGTGAGGAGGTCTTCACCATTCTCATTTATACTTTCATCACCAAACGTTCCCAATATCCTTTCATAACCAGACCTCTTCACCCCAACCCTTCCATTAAAGTCTCCTAACATAATATTTTCATTTTCCTTACATTTTGTCAACACCATCCTTACCATGTCCCAAAACTGCTCTCGGATGTAAGTGGGCTTAGACATGTCTGGGGCGTATACCCCTAGTAGGAACAGCTTCTTTAAGCCCACTTTCATTCGTATCCATAGCAGTCTCGGGCTTACACATTCATACTCTTTCACACATCGTCCCATTCTTTCTGAAAGGATGAAACCGACTCCCTGGCATGCCCGTTCGGTCTCGCCCACACCAGACCAATACGCGGTATACGTGCCATGTGCAGTGGCATCCTTTCCCTTTCGTTTCGTCTCATTCACACATAACACATCTATTCCTCTGTCATTCATCATTTCGCATACTTCATCCATCTTATCATTCATTCCTCCACATACATTCAGCGTAGCCAGACGGGTTTCCGCAATCCACTTTTCGCCCCTCCGGGAGACAGAACGTGACGGGTGGCGAACCTCGTGGCCGGTTTTTCTCCCGGAGATTCTTCGCACCCCTGCCCCATTTAAGGGGCGCCGGGAACTCGGGGCCATTTCTTTTATTTCTTGAGTCATGGTGCGAACAAGGGTTGGTGGTAGATTTTACGCCGCTACCATACGGCGAGGAGCCGAGTCCATTTTATCGGCTTTGTCGCTCGTTTAGCACCACCCGGGGGACACGTGTAGGGTGGGCCTAAGGTTAGGTGGTCGAAGCCTACGGACGCGAGCGACTCATCCCCAAAATACTACACATAAATATTTAATATTTTCATTTCATTTCATATTATCATATATTATATATTTAATAAAGGTGCATATTTAAAAATGCTTTAACTGTAAAAATTGTTACTCTTAACTCTAATGATAAACGTTTATTCGATGCAGGGATTGTAAATAGTCGATTAATTTCAAAAATCGTGTACAAATAGAATGACATACACACATAAATTAACCTGAGGGAATCTAGTCATAAAATTCTACTCGAGTCGCATCTTTATCTTACGGTCAATGCAGTGTCTGTCTCCAATTTAGTGAAGAACTCGACTTACTAATTTGTTGATATATTGCGTAATATCAATAAATTTATATTAAGTATAATTTGTGATAGTTTAATTATTAATAACATGATGACCTACGTCATAACGTTAGAGTGACATTATTTTTCGCTACGAAAACCAAAAATATGTAAGTACCTATTAATTTTTAGTAATAATAATTGTTTTTACGACATAAAAATATTTTGTGACAAATTGACATAATTCAGCTAATTTGAACTGCTTAACTCGAGTTTAATTTGCGTAAATCAAGTTTGATTTGTTACATGAGTTTTTAGTTCAACTTGAGTTAACTCGAGTCGAGTTTCTTCCGAGTTTGCATATCTCGTATGTTTTTTTTTAATATTACATTGTCATAACCAATTACCTGTACATGAATATCAAAACAACTCCTTTTTATTCACATTTCATGATTCTGTTTAGATTTTCCAGAAATCTTTAGGCTATTTTTGATAATAGATTAGTATCTTTTTAAAAAATACCATTAAGGATCGTTAAAATTTCTAGTGGGCCCAAAAATGATAAACTCCTTTACAGAATAGTATTTTATATCTGTAATATTAAATAAAGTATTTTCACGATTCATGTGACATAAAAAATAAGTTGGGAATAAAATTGTCATTTATAAATAACCAGATAAATTTGATATCAACTTCAGGAATAGTCCTTCCCATCATTTCATTAAAAAAAAACTTTCATAACTTATGTGGCGTAAAATACAGTAGGGGATTGTTTCAGTCACTCATAAAAAGTTAATAACCAACGCATGACACGCCTGTATTTGTAATAAAATTTCGACGACAAATTGTCACAGTGAAAATTTACTTTGTGTCATATACACAATAATATGTAATAATTTTGATTTTATTTGTGAATAAAACGCTTTTACAAATTTTTTTTAAGGTTCGTATTTCCTTATACACCCCACTCTCACTGGAACGTATGTATTTCTAAATTATGGGAGAAAAATATATAAACCCGATGGATTTCTAGCAAAATAAACTCCCTACTCATATTTCTTTTATATTTGTTACTTGAAAATGTTGTGACACTGATTAAACAAGATAGGTTTATAATAAAAATAGTGTACAATCTATTACATAAAAAAAATAAAAAATTATTTCTTAGTTGTTAATTTCACATACTTGATAAGTATAAGGGGTGCATTCATTTGAATTGAAATAATCTAAGTTATTTATTCTCTATAAGTCTCTATACCCGAAACTCCATTTAGTTTATTTACCAAAAGTTAAAGGAAAGTTACAATCCATTGTGACGGCACATCATTATTATTTCTAATAATTGAATTCAATATAAGGAGGCACCAAAAATAATCTTAAAAGATATATGTTAAACAATAAAATTACATTAATAAGCATAAAGTTAAGATAAATACATTTCAGACATTCGACAAATAAAAAAGTAAATTAAAAGCAAAATATTGTCTTTTAAAATAAATAAATTTATTAAAAACTTGTAAAAATATATAAAACATGATAAATAATAGTAATACAAGTCGAAAATATTAAAAACATTAAAATAGATAACATTTATAAGATAATTGGAAAATTGGTAAAAAAATTATCTGTCCTACGAGTATAATTAGATCGTGTATAAAAGAAAATTTTCCTAAGTTATGGAGGGTGTTCATGTATAGATGGCTTGTATGGAGGAGCTGTCGGAGACGCATACCCAAGGTCGTACATATATATGGGGTAGTCGGGTGCCCGACTGCTTGAAGTACTGTAGCACAATGACTAGTCCTATTAGGACTGACTTATGGTAGTAAGCTCTATTATACTAAAGCATTATTATAGAAGCTCTCTGTGATGCATGAGCATTATATGGGGTAGTCGGGTGCCCGACTGCTTGAAGTACTGTAGCACAATGACTAGTCCTATTAGGACTGACTTATGGTAGTAAGCTCTATTATACTAAAGCATTATTATAGAAGCTCTCTGTGATGCATGAGCATTATATGGGGTGGTCGGGTGCACGACTGCTTGAAGTACTGTAGCACAATGTCTAGTCCTATATTAGGGACTTATGATAGTAAGCTTTATTATACTAAAGCTTTATTATAGAAGGTCTCCGCGATACATAAGCATTATGATACTAGATTTATGGGTTGAAGTCCCATATATTAAAGACATATAATAGTAAGGTCTATTATACAAAAGCAATGCTATAGAAGGTGAATGAATATGGTGAATTAGCATTACAATAGTAGGGTTGTGGGTTGAAGTCTTTTATATTAATGACTTACGATATTGAGGTCTATCATACAAAAGCAACACAATAGAAGGTCTCTATGGTGAATTAGCTTACAAAAGTAGAGTTGTGGGTTGAAGCCCTATATATTAAAGACATATAATAGTTAGGTCTGTGATACAAAAGCATTATTATAGTAGGTATTCTTGATGCATAAGCACTATATGGGGCGGTGGGGTGATCGACTGCTCTTAGTACTGTAGCAAAATGACTAGTCCTATATAAGGGACTTGAAAAATATTTTTATTGTGGAGTGTATGCTGCTTCACGAGCAATTGGTCCGAGGTAAACTTGGACTCGCTAACCGATGTGCCCTAGACATATCATCTTAGTGCCGGTGGTAAGCGGGTTTATTGTAGCAATACGCCTTTCCGGTGAACATCGCACACCCATACCATTTTTGAGCGGCGTCGTGGCGCATAGCGATATGTCGTCTATCTTTCGGATTGGGATGAGTGTGTTTGTTTGCACTTTTAAGTGTTAAAAGCATATTCCACTTCATGTCTTAGTGCATTAGCGCTATTATACGAGGAGTTTTGTACACTAGCGGCTTAGTAGCGTGCTACTTTGATACGTTCTTGTTTATTTTTAGTTAATAACAATACAAAATTTGCTTTCACAGTCGATAGGGATCATGTGGGTGTATTGTGAGGAAGCGCTATCCGTATGATAGTTGCATTGACGCTTACTGCTACTTGCGCTACTGCATCTTGTGATGGATCTGCGGGTGTACTGCGCCTGATTCGATGCACTCTTGTGGTTCTGGTTGATGAAGGTATGCGGGTGGTGATGTCTGCTGGGATGTATGAGGGACCTTGGGATTGTGTAATCCCGACGATAGTCGTATTGATGCTTTTGCGTTCTGCAGCATTACGTCTCTGAGATGTTTGTTTGGTGGCACGTTGTTCTCAATGGCGCTCTCTGCATCTTGGTTTGACTCACACCTAAGTAGCTTTGCCCAAGTCGGGTCCCTTTATTATGGGGATGCAGACTGTCCGACCACCATGATGTTTTATATAAAAACATAATAATAAATTTCTGTTGGCAAATTATTACAAACATCTTTAAAGATGTTTGTAATAATTTGCCAACAGAAATTTTTGGGTAGTATATAGCCAAAAGGCAGTTATCTGCCTTTTGGCTATATCTGCCGTTGTGTTGGTTGGTGGAGCACATGTGTCGACCTCTTGCGGGTGATAGGTAGAGGGAGGATCTGAGAAGACTCTCAAGGCTGCGGCCAAAAGCCGCACAACGTGGGACCTCATTCCCTTGAGGAGAGCGGTAGACTCATGAAACGCTCTGCGGTTAGTAGCCGTGCTGATCATGCAATTGGTGGTGATATCATACACTTACATCACGTCTGCAGGAGCGCCGGTCTGACAGGTGGTGGCACTCACAGAGGGCTTACGGCCAATGTGCGTATTTGCCTATACCGTGTGGCGTTCATTCATTGTGGTTGGATTCGTTCGTATTCTGTATGGCGTTTACACGCATTGACATGCGTGACTTCGGTGGATGTTAGTGCTTATGCTACTACCAACGGGCCAAGCCTCTTTTACTGATTCGCCAGTTATTTTGCTGTGAACTATGGACCAGTTCACGAATTAGCGTTCCCTTCGGGGGGAGTGCATCAAAATGGTTGGCACTCACCGCGCACGGCGTGTGTGAAGCCGTGTGCCTCCGCTACATTGTTTCGGGGATTTTATGTATAAATATATTGTGAGCGTTTTCCAAGCGGGAAGAGATAATTAATAACAAATTAATAATTTTTTACGGCCAGTGTGCCTATTTGCCTAAACCGTGTGACGTACATTCACTGTGGCTGAATTCGTTCGTATTCTGTATGGCGTTTACACGCATTGACATGCGCAACTTCGGTCGATGTTTGTGTTTACGCACTAACAAGGGGCCAAGCCTCTTTTACTGGTTCGCCAGTTATTTTGCTGTGGACTACGGTCCAGTTCCCGAATTAGCGTTCCCTTCGGGGGGAGTGCATCAAAATGGTTGGCGCTCACCGTGCACGGCGTGTGTGGGGCCGTGTACCTCCCCTACATTTTTTTAAATAAATGTAGGAGAGCGAAGCCCTTGTATCGGGTATTTTGTATAAATATATTTTGAGCCTTTTCGGAGTGGGAAGGGATAAATGATAATAAATTAATAATGTAAACCTGATACAAGTGGAATAGGGACGTTTTATGTTCTTAACCTTTTTCGAGCCCTGTCTTCGTGAACGGGGTTCACTTAGCTTATATGGCACTACCAACTGCTTTCAATTGCTCTAGTGAATATTCATTGTTCCAAAAGACACCTAAAACAACTAAGTTATTAAACAAACACAACGTTAATAAGGGTACTTCTAAATGTAATGTAATTCGATACAATTACATAATATTAAGCGCCTTATAAGAAATGCAATAGAGTCCACTGTCGACTATCTGGCGTCAACATCCTCCCAGCCGTTGAAAGCTCTATTTAGCTTTTAAAAGTTTTTCTCTGATGAAGTAGATAGAAGACAAATCTTGTTAAGGGCTCTCCTTATTGTTCCTTGGGACGTAGAAATATCCGCGACTCGAGGAACACCGTCGTTACCCGGAAACAGTGTAGCTATGCGACCCAAACGCCAACATAAAGGAGGCAGGATGCCCTCTTTTATTAATACGAGATCAGCTTTAGATCGATAAAGCTTTAGATTTCTACTCTTAGTGCGCCATTTAGAGCGCTGCTGCATCTCGGCAACATATTGTTACGAGCTTGAGGTTCGTGACAATAAAAATTGCCGATAAAATTACCTAAATTAACACTTTAATTTACTTTATACAAATTAAAGTAAAAAAACACTAATAATTAAACACACTAATTCACTTAATTTCACTCCGAAGCTTCGCTTGTGTCGCCGAGTTAAACTCTGTCTCGATCGCATCTTACGCCATCTATTTATTCAAATCAGCAAAACATCCGGAATGTTCAAGTAAACACGCGTAAGGTACCGAGAGCTCGAGTATAGATTTTCTAGAAACTTAGTTCCTCGGGCGGCGCTGTTGGTCGAGAGATCGGCGATGTCATTCTCCGCAAAGCCCCCCCCCGCTCTCGCTCCTGACACTAGATGGCGCTGATTTGAGCGCGGCGTAACACTGCCCCCTCCTAAGACATGCTCGTCCCGAGCATCATCGGCCCCACAATAACGCGCCAAGCGATCCGCATGGACGATCCTAGGAGTCCCTCCTGCGCCTTGCCGTAACGGCTCCGCAATGTCAAGGGATGTCCTATCCCGTGGTGCACCAACATTGTACAATTTCGATGCTCCTCTACTCCGTGTCTGAGGTCCCCTCGCAGCCGCACAACTTGTACATGTACGACACCAATCCTCCACATCGTCACGATAATGGACCCAGTAGAACTGTTCTCGGACCTTCAGTAAAGTTCGTTTAACTCCCAGATGGACTCTTGAACGACCATTATGGCACAGCTGTAAAACATTCGGCACTTTAGCTTTAGGGACAACCAATTGCAAACGACAGCTGTCTCCTCGACCATTGTCCCATTTACGACACAGGACTCCGTCCTGAAGCAGCAAGCTGTCCCATTGGGCCCAATAGCTTTTCGTAGTTGAACTCATCGCTGAGACGTCCCTCCACTTAGGCTTGGTAGCACGGGCCTTCATCCATCCCAGAATCGGCTTGATGTCTGGATCTTCCTGCTGTGCACGTCGTAGGCTGTCATTCCACCCGTTACTGAGGTAGTCTGTCCTGAGCATCCTCACGGATACCACTTCCTTACTCTCTTGCCTACCACAATGGTTGCAATCTTCAGGAAAAGGTCTTCTTGACAATGCATCTGCGTTGCCGTGAGATTTCCCGCTGCAGTGTCTGATAGAAAAGTCGTATTCCTGCTGCTGCTGGGCGGTGCTGTAAGCTGCACTTCCTTTCTGAGACCGTCCACCTTCCCTTCCTAGGGTGTGCTTAGGGCAGCTGGACCGAAGATGGCCCCTTTCCCCACAGCCATAGCACCTAGGGCTGTATCTTTTATTGTGGTCGCGAACCGTAACTGCTGTAACCTCCCTAGCGTGAGGTGAACGATGATCCTGTCGCCGCCAGGCAGTGCCTTTAGCTGCACTACCCTCTCGAGATTGATCAACTCTCCTTTCCACGGTTCGCTTAGGGCAGCTGGATCGAAGATGGCCCCTATCCCCACAGCCATAGCACCTAGGGCTGTATCCTTTGTTGCGGTCGCGAACTGTAGCTGCTGCAACCTCCCTGACGCGATGGGAACGATGATCCTGCCGCACGGCTTCTACCTCCAGTGCATGGGCCAAGGCGTCCTTAAGCGTCTCGTGGTGCCCGAGCCTCACAGCAGCTCTGACTTCCAGGTCGCGGATGCCGTCGATGAATGTTTGCACCAGGTTCCCTCCAATGAGCGCAGGTACAGACTGGTATGCTTTAACCCGATGGTTCACATGGTTAATTCGGGTTTCATGTTCTTCGATTCGGGTTTCAGCTTCCGACAGGCGGTTGTCGTGTTGAGCAACCCTATCCTTCACCTGCCTTATCTCTTTCCCAAAGGTAGCGTGAAGGTCCTTCATGAGGAGCATCTGCTCTTCCGACCGACGAGCCTGTTCCGCCAGCTGACGGGCCTGTTCCTCCTGCCGGCGGGCCTGTTCCTCCTGCCGGCGGGCCTGTTCCTCTTGTCCGTTCTGCAGCTGCTCTTTCAACTGACGGGCCTGCTCCTCCTGTCGGCGAGCCTGCTCCTCCTGTCGGCGAGCCTGCTCCTCCTGTCGGCGAGCCTGCTCCTCCTGTCGGCGAGCCTGCTCCTCCTGTCGGCGAGCCTGCTCCTGCAGCATCACCATCAGAGCACCTAAGTCAGGTGCCACAGACGTAGAAGCTGCTGACGGACCGGCTTCCGTGGCCGGCGGCTGGCCCTCAGACATCTGCGGCGTTGCACCACCAAATCTCCTCTGGTCCGTCTCCTGCTGGCGTTGACTTCGGGTACGGACACCCTCCGTTTCCTCCTTAGGTAAAATCGGCATTATTTTATCCCACTTCTGACACCAATTGTTACGAGCTTAGGGTTCGTGACAATAAAAATTGCCGATAAAATTACCTAAATTAACACTTTAATTTACTTTATACAAATTAAAGTAAAAAAAAACACTAATAATTAAACACACTAATTCACTTAATTTCACTCCGAAGCTTCGCTTGTGTCGCCGAGTTAAACTCTGTCTCGATCGCATCTTACGCCATCTATTTATTCAAATCAGCAAAACATCCGGAATGTTCAAGTAAACACGCGTAAGGTACCGAGAGCTCGAGTATAGATTTTCTAGAAACTTAGTTCCTCGGGCGGCGCTGTTGGTCGAGAGATCGGCGATGTCATTCTCCGCAAAGCCCCCCCCGCTCTCGCTCCTGACACTAGATGGCGCTGATTTGAGCGCGGCGTAACAATATTACTTGGTTCAGCGCTGCCAGAAGTGTTGTCTAGCCTGCTCCAAACGCCGGTAGCGGTCGAGGCGATAAGTGTTGCAGTCCACGGAGTCTGGTGTTGTTAGTGACGTAAGTGGCCTGCCGATTAAAATTGAGCAGGAGTGAGAGGTTGTTGGTCGTTAGGGGACGGAATGAGAGGACAAAAGCGTCGGCTGTTGAGGATAACCTCAATTTTTGCAAACATCGACGATAGTTCCTCAAAAGTTAGATGCGAATTGCCTACGACACGTACAAGATGGTATTTTGCCGACTTTATACCAGCCTCAGCTAGCCCATTAAAGTGAGGAGCGTACACGGGAGATAACTTGGACTTTATACCGCGACGAGTTGCAATATCACAAATAGAGTCACATTGTGACTGTAAAAAAAATTGATATTTCCTTGGCAGCGGCTCCAAAATTACGACCGTTATCGCTATAGAATAAATACGTTCCTATTGTGTATGAATCTTAAGGCTGTTACATAAAGCCTTTGAAGTTTATGAAATTTTGAAAATTTTGTAAAATCGATAAATGTTGCTGCAGGCACAATCTCCGCCGTCAAAACGGAGCTCGTTTTTAGTTCAGTTAGATTTGAGAAATCAGGCGTGGTCATCGCAGGCTACGAAGATTCTGGCTCTAGAAGAAAAGGCGGTCAACGCCACCATAAGGATGGTTGCGTAGGGGATAAGTCCTTTAAATTTACACCTCGTGAGGCGTGGTCTGCTGGGTTTAGAGTAGTGTAATAGCATCGTCACGATGTAGACTGTATGAGATCACCTATTACCACAATGTGATTAGCCACAAATGTTTTTGTTTTGTTGGGCGTATAATTCCAACCCAAAACTACGCGTGAATCAGTCCAATATACATGACGATTGATAGGTCGGCGTAGAGCTTTAGTTACAGCAGAGCTCAATTTTGCACCCAATACGCAGGCACATGGCTCAAGCCTTGGTATTGGAGTGGCCTTCAAAGGGGCTACACGTGCTTTAGCGCATAATAAATGAACTTGATTCGATCCATTTGAGTTAATAGACCTTAGGTCATGCATCACAAAAGCAATGAATTTCAATTAGGATATTATTATTAGTAAGAGTTACTCTAGGTATCCTAAGGTGTGAAAAATATTATTATTAGTAGAAAAAGATTTCCAAAATTTGTAGTTATTGTTAGGCACTGGTTCATCCCAAACAAATTTTTGAAGCCATAATCTTTGTAAAAGTAATAACCTAGGACAAAAATTTTACTAATACAGGAGAGAATAGATCTTTTAGCAGCTATAGTATTTATATATAATTGAAATGGAATTGCTGATTATTAGGGTGCCTCTTTCAGAGCTATTAGTATCTGGCAAATATTATGTATATATATATATATATATATATATATATATATATATATATATATATATATATATATATATATATATATATATATATATATATATGGTGGAGCCACGTGTTTAAGGCTGCCGAAGTCTAGTTCCCCGGTCGAACCTTAAACCTACTACGCGAGATATTAACTAAAGTGGACTGTATATGCGGTTGCTTCTACGCTTACGTAAAAGCGACTACTATAGAATGCGGTATAATGCACTTGCTCTTCCCTAAAAACTAAACTACTACGGTGCCAAATCGCTGAAAGGGAATCCTGCCTTATTAGGAGAACAACAAAATTGGAGCGGGTTAAACTTATAAGGCAGTATATAAAGGAGTGTTGACTCACCGGGGTTTCTTCTATCCTGTTGAGCACTATAGCTGCAACTTCTGGAACTTCTTCTGGAACACTCCGGAGAGAGGCGGTGCGCGACTATATCTCACCCGAGGTGAGGGAACTTCTTCTAGACAGACACTCTGGGGCCCCAGGGGTGCGTCGGGAGAGAAGCGTTGTGGTTTCAGCGACGACTGCGGTGGAAAGAGTAAGTTGTTGGTTGTATTGTAGTTGGTTTGGTTATGTGGTGTGTTGACGTTATTGTTTATTAAGTAGCTTAGAATGCTTGGTTTTAGAACTGCTTCTGGGACACTGTTTTATCTGGGTATAGGTGGGCTTGGTTTTATTATTTTGTTTTTCTTGATAGGTCTTCTTGTGCTATTACCAACTAGTGCTTGAGAATTGGGGTCTGCCTCTGGTGAAGTTATCAGTGTTCTTTTGTTGTTTGATTTTATTACAATAAGTTTATCGTATTTTATCGTGACTTTATTTCCTTTCTCACGCTCTCTATTTGCTTCTTCCTGTAGTTTTTTCCTTTTTTCTAATATGTATTTGGGGTTATCCTCGTTCAAGTAATATTGGGTATCTTTTAGTAATCTTTTTTGCTTGAGAATGCTGATCTTTGAACCAAGGGTAGAAAAGGTTACAATTACTGGTCGCGGCTTATCACCTTTTTTTCCCCACTCTCTTTATTTCTTGAATATCTCTCACAACCAAATTTTAAGAACAATTTTTCATTTATGAATTGCAATATATTGTTCTCCAAGTTATGATAGGATGTCTCACTCTCTTAAATACCGAAGAAAATTATGTTTCTTTGTCTTGCTTGTTTTTCCATAAATTGAATTCTTTTTTCTTGTTGTTCAACATTTACTTTCAAGGTTTGATATTTTTCTTCCAGTATGGTAAATTTCTCCTCTAATTTGTTAGTTATGTTGAGTGTTCCTTGTTCTGTCACCTTTTCGCCACTTTTCTGAATTTCTATTTTTTGTACGTTTAGTTCTTTTTGAATATTTTGTAAGGCTTTCATAATTTCCTTCATAGTGCTGTTTTGTTATGGTACTCGTTGCGCCCTCTAGTAAAATTGGTTTATATTGTTTCATATTCGTATTGCGCGTAAGTCAAACGTAGTCGAACGTAGTGTGCTTCTTTTCTAATAGATGGCGCTGGTCTGTATTTTACTTTACTATAGCAGATAAGCGAAACTGCAGAATCATTTAGGTATGAGGTTATGTTTTTCCAAAAAAAGAGTAGCTTTTACGATTTTTCATTTTTTCGCACTTCGGCACTTTCATAAATTAACACCGGAACAATTTAAGTTCCTGCATTCGCAACGAAGGACTTAAAAAGTTCGTAGATTGTTGTATGCTTACACTTCAGTCTTTTAGGTTTTTTGTGTATTATTCATTAACTTAGGATCTTGTCTTCACTATATAGTCATATTCACTAGTTTATTGTCACTTGTACGATTTTTTATCACTGAATTCACTTTAATTATGTTTTTAAATAACTTTTTGCACGGACTATATTGTTACCGCGTCTCACTACCGCCCCTCCTCCCCTTCCATTCCTCGAGATAGATGCGATAAAATACGCAAAGAGATGCTACTTACATCTCTTCGCAACGCCAGTGAATCGAGCCGATCGGAAAGCACTCGGTCGTTGACGATTCAAGCCGCTCTGCGCTGGATGCGGTCAAGTGGAAGGAGCTGGTACTGGGGAGCCCCAGCCCAGAGATGGGAACAGTATTCCATGTGCGGCTGAACCTGCGCCTTGTAAAGTTGCAGGCGATGTGCCTGCTCTCCTCTGCTGAGCACGCCAAGCTTTTTAGAAGCCAATTTGGCCTTCTCTTCCAAGTGACCACGAAACTGAACGTCCAACGAACGTGATTCCAATACTGGCTGAGGCAACAAGAGGAGTGCCTTGAAACTGAGGATGATACGACATAGGGGTTCTTTTTGAAACTTGTGTCTTCTGAGGGTTAAACTGGACTAGATTTAATCGCCCCCTATCCGAGACTCTGTTCAGCAAAGACTCAACTTCAGACACAAGTTTGTCCCGGTACTCAGAGACGTTTTCCCGAGAAATATTGGCTCGGCCGGTTTAAAGAGCAGACCAGTGCTGTCTTCTGCATAACAATGAATGTTACGGGTTGGCAACATATCACTGATATGCATAAGAAACAGCGTTAGCGATAGCACGCAGCCTTGTGGAACACCAGCACTAATAGGCTTGTAATCGAAACTTGCACCGTCCACAACGACCTTGATGCTCCGATCTGCAAGAAATCTGGTGACCCAATGGCACAATTTTTCGGGAAGCCCATAGGAAGGGAGCTTCGAAAGAAGCACTTTGCGCCAAACTCGATCCAAAATAAATCAGGTCCAAAATAACGGCCAATGCCTCCCCCTTGGACTCTACTTCCTCCACCCATCTGTGATTTAGGTAGACCAGAAAGTCACCAGCTGATCGACCACGGCGAAAACCGTATTTTCCATCACTAAATAGCTGGTGATCCTCAAGGTACCTCATGAGCTGGCAGTTTACAATGGACTCCATTGTTTTGGAAAACAAGGAGGTGATGGCAAAAGGCTGGTTGTTGGACGGGTCTGAGCGGTCGCCTTTTGTGGGGATCGGGTGGACGAAAGCCGTCTTTCATGATTTTGGTACTCCGCCTTGGGAGTAGGAGTGCCGTAAAAGATGCGTTAAAACCGGTGCCAACACTGGAGCACACGTCTTCAGCACAATTGGGGGGATTCCGTCAGGCGCACTCGACTTGTGGATATTCAGGGAGAGGAGTGCTATGCGAACCGAGCGCTTTGTGAACTGTACTTCTGGTATGGAGCACTCACACCGCGGGATGGTCGGTGGCAAACTCTCCCCGTCATCGAGAGTCGAGTTAGACGAAAAGAAAGAGCCTAGCAGATCGGCTTTCTCCTTTGCGGTTTGGGCCAGTGAGTCGTTCTCACTGTGCAGAGATGGAAGAGATGGCTGACAGAAATTCCCCTGGACAGCCTTGGCGAGATACCAGAATGCACGGGTTCCAGAAAGAAGGTGAACTAGTTTCTCGTCAATTCTGCCTATGTGCTTTGACTTTTCCTTGGCAATGACTCTTTTGAATAACCTAGAGATTGAATTCATTATTAATGGAAGTATAGAAACAGAATCTTTTTATTCAATATAGAATATAAATAATACTTATTGAAAGTCACTTTATTAATTTACTACTTGTTCGGAAAAAACCTCTGTCTTAGGACTCGAAAATCAGCAAGAAACCCAGCTCTGTCTGTCTGTTTTAAATAATAGCTTACAACAATGTATGTTACAACTAACAACACATAAAAATTAGAAATAGTTTGGTAGCAATCACCTTACCTAGGGGTATTTTCATCCATAAATGTTTTAACCCGCTAGCTCAGAAAGAACAGCAAACAGGTTAATATTATAATAACCCTATTTGTACAGACTTAGTTTAATAAAAACATTTAAACTTTGATGATTGATTGAGATAGACAGGCGTAGTTTCAAGTATTTGTTTTAATATGTTTTAGATAATTAGTAAGTACTTATACATAGTAGTAAATAATTGGGTAGTAACATATGAAAATGACTAGGTAATATCACGCTTATCTATGTAACTCTACAGTGATAAATAGTGAGGAAGTAAAATGTTTTAAACTACAAGTAGTAAGGATTACAAAAATATAGGTATAATTTAATTGTATTTATTATAATAAAGAAATTAATTAATTTGCAACCTTCCGCTAACTAAATACAATGATGTGTCTTACCTGGATTGAAGAGCACCTAATAAACCTAGTAAGTCACATCATAGTATTTAGTTAGCGGAAGGTTGCAAATTAATTAAGTCCTTTATTATAATGGATTTCCGCAAAGTAACGCCTGATTCTATCAATTATTGTATTTATTACTAGCAGTCCACCCCAAGTTCGCACTGGTAATCTCGACAACAGCGCCATATATTGGTTCCATATGCAAATATAAACTATTTAAAAATTCATTCAAACACACACAAAAATTTTCATCAAAATCGGTTGGATGGTTTGAAAGTCTATAACGGACATAGTTTAAAAGTTTTCACACTTTTTTTTACTGGTTTCATGTAGGAGAAAAGGTATATTTTTATATTAACTATCTGATTGAAGATGACAAAATAATATTTCTTTCTGCAGAGTCAAAAACAGAGCAGTCTAAGCATAATAAAAGCATTTTATTCTATCACAGGGTATGGTACAAAAACATCAAGAATCTAGCCATTTCAATATATTATTATGCAAACATATATACTATAATATATTATCATTATTCAAATTGTCATTTTCACGTGAATGTTATTGTGTTGATTGTTGGATTTTTCTAGTGCTTTATTAGTGTTTTAGTATAGTATTTTATTATCAAATTGTAATTAAAGTTTTTGTGTGAATGGTATACTTTATCTTTTTACGTAAATAATTTCGAGTAATATATATTGAAATGATTGTGATTTTCACGCTGCCGACATTCGCTTGGTATGTTTTTTTTTTTGTTATCTAAATACAATAAAATCTTTTTGGAATGAAGTTAAAACTAACTTTTGTTTAGAATTCAGGATAGAAAATTTTGTACAGATTTTATAATTCCAAACTTCTTCATAGAAAAGTAGTCTCTAAATATAAGTTTTAATAGTTTTAAGTGCTGTGCGTGGGTGCGGTCGCATGCGACCGCTCGGGATATGCCGAGCGCGTGCGGCTGTATAGGATTTTTATGGCGCTTGAAGGGTTAAAGTATGATTGATAACAATGAAACAACAAATTGACAAAACAAATATCGTCAGTGCAGCTTTATTTTGAAAAAAATAATACCTTGAAGAAAGTGGCTTCTAAGATATTTAAAAATCAGTTTATAGATTTCGAAATACTACCAACATGAAAAAGAACATGAAAATAACATATAACATAACATAAACATAAACACTCACGCCTGTCACCCAGAGGGGTAGGCAGAGACTACGGACTTCCATTTGGCACGATCCTGACATACCTCTTTCGCCTCCTTTACATCCATATATCTACGCATACATGCTCGTCGGTTAAGGGTACTTCTAACGTGGCCCATTTTCAAAATATCGCCAATTTGGTCGATAAACTTTTTTCTAGGGCGTCCCTTTCCGACTCGGCCATTCACATCTGCCATATAAATTTGCTTTGTCACTCTTTCCTCATTCATTCTTTCTACGTGACCAAACCACCGAAGCATTCCTCTCTTAATCCTGGTCACAACATCATCTTGCATACCACATTTATCTCTTATCACGCAATTTCTCACCCTGTCATTCAGATTAAACCCTAGCATATTCCTTAAAGAACGCATTTCTACAGCATTTATTCTACTTTCGTGCTTCTTCTGCCACACCCAGCTTTCACTACCATACATTAAAGTAGGGACTAACACAGCATTATGAATTACCATACGTGCCTGTTTTGACACATTCTGGTTCTTCATAATAGAGTGTAGTGCCCCATTCACTCTATTCCCTGCATTTACTCGTCGTTCTATTTCCCTATCATATCTACCATCCCTGCTAAATACACATCCCAAATACACAAACTCATCCACTTGCTCAATTAACTCTCCTTCTATTCTTATTTCACATACCGTTTTGCTTTCTTCTCTTTCAAAAACCATCACTTTCGTCTTACTTGCGTTCACTTTCATTCCCCTTTCTTTCAATTCCCAGTTCATTAATGTAACCATCATTTGCAACTCTGCCGCCGATGACGCAAGTATGACTTGATCATCGGCATACAAAAGGCATTTGACGGTTAACTCGCCCATTCTTAACCCACATTCTTCATCTTTCAAAGTTTGCAAACACCGGTCCATAAATAGGTTGAACAGCCAAGGGGAAGCTACACAGCCCTGTCTGACACCTTTTTGGATGCCAAACCAGTCCGAGTAGACCCCATTATCCTGACACAAGCACTAGAGTCCCTATAAAGAGACCTTAATGCCTGTATCAAACCAGCGCTCAACCCATATGAGTTCAGTGTTTGCCATAACACATTCCTGTCCACTCTGTCATAAGCCTTTTCCAAGTCCATGAACGCACAAAAAACTTTCTGGTTTTTGGCCAAAAACTTCTCCGCAATCATGCGCATGGAAAAGACTTGATCTGTACACCCCATTCCCTTTCTAAAACCCGCTTGCACATCCCAAATTTTTCCATCAGTTTCTTTCATAACTCTTTCAATTAATACCTTAGCATACAGTTTACCCACAATACTAAGCAAGCTGATACCGCGGTAGTTTTTGCAGTCCTGCTGTGACCCTTTTCCTTTATATATTGGTACTATAACTGCTTTACACCAGTCATCCGGTACCCGTTTTAATTCCCAACATAAATTAAACAAGGTGTACAGCAGGCCTGCCACCACTCCCTCTCCAGCCCTTAGCATCTCGAGTGATACTCTATCATATCCAGCTGCCTTACCTGCTTTCATGCTTTTCATTGCTTTCATTATTTCATCTACACTTATCTCCATACCCCTTTCCACTTCTTTCGGAATTTCTAGTTCATTTAATTCATACGACTCTTCACTCATAAACACGCTTTCAAAGTATTCCTTCCATCTGTTTAAATTCGAAACTTCATCATTCAGAATACATCCATTCTCGTCTCTTATAGCATTTATTATAGGCTGTTTTGTATTTCCCCTGGCAGTTCTTACGAGTTTCCAGAACATTTTTATGTTAGCCTGGAAATTATCAGATATCCTTCTATCATTCTTATCCGTTCTTTCTTTCTTTTTCCTTTCAACAACTTCTTTTACTCTCTTATTTAGACGTCTAAATTCTGCCTTTTTTCTTTCAATCTCATCATTCATACCAGAAGAATTACCAGCTTTGGTTGCTAGTAAATCTAACCATGCTTTCTTCTTTGATTCAACTTCCACCCGTACCTCATCATCCCACCATAACGTATTACTTTTCCTTTCATTTGTTCTCTTACTTACACCACATACTTCGGTGGCGGTATCCACCAAACCTTTCTTAATATTATCCCACACAGTATTCAAGTCTAAATCATTCATACACAACTCATTCAAACATCTAATATTTTCTCTCAGTCCACATTTATACTTCTCTATCACATCTTCATCTTGTAACTTCTCTATTCTTATACGCTGTAACGCAGTGGTAGATACAGATGTCCGATGCCGACAACGCTTGAAAAGACCATTAATTCGACATAAGACCAAGTAATGATCCGTCCCTACGTTGGACCCCCGGTAAACCCTTGTATCTACGACTGCGCTCCTCATTCTTTCATCCACAATTACGAAATCTATCATGCTTCTATCATCACCTCTTTCCCATGTATACATGTGAATCTTCTTATGACGAAAAAAAGTATTCGTCACAAAAAGATTCTTTTCCGCACATACGGTGAGGAGGTCTTCACCATTCTCATTTATACTTTCATCACCAAACGTTCCCAATATCCTTTCATAACCAGACCTCTTCACCCCAACCCTTCCATTAAAGTCTCCTAACATAATATTTTCATTTTCCTTACATTTTGTCAACACCATCCTTACCATGTCCCAAAACTGCTCTCGGATGTAAGTGGGCTTAGACATGTCTGGGGCGTATACCCCTAGTAGGAACAGCTTCTTTAAGCCCACTTTCATTCGTATCCATAGCAGTCTCGGGCTTACACATTCATACTCTTTCACACATCGTCCCATTCTTTCTGAAAGGATGAAACCGACTCCCTGGCATGCCCGTTCGGTCTCGCCCACACCAGACCAATACGCGGTATACGTGCCATGTGCAGTGGCATCCTTTCCCTTTCGTTTCGTCTCATTCACACATAACACATCTATTCCTCTGTCATTCATCATTTCGCATACTTCATCCATCTTATCATTCATTCCTCCACATACATTCAGCGTAGCCAGACGGGTTTCCGCAATCCACTTTTCGCCCCTCCGGGAGACAGAACGTGACGGGTGGCGAACCTCGTGGCCGGTTTTTCTCCCGGAGATTCTTCGCACCCCTGCCCCATTTAAGGGGCGCCGGGAACTCGGGGCCATTTCTTTTATTTCTTGAGTCATGGTGCGAACAAGGGTTGGTGGTAGATTTTACGCCGCTACCATACGGCGAGGAGCCGAGTCCATTTTATCGGCTTTGTCGCTCGTTTAGCACCACCCGGGGGACACGTGTAGGGTGGGCCTAAGGTTAGGTGGTCGAAGCCTACGGACGCGAGCGACTCATCCCCAAAATACTACACATAAATATTTAATATTTTCATTTCATTTCATATTATCATATATTATATATTTAATAAAGGTGCATATTTAAAAATGCTTTAACTGTAAAAATTGTTACTCTTAACTCTAATGATAAACGTTTATTCGATGCAGGGATTGTAAATAGTCGATTAATTTCAAAAATCGTGTACAAATAGAATGACATACACACATAAATTAACCTGAGGGAATCTAGTCATAAAATTCTACTCGAGTCGCATCTTTATCTTACGGTCAATGCAGTGTCTGTCTCCAATTTAGTGAAGAACTCGACTTACTAATTTGTTGATATATTGCGTAATATCAATAAATTTATATTAAGTATAATTTGTGATAGTTTAATTATTAATAACATGATGACCTACGTCATAACGTTAGAGTGACATTATTTTTCGCTACGAAAACCAAAAATATGTAAGTACCTATTAATTTTTAGTAATAATAATTGTTTTTACGACATAAAAATATTTTGTGACAAATTGACATAATTCAGCTAATTTGAACTGCTTAACTCGAGTTTAATTTGCGTAAATCAAGTTTGATTTGTTACATGAGTTTTTAGTTCAACTTGAGTTAACTCGAGTCGAGTTTCTTCCGAGTTTGCACATCTCGTATGTTTTTTTTTAATATTACATTGTCATAACCAATTACCTGTACATGAATATCAAAACAACTCCTTTTTATTCACATTTCATGATTCTGTTTAGATTTTCCAGAAATCTTTAGGCTATTTTTGATAATAGATTAGTATCTTTTTAAAAAATACCATTAAGGATCGTTAAAATTTCTAGTGGGCCCAAAAATGATAAACTCCTTTACAGAATAGTATTTTATATCTGTAATATTAAATAAAGTATTTTCACGATTCATGTGACATAAAAAATAAGTTGGGAATAAAATTGTCATTTATAAATAACCAGATAAATTTGATATCAACTTCAGGAATAGTCCTTCCCATCATTTCATTAAAAAAAAACTTTCATAACTTATGTGGCGTAAAATACAGTAGGGGATTGTTTCAGTCACTCATAAAAAGTTAATAACCAACGCATGACACGCCTGTATTTGTAATAAAATTTCGACGACAAATTGTCACAGTGAAAATTTACTTTGTGTCATATACACAATAATATGTAATAATTTTGATTTTATTTGTGAATAAAACGCTTTTACAAATTTTTTTTAAGGTTCGTATTTCCTTATACACCCCACTCTCACTGGAACGTATGTATTTCTAAATTATGGGAGAAAAATATATAAACCCGATGGATTTCTAGCAAAATAAACTCCCTACTCATATTTCTTTTATATTTGTTACTTGAAAATGTTGTGACACTGATTAAACAAGATAGGTTTATAATAAAAATAGTGTACAATCTATTACATAAAAAAAATAAAAAATTATTTCTTAGTTGTTAATTTCACATACTTGATAAGTATAAGGGGTGCATTCATTTGAATTGAAATAATCTAAGTTATTTATTCTCTATAAGTCTCTATACCCGAAACTCCATTTAGTTTATTTACCAAAAGTTAAAGGAAAGTTACAATCCATTGTGACGGCACATCATTATTATTTCTAATAATTGAATTCAATATAAGGAGGCACCAAAAATAATCTTAAAAGATATATGTTAAACAATAAAATTACATTAATAAGCATAAAGTTAAGATAAATACATTTCAGACATTCGACAAATAAAAAAGTAAATTAAAAGCAAAATATTGTCTTTTAAAATAAATAAATTTATTAAAAACTTGTAAAAATATATAAAACATGATAAATAATAGTAATACAAGTCGAAAATATTAAAAACATTAAAATAGATAACATTTATAAGATAATTGGAAAATTGGTAAAAAAATTATCTGTCCTACGAGTATAATTAGATCGTGTATAAAAGAAAATTTTCCTAAGTTATGGAGGGTGTTCATGTATAGATGGCTTGTATGGAGGAGCTGTCGGAGACGCATACCCAAGGTCGTACATATATATGGGGTAGTCGGGTGCCCGACTGCTTGAAGTACTGTAGCACAATGACTAGTCCTATTAGGACTGACTTATGGTAGTAAGCTCTATTATACTAAAGCATTATTATAGAAGCTCTCTGTGATACATGAGCATTATATGGGGTAGTCGGGTGCCCGACTGCTTGAAGTACTGTAGCACAATGACTAGTCCTATTAGGACTGACTTATGGTAGTAAGCTCTATTATACTAAAGCATTATTATAGAAGCTCTCTGTGATGCATGAGCATTATATGGGGTGGTCGGGTGCACGACTGCTTGAAGTACTGTAGCACAATGTCTAGTCCTATATTAGGGACTTATGATAGTAAGCTTTATTATACTAAAGCTTTATTATAGAAGGTCTCCGCGATACATAAGCATTATGATACTAGATTTATGGGTTGAAGTCCCATATATTAAAGACATATAATAGTAAGGTCTATTATACAAAAGCAATGCTATAGAAGGTGAATGAATATGGTGAATTAGCATTACAATAGTAGGGTTGTGGGTTGAAGTCTTTTATATTAATGACTTACGATATTGAGGTCTATCATACAAAAGCAACACAATAGAAGGTCTCTATGGTGAATTAGCTTACAAAAGTAGAGTTGTGGGTTGAAGCCCTATATATTAAAGACATATAATAGTTAGGTCTGTGATACAAAAGCATTATTATAGTAGGTATTCTTGATGCATAAGCACTATATGGGGCGGTGGGGTGATCGACTGCTCTTAGTACTGTAGCAAAATGACTAGTCCTATATAAGGGACTTGAAAAATATTTTTATTGTGGAGTGTATGCTGCTTCACGAGCAATTGGTCCGAGGTAAACTTGGACTCGCTAACCGATGTGCCCTAGACATATCATCTTAGTGCCGGTGGTAAGCGGGTTTATTGTAGCAATACGCCTTTCCGGTGAACATCGCACACCCATACCATTTTTGAGCGGCGTCGTGGCGCATAGCGATATGTCGTCTATCTTTCGGATTGGGATGAGTGTGTTTGTTTGCACTTTTAAGTGTTAAAAGCATATTCCACTTCATGTCTTAGTGCATTAGCGCTATTATACGAGGAGTTTTGTACACTAGCGGCTTAGTAGCGTGCTACTTTGATACGTTCTTGTTTATTTTTAGTTAATAACAATACAAAATTTGCTTTCACAGTCGATAGGGATCATGTGGGTGTATTGTGAGGAAGCGCTATCCGTATGATAGTTGCATTGACGCTTACTGCTACTTGCGCTACTGCATCTTGTGATGGATCTGCGGGTGTACTGCGCCTGATTCGATGCACTCTTGTGGTTCTGGTTGATGAAGGTATGCGGGTGGTGATGTCTGCTGGGATGTATGAGGGACCTTGGGATTGTGTAATCCCGACGATAGTCGTATTGATGCTTTTGCGTTCTGCAGCATTACGTCTCTGAGATGTTTGTTTGGTGGCACGTTGTTCTCAATGGCGCTCTCTGCATCTTGGTTTGACTCACACCTAAGTAGCTTTGCCCAAGTCGGGTCCCTTTATTATGGGGATGCAGACTGTCCGACCACCATGATGTTTTATATAAAAACATAATAATAAATTTCTGTTGGCAAATTATACATCTTTAAAGATGTTTGTAATAATTTGCCAACAGAAATTTTTGGGTAGTATATAGCCAAAAGGCAGTTATCTGCCTTTTGGCTATATCTGCCGTTGTGTTGGTTGGTGGAGCACATGTGTCGACCTCTTGCGGGTGATAGGTAGAGGGAGGATCTGAGAAGACTCTCAAGGCTGCGGCCAAAAGCCGCACAACGTGGGACCTCATTCCCTTGAGGAGAGCGGTAGACTCATGAAACGCTCTGCGGTTAGTAGCCGTGCTGATCATGCAATTGGTGGTGATATCATACACTTACATCACGTCTGCAGGAGCGCCGGTCTGACAGGTGGTGGCACTCACAGAGGGCTTACGGCCAATGTGCGTATTTGCCTATACCGTGTGGCGTTCATTCATTGTGGTTGGATTCGTTCGTATTCTGTATGGCGTTTACACGCATTGACATGCGTGACTTCGGTGGATGTTAGTGCTTATGCTACTACCAACGGGCCAAGCCTCTTTTACTGATTCGCCAGTTATTTTGCTGTGAACTATGGACCAGTTCACGAATTAGCGTTCCCTTCGGGGGGAGTGCATCAAAATGGTTGGCACTCACCGCGCACGGCGTGTGTGAAGCCGTGTGCCTCCGCTACATTGTTTCGGGGATTTTATGTATAAATATATTGTGAGCGTTTTCCAAGCGGGAAGAGATAATTAATAACAAATTAATAATTTTTTACGGCCAGTGTGCCTATTTGCCTAAACCGTGTGACGTACATTCACTGTGGCTGAATTCGTTCGTATTCTGTATGGCGTTTACACGCATTGACATGCGCAACTTCGGTCGATGTTTGTGTTTACGCACTAACAAGGGGCCAAGCCTCTTTTACTGGTTCGCCAGTTATTTTGCTGTGGACTACGGTCCAGTTCCCGAATTAGCGTTCCCTTCGGGGGGAGTGCATCAAAATGGTTGGCGCTCACCGTGCACGGCGTGTGTGGGGCCGTGTACCTCCCCTACATTTTTTTAAATAAATGTAGGAGAGCGAAGCCCTTGTATCGGGTATTTTGTATAAATATATTTTGAGCCTTTTCGGAGTGGGAAGGGATAAATGATAATAAATTAATAATGTAAACCTGATACAAGTGGAATAGGGACGTTTTATGTTCTTAACCTTTTTCGAGCCCTGTCTTCGTGAACGGGGTTCACTTAGCTTATATGGCACTACCAACTGCTTTCAATTGCTCTAGTGAATATTCATTGTTCCAAAAGACACCTAAAACAACTAAGTTATTAAACAAACACAACGTTAATAAGGGTACTTCTAAATGTAATGTAATTCGATACAATTACATAATATTAAGCGCCTTATAAGAAATGCAATAGAGTCCACTGTCGACTATCTGGCGTCAACATCCTCCCAGCCGTTGAAAGCTCTATTTAGCTTTTAAAAGTTTTTCTCTGATGAAGTAGATAGAAGACAAATCTTGTTAAGGGCTCTCCTTATTGTTCCTTGGGACGTAGAAATATCCGCGACTCGAGGAACACCGTCATTACCCGGAAACAGTGTAGCTATGCGACCCAAACGCCAACATAAAGGAGGCAGGATGCCCTCTTTTATTAATACGAGATCAGCTTTAGATCGATAAAGCTTTAGATTTCTACTCTTAGTGCGCCATTTAGAGCGCTGCTGCATCTCGGCAACATATTGTTACGAGCTTGAGGTTCGTGACAATAAAAATTGCCGATAAAATTACCTAAATTAACACTTTAATTTACTTTATACAAATTAAAGTAAAAAAACACTAATAATTAAACACACTAATTCACTTAATTTCACTCCGAAGCTTCGCTTGTGTCGCCGAGTTAAACTCTGTCTCGATCGCATCTTACGCCATCTATTTATTCAAATCAGCAAAACATCCGGAATGTTCAAGTAAACACGCGTAAGGTACCGAGAGCTCGAGTATAGATTTTCTAGAAACTTAGTTCCTCGGGCGGCGCTGTTGGTCGAGAGATCGGCGATGTCATTCTCCGCAAAGCCCCCCCCCCCGCTCTCGCTCCTGACACTAGATGGCGCTGATTTGAGCGCGGCGTAACACTGCCCCCTCCTAAGACATGCTCGTCCCGAGCATCATCGGCCCCACAATAACGCGCCAAGCGATCCGCATGGACGATCCTAGGAGTCCCTCCTGCGCCTTGCCGTAACGGCTCCGCAATGTCAAGGGATGTCCTATCCCGTGGTGCACCAACATTGTACAATTTCGATGCTCCTCTACTCCGTGTCTGAGGTCCCCTCGCAGCCGCACAACTTGTACATGTACGACACCAATCCTCCACATCGTCACGATAATGGACCCAGTAGAACTGTTCTCGGACCTTCAGTAAAGTTCGTTTAACTCCCAGATGGACTCTTGAACGACCATTATGGCACAGCTGTAAAACATTCGGCACTTTAGCTTTAGGGACAACCAATTGCAAACGACAGCTGTCTCCTCGACCATTGTCCCATTTACGACACAGGACTCCGTCCTGAAGCAGCAAGCTGTCCCATTGGGCCCAATAGCTTTTCGTGGTTGAACTCATCGCTGAGACGTCCCTCCACTTAGGCTTGGTAGCACGGGCCTTCATCCATCCCAGAATCGGCTTGATGTCTGGATCTTCCTGCTGTGCACGTCGTAGGCTGTCATTCCACCCGTTACTGAGGTAGTCTGTCCTGAGCATCCTCACGGATACCACTTCCTTACTCTCTTGCCTACCACAATGGTTGCAATCTTCAGGAAAAGGTCTTCTTGACAATGCATCTGCGTTGCCGTGAGATTTCCCGCTGCAGTGTCTGATAGAAAAGTCGTATTCCTGCTGCTGCTGGGCGGTGCTGTAAGCTGCACTTCCTTTCTGAGACCGTCCACCTTCCCTTCCTAGGGTGTGCTTAGGGCAGCTGGACCGAAGATGGCCCCTTTCCCCACAGCCATAGCACCTAGGGCTGTATCTTTTATTGTGGTCGCGAACCGTAACTGCTGTAACCTCCCTAGCGTGAGGTGAACGATGATCCTGTCGCCGCCAGGCAGTGCCTTTAGCTGCACTACCCTCTCGAGATTGATCAACTCTCCTTTCCACGGTTCGCTTAGGGCAGCTGGATCGAAGATGGCCCCTATCCCCACAGCCATAGCACCTAGGGCTGTATCCTTTGTTGCGGTCGCGAACTGTAGCTGCTGCAACCTCCCTGACGCGATGGGAACGATGATCCTGCCGCACGGCTTCTACCTCCAGTGCATGGGCCAAGGCGTCCTTAAGCGTCTCGTGGTGCCCGAGCCTCACAGCAGCTCTGACTTCCAGGTCGCGGATGCCGTCGATGAATGTTTGCACCAGGTTCCCTCCAATGAGCGCAGGTACAGACTGGTATGCTTTAACCCGATGGTTCACATGGTTAATTCGGGTTTCATGTTCTTCGATTCGGGTTTCAGCTTCCGACAGGCGGTTGTCGTGTTGAGCAACCCTATCCTTCACCTGCCTTATCTCTTTCCCAAAGGTAGCGTGAAGGTCCTTCATGAGGAGCATCTGCTCTTCCGACCGACGAGCCTGTTCCGCCAGCTGACGGGCCTGTTCCTCCTGCCGGCGGGCCTGTTCCTCCTGCCGGCGGGCCTGTTCCTCTTGTCCGTTCTGCAGCTGCTCTTTCAACTGACGGGCCTGCTCCTCCTGTCGGCGAGCCTGCTCCTCCTGTCGGCGAGCCTGCTCCTCCTGTCGGCGAGCCTGCTCCTCCTGTCGGCGAGCCTGCTCCTCCTGTCGGCGAGCCTGCTCCTGCAGCATCACCATCAGAGCACCTAAGTCAGGTGCCACAGACGTAGAAGCTGCTGACGGACCGGCTTCCGTGGCCGGCGGCTGGCCCTCAGACATCTGCGGCGTTGCACCACCAAATCTCCTCTGGTCCGTCTCCTGCTGGCGTTGACTTCGGGTACGGACACCCTCCGTTTCCTCCTTAGGTAAAATCGGCATTATTTTATCCCACTTCTGACACCAATTGTTACGAGCTTAGGGTTCGTGACAATAAAAATTGCCGATAAAATTACCTAAATTAACACTTTAATTTACTTTATACAAATTAAAGTAAAAAAAAACACTAATAATTAAACACACTAATTCACTTAATTTCACTCCGAAGCTTCGCTTGTGTCGCCGAGTTAAACTCTGTCTCGATCGCATCTTACGCCATCTATTTATTCAAATCAGCAAAACATCCGGAATGTTCAAGTAAACACGCGTAAGGTACCGAGAGCTCGAGTATAGATTTTCTAGAAACTTAGTTCCTCGGGCGGCGCTGTTGGTCGAGAGATCGGCGATGTCATTCTCCGCAAAGCCCCCCCCGCTCTCGCTCCTGACACTAGATGGCGCTGATTTGAGCGCGGCGTAACAATATTACTTGGTTCAGCGCTGCCAGAAGTGTTGTCTAGCCTGCTCCAAACGCCGGTAGCGGTCGAGGCGATAAGTGTTGCAGTCCACGGAGTCTGGTGTTGTTAGTGACGTAAGTGGCCTGCCGATTAAAATTGAGCAGGAGTGAGAGGTTGTTGGTCGTTAGGGGACGGAATGAGAGGACAAAAGCGTCGGCTGTTGAGGATAACCTCAATTTTTGCAAACATCGACGATAGTTCCTCAAAAGTTAGATGCGAATTGCCTACGACACGTACAAGATGGTATTTTGCCGACTTTATACCAGCCTCAGCTAGCCCATTAAAGTGAGGAGCGTACACGGGAGATAACTTGGACTTTATACCGCGACGAGTTGCAATATCACAAATAGAGTCACATTGTGACTGTAAAAAAAATTGATATTTCCTTGGCAGCGGCTCCAAAATTACGACCGTTATCGCTATAGAATAAATACGTTCCTATTGTGTATGAATCTTAAGGCTGTTACATAAAGCCTTTGAAGTTTATGAAATTTTGAAAATTTTGTAAAATCGATAAATGTTGCTGCAGGCACAATCTCCGCCGTCAAAACGGAGCTCGTTTTTAGTTCAGTTAGATTTGAGAAATCAGGCGTGGTCATCGCAGGCTACGAAGATTCTGGCTCTAGAAGAAAAGGCGGTCAACGCCACCATAAGGATGGTTGCGTAGGGGATAAGTCCTTTAAATTTACACCTCGTGAGGCGTGGTCTGCTGGGTTTAGAGTAGTGTAATAGCATCGTCACGATGTAGACTGTATGAGATCACCTATTACCACAATGTGATTAGCCACAAATGTTTTTGTTTTGTTGGGCGTATAATTCCAACCCAAAACTACGCGTGAATCAGTCCAATATACATGACGATTGATAGGTCGGCGTAGAGCTTTAGTTACAGCAGAGCTCAATTTTGCACCCAATACGCAGGCACATGGCTCAAGCCTTGGTATTGGAGTGGCCTTCAAAGGGGCTACACGTGCTTTAGCGCATAATAAATGAACTTGATTCGATCCATTTGAGTTAATAGACCTTAGGTCATGCATCACAAAAGCAATGAATTTCAATTAGGATATTATTATTAGTAAGAGTTACTCTAGGTATCCTAAGGTGTGAAAAATATTATTATTAGTAGAAAAAGATTTCCAAAATTTGTAGTTATTGTTAGGCACTGGTTCATCCCAAACAAATTTTTGAAGCCATAATCTTTGTAAAAGTAATAACCTAGGACAAAAATTTTACTAATACAGGAGAGAATAGATCTTTTAGCAGCTATAGTATTTATATATAATTGAAATGGAAACTGTAGTTCATCTGAAGGGGACACCAGCCAATGCCTAGAGCGCTAGAGGAATTGCTGATTATTAGGGTGCCTCTTTCAGAGCTATTAGTATCTGGCAAATATTATGTATATATATATATATATATATATATATATATATATATATATATATATGGTGGAGCCACGTGTTTAAGGCTGCCGAAGTCTAGTTCCCCGGTCGAACCTTAAACCTACTACGCGAGATATTAACTAAAGTGGACTGTATATGCGGTTGCTTCTACGCTTACGTAAAAGCGACTACTATAGAATGCGGTATAATGCACTTGCTCTTCCCTAAAAACTAAACTACTACGGTGCCAAATCGCTGAAAGGGAATCCTGCCTTATTAGGAGAACAACAAAATTGGAGCGGGTTAAACTTATAAGGCAGTATATAAAGGAGTGTTGACTCACCGGGGTTTCTTCTATCCTGTTGAGCACTATAGCTGCAACTTCTGGAACTTCTTCTGGAACACTCCGGAGAGAGGCGGTGCGCGACTATATCTCACCCGAGGTGAGGGAACTTCTTCTAGACAGACACTCTGGGGCCCCAGGGGTGCGTCGGGAGAGAAGCGTTGTGGTTTCAGCGACGACTGCGGTGGAAAGAGGCCGCGCAACGGTCGCGCGTGCCTTATATGTCCTCGGCCCCGATGATTACGTGACATTCTAGAATCATCTTCTTGCCCCCTCCCACCCCACCACCCCGATGTGTCGATGGAGGATAGAGGAGGGTATGAATGATATCGTTTTGTCGGAAAGGAACAAGCGGCTTGGCACCTCTACCGTCAAATATAATAATCCAATGGTTTTTTCCGCGCAACCATCTCCCCCACCCTTGAAGGATTTCCTTCAAATTAACTAACACAACTAGAGCTAAGATCAACTAACAAAATAACTAACTAACGCTAAGATTACTTAAATTCAACTACAATTTAATCTAGAAAGCTAATTTAAATTATGGAAGAGGCAGGGGACACAAACGGACAACCGGACGCAAGTAAGACCCAACCGTGGTCTTAACGCGAGCTATCCTAACTACTCCGTCGGAACCGGGAAAGACCTCTTCGACAATTCCTAACGGCCAGTGGAGAGGCGGCGTATTCTCTTTGGTGAGCACAACTACAGTTCCTACAGCTAAAGGCTCAGTTGCTGTGTTCCATTTTTGCCGAGACTGCAAAGTATGCAAGTATTCCATCCTCCATCGTTTCCAAAACGATTGCACTAACCGATCTAATAATTTGTGGCGTGCGGAAATGCTAAGTCTGTTCTCATCCATATCTGCGGCTGGCAAATACTTTAAAGGCGTTAAATTCAAAAAATGTGCTGGAGTTAGAGCCAGCGGTTCCGAGGGGTCACTAGACAACGTACGACAAAGTGGGCGACTATTCATTACGCATTCAATTTGAGCGAGCACCGTACTTAGCTCTTCGAAGGACAAAATTTGATCTCCTATTACTCGGTATAAATGACTCTTTAGACTCTTGATATTAGTCTCCCAATTGCCCCCAAAATGGCTCGCGGCTGGGACGTTCAGAGACCACTCAATGCGGTTCTCGGCTAGAATGTGAGCGAACTCCGAATTATAGTACTTGCTAGCTAAGAGCTCATGTAGTTCCGATAGAATACGTTTTGCACCGACGTAGTTCGTACCGTTATCCGAATACAATCTACTTACAGGGCCACGGCGGGAAAGAAATCTTTTAAATGCACCCATAAAGCCTGCTGTGCTTAGATCACCAACGAGTTCTATATGCACCGCTCGAGTAGTTAGACATACGAAAATGCAGACGTAAGCCTTTGTGGATCTTATACCACGCCCGCGAGTGAGCGTGACCTTAAACGGACCAGCGAAATCAGACCCGGTGTGCGTGAAGGGCTTTACTGATTGTATTACTCTACAAGATCTAAGTTCCGCCATTTCCGGAAATGACGGCTTGGGGCGTGCCCGAAAGCAAGCTATACATCTGTGCACCCGATTGCGTATTAAACTACGTGCAGAAAGAATCCAATAATTCTGACGCAAAATCGACATCAACAAGTCGGGGCCAGCGTGAGAGTTCAATTTATGATGGTAGTCGACTAATAAGTTCATGATATGGTCTTTACGCGGTAAAACAATAGGGTGCCGTTGGTCGAAACTCAATTGCGAGTTGGACAAGCGTCCATCTACCCTTACAATCCCATCCTGTAAAAATGGCTTAAGGCGTTGAAAGGCGCGACTACAAGCTCTATTCGATTGTAATCTTCTAATTTCTTCAGAGAAGTGCGCACGTTGAAGTTCACGCAATACCAGCGACTCGGCATAGTTGTAATCGGATGCTAAGACATACGAATGTCGCGGTAACAGCTTCGCGAATCGACAAACGTAAATTACGCTACGCAATAATTTCGACCAAGAGGACAAGCGGTTCGCCAAAGCAATTATTGGAGAAACCTCGCTCGAAACGTTCGCCACTAGAGCGTGTCTCTTCTCTTCCGGCGGTTGTGACACTGACGAAGGTTCGAAATCGGTTATTGGCCATTGCGAGGGATCCAAGTGAACCCAAGCAGGTCCGTGGAACCAAAGCGGGTGGTCCATTATTTGCATCGGGGTGAGTCCACGGGATAGACAATCGGCGGGGTTTTCCGTACCGGACACGTGATAAAAGTTCCGCGTTTCTAACTCGTCTTGTATCTTGGCCACTCGGTTCGCAACAAACGTATCCCAACGGTGGGGTGAAGAATGAACCCAGCATAAGGCGACGGTGGAGTCGGAAAAGGCAAATATCCTTTCTATGTGAACTCTATCCCTACATGCGCTGATAACTGCGGTAATAAGCTTGGCGAGTACTAATATTGCGCAAAGCTCTAAGCGCGCCAGAGAGACAACCTTACGGGGGGAGACTCTCGACTTAGAACTAATGAGGCTAATCGAATTTCTACCATTATTCTGGACGTGGAAATATACAACGCCCCCGTAAGCCTTCTCGCTGGCGTCTGCAAACCCAACGACCTTTATGGCGCTATTCCTATCTACGTTTATATGACGCGGTATTTTAATTTCTCTTAATAAAGGAAGTTCCTCTCTAAAGCGCTGCCACAACCGAACAATGCTGTCAGGCGGCGAGTCATCCCAGTCGCATTCCAATAACCAAAGTTGTTTAATTAAAAGCTTAGCGTATAATACCACTGGAGCTACGAAACCCATGACGTCCCATAATCTAGCAACGCATGACAGTATTGTGCGCTTTGTGCATTTCTCTACGGGCGGATTTACCTTAAGGCTAAACACGTCGGACTCTGGTGACCAACATAGACCGAGCACCTTGTGTGTATCAGAATCGTCGAATTCCTTTATCGCCGAAAGACGGTGTGATAGTGGGATTGTATCCAAAACCGGACGCGAATTACTAGTCCACTTCACAAGATCGAATTGACCCGATTTCATGAGCCTTATAACCTCGGCGGTGGTTAGGGTTGCCTCCTCCACGCTATCGACCGAGTACACAAAATCATCCATATATAATCCGCTTTCAATTGCCCTCTTAGCTTTAGGATAAGAGGGACCTTCATCGTGAGCGAGCTGTCTCACCGTGCGTAACGCATGAAATGGGCTCGACTTCAAACCAAAACAAACGCGGTTAAATTCAAACACCATTAGAGGTTCCTTTGGGTTGAAACGATATAAAATGCGTTGGAATCTACGGTCGCATTCACGGACCCCTATGCAAAGAAACATTTGACGAATATCGGCGGATAGTGCTATACTAAACAAACGAAAATTGACTATTATATTAAATAAACTGCCCTGTAAATTTTGCCCACTATAGAGGATATCGTTAAGCGACAGGTGAGTGCTAGTTTTAGCACTAGCGTCGAGCACTACACGTAATCTAGATGTAAGTTTGTCCTCTCTAATGACTCCGTGGTGTGGTATAAAATACGACGGTGTGTCTTCGTAGTTATCTAATTTCGAAGCCACAAGTGATATGTAACCTTCTCTAATATATTGGTTAATGACGCCGTCGTAAGCTTCCTTTAACTGGGGCGAAGCGAGCATCCTACGCTCCAAGCTGTAGAAACGTTTTTCCGCCATTTGACGCGAATCGCCGAGAGATAAAACATCTCCTTTAAAGGGTAGCGCTACACTATATCTACCGTTGCGATCACGAACGGTCGTGCGGACGTAAATTTCCTCGCATAACCTGTCATCTGAACTAGCTATGGGTGGGACGTTCACCTCCTCCATCTCCCAAAATTTGCGGACTAACGACTCGAGCGGTTCGACAGCCATACCACAATAAGAGGTTGCCGAAATACTATCTAGGATGGGGGCGGAGCCAAGGATCACATAGCCCAATACGGTTTCCAGTGCGTAAGGCGCGGTATGCGAGGAGTTGCCCCTGACCTTATTGTTTAACAAAAGATGAGGGAAAAGCGATGCCCCAATGAGCATGTCTATGTTTCCAGGAACGGCGTAAGTGTCGTCTGCTAGAGTCAAATTTTTAAATTCAATCATTGCCGAGGTGTCAACCGAAACGGTTGGCAACCGTTCAGTGACCCTATCTACTACTAGTGCATTTATATCAAAGTTAACATTACGATCTATCCGAGAATAAAATTTTAAATTTATATATCCCTGTGTCGCTTTACTAGTACCTCCGATGCCTTTAACTACAGGACATGAAAGTGACCTATTTATTACTAAGCCTAAGCGCTGACAACATTGTCGCGTTATAAAGCTATTTTGGGCTCCGCTGTCCAGCAGTGCACGGACGCTTTGTTCGTTTCCACGCGAATCCCTAACCAAAATACGCGCCGTACCCAGTAACACGGTTGAAGGAGGTTGTGCTCCCATATTTGCCAATGAGCACAGAGCGACATCACCAGGTCGACCGCTAGAATCGTTGACCTTAGTAGGGGTGAATTCCTTATCCGCCTTACTTGACGCCGCTATGTTGCTATTTTCAAAATGTAATAGCGTGTGATGTTTCCTGGCGCACTTGCTACATACGGAATTCGAATTGCATTTTGCAACTAAATGCTTATCGCTTAAGCAGTTCAAACATAGGTTGTTTGTCTTTACTAACTTATAACGTTCGCTTGGTGAATATTTACGAAAAGTCGCACAGTTATATAAATTACCGTGTTTATCTTTACATACTAAACAAGTATGCTGGAGTGATGTTGGCGTAGCGGTTACGTAAGTTAACGACCCTGCTATTTTAGATGGTTGAGTCTGTCTACGGTCGACGCACCTTTTATTGTCCTGTTTAACGTTCGGAGAGCGCTGCATTACCTTTATTTGATCTCGCACGAACGATGCTAATGAATGAAAGGAAGGCATCTCCGAGCTACGATGCTCCGTTTCAAACGCACGCACGGTGTCGGGGTCCAACTTCTTCAGTGCAATATGGAGAAACACCACATCCATAAGATCATTAAATTTCAAATTCTTAAGTGCAGCCACCGATGCCACAAATTTATCTAGAAATTGCTCTAAGCCGTTGATGTTCGCGGATGATACAGGTTTAAGATCGAATATCTGGTTCAAATATTCGGAAGCTAACATTCTCCTATCTTCATATTTAGTTTTAAGCGTTTCGAATATTAATAGGTAATTGTTTGCTGTAGGTGTAAAACCAGAGCAGATCGACTGTGCCCTGCCACTAAGTTTACTGATTAAGTAATATAATTTTTCGGCGTCCGATAACGATGGGTTATTGTGTATATTGTTTTGAAAACTACTGTAGAAGAAGGGCCACGTCTTAATATCACCATTAAATACCGGAATATCAATTGGCGGCAACCTAATCGAGTCGCTTGGACGTACCTGTTTTTCCGGCTTTGCTTCGTTTTGAGATAGGGATCTCGCAATTCTCTTCACGCGACACAACATATCTTCGAATGCCAGCAGCGGTTGGTAGTTCACTATGTATTTCGGGTCGATTTGTAATTCCAAATGATTAATTTGGTCTAATATTTTTTCGTAATCTATTCGTAGAGAATCTATCGTTTCGATTTCGGTCAAAAAAGTTTCCCGCACTTCTTCTATATGAATGTTCTTTATATAATCACTTATATTCTGCATACGCGAAAAGAGTATGTCCCTCTTAGCATAAAGCGTTTTAATTTTGATTTCACTTCCACTAACTGCCATTTTAAACTATTATAATAAAGTTGTATCAATCACAATTAATCTCACAACGCACAAACAATAAAGGATGGACACACTCGGTATGCCGTATTACGTAATTAAATCGAACACCTGCGCAGCGAGTCGAGGTGACGCGTCATTTGCTAGACTCAATAATTTTATCAAGATTGTGGGTAAGCGTATCAAACGGTTCCTATTACACTGTTTCAATTATTTAATAGGCTTTAAATTTAATCAAATACGAGCGCTATAAAACGAATAATTCTGTTTGCGAGTACCTAATCAAAATTTAAATTTAAACGAACACTATTTAAGTCTATTCTATAAATTGGAGTGCATTATCTAATTAATTAATTCAACAATTCGACCAAAATCCTGCCGAAGTGACCATAAAATGGTGGAGCCACGTGTTTAAGGCTGCCGAAGTCTAGTTCCCCGGTCGAACCTTAAACCTACTACGCGAGATATTAACTAAAGTGGACTGTATATGCGGTTGCTTCTACGCTTACGTAAAAGCGACTACTATAGAATGCGGTATAATGCACTTGCTCTTCCCTAAAAACTAAACTACTACGGTGCCAAATCGCTGAAAGGGGATCCTGCCTTATTAGGAGAACAACAAAATTGGAGCGGGTTAAACTATAAGGCAGTAAATAAAGGAGTGTTGACTCACCGGGGTTTCTTCTATCCTGTTGAGCACTATAGCTGCAACTTCTGGAACTTCTTCTGGAACACTCCGGAGAGAGGCGGTGCGCGACTATATCTCACCCGAGGTGAGGGAACTTCTTCTAGACAGACACTCTGGGGCCCCAGGGGTGCGTCGGGAGAGAAGCGTTGTGGTTTCAGCGACGACTGCGGTGGAAAGAGGCCGCGCAACGGTCGCGCGTGCCTTATATGTCCTCGGCCCCGATGATTACGTGACATTCTAGAATCATCTTCTTGCCCCCTCCCACCCCACCACCCCGATGTGTCGATGGAGGATAGAGGAGGGTATGAATGATATCGTTTTGTCGGAAAGGAACAAGCGGCTTGGCACCTCTACCGTCAAATATAATAATCCAATGGTTTTTTCCGCGCAACCAATATATATATATTATGTAAATCAATCAGGATAGTGTGGCCGCCACAATAAATAAGAATTATTAGTAATAATTCTCATTTCATATCATATTAAGGAAATCATATTTTATTATGCAAGTTATTGTTATATGTTATTGCATTTATTAAATACATTAAGAAATATCATCATCATAATCATCATTACAGCCCTTTACAAGTCTACAGCTAAACATAGGCATCTTCAAGGTAGGTATGCCACAAAGCACGGTTCTGAGCCTGCATCTGCATACATCGACTTCCCGCTTGTCGCTCTACACTTTGCCTAACGGTACAAGGCTGCCACTCGACAACTTTTTACCCCATCGGTTGTCCGTTCTTCGAGATACCGGCCCATTGCCACTTCAGCTTACTAATCCGTTGTTCTATGTCGTTCACTCCGGTTCTACTGCGGATATCCTCATTTCTATGTTTACCACGCAGAGAAACGCCTAGCATAGCCATCTCCACGGCTCGCTGAGTGACTTTGAGCGTCCTCATACGGTCATCACTGAAGGACCACGTCTCAGTTCCGTAGGTCATCACTGGCAACACGCACTGGTTGTACACTCTTGTTTTCAGGTTTTTAGGTATACCTGACAAGAAGACATGTCATAATTTCCGGGAAGTTGGACTTACCTAGTGAGACTATTTGTCCCAGGTAAACATACTCGTCAACAACTTCGAGCTTAGTGCTCCCAAACAACTACCGGCATAGGTGTGACATGGACATTAAACATGATCTTTGTTTTGTCCATGTTCATCTTAAGACCTATCCATTGGGAGGCATTGTTGAGATTGTTGAGCATAGTGCTTAGGTCCTCCAGCGATTCTGCCATGAGGACTTTATCGTCGGCAAATCGAAGGTGAGTGATGTACTCGCCATTTATATTAATACCGTATCCTTTCCTGCCCAGTAGCTTGAAAATGTTTTCCCATAGAGCGGTGAAGAAAAGACATATCGGTGTTACTAAATCAATTAATTTTGTCTTCCAAAATAATTAATAATAAAAAACCCCTTCATAGTTCTAAATTCAAGTTAGTTTATATTTGCTACACACATGATATTTATATTATAAGGAGTAATAGTAGAAAATAGAAATTTAAAATTTGTTTCATTAGGCAACACTGAATCTTCAATTTGATTCAATGAATAATGAAACATTAAGAAATATGTCCGCCGGATAATGCACGTGCTTATTTCTTGTTATTTCGTATTTTTGAGTGTTTTACCGTAATTGCTTTTGTATAGCACAAAAAATAGGGCTCAAGAATGTGTTTTAATGTAAATTTTGTAATTGTTGCATTGACACATATAACATAGATTTATAAAATAATATATTAATTTCAACCCTGTGATTTTTATGATGGTTTGTAGTAAGTTACTTTCTACATTATATGCAGACAACATGAAATTTTATATCTCACGTTTTGAGGTGATTTTATTTTCAAAATATAATATTGTTTAAAATTGTGAAATAAATATGTTAAAAGTACTGAAAATCTTTCTTTTTGCCTAAGTCCTACAATTTATCGAGAGTATTTATGTCGATTTCTTAGTAACAACCAGTGTTTTTATTGTTATTTAGAAATCGACAAAATACTTAATAAAAATAACAATATGAAAGGAGTAGTATAGAGGTATATATAATATATATGATATTTCATCAGAGTTCGTTATGTGCGCTTTACAAGGTAGACACGTATTTCTATGCTCCTGGCTTTTTAATTTTGAACCAATATAAAAACAAAAGATCATTGTTGTGTTATATATTAAAGTGTAGATAGTGAACTCAGTAATATAATAGTGAAAATTGTTTATAAAAAGTTTTTCTTACTTCGAAGATATAACGAAAACCATTTAAAAAGACACCAACAAGTCACATTACATCTTGCCAAATACACCCAAGTACCGCCAAGCCATAGAAATAAAATGATGTGAATTTAAATAAAATATTTAAATCTATCGGTAATACGTAGCGAAATTATTTAAAAAACTTAGACCACTATGATTTGACCACGATAGTATCATATAATTATATAATCTCGTTTATTCATCATTCATCATTCATTTAAATATTGGTGAAAAAGTGTAAACTTCTACGTAAAAAGTGTGAAACAGCTCATTTTAACGTAAAGTGACAAACTTAACAAAATATTTTACGTAAAACAGTGCCCGGTAAATCAAAATAAACTATGGTTTTATCATATAAATGTGGAAAACTTTGAGTGATTAACAGTGACAAAGTGCTAACATTCCTGCGCAAATTCCATTACCATTAGTCATAATAACGAACTTTTACGTTCACTGCTGTCTTATGTACGCCTATTTCGCCCTTAGCAGTGAAGAAAGTATAGCCTCGCGGTTATTAAAGCGCATATCACGTAAGCGAGCACCGACTTCAAATCTCACATTGCTGGTTCTTTTTGTACATATTATTTATTTGAGAAATAATATTTCTAAGATACAAAAATGAATTTTCTGGAGAACATAACAATACGACGCACTCGTACACAATCTGACTCCAAGGACAGATCTTGCACTGTTTCAACACTAGATGACACTGTTAGTAGCCTACCGGATTTATCTACAGAAGACGGAGATGACATCTTAAGTAAATATAAAGAGCAGATAATTGCACTCACTACACAATTGAACAGATCACAAACAAAAATCGAATCTCTTACATTAGAAAATAATAAATTAAGAGAATTAAACAATAAATTAGCTAACAAAAATGACAACCACAAAAAAAGGATTGATATTTCGAACAAAAAACATAAAACAAATACGCCTAAGGAACAGACTTCAAACACGAATACATCTATAAAAAAAATACAAACAGATGAAGTAACGGCAACATGTAGTATATCTAACGAAAGGAAAAACAATAGTAAAATTGACCCTGATAAACAGAATTTAAATATTGACAAGTCTTTAAATAATTGCAAACAAATTAAGCGATCAAAGAAGATCTCCATACTAAGTACAAATAAAAACAATAAAATACTTCAAATTGCCGAGAATAATTTCCAAGACTTCCTAGTGTGCCATTACCTCTACCCAAATTGTGATTTACGGTACCTACTGAAAGATATTGAGCGAAAATTGGATGGATACTCCATGGACGACTACTGCGTTATAATGATCGGAGAGGCTGATTTTAAAATAACCAAAAATTATTTCGAATTGATTTACTATATTCGTGATATCCTACAGAAGATCAAGCACACGAATATCATAATTTGCCTTCCGACTTATAAGTATGGATACCTAAATAACATCTTAAATTGGAGGGTTGAAACATTCAACAACCTTTTATACCTTGATATAATGACCCATGAACATGCATTCTTATTGGACTCTAATAAAAAAATAAATTATGACTACGACATGTTTCACAAGCATTATGGTTTTGTAAATAATAATGGAATGCATACTATATTCAAAAACTTAAAGGAGTTAATTTTTGAAATTCAAGACTACTACTACTACACGAGCGAAGAGCTTATCATTAATGACCAAGAGTCTCCTAAAGAAATAGAATCTTCGTTTTTTCGAGACTAAATTCTTATACATTATGCATCAAAACATTGCAAGTTTACTGAGCAAGTCGGATGCGTTGATGGTAAATTTGGAAGAACTACTTGACAGATATATAAGTGTTGACGTTGTTTGTATTACGGAACATTTTATGAAAGCAGGATCTGAATATTTTTTAAATCTTCCAAACTATATACTGGCCGAGTGCTTCAGCAGAGAGGACATCAACAGAGGTGGTGCTTGCATTTTAGTTAAGAACGGACTCAAATGGAAAGAACTTCTAGAAATTAAGAGGTTATCAATAGTAAATGTATTTGAATGCTGTGCCATTGAACTAACTGACTATAAAATTGCAATTATATGTATATATCGCGTCCCAAATCGAAGTAATAATTTTGATATATTCTTTGACAAATTAGAAAAGCTTTTAGTGTGTACTTCAAAATTAAAATGTAATAATGTACTAATTGCTGGTGATTTCAACATTGACATGTTAAAAAATAATAATATAACGTCTAACCTAGAATGTTTACTATTAAACTATAATTTTGAATTAGCTCTTAAACAACCGACTAGACTTAGTAGCAAAACTTGTATAGATAACTTTGCACATAACTGTGGAAAGGCATGTAGGACTGAAGTGTTGGAATTTGGCTTGTCTGACCATACTGCACAATTAATAAAACTCCCGGTTAAAAAAATAATTAAACTAAAACACTGGTACAAAACAATACGAGATTACAGTAAAGACAACATACAAAAATTTAAAATGTGCATAGGAAACCTATCCTTTTCTGAAATGTATACTATTAATGACCCAAACTTGGCATATAATTGTTTTTTGCTAGAATATAGACTTTTCTATAACTTATGTTTCCCATTAAAACAAATTAAAATAAAAGTAACTTATAAACCAAAATGGATATCGCATGGACTAAAAATTTGTAGCAAAAAGAAAAGAGCTTTATTGTGGAAATATAGAAAATCACCAACTAGTGCTAATAAACTTAACTACAAAAAGTATGCAAAACTATTTAAAAAAATTATATATCTGACTAAACGAGCCCAAAATAATTACAAAATAAAAACAAGTGACAATAAGTCTAAAACAACATGGCAAATTATTAATAAATCGAGATTAAATTTACCCACTCAGTCTATATCAAAAATAAGGGTAGGCAAAGAGCATATAACTAATTCTGAACAAATTGCTGAGGCATTTAACAACTACTTTATTGACAAAATTAAACCATTAGAAGGATGTGGAAAAAATATTGATAGAAACCTCAGACGCATGCTCGGCTCTATGTTTTTGGCTCCAAGTCTACCACTACATATATTTAATATTATCAAAAATATGAGAAACACAAGTAGCGTAGGGCATGACGGCATTGCTACTAAAATAATCAAGTCCGTAAATAAAGAAATTTGCCATCAACTGAGCTATATCATGAACCTGAGCATAGAAAGGGGTATTTTTCCCGATGAACTTAAAGTCACCATCGTGAAACCTGTATTTAAAAAAGCTGACAAAGAATCAATGGAATGTTATAGACCTATAGCCTTAATATCAATATTCTCTAAAATATTTGAAAAATATCTTTATAATGAACTTAATGATTATTTGGAAAAAAATGACATTTTGTGTAGGGAACAAAAAGGATTTCGCAAAAATAAAACAATAAATATGGCACTCTATGATTTTTATAAAAATGTAATAACACACGTTGACAACAGAACACCGGTATGTTCACTATACTGTGATATGACTCATGCTTTTGACTATGTTGACCATAATATTTTAATTCACAAACTCGAGGCATATGGTATTAGGGGCAATGTATTGAGTTTGTTCCAGTCTTATCTAAATAACCGTCGTCAAAAAACGGAAATATGTGGGTTAAATGTAAGGACCAAATCTGAGAACATAAGCTCATCGACAGAGCGTTTGGTAAAATACGGTGTCCCACAGGGCAGTGTCTTAGGGCCTCTCTTATTTATAGTATATGTAAATGACCTCCCAAATGCCACTAAGCAACCTATGACCTTATTTGCCGACGATAGTACTATAACTATTAACTGTGATGACGTCTTTTCTTATAAAAATGACATAAATGAATCATTAATATCAATAATAACATGGCTAAATAATAATAATTTGAAAATTAACCTAAATAAGACACACATTATGCATTTTAGCCAAAGACCAATCACCCCATCTAATATTAAAGTAAAATACAACGATACTGTTATTGCTGAAGTAGATACAACCAGATTTCTCGGCTTACAAATTGACCAAAAACTAAATTGGAAAGCCCATATACTAGAACTAAATAAAAAAATAAGTAGTTCGGCTTATGCCCTGTTTAGACTTTCTGCTACAGTTAACATTGACGCACTTCTAACAGCTTATTATGGGATAGTCGAATCTGTCCTTAGATATGGAATTATTTTCTGGGGTAACTCAACTGACAGAGAAGTAGCATTTAAAAGTCAGAAAAGATGTATCCGTGCAATGTTTGGTCTTCAGGCTACCGATAGTTGTGCGCCGTATTTTGTTAAACATAGAATTCTTACACTTCCGTCCTTATACATAATGGAGACGGCTCTCTTTGTCAGGGCCAATCCCAACCTATTTCCACGGTTAACTGATAAAGTAAAGCGCAACCGTCGTGACGGAAGTAAATTGTATTTGCAACAAGCAAAAACGGCTCTGCTAAGAAAGAGTGTAGTATGCATGGCTCCTAAAATCTATAATAAAATTCCTCAGATGTATAAATCATTGAACAGCAATCTTTTTAAAAATAAATTCAAAAAACTTCTAATTGAAAAATGCTACTACACTGTAACGGACTTTCTCAATGATAAATTTTGACATTATATAATTGCCTTATACATACATATATTTTTAATTGTGACTGTTGTAAGTAATAATCTCGCTGACTTTGTATATTGATAGACTTTGCCAATGTTAAATGAAAATTAATAACCTAATCACTTTAAATTTTACACACCGAATATGTCGGTAAGACATGTTGACACTAACAACACTAACACCAAGAACATATCTCTGCCCATGCATTGTATATCTCACACATGTTTGAGTAAATAAAAATATCTTATCTTATCTTATCTTATCTTATTATATCTATAGTTATGTATAGTTGAACTAGTAGTTTATAAACTAGCTTCCAGGCGGCGCTGTTGTCGCGGAAATTTTTTACGTTAGAGATTCTCGAGGCACTGCCGAGTGAGCTGCCGAACGATTGTATATTATACAAGCTATATGGCTGCTAGTTTATAAGGGCGTACAGTTCAACACAAAAGTATTGATACAATAATTATAATAAATTAGAAAGCATTGATATAAATACTTGAATTGAAAAATAAATTTTTGGATACTACAGAGTTATTGAATTATTTCAAGTTACAAGAAGTGTGCCTATAAAACCAAAGCTATTCAATATTATATTTGTTGATTAATAACTGAATAAAAAATACATGCAAAGAACGGAAGGATTCTACTTTTTTGCACCTTCATATAAAATTTCAAGGAAATTAATCCAAAAATGTTTGCGTGATATGTGGGAACATAGCAGACAGACAGACAAACAAACGTTATAAAAATAAGTAGTTTGGATTCAGTATCCTTTATAGTGCTTTGTGGATTTCCTTGGAGGAGGCATTTGTTCAGCAGTGGCATTCCGAAGGGCTGTTATGAATTGATGAATGAATCCTTTATTTAGCCCCCTTAGCTTGTTTTTTCATTTTTATTACAATTTCGTAAAAAAATTATACAGATTTTTGTATTTACAGAGTAGAGTTTACACCCACATAAAATAATAAGTTATTATTTATACTAATGTTTTAAATAATGCTATCACTTCTGATTGGAATTGTATGGAATAACAACTTTAATTTTTCGCCTTTTTTACAATTTACGGCTTCGTTAATTCTTCATTTAGAATACATTAAGGCATGTCCAGTTTACAGTATACATAACAACCAAAAGATTTATCTTCCTTTAACGATAAGAACGAGTAGCACAGGAAATAAATTTTGGTATATCACAATCATGATTTGTCGGGATGACATAATGAAAAACTCACATACTAAGCGGTTTAAGTTGATAAATAGGATTGGATTCGTTTAAAATATATCCCATTTATATGATGTTATTTTTATAATTGTATCTACAGCGTGATTGTTTCAAATTAGTTATTTAAAAATGGATTAAGAACTAATAGAGTCTCATATGCATATTTCTTCATTTGAGATATATCAAGACAATTATCTTAAACAATACATTCCGAAATTAGCATTAGAAACTAAATAACAACCGCTGACGTTTTTTTTTTTTAAAAATTAGCCTTAAGTATCCATTGTTGATGTTGATATGCGGGTCTTTCTGAAATTTACCCAGCAACACATAGCGTTTAAGGTTTTGATCGCAAGCAGCCATGACTCATGCAAGGGTAAACGGCTTTGCGATTACCACCCCCTAGCTTGTTGAATGAGCAAATCTTACTTCGAAACTATTTACTTATAAAAAAATTAATTGACAAACGAACTTACGGTCCACCTGGTGTAAGCGACTACTGCAGTCCATAGATATCTGCAGACAACTTCAAACAAGGAAGGCTACTAAAAACGGCATTACCTCTGAATACAATGATGCAATATCTTACAGTCCGTTATTAAACTTGTTTCAGGCAAGCGAAAACACAGAATTGGAAGAAATATTATTTGGTGACAAAAATAGAAAGAAGTAAATGGGTGGTACCCAGGCGGACTAGGCAAAAACGATTCCTACCACTTAGTAGAAACAAACCTGCTTGCCAGCTGGTGCATTTTTGCATGGCTAAGAAAAATATGGATGTCAAAGATAGCAGTATAATTCAATTAAATTCTGACGTAGTATTAAAATCTAAAACCTTAGTCGTGTTTTTAATTTATGCAATTTTACATATTTTATCAGAGCTAAAATTTACCGACGTAAATTTACAATATTTTTATTTTCAGTTTATATTGCAGATTTTACTTTTTTAGTATTGTAAGATATTACGAATTATAGAGCTATATACGTGTTTGACTAAATTTCAATCCTTTTTATTATTTCTCACGCTTATGTTTCTTTAAAAATTGAAAAAGATTTGTAGATATAGAAATACAACGAGACGTTGTTGCCATGTTTCCGCAATATATTTTCTTGAATTCATAACGCTATATTGCTCGGAAAAAGGGGCACATGTGCGCTCGATAATACTATATTGGACATTAATATTGTAAATAAAACCATGGGAAAAGATGAGGCCACCTGATATGTATTTTATATAATAAATCATGATTATAATCTTATCTAAAGTAGTAGAGGCAAGCTGCAACTATGTTATAGATTCAGCATAAATCACCATGGTTAGCTCGACCACTGCTGTACCACGCGTATCAGCGCGGATACTAGCGTAAAATAGTAGCTTATTGCTGCGGCATTTCGTATGGAAAGTTCAGAGAACCGGAGATCTTTTTTACTGGGACACTCTATCGTAGTCCTCAGAGGTGACGCATCTAAATATTAAGTCTCAATCAACATCATTAACTCACTTTCAGATGGGTTGTGCAACTAGAACCAGTATCCAATGTATGAATTGCCTGGTTCAGCGATTGGAATCCCGCATGCCAAGATTTTCAATTATGGCGAATTGTTTCAAACAAGCGAGGGAAAGGATCCTATCTCTATAAGTTGATTGCTTACAAGCTAATAACGTAACTGTACATATTTTTCGTCGTTCAAGGAAAAAACTTGTCTTGTGCTTGTGTGTTCTTAAGAAAACAAAAATGAAGCTAAACTTTGAATGTCTCTAGACAGTTGTTGAATCAGTGTTTTTTAAAGAAATTAATAAAAGGTCCTTATTTCACAGCTGTTATTCAAATGACTGAAATTGAAAGTTAATGTAAGTTTATTACTAAATGGTAAGCAGTTTTAATACGCTTTTATTTGCTATGCGTGTATCTATGTAACGGAATCTTTTAATAACCTATAATAGCGCCTAAAATCAAGAATTAGTGTTCGCCACGGCCTAACAACGCTAAGAAACAAAGTGATAAAAAATATTTTTTTTTGTATTAAGGGCCTATATGACCTCAAATGGCTTAGCAAGATCCTCTGTTATGCCGAAACTACTGCATCACTGTTTTTGAAATAAATATATGGTGAAGTTGAGGATTAATGTTAATCTTAAATCTGGCTCGGTGCCTCGTCGCGTGCGCACGTAGCCCGCTCGCGGCAGCCCTTGCGCGTAGTGTATTATACGTTTCCAACGATGACTTCAACAACTGTTAAGTGTGCAAACTGCAACGTAGTTATCTCTGAAATACTGGCCTTTATTCAAAATAAAATACAGGTCATGGATGAAGAAAGTATACGACGTATATGTAGCAGTTCTTTCTCGGTTGAAGAAGTGGCAGAGGCGAAAAAGCTGCTGTTTGAGTCCATCTCGACTTCAGCACGAAGAGTTATCAGGAAAGGCGAAGGCAAATTAGTAAGGGACTTGGAGGACATCATATGTCTTTTTAAGGAAACAGACCCAGACATTACCCCTATATTTGTGGCAAGAAATTTAAATAAACTACCTCCCGTTACTTTTGATTATGTGGATGCTTCAAAACTTTTAAGAGATATGAATGTACTACAACGTGATTTGAAGTTATTACAAGATACGTATGTGTCTAAACATGAGTTTACTCAACTCAAAATTGAGTTGGATAATCTGAAAAGTACATCGGCAGTAAATAACTTCAATATTAGCCGACGACGGAGAGGCGCTTGTTTGCTGAATGACTCTGATATCGATAGTGGCCCTATGGGTCTTCATTTCACCGAACATGGAGAATCCCCTGATAAGGAGAAGAAAACATCTTCGAATAGCTCGAAAGTGGAGGTAGACCTGCAAAAGAGTGAGAATCGGTTATCGGAAGCCGTCACGGTAGCTTGTGAATGCAATGAGTCACCTTTGCAGCCGTTGACGCCCGTACTAACGGTATCGGGGCGCTCGGGTGATATAGGCGATAAGCTAAGTGCGACTGCTACGAAACATAATCCGATGCAACAAACGTCTATTGCTGTGGAAAATGTAAAAACGGGAAATGAATGGATTACGGTGTCAAATAAAAAGAAAAAGAAGTCAAATCGATATGGCAATAAAATGGGATTGGCAAGTCAAGTGTCGAATTTCAAATCGGCAGATATAAAAGTGCCTATATTCATTACAAATGTGCACAAAGATACTAAGGCAGAGTCCATAAGTCAGTATGTATACAAACAGACGAATGAGAAAATATCTCTTATTAAAATATCTCAGCGCAAAGAAAGGGGATATAATGCGTTTAAAATGTTCGTCCCAAGGCATAAACTATACATGTTCCTCGACGAGCAACTGTGGCCTGAAGGAATAATATTCCGACGTTTTGTTAATTTCAATTATCACGGAAATCAACGTGCCGAGGCTAATAAACCAAGATCATAATGGACAGAAATGATAAAGCCATGTCTTGTAACCGTTTTGTTACATATAATTGTAAATCTGTAAAAAGAGCGGTCGAGGGGGTCCGTCAGCTATGTAAGACAGCTGACATAATAGCTCTTCAAGAGACGTGGCTGCTGCCGCATGACCTGTCGTATCTTGAGAATATCGATGCTGATTTTGGAAGCACCGGGACGTCTGCTGTGGACACGACGACTGGAGTATTGGAGGGGCGACCCTATGGGGGGGTCGCGCTGCTGTGGAGAAAAAGAGTGTTCCCCTGTGTATCCGTAATACCGTGTTCAAGTGCTCGTATTTGTGCCATTAAAGTTGATCTCGGTAACCAAAAGCTAATAGTGTGTAGTGTGTATATGCCCGTTGATTGCACTGAAAACTTAACAGATTTTACAGACTGCTTAAGCTATTTAAATGCTATAGTAGAAGAAAGTGAATGTGAGACAGTGTTTCTATTGGGGGACTATAATGCTCACCCAGGACGGCCGTTTTATGAAGAACTGAAAAACTTTTGCGCGGAACAGGACTGGTTTTGTGCCGACGTGAGTACCCTAGACTGTAATTCATTTACATACGTCAGTGACGCGCATGGGACTGGGAGGTGGTTAGATCACTGTATAGTCACTGAGTCAGCGTATAAGTTAATAAATAACACGAAGATTTTAGATGATGTGTACTGGTCTGACCACTTCCCACTCATGATTGAATGTAGGTTGAACTATGTTATACCTAAGGCTGTTCCGAAAATAATCGCGTGCAATAAAATAAAATGGGGCTGCAGAAATGATGAACAAATAACTCATTATACGGAATTATGTAACAACAACCTTAAGTCAATACATTTTCCATCAGAATTTATAAAATGTAGCTATGGTTTTTGTGACGATTTGAGTCATAGGAGTGTCATAGACAATTTGTATAAAAACATAGTGTCTGTATTATCATGTGCAGCAATCAAAACTCACCAAGGAAATATGTGTAAAAAGAAAAAACGTGTGCTAATAGGGTGGAATAAGCATGTCAGTGAGGCACACAGGGAGGCTAGGTCCAAATTTATGATGTGGGTATGGTATGGTCGACCGAGGCAGGGTTGTGTCTATGATGAGATGGTTAACAGCCGCCGTGTTTTCAAGAGTAGATTGAAGTGGTGCCAAAACCACCAAAATCAACTAAAAATGGATAAATTGGCTACTTATCATTCAAAACAAGATTTTAAGTAGTTTTGGAAATCCACGAATAAGCTCAACGTTGGACCTAGTCTTCCTGAAACAGTAAATGGGGTCAGTGACATGAAGCAAATTGCAGATCTCTTCAGGGATCATTTTATGGTCACGTCACCCTTAGGGCCGTCGTCACACCCCGTGTCCAATGCTGAAACCAAGCGTGAACTCAAAATGGTAGCAAGTGACAAAATGATAGCACGAGTTATTAGAGCTATGGTTGCAGGTAAGTCACCCGGTCACGATGGTCTCAGTATTGAGCACTTTAAATATGCAGGTGTGCACTTACCTAGAGTTTTGGCATTATTATTTAATGTTTGTGTCTCGCATACCTACTTGCCTGCCGACTTAATGAGGACTTCAGTTGTCCCCATTGTAAAAAACCGTACTGGTGACGTGTCAGAGAGATCGAACTATAGACCAATATCCTTGGCAACGACAATAGCCAAGATATTTGACAGTATGCTTAACTCTATTCTAGAAAACCACTGTATGCTACATGATGGCCAGCACGGCTTCTCGCGTGGTCTATCAACAGAAACAGCAATAATGAGTTTAAAGCATACTGTCAAATACTACACGGACAGGCGCACCCCAGTGTATGCCTGTTTCCTAGATCTGAGTAAAGCTTTCGATCTTGTCTCGTACGACATCTTATGGCGTAAGTTAGAATGCGTAGGTTTACCTTGTGGCTACACCAATTTACTCAAGTATTGGTATAGTAACCAAGTGAACTATGTGAGATGGGCGAATGAGTATTCCGAGCCGTACAGGATGGAGTGCGGGGTTAGGCAAGGGGGGCTGACATCACCGAGGCTCTTCAACCTATATATGGACGCACTGATTCGAGAGCTCAGCAGCATGCGTGTCGGCTGCCATATCGGCAAGGTGTGTGTGAACAATATCAGCTACGCGGACGATATGGTTCTGCTGGCACCCTCAGTTAGTGCGATGAGAGCTCTACTCGGTGTTTGTGAAAAATTCGCTGTCTCACATGGTTTACTATACAATACCGAAAAGTCGCATTTTATGGTATTTAAGGCTGGCAGTAAATGTCCTAGTGTGGTACCACCTATAAAGCTTTATAACGAACCGCTAGAAAGGGTCTATAGTTTTAAATATCTTGGACATATTGTGACTGACAGTCTTAAAGACGATGAAGACATTGAAAGAGAACGTAGGGCACTGTCGGTCAGGGCGAATATGTTGGTGCATAGATTTGGTCGCTGCACTGACGCTGTCAAGATCACGCTTTTCAAGACATATTGTGCGTCATTTTATTCTTGCAGTCTATGGACCAACTACACCAAAAAGACTTATAGTGCCCTACGTACTCAATACAACAAGGCATTCAGGGCGCTGTTGCGGCTGCCGCGCTACTGTAGCGCGTCCGCGATGTTTGCACTGGCGGGTGTGGATAGTGTTGATGTTGTTGGATAATACGAAAAAAGACCGCATCTTTGCTTAACAGAGTGCGCGGCAGCGGCCACAGTGTACTGAGTGAGATTGCCAACAGTGGGGACTGTCCACTGATCAAAAAAATGATTTCCAGGACCATGTCCTGCTTAATAATTAAATATTAAAATAAAAATAAAAATGTATAAATTATATTACTAACATAGATGTAAGTTATTCTCTACTAACAATTCCTATGGATTTCAAGTTGTCCGAAATAAACAATTTTTATTTTTATTTATTTATTTATTTATTAAGTACTACGTAAGACGAAAACACGATTCCATAAAAATTTCTGGATAGAAAAAAATCCAAAGTTATCTCCAAACCGAATTATAAACCGCTGGCATTCAAAAAATAATTAAAATTAGATCATGAAACTTTTCATACCAACTGAACTAACTATAAAGCAGGGCTTATGTTATTTACTTTTTTATATCATTACTTTCACCGTAAAAAGAAATTACCTAAACTATCATCGTTTTAAACTGCCGGATCCGACACCGTCATTCACTCTAGCTCCGGCTTTTGAAGGGAATGATTGTGTCGCTTGTGCTCAGAACATATTACGCAACAGGACGACGTAAAATTAAAAAAGACACTTAGGTTTGTAGTGTTGGCGCAATAGGAAATAAGTGTAATAAAAATAAGAAGCGTATGATAAACTTAATGAAGTATCTGCCGACCTATCTACTTACAGTATTAGTGATTACAATATTATGTAGAAATTTAGCATATGACAGGTTTGGTGCATTAAGCGAATAGTTGTTGCGCTGCTAGTCACAGGTGTTTCTGTATGTGAAAATTTGTGGTTGTAATCGCACCGTCTACGCTTCAGGAGAAATTGAGTGTGGCGCAACTTTATGAAAAAAAAAGATAAAGTTACCTAAATAGGTTTGTTTTTGTTTTGTCAATATTCAACAAAATTAGTAGTAATAGTTTTTTTATAACGTTGCCCCACTCCAGTATTTCTCCTGAATCGGAGACGGTGCGATTACAAACACAAATTTTCACAACTATCTATAGGCCAATAAAATATTTGTTCCGTATGGGAATCGAACCCCCGACCCGTAGTGCAGAAGCCAAGCGCTTAGTTAGTAATAAAAAAATATAAGTGTGTTCGGTAAGTACCTACCTATAATATCTAACTATAAAGAAATAAAACTAAAATACTTATCCGTCCTTACATTATCGGTACTCCGAAGTGCACTGGCTTAGCAATGAGTTGCTGAGCTGGAGTCCGTGGGTTTGAATCCCGCATGGAACAATTATTTGTATGACCTACAAATAATTGTTCCGGATCTGGATGTTTGTCTTTGTGCAATTTATATTTGTAAACTGCCTCAAAGACAATAGAATGTATGTGAATGAATGTGTCAATGACAATAAATGACAAGAGAAAATCCTAGAGTGGAGGTAATGTTTTTAAATAAAAATAACTACTATAGTGCTACCTACTACATAAGTACATAAAAATTATGGACCTATGGAGTACTGACGTACCTTGATAGTTTAGCTTTAGCTAAATTGTGAGTACGTGAGTATTTTCTACCTACCTAAACATGTAACAGATATGTTACTAGTACACGTGGCTACATAATTACCAAACTACACTCTCCAGTATAAGCTCATCTCAAATTGTAAACGCATTACGTACAATGAGAGGTCAGCTTTTACTGGAAATTTCCTCTTATAGTGGAAGGATCTGCCCATTGTTGGTATAGTACTAAGCTTGAGTTTTATAGTTTTCGCCGTGTATGTATGTAATGTGATAGTCGTTTACGTATGTAATTATGTTTGTAGCAGGTCTGTGCAAGTACCTACATATACATACCTATATAAGAAATTTTGCAAACCGATTCTAAGCCACTGCATGAATTCTACTGCTACAAAAAACTAATCACGCGCGAATCATCATTGTACCACGGTAATTTTATCTATAACAGTATTGTCTCGGCCGTATCTTTCAAACAAATACCTACAGCCGCGCGATATGTAAACGTGCGATAGGACTGCCTGCCTCCAGAATTTTAATTAAATTTGCCTACTTTGTGTTTCCATTTAGTTTCATGATTGTAAATATACTTTTTATATAAACAAATGAAATAGTTACTTTGTGAATTAAATAGGAAGTGTTCAATAAAAATGCGTGTCGTTTTTTGATTGGTAGATTTAATTAAAAAACCATGTTTATGTTTGAATAACAAATCGGTGTTGTAAATTTGCAACCGAAAAATATTAGCGCCTCGACTGGGACGTTCGAAATGCTTTATTATTAATTTTTTTACTATAAAAAATCCGCATTCTAATATAAAGCTCATTTAAAAATTGTTTTGGTAAACATGGACAAGGTGGAGAAAAGGAATATGTTTCACTTGGTTATAGATACCTGCAGCTACTTTACAATTTATGTGTTTGGTTTTAAATGAAGTTCAGAATATTTCCTCCATTTTTTATATACATATATATATATATATATATATATATATATATATATATATATATATATATATATATATATATATATATATATATACAATATAGCGTAATCTTATAAACTTACAATATAGGTTTTTTAGTTGTAAGAATATGCCGTTAGTATGTACAATAAAATTAAATTTGCGACATATAATTTTATGTTCATATAATGACAAGTTACGAGTAATACTAAATTATGACTGAAAACTTTATTACCTACTTAGTGCTCGTCCGATAGAGCGCGACCGCGTGACATCGAGTTACGCATAGTATGTGAACGAGTTCGCAGTGTGCGAATGAGTGGCGCGGGAAAGTGGAGACAAAATTAAAATTTGAGCTGAGGTATCATAGGCCGTTAATAGTGAAATTACCGACAAAACTGGGTGAAAACGTGTAATAATATAGTTGTGTAGCATTTTTATAACTCTTAGTGTATTTGTATGGAATGTCGTTTTGATAACAAGTGATATAAACAACTTTTATTATATTAAGAAAAATCGACCAATCGCAGCGCGTCTTATCGTAGAACTCTCTAGAAGTTTTTAATTAACTGCGTAATAGTTCATACCAAAAATAATGAAAATAATTTTATGTTCTAAGAGAGTTGTAAATATGACATTGAATTAGCATATGGCTTATAGATTAAGAAAGTGTAGAAATATTTTGTATAATTAAACGCATTTGATGGTTATAGAAAAATCGAAGAATTAATATACCCAAATATTATAAAAATTTGGGACATTTCATTTAATAACTTTTCACAATGTTAATGTTTTGAGTAACCTTTAAGATATACTAATAAAGTACCAGACTACCAATTTGTTGATGTATAGTATGTTAGTGTAGCAAATAGTTTTGTATAGAAAATATTGTAATTTATGCCATTTGCATAGTGAAAAGTTTATGCAATAAAGAGGCAAAACGGAAAATGGCTAGCGGCTCACTGTAAAGTATAGCCAAAGTCTCCCTTAGGGGCTCGGTACCCAGTACCAGTAGTAGTGTGAAGAACTACCAGTGACAAACAGTAGTATCCGGTAGTAGCCGAAGTGACTAGTAGCAGTATATAGTGAGTAGTGAAAGTGTTAGCTAGCCGAAAAAGGTCGTAACTGATATTCGCAGTTACACATAGTGAAAGTGTTAGCTAGCCGAAAAAGGTCGTAACTGATATTCGCAGTTACATATAGTGAAAGTGTTAGCTAGTCGAAAAAGGTCGTAACTGATATTAGCAGTTACAAATTATAGTGAGTATTAGCTAGCCGAAAAAGGTCGTAAATGATATTCGCAGTTACATATAGTGAAAGTGGTAACTGATATCCACAGTTACACAAGTGATAAAATCAGCTAGTTTAGTTGATAATAGCTGCTAGTCAGTAGTGTTAGAAAACCAGTTACTACCAATAGATATTTGATACTACCGTACAATTTAAAAAAATCTTTTGAAATATACAGTGACCAACCAATAGTGAACAATCGTAGTTCAACAACCGTGGTCAATAAACAATAGTTATAAAATTTCGCTACTAATCAATCAGTCGAACCGCTGGCCACTACCTTGCTATTTGCATTTATTAATCGTGCATTTTGATTTGAACCTCAGTCCACAATATCTCAGCGGCATCCACAAAGACGGCAGTGAAAGTACCCACAGGAACCTATAGGTGTAGGACGTGAGCGACTCGCGAAGTATCTTCGACAAAATTTGCTCCGGAGAGTTTCGCCCGTCCGGCACATTCGTTGGTCCTTCGAGCCGGATATATCCGTTTGTATTTCGGAACCGGGTGCATAGTCACCACCGTATTAAAACCGCAGAATTTTCAGATTCAAGATGCCGATCACCCGTTCGCAAGGAAGAGAAGCCAAGGCGTGGACCGTCGGTCTGGAAAGAGGTTCGTCGGTCAGTAACGCCGCCGTCCACCACCAGATGCCAACACGCTCACCGTCTACGGTAGAGGGCGCTGAGGCACCATGCTGCCCTCCCGAGGGGGGATACCCCTGACCGCGTTGGCCACTACGGCCCTCACAACGAAGCAGAGGGAACTGATAGAAGGCAACGATGACTTTAGCCCGGGAAGATACCCACACCGAAGAGCCGCCGAGGGGCCACACCGATTGCAGCACGAAGTCAAAGAAGACTGTTCGGCCCAATAGAAGAATTTTGAAGGCTCGTGAAGAAGTATTGAAGATCAAACTAGAACTTGCACAGATCTCCTTACAGATGGCTGAAGAAGAAGACGAATCAGACGACTATGATGAAGATGGTCACTCCAAAAGTGAGTACGTTCTATCTCGGCTCGAAAATTCTGTATCCAAACAAAAGTCAAATCAAGGCGCAACCACCGGAAGGAAGGCCCTATTTAATAAAACCGTCACAAAGCCAACTCCGGACGTTGTTGACCTCAGTGAGCCCCAAAAGGAGCTCACGAACCAGGATTCCTATCCAGAAGATGTACAAAAGGATTCCATGCCACAGAAACTCAACCAGGAACCCACCGTCAATGAAGACAGGGGGCTCCTACCGATTGTATCAGAGCCAAAGATCTCATGCCAAAGAAACCTAGCCAGGAACCCGTCATAAGTGAAGACAGGAGGCTCCGTCCATTTATATCGGAGCTCACATCCGCTATAGCCGCGCTCGCTGACAAATCAAAATTGGAGAGTGCGCCACTATCGTCGCATACTTTTGCAGCGTCGAAAGCTATAATGACACTGCCAAGCTTTAGCGGAGCACATACCGAGTGGCTTTCATTCCGTGCCATTTACGAAACAACCCGAGGCTACTTCAATGACATTGAAAACACTGCTAGACTAAGACGAAGTCTACAAGGAAGAGCCTTGGAAACAGTCAGTTCAGAACTCATCGGGCATGCTAAGCCAGATAAGATTATGTGAGAACTGGAGCTACAATTTGGGCGTCCAGATTCAATGGCGCAAACAAAAACCGAGAAGTTACGAGGATTAGCACGCTGTACAGAAGCACCCAGAGACATCTGCACATTCGCGAGCAAAGTGAAGGGAAGCGTCGTCACTCTTGAGACCTAATGCGTGATCATAACCTCGTCAACGCAGATCTGCTACGACACCTTACCGACAAACTGCCGAACTCTATACGTGCCCAGTGGTATAGAATCTACACCGAAAAATATGACTCTAGACCAGACCTCGGCTGCTTCAGCGAATTTATTACCGAGCAAGCTCGCTTCTGCAGTGCATTTGCGTCTCCAGAAATTATAAACGAAGCACAAAGCAATAGTTCAGTACATAGAGCACACGCGGCTACTACGAAGCCGTCTCCGAAATGCAGAGTGTGCGAAAAAGAGGGTCACTACGGATCCGAATGTAAAAATTTAAGGAAGCAGATATCAACAAAAGATGGGAACTTGCAAAGCAAAATAATTTATGTTTCCGCTGTTTACGTTATAGAAATCAGACACGCAAATGCAAAACCAATAAGTGTGAAATAGAAAGATGCACCGCGACACACAATCGACTTTTCCATAATAATACAAAGGAGAAGACTGAGGTCAAACAAAAAGAACCTCAAAAAACCGTAGCTAACTCATTCACTGTGTCAAAGCATCAAGCCTATTTAAAAATAATTCCAGTGCGAGTAATTGGACCGGCGGGAGCTGTAAACACACACGCCCTGCTGGATGATGGGTCAACAGTTTCACTAATGGATGAAGAGATCGCCAAACAAATTGGAGCTACAAGGCGGTTGGACCCGTTTAAGATCACCGCTATCGGGAACACTACCCTCGATTCACTGGAATCCCGAAGAATCAAAGTTTCGCTGAAGAGTCTCCACAGCAAAAGGGTGCCATTCAGAGCACGCACGGTCAAAGCCTAAACTTGGGGCTACAGACTGTGCGTGCAGCAGACACAGCCAAGTGCAAACACTTGAAAGACCTAAAGAAGCAGCTAATATATTTTTCCGGCAACCCAACGACCCTAATAGGACAGGACAATTGGAGACTTCTGAGAGCCACTCAAATCCGAAGTGGTCCGCCGTACCAGCCAATCACCTCGCTCACAAAATAAGGATGGATGCTACAGAGGACACACACTTAAGCCCCGTATCGGAGCGTCCACGCGGCCAATGAGCTGCACAAGAGTGAGGAGACAATGGATCAACTCCACGAATATTTCGCGCTGGAATTTCTCATCATCATCCGAGAAGACCAGACTCCGATCCAGAGAAGAAAGCTGAAGATATACTAAATAGCATAACCCGTCAGTTACAAGACGGGCACGTAGAAACAGCGCTTCTCTGGAAGAAAAAGGATATGAATAGCAAAAGACACCGGCGACGCTCCCAGATATTCGCTGACATGTTCTGGCAGCGTTGGGTCCGAGAGTATCTACCGGAACTTCAAAACCGGCGGGAGGCCTATGGGCGACCTAGTCCTCATAGCTGACAGCCAGTTACCTCGTAGCACCTGGCCACTAAGGAGGGTGAAATCTGTTTACCTCGGTGCGGACGGACAGAACTCCACTGTGGAGGTACGCACAGCAAAAGGCCTAATCAAGAGGCAAACCAGGAAACTCGTGCCGCTGCCGAAGTAGATGCAACGTCGCTCACCGAAATGGATGCAGCGCCGCTGTGAGAAAATCTTCGCGACACTGCACGGCGGGAGAGATGTTCGCGACGGCCTAACAACGCTAAGAAACAAAGTGATAAAGAATATTGTTTTTTGTATTAATAGTAAAATTACCGACAAAACTGGGTGAAAACGTGTATTAATATAGTTGTGTAGCATTTTTATAACTCTAAGTGTATTTGTATGGAATGTCGTTTTGATAACAAGTGATATAAACAACTTTTATTATATTATGAAAAATCGATCAATCGCAGCGCGTCTTATCGTAGAACTCTCTAGAAGTTTTTACTTAACTGCGTAATAGTTCATACCAAAAATAATGAAAATAATTTTATGTTCTAAGAGAGTTGTAAATATGACATTGAATTAGCATATGACTTATAGATTAGAGTTATTGAAAAATCAAAGAATTAATATACTATATTATAAAAATTTGGGACATTTCATTTAATAACTTTTTACAATGTTAATGTTTTGAGTAACCTTTAAGATATACTAATAAAGTACCAGACTACCGATTTGTTGATGTATAGCATGTTAGTGTAGCAATTAGTTTTGTATAGAAAATATTGTTATTTATGCCATTTGCATAGTGAAAAGTTTATGCAATAAAGAGGCAAAACGGAAAATGGCTAACGGCTCACTGTAAAGTATAGCCAAAGTCTCCCTTAGGGGCTCGGGACCCAGTACCAGTAGTAGTGTGAAGAACTACCAGTGACAAGCAGTAGTTTCCGGTAGTAGCTGAAGTATAATAGCAGTATATAGTGAATAGTGAAAGTGTTAGCTAGCCGAAAAAGGTCGTAACTGATATTCGCAGTTACACATAGTGAAAGTGTTAGCTAGCCGAAAAAGGTCGTAACTGATATTCGCAGTTACATATAGTGAAAGTATTAGCTAGGCGAAAAAGATGGAAACTAATATTCGCAGGTACATACAGTGAAAGTGTTAGCTAGCCGAAAAAGGTCATAACTCATATTCACAGTTACATATAGTGAAAGTGGTAACTGATATCCACAGTTACACAAGTGATAAAATCAGCTAGTTTAGTTGATAATAGCTGCTAGTCAGTAGTGTTAGAAAGCCATCTACTACCAATAGATACTTGATACTACCGTACAATTTAAAGAAATCTTTTGAAATATATAGTGACCAACCAATAGTGAACAATCGTATTTCAACAACCGTGGTCAATAAACAATAGTTATAAAATTTCGCTACTAATCAATCAGTCGAATCGCTGGCCACTACCTTGCTATTTGTAATTATTAATCGTGCATTTTGATTTGAACCTCAGTCCACAATATCTCAGCGACACCCACAAAGACGGCATTGAAAGTACCCACTGGAACCTATAGGTGTAGGACGTGAGCGACTCTCGAAGTATCTTCGACAACATTTACTCCGGAGAGTTTCACTCGTCCGGCACAATTAGTCAAGATGTGACCTTACCACAGACATGACAGCGTGACCTTCGGTGAATGCACTGGAACTCCTCGAAGAGTAGTAATAGTAATAGGTGTGCTGAGTTTGGGCTCGTTTTGTTAGTTATGATGAGATCTTACCTCCGGATAGTGGCAGATTATCCTTCGGGAAAACCAGGCACGTGCCGAAGGGCGCAAGTTTAAAAAGGGCACGCGCGGCAGTTTTTTAAAAAAAAAATCGAATCGAACTACGAAAATAAATTTATTAGTGAAAACTTGTGTTTTTACGCAAATTTGGATTAACCAAAAGTTATTTAAATATATTTCAACGTATTTTTATAATTCAAAATACATTTATAGTTTTGTTATTATTTAATTTACATATTTCTTTTGCTGTAATTTATTCAATGTTTTTTATTTCTTGTTAACAACACAGTATGAAGTTTTTCAATATTTTAAAGGTGTTTTATATATAAATACAGCTTGTCAGCCAGCCATACAAGCCATATAAATGCCACTGCCAAATACATAGCATCTGCTACTGACCCACCATTAAAGGAATATATAATAATATATTTTTAGTTTTTCCTTTCTTTCTTTAGATCATAACAGTCCACTACCAGCCAGTTTTAAACACCATTTTAGCTACTCCCCAACACCGGCTTCGGTATTTAATTCGGCTAAGCCCATGCGGTCTTTCTTTACTCCATTCTATTTATGACAGGACAGATTTAGGTAATAAAGGGTATTCTTTTTTCTCAACAGTTATCTCGAAGCGGTAGCTTATTTAGTCCATAGCTCTGCCAGCAACCACGTTAACTACGTCATCTCTCTGTGGCCTTATCACCACCACATCAGCTACGCTACCTGCCAAGTCTGTGGATAACAATGCGGGAAGCGCGTCTCCATACCTCTTCTTCTACTAACCCGCTATGATGGACATAAAGAGGTGATACCGTTCCAATTGTAGTCCATAACATCTCATCTGAAGTTGGCATCCGAAGCTCATTCGGATCGCCCACCTCAAGGTGACCTTTCATCTGGGGTTTTAGGGAAACCAAGCCTGACCCATATTATTGTAGTGCGAACCTGTTAGGGTTACGTGTGGGGTGGCGAATTGTACTCTCAGTTTAATTGTACCTTTATTTAAAATTTTAGATATTTTGAGTGGTTTGCGGCACCCATTCCATGTTATATATAATAAAGAGTTTTAAATCTGAAATAATTACGACATATGGATTTCAAGCACCTCGGCCTCCCTGAATAAAGGTACTGCATAGCACTCAAAACGTTGACATTCTTACTAAAATTTATTGGTTATTGCCATTGTTCTTTCGTATATTCATTTATATTACAATAATTATAATAATGAACTAAACTAAGATAATAATTAAAATTATAATATTTACGATTAAAACTAAATAAATACAATATAAAAGAAGAAACTATAATATAGAAAATCTAAAACTAAAAATTTAAATAGTCAAAAAGACCTGCTCTCCGTAGTATAGTGCCAAGAACGCTGGCTGCATTTCCTCACTGAATAGCTATACTTAGCCTTTGAGCGAGGAAAGAACCAGCCCTCTTATCACCAGCAGCGACAGACAGTCGTGGATACAGTTCCTTTAGAAACTTCACTGCATGTGGACCCCAAAGGTCTCTACAGCATATGGCACAAATATGTAGTCATTCCTCAAAGACTCATATTTGCGCCATTTAGTAAGATCGGCTGCCTCTGATGCCGCTCCGGTTCTAAAAGAGGTACCCCTAAGATGAGAGGCCGCCAAAGTGTCAACGCAAGTAGCATCTCAAACTAGGGCTTTACCTCTCTCCCAGAGGACCAAAGTCATACCGTCGGGTCTCCTGCCATCGTCTCTAAATATCCCGCAAGGCTCTAAAACCGAGGGGATATTTATGGAGACAATAGCCCTTCGGATGATTTCGTTGAAAGAACCGTGACGGGAAAACCTACCTGCACCTTTCTTGCATGAAAGTCCGTGGAGCCCAAGCTCATCGACGCTGCTACCACAGGGCACTGATGAGGTTGACATGTTGACTGTAGAAATTTTGAAATAAATTTTTCTGGACACTCCGTACCAACGGAATATCCCAATGTTTTTTGTTGCTTAACTTCCAGTGGGACATTTTCACCGGGACAGAGCGTTAGCCATGTTTGCCTTGCCTCCGCAGCAAAGCACAGGTCTACTTTATTATTTAAAATTGTGTTACATAGATCATTGACATTATGCTCGGAAGCAAGGAAAGCAGGCAATGTGACGCTAGAAATATTTCTTACACCAATACCACCAAATTTGAAAGGTAAAGTGGCTTGATTCCAGGCTATTTAATTTAATCTCAAATTTAAAATTTTTTCAAAAGTAATTTTAAGGTTACTACTATCAATATCTTTTAAAATATCCGAAAATTTTGCAGACTTGACTTGAGCGTAACAAGTATGTTAACTTAGGTACAAGGAGACAATATTTTATAATTTTAAGGGCTATATAGGGGTTTAAAATATATAATTTATCAACGTGATTCAAAAATTGATCAAATTTTGTTTTTAAAACAGGTTTAATACTATCGAAAAACTACGGAGCACCGAGCAGGTAAAGCGATTCCGAATTGTCAGTTTTTATTCCTGGAGAAATCTGATTTAAATTTTGGTATCTCTGTTAGAATTAGATAAATTATTAGAAATAAATATTTCACATTTATTGTTATTTGGTTCAAGACCAATATTTTTAAAAATTTAAAAAATATGAGTAAGTTCAGCGAGGACGTCATCTGCTTTACCTCTCATTGTACCGTCGTCCAGATACCAGACATTCTGCTTGGATTTTAAATTTGAAATTATAGGTTGAATTCCAAAACTGAAAAGAGCTGTACATAATGGATCAACCTGCTGAACACCGACAGCAAACTTAATAATATGGTTTTGATAAAATAAGTTTGAATTTTGACTGTAACATTGCCAAACGTAATGATATATTTCGGGCGTATTGTTAGCCACTTCTTTCAGCAGGGTTATCCTATAAATAGGGTAAAAAGCATTTCTAAGATCAACCTTCAGAAGAACATCTGCATTGGAATTAGTTAAGAAAGTACGCACCGAATGTACCGCCGCCTCACAGCCACCTTGGGTTCCAAAGCCTAGTTGAGTAAGTTGAAATTTTGTCTTAAGGTTTGAGATTATGTGCCCTGCAAGCTAATTTTGAAGTTAAGTGTCGAAATGTAGAACCAACAGCAATAGGACGGATACCGTTATCCTGTTTTTTGAAGGCACACAATCTTGCCCCATATAAGTAGGGAACGAAATTGGGATTGACATTACCACAAAGCATAAAATTACATAATTTTGTAATGTCATTAAGAAGGACCCTATCGGCGTCACCGGCAGATACGCTTACAAGATCTTTGAGATGCTGCGGCGTAATCCCGTCAATGCCGCCGGTAGAGCCATTAGAAAATGACAATATTGCGTCTAAAGTGTCTTTTTCAGAAATTTGTAAAGGTTGCTTAGAAGTATTGGGAGGCAGCGGTAAATTCTGGGAAGGATTGATCAAATAATGTTTCTGACGAAGGCCTTCAAGAGTTTCGACATAACGAGGAACGAGGATGTCATCTGAGAATATAATACGGGTTGATTTTTTAAGTCGCCGTCCATTACTTTTGATTCAACTATTTTTTAATCAAATTTAGGATAAGGTCGAGAGAAATTAGTATTAATCGGGTAATCCAAATTTTGAAAAGAGTTTTTTTTAGTTGAGACGTTTGTCAGTTTTTCAGATTTATTTCGTCATCATCATCATTACATCCCTTTACAAGTCCACTGCTGAACATAGGCCTTCCCCAAGGTATGCCACATAGCACGGTCCTCAGCCACCTGCATCCATCGACTTCCTGCATGTCTTACCAGTTCGTCACTCCATCTAGTGGGGGGTCGTCCTACATTTATTTATTGTTTTACTAAAATGAAAATTGAAATACGCGAATGTAAATAATTTTTGCCAACTCTTTTCACAATTTGTTAGGCAATTTTGATGAGTGAATGATAATGCTTTATCAAGTTAAATCATCGCACTCACATCAGTCATCACTGGCAACACGCACTGGTTGTACAACTTAGTTTTCAGGTTTTGAGGTATACCTGACGAGAAGATGCGTTGTAATTTCCCGAACGCTACCCAGCCGAGTCGAATCCGTCGATTGATCTCTCGGTCGAAGTTGGACTTACCTAGCCGGACTATTTATCCCAGGTAAACGTACTCGTCAACAACTTCGAGCTTAGTGCTCCCAACAACTACCGGCATAGGTGTGACATGGACATTAAACACGATCTTTGTTTTGTCCATGTTCATCTTAAGACCTATTCGTTGGGAGGCACTATTGAGGTCATTGAGCATAGTGCTTAAGTCCTCCAGCGATTCTGCCATAAGTAATATATCGTCGGCAAATGGAAGGTGAGTAATGTACTCGACATTGATGTTAATACCGTATCCTTTCCAGTCCAGTAGCTTGAAAACGTCTTCCAATGCAGCGGAGAAGAGTTTCGGGGAAATAATGTCACTCTGTCTTACACCTCTCTGCAGTTGGATAGGTTTCGTACTCTGGTTCTGTACTCGGATAGCCATCGTAGCCCTACTGTACAAACACTTCAGCACTTCGATATACCGACAGTCAACTTGGCACCGCTGAAGAAACTGTAGCACCGCCCAAATTTCGACGGAATCAAAGGCTTTCTCATAGTCCACATACACCAGGCAAAGTAGCAGATTGTACTCTTCGGACTTCTGTACAATTTGCCGAAGGGTATGTATGTGGTCTATGGTACTAAAGCCTTTTCGGAAACCGGCTTGTTCAGGAGGCTGGAAGTCGTCGAGTCTGCGTGCGAGACGATTCGTAATGACTCTCGAAAACTGCACGTAGACGCGGCTCAGAAGGGATATCGGTCTGTAGTTCTTCAAGAGGGCGTTGTCACCTTTCTTGAAGAACAAGACCACCGCACTTCTGCTCCACGCCTCCGGAGTAGTGCCACCATGGAGGACGGAATTAAAAAGCCTCTGAAGGACTTCAAGTACCGGTTTTCCACCCGCTTTCAGGAGCTCCGCTGTAATTACATCCTCGCCCGGGGACTTGCCGTTTTTAAGGTGCTTGAGAGCCATTCTAATCTCGCTCAGACTGGCGTCCGGGATATCATCGGAATAGTGTCGGATAAGACCCACTCTTGGATCGTTACTCACACTTGCGTGTGGTTCCAACGATGATATGTACAGCTGCCCATAGAACCTCTCAATCTCACTCAGAATCTCAGGTATCCCGGAAACGATGCCGCCACGCTCATTCTTCAGCTTTGACAGTTGGCTCTTACTGGCAGACGGATCTCTGGCAAAGACTTTGTAGCCCTGGTTCCGCTCAATCGCTTCTTCAATACGAGCAGTATTATATTTGCGTAAGTCTCGCCGCATGCATTTGGAGATCTATCTGTTCAGTTGCTTGTATGCTGTCAAATCTGTCGACGATTTCAGCCTCATCTCCCGTCTAACAGTCATGAGATTAAGAGTGTGATCGGAGAGCTTTTGTGTTCTTCTGCGGCCGGTCTTGCAGAACTTAGCTCCGACCGCATGGATAGTTTCCACGAGCTTTTCATACATATCGTCCACCGCATTGCAATTTTCTAGTCACTGAAAGTGGTTACGTAACTCGAGCTGAAAGGTTTCGGGATTCTGTATTAGAGCACGAGGGGGACGGAGCGTTGAATTCATTAGACGAGACCTCTCCAACTTAACGTTTAGGTTCAGTGTGCCTCTAACCATTCGGTGATCGCTGCCAGTTTTCACCCTTGCGATCACTGAGACATCACTGAACAGTTGGCATCTGGTCGTCAATATATATAATATATAGAATTACAAATTTACATTTGATGTGAATGAGTCAGTGTACTTGAAAGAAAGAAAGAAAGAAAATAACTTTATTCGTAGTTACGCTAATACAAACACATAAAAAACAAACAATTAACTCAACATAAAAAATAAACAATTAATAGTAAAAAGTATTTATAAAAAGTATTTAAATTTATGTTGGATTGCAGCAACGAAAAGGACCCGACTCAGCATTATGCTACAGCAAAGAGCCGCAGCGCTGTTATTCTGTCGGGACCACTAATCTAAAACATGCGAGCAGCTGTCAGACAGATTTAATGCAAAAAAAAAAACTAAAGATATTTTAAATGTATATGTTTATGTAATATAATATAAAGATAATATACTGAAAAACGATAAATAATGAAGAATAAATAGATAAATATATTACTTTTAACTATGTTGGCAATAGTATATAATAGAATAATGAAAGGAATAATAATAAATTAAAAATATTTATACTATGTTATAGAGCTAATTCCTGGACAATGGTGTACATCATTGACCAATATTCATTTTTATCTGTGTAAACCACGTCAAAATACTGCTTGTACAGGAGTTTTGGCGGGAACTTGACCTGGGGCGGTTTGTTGCTCCTGTATTATTGTTTAAATAATGGTTTGAAGTGGACTTTGATATATAAAAGTGGTGCAATTTTGTGTATTAAGTGTCTGCGCATGTGAACTATTAGTGGAAGCTGTGAAACAAGTGCTCTGATGGAGATGGATTCTCAAGATAAGCTGTTTGCATAGGCATCTTTGGATACCATCGCCAACTGTCTGCTGCCTGCTGGCTCAAGTTGCCATCAGAATCTCCCAAGGGCTGCACAATGTGACGCATCAACATGTTGTGAAGCAGTGAATTACGAAGGATAATTTTACACAAAGACAAGGCTGTATGGCATAGTTCCTTTGCCTGCTCTCACGAGCGAATAACAAAAAACAATAACAACAACTGCTTGTACATGTCATCTACAAAGAGAATAAGTCACTACGGTCATCTATTTCAATTTCAATTATAATATAATAGAAATTGAAATTCATTATGTACTTTATTCTTAGAACATAGGGAACCATCAAAAATTAAAGTAAAATAATAATAACGCAACCACCTACCTAGTGTATCAACAACCAGTCTTTGTATTGTTACTTTGTATTTTCTTTGTTATCTAGAAGGTACAATTTATATCGCATTTTGAAATTAACCTTGGATTGAATTTCACGAAAGGGGGGTGGGAGATTATTCCAACACTTTGTTGCTAGGTAGCGAAAACTGCCGCGAAAAGCAGCCGTGACGTGTCCTGGAACAGTAAGTAAAAACTTAGCGCCACGAGTACAGTGAAAGTTATGTTCACTGGACCAGGTAAGCTTTTCATATAAATATTCGGGAGTTTTGTTTTTAATTACTCCAAATAGTAAAGTAGCAAAGTGCAATTTAAGCCTTGATGACATGTTAAGCAGTTTGCTATTTTCCAAATAAGGGGAAACATGTGCTCTCGGAGGGATATTAAAGCAAAAACGAGCACATGCATTTTGTACTCGCTGAAGGAGCTTCATTGTTTTCGCTAAGAGACAGGGTCCGTAGGCCGAAATGCAGTAATTTAGTTTAGACAAGATGAGAGTCTCACAAAGGGTTACTCTTAAATTCAAACTTAGGTAATCCCGTATCTTGTAAAGTACCTTTAACCTATAAAAACAAGAACGCACCACATCTAAAACATAACTCTCAAATTGCAACATGCCGTCTATTTTAAGGCCAAGATTGCGAGCCTCTTCTACATGCTGAATGATTTCTCCTTCCAATAATATTCTGGGTTGACTGTCAGTTATTTTCTTAATTTGGTATCCAGATCCTAATATCATAAATTTTGTTTTAGCTGGATTGAGAATAAGCGAGTTCACTTTAGACCACTGTGCAATACGCTCCAAGTCCTGATTAATCCTATTTATACTATCGGAAACCTCTGAAGGATGGAATGACAGATATAGCTGAAGGTCGTCAGCGTACATGTGATATTTACAGTTTTTAATCACATGAGTCAAATCACTGCAGTATAAAATAAACAGGAGGGGCCCTAATATGGAGCCCTGTGGAACACCCCTAGTAACAGGTAGAGGGTGTGACTGAATAGTACCTGTACCATCCGTTTTGTGCAGCTCAACAATCTGATGTCGGCCACAGAGGTAACTGTGAAACCACTTAATTGTACTATTTTCGAAGCCATAATAAGACATTTTTGAAAGGAGCATGTTAATGCTAATACTGTCAAATGCCCTGGAGTAGTCAAGGAGAACAAGAACCGTCCCCCTACCTTGATCTCTAGAAGCTAGTATATTGTCCACAACATCAACAAGTGCTGTACAAGTACTACGGCCTTTGCGGAAACCTGACTGATATTGTGGCAGAATATTATGTCTTTCCAAATATGTATAGACCTGATTATATACAACTTTTTCCAGAACTTTAGATAGATAAGGCAAGAGGCTAATGGGTCTTAACTCCCTGACACTGCTTGGGTTGGCTTTCTTTGGGATAGGCCGCACTAATGCTGTTTTCCATTGACTGGGAAAGGTAGAGCTGGTGATTGATTTATTAATGATATTAGTGATGGTATCGAGGGTGTGAGGAAGAGACAGGGTTACCATGTCTCTACTCACACCATCAATACCCTGCGCATTAGATTTTATTGCCAAAATTGTCCTAGCTACTAGGTCGCTATTCACTGGTGACAGCATGAAAGTAGTGTCACTATATCTGTGAAACTCATAATATGTGAGTTCTGACATTGATTCTTTATTACTTGTATATGTATTACAGGTGTAGGTACATAGGTACGTTGTAGGTACTCAAGAAGTAGAAGGTACTGGAAAGGTAAAAAATTAGGACTATCTTATATACAAAAAGAAATGAGATGCCATTAAAAACATAACTTGTAAAAAAAAACAAGTCTCGCAACTGAGTTCTTCTACCGTAAAAAGTTGTGAGATCCATGTAATACCATGTCGGTTAATTTATTCAGTTCCTACTTAAGGGTCCTTCTGTTTTAAGTTATTACGTAATTAGCTAACCTAACAACATTATATAGTGACCATATCAATTTTAGAAGTCTTTTATGTTTTAAATATATAGATTGACTTGGCAATCGCTCTAAGCAATCTAATTTAATATAATACAAAATAAAATAAAAAAAATAATATTCCACAACTATCACACAACGCCATCTAGTCTCAAGCTAAGCAGAGCTTGTGTTATGGGTACTAGACAACTCATAAACATACTTATATATTTCTAAATACATAAATATCATAGATAAATTACACCCAGACACAGAACAAATGATCTTGCTCATCACACAAACATTTGTCCTGGGTGGGAATCGAACCTACGACCTCCGGCATAGCAGTCAGGGTCACTAACCACTAGACCAACAGGCCTGTCATCAAATCATCCAATATGTATTACTTGTGAGATACATTGTAGTTTCATGCAATGGCCAAGTCAATCTACGTATTTAAAACATAAAAGACTTTTAACATTGATATGGTCACTATAAAATGTTTTTAGGTTAGCTAATTACGTAATAACTTAAAACAGAAGGACCCTTAAGTAGGAACTGAATAAATTAACCGACATGGTATTACATGGATCTCACAACTTTTTACGGTAGAAGAACTCAGTTGCGAGACTTGGTTTTTTTTTACAAGTTATGTTTTTAATAGCATTTTCTTTTCTAGCAACATGGTAAAAATGCTATGCGGAAAGACAGTCACGAATTCGAGCTATCCAATTACTAACAAATACATTGAAGCGATGCGGAGATGAATGAATGCAGTATAAAGTCACGCTGAAGTCGATAAAGGCAAAAATTTTGGAAATAATGAATCGCTCTGACATCAACTTGAGAATCAACGCTGCGCATAATTCTAATCGTGCAATTCTAGCAAGCGTTAAAGTTTTAATAGGATACCACTTAGGATTTGGCACAAACAATGTTAACGTCATTTTAAGTATGCCCTGGTCGGGAAACACAGATATATATAACTGTCCCGTAAGCAATTTCACTAGTGTCCGAAAAATCTAAGAGCGTGACCTGACATTCCGTACAACTTACACCGAAGTGACGTGGTATTTTTAAATTTTGTAAACAAGGAATCTTATTTCTGAAATTCAACCAAGAAGATACGAAATGCTGGGGAGGAGTTTCGTCCTATTCTTATTTCATTAACCAGAGGATCTGATTAGCAGCTTAGCAAAGAGTATAACCGAAGCAACTAATCCGAGTATATCCCACAATTTAGCAATAGTTGCAAGAAAGGTGCGCTTAGTTACGCTGTTCGATGAGACAGGTTTAACCATTTTAGAAAAATAATCGTCAGTAGAGCAACAACCAAGTCCCAAAATTTTTAAATCCTCCTCGGATGCAATATCCACGGCGGTTGATAAACAATTCTCAGCGGATAAAGCTTGAAGCAACTCTTCGGAATTGCTACAAAACTTGACCAAATCAAATTGGCCTTTTGTGAAAAATTTAATGAGATCATCGGAAATCTGTTTTGCTGAACTCAAATCAACAACAGAAATCCCAAGGTAATCCATGTAAAGATTGCAATAGACAATCCTCGCGGCATTGGGAAACTCTGCTCCTTCATCTTCTATTTATTGTTTGATAGTGCGCATGGCAATAAGGGCTGCATTTCAGTCCAAAACAAACACGATTAAAATTCGTAAATCTTAGAATCTTCCTCACTAAAGTATCTCGGTGGAACTTAGGGGCAACTAAAATTCTCAAAAACATTTGTCTTATGGCAGCAGTACTTGAAATAGGAAATAATATTACTTACATTTTAGGTAGCCGGGTTATAAACCAAGTAGCATTCGATTTAGCAACGGTATATTTTGACCTAAAGTGGAAAAGCTTGGTTTCGTTACACAAAATATTGGTACCGATTTATAATGTTCATGAAGGAAGCAATTATTATATCTACCTATCCTATATATAGCATCCATCGATGCTGTTGGCTCAGCACTATGTTTTGTGGCAAACCTAAATAGAGGGCTATGTTTAGCAGTGGACTTGGGATGCGCTGTAATTAAGAGTATATTATTGGAGCTGCCCCGAGTAATTCCCGCATAAATTATGTAAATGCAACAAAAACTAGCGCTTTGTTCACGTTATAGAAAATTCTGCCTTATTTATAATATAAATGGATAAAAAGTAAAAACTTAAATCCATTATTGCCAACTGTAAGCCTCATTTTAAACAGCAGTCATGAAATGTCAGATTTTTATCTGCGGAAAAATTGATAAAACTTAAGACTTGTGCTCGTGCGGGGTAAAAACAAATTTCAACTGCTATTTTTAGAAGTTATCTGCTTTTCATGAAGAAAATATAGATGAGATCTAAGTGTAAGATAGTTCAAAATCGCCATTAACGAATTAGAAACTGAATACCCCGGAAGTGCCATTATTGTGCCCTTTTGTTAACATTCGTTTTGAAAATCGTCATTATCATTATACAAAATTTAAGACATTTCACGCTATTGCTTTACCCATTTTATTAAAAAACGTGGTTTATATAATAATTATAAAATAAAAGTTGAGATAATATCTAGTTTAAACTATGGTACGTACTCTACATAAAATAGTTTATACCCTTTTCATGAACGAAATCCATTAGAAGCGCTAACACAATACGATCCAGCTACTTCCAGCAGTTATACATTTGCTTTCATGCATTGCTTTTTGAATAAAAATATTTCTGCGTGTCAATGGGCTGGCTATTTAGTTCGAGGAACCAACAATCGATAGGGAAGAAAGGTTCTCGAGTGACAGACTTGTACCAGTAAGCGAAGTGAAGGGCCCTCACTAGATTGAGTGACGACCTGGTAAGACATTCAGGAAGTAGGATGCAGGTGAGTCAGGACCGTGCTTTGTGGCATTCCTTGGGGGAGGCATATGTGATTTTTTGTTGTGAAATAGATTATGTTAAATCATAATCTATTTCCCTGATACTAATTTTACGTGATATTAATTATTAACTACTTTATGTATCAAGACGATTTCAGTTTATTTCACGATCCCCCTGTTGTCTTCCACGCGCAGTTGTAGTAATTGTGTTTTGGAGGCGATGGCACTTCTCGTATGGGACAGGATGGCAAAAATTTGTAATGAGAAATCCTAATATCGCCTAATTATAAAGACAGATAGATAGATAACAGTCTATCGTACGCAAAAAAGTATAAACATAAACTAAAAAGGAGCGAAAAGAAACGAAGAAGGTTTAGTTAATGTTTTCTAGAAAATTTAAAAGTATTCTAGAATGTCCTAACCAAAATATATTCTATGATTACAGGGTTTTATATTTTTACCCTCGCAAGATTCATAAGTTTAAAGAGCGGATAAAAAAGTTCGCAGAATGTAAGGGTTAGAAAGGAGAAAGGAGATTTTTATAACTTGTTGATTCGATACAACTATAAATATCAAGTTACAGCCAGATCGAGAGATCTTTAGTAAATTGCAGGATAAACAAGTCAATCAAGAAGGAAACGCTAGCTATGGGATAAATGAATTTCCGTGGAAGAGATGTTTATAGGAACTCTCGCCCTTGAAAAACGATGATTCAGATATGACCTGGCCCTTTTTAGCAAGGCACATACTCAATTGATGACAACCAGCACTCAGACCGACAGATGGAGGTAACTTCCTCAGACATTGTCGAAAAAGCCAAAAACTTGTTCTTGAAGATGCTCGTCCGAAGAAAATAAAGATCACACAAATATCTGCAGTAAGTAGTACTTGTAAGACCATTTTAAATATTCTTCATGACCATCTTGGTATGTCTAAAGTGAGTGTAAGATGAGTCAAGAACGCGAACACCGCTTCAAAAACTGCAGCTCTTCACGCGAGTTTTTGAACCTATTTACCGATAACAGTTTTCTAAGATAACTTACTTTTTCATTGTTCAAAGAGAGCATTTTTCTTAGTTCAAAGAGGTGATAAAGCAATTACCTTAAAAATTTAATTGGGGATTGATATCTTTGAATCACTGCGTTCAATCACCATAAAGTGGATTGCGTGTTCGTTGGTCACCCCAAAACATATGAGCTGATGTATTGCGTATCGACTGACTGTTTCTAAAGATCGTTAGAGCGGCTGTTGATCATAAGGTCCCGAGTTTGAATTCCGAGTCAGGTCAAAATCAGTTATTGAACTTTCTGTCATGAAATTCTAACTAAAACCCGCTGTGAAAAAGTTCGCGGTATCCTTGTGCCTCGGCACGCATACACAAAACAAAAAGCTTTGTTCTTGCACCTGATCTCCTTCCGGACGTGTCGTATTACCGTCCTATCGGATTTTAGGAGTAAAGGAATAGAGAGTGCATGTTCACTGCTTGCACTGCAATTCATATTAAAAATGAGTACTTGAATACATAAACATAAAAAAAACATAAACACTCACGCCTGTCACCCAGAGGGGTAGGCAGAGACTACAGACTTCCATTTGGCACGATCCTGACACACCACTCTTGCCTCCTTCACATCCATACACCTACGCATACATGCTCATCGGTTAAGTGTACTCTTAATTTGGCCCATTTTTAGTATATCGCCAATACGGTCGACAAACTTTCGCCTAGGACGTCCATTTCCAACTCTTCCATTCACTTCCGCAACATATATTTGCTTTGTCAATCTTTCCTCACTCATTCTATCTACATGACCAAACCACCGAAGCATTCCTTTCTTAATCCTGGTCACCGCATCATCTTGCAAAACACACTCTTCTTTTATCACACAGTTTTTCATCCTGTCACTCAGATTCAGCCCTAACATACTCCTTAGCGACCGCATTTCTACTGCGTTCATTCTACTCTTGTGCTTCTTCTGCCACACCCAACTTTCACTACCATACGTTAAAGTAGGGACCAACACAGCATTGTGAATTGCCATACGTGCCTTTTTCGACACATTTTGACTCTTCACAAGAGAGTGCAAGGCCCCATTTACTCTATTTCCCACATTCACTAGTCGTTCTATATCCTTATCATATCTCCCATCCCTGCTAAATACGCAGCCCAAATATACAAACTCATCTACTTGCTCAACTCACCTTCTATTCTTATTTCACAAATCGTTTTACTTTCTTCTCTTTCAAAAACCATAACCTTCGTCTTACTTGCGTTCACATTCATACCCCTTTCTTTTAATGATCCGTTCATTAATGTAACCATCATTTGCAACTCGGCCGCCGACGATGGAAGAATAACTTGATCATCGGCGTACAAAAGGCATTTGACGGTTAACTCACCCATTGTTAATCCGCATTCTTCAACTTTCAAATTTTGCAAACAACTGTCCATAAATAGGTTGAACAGCCACGGGGAAGCAACACAGCCCTGTTTGACACCTTTATGGATGTCAAACCAGTCCGAGTAGACCCCGTTGGTCCTAACACAAGCACTTGAGTCCATATAAAGAGATTCCAATGCCCGATCAAGCCTGCGCTAAACCCAAATGATTTCAGTGTTTGCCATAGCACATTCCTATCAACTCTGTCATAGGCCATTTCCAAGTCCATGAACGCACAAAAACCCTTTTGGTTTTCGGCCACAAACTTCTCCGCGATCATGCGCATGGAAAAGACTTGATCTGTATATCCCATTCCATTTCTAAATCCCGCTTGCACATCCCAAATTTTTCCATCAGTTTCTTTCATGACCCTTTCAATCAGTACCTTAGCATACAGTTTTCCCACAATGCTAAGAAGGCTGATGCCACGGTAATTTTTATAGTCCTGCTGCGACTCTCTTCCTTTATATACTGGGACTATTACGGCTTTGCACCAGTCTACCGGTACCCGCTTCAGTTCCCAGCATAAATTAAACAAGGTGTGCAGCAGGCCTGCCACCACTTTCTCTCCAGCCCTCAGCATTTCGAGTGAAACTCTATCATATCCGGCAGCCTTACCTGCTTTCATGCTTTTTATTGCTTTAATTATTTCATCTATACTTATCTCGCTACATCTTTCCTCTTCTTTCGGAGTTTCTACCACTTAGTACACTCGTTGTCTCCTCACTCATAAACACGCTTTCAAAATATTCCTTCCATCTCTTTAAACTCAAAACTTCATCATTCAGAATATAGCCATTCTCGTCTCTTATAGCATTCATCATAGGCTGTTTTGAATGTTGTGGCAGTTCTTACAAGTTTCCAGAACATTTTAATATTTGCCTAGAAATTATCCGATATTCTTCTATCATTGTTATCCGTTCTTTCTCGCTTTTTTCTTTCAACTTCTTCTTTTACTCTCTTATTAAGATATCTAAAGACTGTCTTTTTTCTTTTAATATCGTCATTCGTACCGCTAGAATTACTAGCCTTTGTTGCTAGTAAATCTAGCCATGCTCTCTTCTTTGCTTCAACTTCCATACGTGTCTCATCATCTCACCATAATTATTTTTATTTTTCCTCTCAATCTTTCTCTTACTAACACCACATACTTCGGTAGCTGCATCCACTAAACCTTTCTTTACATTTTGCCATACATTCTTCAAGTCTAACTCCTTCATACATAATTCATCCAAACCACTTATATTTTCTTTCATTCTACATTTGAACCTGTTTTTCTCACCTTCATCTTGTAATCTTTCTGTTCTAATACGCTGTAACACAGTGGTGGACACAGATAACCGATGGCGCCAACGCCTGAATAGACCATTAATTCGGCATAAAACCAAATTATGATCCGTTCCTACGTAAGAACCCCAGTAAACCCTTGTATCTACCACTGCGCCCCTCAATCTTTCATCCACAATTATGAAATCTATCATGCTTCTATCGTCACCTCTTTCCCAAGTATACATGTGAATCTTCTTGTGGCGAAAGCAAGTGTTCGTCACAAAAAGATTCTTTTCCATACATACGGTGAGGAGACTTTCACCATTCTCATTTATACTTTCATCACCAAACGTTCCTAATATCCTTTCATAACCAAGCCTCCTTATCCCAACCCTTCCATTAAAATCTCCTAGCATAATGATATTTTCATTTCCCTTACACTTCATTAACACCATTCTTACCATTTCCCAAAACTGCTCTCGGATATAAGTGGGCTTAGACATGTCTGGGGCGTAGACCCCTAACAAAAACAACTTCTTTAAGCCCACTTTCATTCGTATCCATAGCAGTCTTGGGCTTACATTCATACTCTTTCACATATTGGCCCATTTTTTCTGAAAGGATGATACCTATTCCCTGGCATGCTCGCTCGATCTCGTCTACACGAGACCAGTATGCGATGTACATGCCCCTTCCTTTTCGTCTCATTTACACATAACACATCCAATCCTCTATCATACATCATATCGCATACTTCATCCATTTTATCATTCATTGCCCCCACAAACATTCAACGTAGCCAGATGGGCCTCTGCAATCCACTTTTCGCCTCTCCGGGAGACAGAACGTGACGGGTGGCGACCCTCGTCGCCGGTTTTCCTCCCGGAGATTCTTCGCACCCCTGCCCCATTAAATTGAATACCTTTTAATTTAAATTAGATGATGATATATATATATATATATATATATATATATATATATATATATATATATATATATATATATATATATTGGACCTTCATATCTTCATGCCTTCATTACTGATTAAATATTCCACAGAAAAATATTGATGCAAAATAAATGTAGCAACAATAAAAAAAATTAAAGTAAAATGCTTCCTTAATGATTACAAGTTGATAAATTTAATTATTTATACCGCGAATTTTTCTCTATTCAAAGATTACCGTTATTGATAAGTGCCACCACAATTTAAAAGACTTCGCTGATTGTAATATAGTTTTAGCTAAGCCGCATTCTGACGATATAAAATTATTAGTCAAACTTTACAAGGTGATGATCACGAATAGATCACTCACTTCTCAATTTGATTGATCTGAGAACTTTTCATTTTATTTTTTGTAATTAAATGCATATTTTCTTTTACTTTTTGTAATTAATAACGGACTTGAGAAATTTATAATGTAATAAGTTTAAGTATACCTAATGTAGGGGACACTTGATCACCATTTTGGTTTCTTGCTTATATTTTTTTCAAATTTAGTTCTATAAAAATAATACATACATGTATGGGTAGTCAATATTGTTTATTATTGTTCCCCATTATTTGATTATTATATTTATGAGTGCTTCATTTACTTTATTGCATTTTCCCAAAACTTTCCAAAAGGAACAAGTGTCCCATATTCTGGGAGACTCGATCCCAGTAACGGGTAGACTTGATCATAGGGGACCAAGTCTCCCTAATGCAAACTGTAAATTAATGAAAACCCGGTTTGGTTATAAAAGTATCATTTATTATAAAAAATTATGAATATAATTAGCTTTATATATCTCAATAAATCTGGCAAAGATTCTATGCTAATATGACTGTCATGATTATCCATTATAATCAACATCGGATACTCAACTGAAAATTTGGTGTATTTTTTAAAATGTAAAAACTTTATAAAATTCTCAGGAGTCATCCAGCCTGAAGGAAATATGCTCGCATTTGTACCTGCAGGTGCACCGTTCAACATAAGATCTTGCCAGTTCTTGCGTGGAAAGATCATGAATGGAGGAATGTATCCTCCCATTGCATTTATAGCACAGCACACAGTTAACAATTCACCACGTTTACCTGATGTCATCTTCCCTATTTGCTTTACACCTTTAGTGGCAACAATTTTCTTAGGTTTATATACAGTACTCAGCCTCGTTTCGTCAATATTCCAGATAGCTTCCCGTCCAAAATGATACTTAACCAATACTTTTTGTAAATTTTCATAGAAACAGCCAATGTTATGTTTATTGAAGTTGGTCGATCTACTCAGGCTAGTCGCTTGAGGTACACGTAGTGATAATAGGGTATTTCTCTTTATAAAGCCATGGAACCAATCGTACGACGCAATATCATTGGTCCATTTACATATTTTCTCATCTGGCTTTTGGTTTAGAATAGCCAACTGATGTGCTAGCTGCCGAACACACAGAGAAGATGGCCCATGATGGAGTTTGCTAGCTTTTTCTAGGTGCATGGCTAAATGCAACTCCTCTTCTTTAGTGAAGACTTGGGACTGTCTATAATTAGGCTCGTATGTAATCTCATTTTCCTGGTCCTTTTGTTTTCATACGTTTTCAGTGTCATTATTGGGACGTTATACTCTTTGTCAGTACCTTTGATCGAATTTCCCTCCAATACCATGTTCACAGCTTCTTTAGGAATTTATGGGTCAACACCTATACGTGGTTTTGCACCCTCTTTTCTTTTATATGTTCTTCTCATTTTATAATTAATCTAAAACAAATGAAAAAAGAAAACTGACAAATTGAATGTATGGGACACTTGATCCCGGGATCAAGTTTAGTGTATCCCGTCTTGCCGTGATCAAGTGTACCCGGGAGTGCCCTATTAAAAAATATTATTTTTTCGTGTTAAGAGAAAACGTTAATTGAATAAAATACATGTAAATGCAAACTTTATTAAACTAATTTCAATGATTTTGACACATACTCAGTGAATTATTCATTGTTATTTAAAAAAAAAACAAATGAAAAACTTACCGAAACAAATGCTGACACCGGAAAATAAAAATGGCTGCACTGCTTTGAAGTTGTCCATATAAAGATTTCAAAATAACGTTTTTGATTCACCATAGACAACAAAGACTTATGTTGCCAATGTAAAAACTAGAAAAAGCGTCTAGTTTTTGATTTGTCACTGGGTGATCAAGTCTCCCAAGGGAACAAGTCTCCGCAGTCTCCCCTAATTGTTTTTGGTGATGAATTAACGACATATTCACATTGTAATTATGCTCATTAATAAAGAAATAAAAAAAGATTACCGTGATTAGTGCAAAGATAAGTATGGCAGTTTAGACTTAAACCTCGAAATAGGGCTAAACCGCGGTATTAGCACAGTCAACATAAAAGGCACAGCATTATAACTGCATGACTTTTCCGTCTTATGACTCGCAAACAATGGGCCAAATAACCAATAGCGAAATTTGGTACCAACACTAACTTTAAATTCTATTCGTAGGTTTGTTAAAATAAAATTTTGTATGACACATAGAGAAGCAAAAGTTTTTGCGCTTCAAATATACATAAAAGTATTATTTTACATGCCAATCATCATCATTACAGTTCACCTCAAGTCCATTACTGAATATAGGCTGTCCGACGATTCGTGTTAATCAGGTTAATCTATACATACATACAACTAAAATTGTCATGTCAGTCTGTAATAGATATTTAAATAACTGGAATCTGTTAATCATAGGGCGTTGCTAGCATGCTAGTAAGATATGGCTCACAATTTTTTAATTTTTGTCTGTTTGTGTGTCCAGACTATTTTTCGTAATGGCTGAACCGATTGAGATGTAACTTATGAAACAGATAAGAGCAATTAAGGCTATATTTTAGCCGAAAAATATGAAGGTTTTTATTTTTGTAATCGTAAAACTTGTAGAATAAAAGGCTTTTGCGGCTTATCTTGAAGTTTCGAAGTAAACTTTTTGGTTTGGAATTGGACTCAAAAGGTCCTCAAATCTCTTAATATTATATTTTTGTATAGTTTTGATGCAAAATAGATTTTTTTAAATTTTACTTCAACATTTTTTTTACTTCATGACCGTACTTTTGTTACAAAGTACGAGTAGATTATAGGATCAGGTGATAACAACTTTTAATGCGTAAGTTTTCCCATTTTTGTAAACATCTAAATTTTTTCAACCTCTCTAAAAATCTCTGACCTAACAGACTTTGTTAATTGGCTCTTTGTAGCAGACAGATTTACGGTAGACTTTGGACCCCGCTCTATCGCTTTTTTTTTATAGAAGAGGGGGCAAACGAGCATGCGGCTCACCTGATGTTAAGTGACTACCGCCGCCCATGATCAACCGCAACACCAGGAGAATTGCGGGTGCGTTGCTGGCCCTTTAGAAAGGAGTAAGCTCTTTTCTTGAAGGTCCCCAGGTCGTATCGGTCCGGAAAAATCGCCGGTGATAAACTATTCCACAGAGAGCTTTTTTAATATTAGCTGTACTGAAGTTCAGTAAGTCTCTAAACGAAATGAAAAAGTCTCGCTAACATTTGCGTTTAACGTTACCGTACCTGTATATCACTTGATGGCTGTAGTAAAGCAGCCATATGATTAAATATTTGATCAGAGACTATTGGATTTTACTGAGGCGGGTCTTACTTTGTTTAGCTCTAACCACGTGGACCACTCACTGCAACTTATAGATTACACGAGATGAATCGACCTTAGATATAAACTCTTGGACAAATATAATTCGAATTTGAAATTACGAGTCATGTCTTAATGTGGTATAATAACGATAATGTAAGATAGGCAAAAGAGATTAGTACTTAATGTTTAAATCAAATCTGATAAAAAATCTTCGTACTCATAACTGGTTACCCGTAATACTTTAAATATTATAAATATTCAATGCCATTTTGAAATACCATACTTTAAAAATCTGTCAAAAACTATCAACATAAAAAACTGTCATATTTATATTTTAAAATGATTCCTAAAAAAGTAAATGTACAATTCCTACCGTATTTAACTAAACCACAGATCGGTTGCAGTGCATGGTGTCGACGTATGTATATCATTACGTAAGTAACATAACACCCATTTTTAATGCTTTCATGAGCCATGCGTCTGCATATTTTAAACATTTTCTGAATACGAATGACGAACCAACATTTTCATGTTCTGTTCAAGACAAATGAATTATAAATGTAGTCAGAGCGTGTAAAATACTTTATCATTGTATAGTATTTCTATGTCTTATGTCTTCATTAAATTTTTGACAAAATTGGATAAAAATAGTTTGCTAAACGTTATGAAATGTCACTATTTTACGTTTGTCGACCAAAAATTTTTTAAACAAATTAAACCTGAAAAACGTTAACACGAAAACACAGACCACCTGATTTAACATGGATGCTATATTTCAAAGATATCTAGATTCTGATCTAATAAAAATGAAAATGTAGATGTGTCGTCACCTCCGAGCACTAAGGTAGACTCGTTACTGGTCGTCTGGTTTTCTGCCATGCGAAACATAGCAGAATACGTTGATATTCTCTGAGTTTACTTCTTCCCGAGTTTATGCGATCCGTTTGCGCTGCAACTATTATAACAGCTAAAGCGAGTTTCTACAACATTAAAAGGTGCTAAAGCATTGCTTATTATGTAAAGAAACCTTATGTATTGTTAAATAAGTCAACAAGCGCCATCTAGTGTCAGGAACGAGAGCGAGGGGAGCGTTGCAGTAAATGACATCACACGTCTTTCGACCGACAGCGCCACCCGAAGAACTAAGTTTCTAGAAAATCTATACTCGAATTCTCGGTACCTTGCGCGTGTTTACTTGAACATTCCGGATAATTTGCTAATTTAAATAAATAGGTGGCGCAAGATGCGATGACAGAGTTGAACTCGGCGACAAAGCGAAGCTTCGGAGCGGAATTAAGTGAATTAGTGTGTTTAATTATTAGTGTTTTTAACTTTAATTTGTATAAAGTAAATTAAAGTGTTAATTTAGGTAATTCTATCGGCAATTTTTATTGTCACGAACCTCAAGCTCGTAACAATTGGTGTCAGAAGTGGGATAAAATAATGCCGAGGAGGAAACGGAGGGTGTCCGTACCCGAAGTCAACGCCAGCAGGAGTCGGACCAGAGGAGATTTGGTGGTGCAACGCCGCAGATGTCTGAGGGCCAGCCGCCGGCCACGGAAGCCGGTCCGTCAGCAGCTTCTACATCTGTGGCACCTGACTTAGGTGCTCTGATGGCCATGCTACAGGAGCAGCTGCAGCGCGGACGAGAGGAACAGGCCCGTCTGTTGAAAGAGCAGCAGGAGGAACAGGCTCGCCGACAGAAGGAACAGGCTCGCCGACAAAAGGAGCAGGCTCGCCGACATGAGGAACAGGTCCGTCGGTTGGAAGAGCAGCTGCGGGGTGGACAGGATGAACAGGCCCGCCGACAGGAAGACCAGGTTCGTCGTTTGGAGGAGCAGCTGCGGGGCGGACAAGAGGAACAGGCCCGTCGGTTGGAAGAGCAGATGCTCCTCATGAAGGACCTTCACGCTACCTTCGGGAAGGAGATAAAGGAGGTGAAGGATAGGGTTGCACAGCATGACAACCGCCTGTCGGAAGCTGAAACCCAAATCGCGAAAGCCGAAAACCGAATCGAGAAAGCTGAAACCCGAATCGACCAAGTAAACAATCGGGTTGACAACGTAATGGCTGACGTGAAGAAAACGCTGGACGACCTCAAACTTGGGGATGGAACTACAGCTCCCGTAGTAGCTGCAGCACCTTCGCTACGTGGATTCAAAGTGCCGCCGTTCGACGGGACCTCTTCCTGGTCGGCCTACAAAATCCAGTTCGAGGTCATGGAGGCGAACGGCTGGAATAAAAGCCAAGCCATGACTGCACTCACCCTAGGCCTGCGCGATCAAGCCTTAACTGTGTTGGAAGCTCTCGGTAAGAAAGTGACCTATGAGCAGCTTCTTGAGGCCTTGGAGGCGAGATATGGTGACGCTCACCTGGAACACGTCTTTCGCGCGCAGCTTAAAGATCGCGTGCAACGCAGCAATGAAAACCTGCAGCAGTGGGCCCTTGAGGTGGAGAAGATGGTTCGAAAAGCATACCGGTCTGTACCTGCGCTCATTGAAGGGAACCTGGTGCAGACATTCATCGACGGCATCCGCGACCTGGAAGTCAGAGCTGCTGTGAGGCTCGGGCACCACGAGACGCTTAAGGACGCCTTGGCCCATGCACTGGAAGTGGAAGCCGTGCGTCAGGATCACCGTTCCCATCGCGTCAGGGAGGTTGCAGCAGCTATAGTTCGCGACCGCAACAAAGGATACAGCCCTAGGTGCTATGGCTGTGGGGAAAAGGGCCATCTTCGATCCAGCTGCCCTAAGCGAACCGTGGAAAGGAGAGTTGATCGATCTCGAGAGGGTAGTGCAGCTAACAGCACTGCCTGGCGGCGACAGGATCATCGTTCACCTCACGCTAGGGAGGTTACAGCAGTTACGGTTCGCGAACACAATAAAAGATACAGCCCTAGGTGCTATGGCTGTGGGGTAAGGGGCCATCTTCGGTCCAGCTGCCCTAAGCCCACCCTAGGAAGGGAAGGTGAACGGTCTCAGAAAGGAAGTGCGGCTAACAGCACCGCCCAGCAGCAGCAGGAATACGACTTTCCTATCAGACACTGCAGCGGGAAATCTCACGGCAACGCAGATGCATTGTCAAGAAGACCTTTTCCTGAAGATTGCAACCATTGGGGTAGGCAAGAGAGTAAGGAAGTGGTATCCGTGAGGATGCTCAGGACAGACTACCTCAGCAACGGGTGGAGGGACAGCCTACGACATGCACAGCAGGAAGATCCGGACATCAAGCCGATTCTGGGATGGATGAAGGCCCGTGCTACCAAGCCTAAGTGGAGGGACGTCTCAGCGATGAGTTCAACCCCGAAAAGCTATTGGGCCCAATGGGACAGATTGCTGCTTCAGGATGGAGTCCTGTGCCGTAAATGGGACAATGGTCGAGGAGACAGCTGTCGTTTACAAATGGTTGTCCCTAAAGCTAAAGTGCCGAATGTTCTACAGCTGTGCCATAATGGTCGTTCAAAGTCCATCTGGGAGGTAAACGAACTCTACTGAAGGTCCGAGAACAGTTTTACTGGGTCCATTATCGTGACGATGTCGAGGATTGGTGTCGTACATGTACAAGTTGTGCGGCTGTGAGGGGACCTCAGGCACGGAGTAGAGGAGCGTCGAAATTGTACAATGTTGGTGCCACGGGATAGGACATCCCTTGACATTGCGGAGCCGTTACAGAAAGGCGTAAGAGGGACTCCTAAGATCGTCCAAGTGGATCGCTTGGCGCGTTACTATGGGGCCGATAATGCTCGGGACGAGCATGTCTTAGGAGGGGGCAGTGTTACGCCGAGCTCGAATAAGTCAACTAGCGCCATCTAGTGTCAGGAACGAGAGCGAGGGGAGCGTTGCAGTAAATGACATCACACGTCTTTCGACCGACAGCGCCACCCGAAGAACTAAGTTTCTAGAAAATCTATACTCGAATTCTCGGTACCTTGCGCGTGTTTACTTGAACATTCCGGATAATTTGCTAATTTAAATAAATAGGTGGCGCAAGATGCGATGACAGAGTTGAACTCGGCGACAAAGCGAAGCTTCGGAGCGGAATTAAGTGAATTAGTGTGTTTAATTATTAGTGTTTTTAACTTTAATTTGTATAAAGTAAATTAAAATGTTAATTTAGGTAATTCTAACGGCAATTTTTATTGTCACAAACCTCAAGCTCGTAACAGTATTACTTCAAACAAAACAAAAACATTTAATTTACAACATTTTAGACGTCTACACAGATGATCTAACTAGGAAATTACAAACTATTTTTACTAAGTATAAAGTACCTACAGCAGAATCAATGACAATTTTATGCACAATATTCTACGCTATGTACTCGTAGGATGAAAGAGATAAATATACACTTTGCCATTGTTGCCACCCTTAGCAAGCGGATTGGCAACTGCAGCTTTTTTTATTTTAAGTCTTTATTATGAAGACGCTGCTGCCCATCTCCTTATTTGTTTATTAAGCTATTGCATAACTTCTATCGCGGGCTTTAAGCGCGGGGACCGAATCCAGAAATTTATTCCGCCGTAACGAAAAAACCTCACGCTCCCCACTCCGATGGGCACGGAGGTGTGGCTTGAAGACCGTGCATTGTCTAACGTCGTTTCTTTTCGGTCTTCGACACGGTGTTTGTGTATAAAGTGTTTTGAATATGAACGAACAAAGTGCATTTATTGCGTGCGTATAGTTTAAATTCTCAATTTTGATTCTCAATATATATATATATATATATATATATATATATATATATATATAATATATATATATATATAATTATATATATATATATATATATATATATATATATATATATATATAATATATACAAATATATATACAAATAAGGAGATGGGCAGCAGCGTCTTCATAATAAAGACTTAAAATAAAAAAAGCTGCAGTTGCCAATCCGCTTGCTAAGGGTGGCAACAATGGCAAAGTGTATATTTATCTCTTTCATCCTATGAGTACATAGCGTAGAATATTGTGCATAAAATTGTCATTGATTCTGCTGTAGGTACTTTATACTTAGTAAAAATAGTTTGTAATTTCCTAGTTAGATCATCTGTGTAGACGTCTAAAATGTTGTAAATTAAATGTTTTTGTTTTGTTTGAAGTAATACTGTTACGAGCTTGAGGTTCGTGACAATAAAAATTGCCGATAGAATTACCTAAATTAACACTTTACTTACTTACTTACTTACTTACTTATCGTCACGCACAATCCCTAACGGGGTAGCCAGAGAGAACAGATCGCCAAGTGTCACGATCCTTACATACCTCTTTCGCTTCTTTCAGGTTCATTAACTTCTTCATACATGCACGTCTAGGTATCCGAGTACTTTTGACCCTCCCCGCTTCGAGCAATTTGCTCACATGGTCTTCGAAAGTTAGTCTCGGTCTACCTCGACACCTTTTAATATTTACTTTCGCTCTATATATTTTCTTCACCATTCGGTCTTCACTCATTCGTTCAACGTGCCCAAACCATTGGAGTACGCCCCTATCAATTTTTGTGATAAGGTCATCTTTCAATCCTGCCATATTGCGAATCTCTTCGTTTCGCTTTCGGTCGGCTATGGTAACGCCACACATTTTACGAAGAGATCGCATCTCCACTGCATTCAACTTGCTTTTATGCTTCTTCTGGCATACCCAGGTTTCGCTGCCATATAACAAAGTCGGTACCAAAACTGCGTTATGTATTGCAAGGCGTGCACTCTTCACCACGCCTTGCCTTTTGACTAATGTATTCAGGGCACCATTGACTTCGTTTCCGGCAGCGACACGCCTATCCACATCTAAATCACATCTTCCATCCCGGCTGAAAGCACTCCCCAAGTATACAATTTCATTTACCTGTTCTAGACATTCACATTAAAGTAAATTAAATTAACACTTTAATTTACTTTATACAAATTAAAGTTAAAAACACTAATAATTAAACACACTAATTCACTTAATTCCGCTCCGAAGCTTCGCTTTGTCGCCGAGTTCAACTCTGTCATCGCATCTTGCGCCACCTATTTATTTAAATTAGCAAATTATCCGGAATGTTCAAGTAAACACGCGCAAGGTACCGAGAATTCGAGTATAGATTTTCTAGAAACTTAGTTCTTCGGGTGGCGCTGTCGGTCGAAAGACGTGTGATGTCATTTACTGCAACGCTCCCCTCGCTCTCGTTCCTGACACTAGATGGCGCTAGTTGACTTATTCGAGCTCGGCGTAACACTGCCCCCTCCTAAGACATGCTCGTCCCGAGCATTATCGGCCCCATAGTAACGCGCCAAGCGATCCACTTGGACGATCTTAGGAGTCCCTCTTACGCCTTTCTGTAACGGCTCCGCAATGTCAAGGGATGTCCTATCCCGTGGCACCAACATTGTACAATTTCGACGCTCCTCTACTCCGTGCCTGAGGTCCCCTCACAGCCGCACAACTTGTACATGTACGACACCAATCCTCGACATCGTCACGATAATGGACCCAGTAAAACTGTTCTCGGACCTTCAGTAGAGTTCGTTTACCTCCCAGATGGACTTTGAACGACCATTATGGCACAGCTGTAGAACATTCGGCACTTTAGCTTTAGGGACAACCATTTGTAAACGACAGCTGTCTCCTCGACCATTGTCCCATTTACGGCACAGGACTCCATCCTGAAGCAGCAATCTGTCCCATTGGGCCCAATAGCTTTTCGGGGTTGAACTCATCGCTGAGACGTCCCTCCACTTAGGCTTGGTAGCACGGGCCTTCATCCATCCCAGAATCGGCTTGATGTCCGGATCTTCCTGCTGTGCATGTCGTAGGCTGTCCCTCCACCCGTTGCTGAGGTAGTCTGTCCTGAGCATCCTCACGGATACCACTTCCTTACTCTCTTGCCTACCCCAATGGTTGCAATCTTCAGGAAAAGGTCTTCTTGACAATGCATCTGCGTTGCCGTGAGATTTCCCGCTGCAGTGTCTGATAGGAAAGTCGTATTCCTGCTGCTGCTGGGCGGTGCTGTTAGCCGCACTTCCTTTCTGAGACCGTTCACCTTCCCTTCCTAGTATAAATATACACTTTGCCATTGTTGCCACCCTTAGCAAGCGGATTGGCAACTGCAGTTTTTTTATTTTAAGTCTTTATTATGAAGACGCTGCTGCCCATCTCCTTATTTGTTTATTAAGCTATTGCATAACTTCTATCGCGGGCTTTAAGCGCGGGGACCGAATCCAGAAATTTATTCCGCCGTAACGAGAAAAACTCACGCTCCCCACTCCGATGGGCACGGAGGTGTGGCTTGAAGGCCGTGCATTGTCTAACGTCGTTTCTTTTCGGTCTTCGACACGGTGTTTGTGTATAAAGTGTTTTGAATATGAACGAACAAAGTGCATTTATTATTAATGAAGAAAGTCACGAAATAATAGTGAAAGAAAATGAGTGAGTACTCTATATACATACATTTTATTATTATCACAAATGAAGTATTAATTTTGAATTGAAAATATAGTACTTCTATAAAGATAACCTAAATTTTTGATATTAAAATGAGCGATATTAAAAGTAGCCCTCTTTATATACACACAAACACACACACGCGTATAGTTTAAATTCTCAATTTAGATTCTCAATATATATATATATATATATATATATATATATATATATATATATTAGAGATGGGCCGAAATTCGGTACAAGAAAAATAATACCTACTCGCACTTATTTTAACTGAAATATAAGGTGCTTCTAAACTACAATATGTCATGGCTGCAACTGGTGGTTCTACTCATGATACTGTACCACTTTCCCCAAGGAACCCATAGTCAATTCTCAAAAAAAAATGCACTTTCTATGGAAATCGGTCAGCTGATTGGCCAAGTCTCCATACAAACAACCGTGGCATACATTTTAGAAGCACCTTATATAACAACATTAGATACGGTAAAATAAAAGATATTATTTCTACTCACTCATGGTCAATTATTAATTTATTTATTTCGGACAACATATATATTTCGGATAACATTGTAAATGTAAACCTTATATTAAATCAGTTCCTATCTTATCATTAATCTTAATCTTAGTTCTAAACCTTAATCTTAGTTAATTAGTTATTAATCTTAGAAATCCCTGCCTAATTAATAACTAGCCATATTACAAAAATGAAATAAATTTTGTATTCTCCTAGTAAACATCTGGATAGGAGTCCGTAAATTAAATAAAAAATTAATGTTTTTGATTCAACATTCATTAACCTCAAGTATTTTTCATTACAATTAAAGGGTATTTGTTTTCAACAATCATATTAAACCAACTGTTCTTATCTATCTAGTCATATTTAAAATTTACCAGAGTCAGGTTATGGTGCAAAAACACCAAAGATCTTATCAAACCTTATCTGGCAGAAGTTTGTTACGTTTTTTTTTCGTAGGTATATGTTTCCTGTGATGTGCGGGTGGGGTGTTTGAAGTAAATGTCATCATTCATCGTTCGGCTAGTAAAGAGAGTGGTTGTGTACAACTTTTGCCCCGCGCTATTATTCATAATCTTTTTACTAATATCAGTTTAATTAGTAGTACAACACAGTTGTTTTTTGCGTGCAATTAAGTGGCATCAAATTATTAATACTCCTCTAATCAGTGTTTCTTACCTTCTCGCGCGCCGCTGCTCCTGGTCGTATCTGAGGGGTACCTCACCCCCGCGAGACAACAACAGTTGCAATTTTTGTCTTTGTCTTCTGCAATCTGAGAAACTAATATTGGTCGTGTCTGCGCTGTTTGTTATATACAATGGCACTCCAGCGCACGCCGCCTAACATATTTTCATCGAATCCTGACATATCGGTGTCGGTAGACAAAGAATCTTTGGTAAATATACGCAAACGTAAGCAACCGGAATGCGAAATTGGAGAAGATGCGTTCGCGTGTTTTGAGCGTAGGTTCGAGCAACAGACGAAATTATGGAATGATAAAATTTTTGACAGTATTTCAGAAGCTATTAACTCGGCATTTACCAATCAGCTATCAAATATTACCTCAAACTTATTTCAGATTAATAGTTGTTTAAAACAATTGACAGACGATAACGACATAATGAAGAAATCGCAATCTGAAACAAATACACGTCTCACAGAAATGGAGAGGTCTTTTAGCTGTTCCTCTCAGAGACAGGACTTATTTGATAGCCGGTTACAAGCACTAGAAGTTTGTAGTTCTCAAAACACTGAATTATCCACTCAGATACAAAATCTTGAATTAAAAATTCAGTACATGGAACAACAGGCGAGACGGAATAATCTTGAGATATCTGGCATCCCTGAAAAGTCAAATGAAGACCTGTCCCTTTATTTAAGAAATATTACTAATTTTCTGGGAGTTGAGCTGTCTTCTACTGACGTTATTCATATTACTAGGACTCGCCCATTTAATGCGGTTTCTGGACGTCCAAAAGCTATTGTCGTAAAGCTGAGTTCTCAATTATTACGGGACACCATTCTGTCTGCTGTTCGTACCAAGAAAGGACTGAGGTTGAGTGATATAGGCTTTCCTGGTGAAATGAAGAAGATTTACTTAAATGAACATCTCACACCAGCCAACAAGTTATTATATAAAAGTACAAGGGAAAAAGCAAAAGTCACTCAATACAAATTTGTATGGATACGTGATGGCAAGATTTTTGTTAGGAAGAATGATATTAGTCCGTCCTTGTGTATAAAAAACTCTGAAGATCTTCAAAAAGTAATTTGACTATTTTATAGTTTATTCTTCATAAAACTTGCTCATCTAATGTGTCTTCGTAGTCATTATATGATTTATCAGTGCTTGTTATTACTTATAATGTTATGTACCACATCCTACGGTAAGGAATATTGTTATTATTGTTATAATATTTTTATTATCATCTTATTCCATTTGTTTTTATCTAAAGTCGCATATTATATTTTTTTATTGTTGTTATTTATATATTCTATAATAATATTCTATTCTACCTATTTCCCACTAACTTTTAAATATTATTCTATAAATCGTTACTATTTCATACCAGTATTAAACTTGGAACATACTCCTACAACTAACTTTGAGAATATAAACATTTTTACTTCTTTTTACTTAACCGTTATTTATTTTTCATACGTCCTTAATACTTATAAAATCAAATTAAGTTTTGGGTTTTTAAGACAAATAAAATACCAATTAATTACTCTTGTTAATTATTATTTGACATTGGGGGCCCGAGTATATGGGAAGTTAATGAAAAAACTTTATAAGTTCAAATTTATTCCTTAACTATGAATATTACTAAGTTAAATATTTTTTACCAAAACGTTCGTGGCCTCCGTACGAAATGCTTAGATTTGTATAATAATATATTATCGTGTGATTATAATTTAATACTTTTGTCTGAAACTTGGCTGCAGAGTGATATTCTCGATAGCGAAGTTTGTGATGGTAGGTTCGATATTTTTCGCTGTGACCGTGACTTAGCAACAACGGAAAAAAGGACGGGTGGCGGGGTAATGATCTGTACTCGGAGAAAACTATGCGCTACGCGTCGTAATGATTGGGATTGTAAAGGATTTGAATCATTATGTGTGAATCTATCGGCACGTTTTCTCAATTCAAATTGTAACTTGAATATTATTTTAGTTTATATACCACCAAATGATAACATATTAACCGATTGTATTTATGAATTCCGAAATAACTTTGAACGCTTTTACCTACTGGCACCTTCTGACCATTATCTTATAGTTGGCGATTTTAACGTACCTTGTTTAAAATGGAGCTCCTCAGGATGGTCGACAATACATTCTGGCCGAGCTGATATTCAAAAAGCTGCCAGTGTTTTGGCCGAGGATTTATGTTTTTTTGGCATGAATCAATATAATTTGCTCCCCAACCGTTGTAACAATATACTGGATCTATGTTTCTCAAACTTATGCTTGGAAATCAACCATTCTAACCCTTTGTCTAAAGTCGACACCTTACACCCACCTTTTACCATTGATATACAAGACATTTTTGTAAAACCATTTAAAGAACATTTTCACTCAAGACACAATTTCCGAAAATGTAATTATGTTAACATAAATAACTTTTTAAAAAGAGTTGACTGGGATCAATTATTATTAAACACAAATACAGTCGACCAAGCCGTTGAGATTTTTTTATAAAAAACTCCACGAATGTTTTACTTTATTTGAACCACTATCTTCCCAAATTAGTAATCGTTACCCGTGTTGGTACAGCCGCGCACTTATTAAAATAATTCGTGAAAAATTTAAGGCACACAAAAAATGGAAAAAATTTAACAACCATCGTGATTATGAGGAGTTTAAACTTCTCAGGTATAGACTACATAGAATAAAAAAAAATGTTTTGATGACTTTATTCGTAATACTGAGAAAAATTTAAAGAATTCGCCTAAGTATTTCTGGAAATTTGTTAAGTCTAAAAAGGGAAGATCTAATTATCCTCGTAATTTTACCCTAAATAACGTTATTTACACGGAGGGACAGGATATTTGCTCTGCCTTTAATGCCTTCTTTCAAAGTGTATTTACTGTTTCTCCTTTGACTGATTCTAGTTCACACTTTTGTAATACTGTCTTCTCGTCATGGAGTGATGATATCTCTCAAATTGACGTTTCTCGGGATTTTATACTAACATGTCTGATAAACTTAGACACCTATAAGGGAGCGGGTTTCGATGGAGTACCTCCAGTTTTTCTGTCAGCCTGCGCCGAGAGCCTTAGTTATCCAATTACGTTGCTCTTTAAGCTTTCCCTCAGAGAATGTGTGTTTCCCACACTTTGGAAGAAGGCATATATAATACCGGTTCATAAAAAAGGTTCTAAAACAAAAATTGATAATTACCGTCCAATTTCTATTCTCAGTACAATTGCTAAAATATTTGAGAGACTTATATTTAATAAAATTTATGCTACAATAGTTAGACACATCCCGAGTACGCAACATGGTTTTCTGAAAAAGCGTTCTACTATTTCCAATCTTGCAAATTTCACTAATTACGTTCTTCATGAAATGGAAGGTGGAGGTCAAGTTGACGTGATCTACACCGACTTTGAAAAAGCCTTCGACCGTGTGGATCACGTCATACTTCTTCAGAAGCTGCAGTCCCTCGGCATTCATGGGGACTTACTGAGATGGATTAGATCTTATTTGACTAACCGCTCTCAAGCTGTGGTTCTAGGTGGTTATAGGTCAGATTTCGTAACGGTTCCCTCCGGTGTTCCTCAAGGCTCCCACCTTGGTCCTCTCTTTTATAACGCCTATATTTATGATATATGTCAATATATAAAAAATTCTCAACATTTACTTTATGCTGATGATAAAAAAATATATCTGCGTGTACGCACTATCAAGGACTGTGAACTAATTCAAAATGACTTAAATATATTATACCATTACTATGTCGCTAATAAAATCACGGTAAATGTTGGTAAGTGTCAGTGTATTTCATTTACGCGGAAAAATAATCCCATAGTTTTTTCATACAATTTCAATGGTGTTGTAATCGAGAGGACTACGGTGGTGCGCGATCTTGGCGTATATTTTGACTCCCGTATGTCAATGAATGAGCATATTGATGTTATTTGCAGTAAAGCGTTTCGTAATTTGGGATTTGTAGCTAGAACTTGTCTTCCTTTCTCTAATTCTCAAAGCCTTAAAGTAGTATATTTCGCATATGTAAGATCTATATTAGAGTACGCCTCTCAGATATGGTCGCCATTTTATGCTAAATATGTTCATAAAATTGAAAGGATTCAAAAAAAGTTCGTTTCCCATTTAAATTTTAAAATTAGACGTTCTGGCTCTTCATATCGAGACGATTGCAGATTGTACGGTCTGTTAATGCTTGAAAAAAGACGTATTCTGCTGGATATGGGGCTTTTATTCGATATATTACACGGAGGAATTGACTGCCCTGACTTATTGGCTTTCATTAAATTTAATGTCCCATTGAAACGTACCAGACATACCAGAAACTCTTTGTTTTACATCCCCTTTCACCCGACCAATTATGGGAAAAACAATGTTCTAACGCGTTTAGTAGTAACTTACGACAAAAAATTTAGCGCAATTGATCCTTTTAATAATACTAAAAGTGGATTTAAAAATAAAATTAACAAGTTTTTATTCTATGCAGCTGAAGGTAATCAGTAAATTGTAATTAAAATAGCATCCAAATTAATATTTGTGCACTCGTTTAATACTGTTATTATGTATGTATATGTATACGTATGTATGTATTTATGTATATATATGTGTATATATATATATATATATATATATATATATATATATATATATATATATATGTATGTGTATCTGTTTATGTATGTATGTATATATTAGTATCTCTTTTTAATTTTTTATCTATTTTATATAATAACAATAACACCAAAATATATTTGCATTTATAGATTCATATGTGCGTGTTTGTAAGTGTAATTATGTATGTCGTTTGTACGTATATACATCTGTATTTGTATATATATGTACGTCATGAAGGTAATATTATTACTTCAATTAATTTGTTACTGTTTAGTATTAGTTCTTACCGATTTTATTTTGTATTGTATTAGATTTACAGTGTTATGTTTGGTTATCTACTTAGGGGATAACTATAATTGGCTTTTTCATGTTTAATTATTTAAGTAATATTGTTTAAGTATTAATAAGCTGTTGTTATCCTGAATAAATAAATAAATAAATAAATAAATAAATCAAAAAGGGGAATGCCCAGTCTTCATAGACACTTCGGCCATGAGTGCCCACATATAAAAGCATATAGATATGATAATATGCAATTAAAACAATGAAATGGTAAAGGAATTGCTTTAAAAAAAGTCGGGGTTTTGAAAATATTTGAAGTTTTTATTTTCACAAATGCAGTTTTTTTAACAACTATTTTTATCGATTTTATCGCGTTTTATTTCTTTGATTTTTAATTCCAGACATTTCGGGTGCTTTCCAGCACCCATGGTTACGGCAGACTGAGGTGACCGACGTCCCAATGTCAGTGTTAACCCGGAGTACCTTCAGATTTTTAATTTTTATTTATTGTCCGATCTACAGAATGAACTTACTGTGTCTAGAAGTCTTGCAGTGGTATGCTTGGGTTTTTAATTTCATTAATTACAGGGTCCTAAGCAGGTGGTAGTACCAAGCATCCTTCCTAAAAAAGAATTTATATATTAGATATTATATAGAATTTATATAATAAAATACACTTTACGACTAATAGTGATGACTTGCAATTCTAGCCCTAAGTAAAGATCAGCTAGGGCTTAACTTTATTCCTTCCATAATGCTGCTCCTCTGGTTATTACAGAGTTCTATCCGGTAGCAACCATTAAATCTTATATGCTCACCATAATAGTAGCGAGCTTGCTTTAATTTGTATGTGACACAAGCAATTAATATTAAGTCGCTGTAAGTTAAAACAGGAAATTCCCTAACATTTTAAAGTCTACATTTATATTTCTAAAGTCTGCCTGCCCCAGCTCTATTTAGATTGTTTTCCCTAGCATACTCAGAAAAATCATTATTTGTCTTCATATTTTGATGAACTATTTCAAGTATTTGAGCCGCATCATCCCTGTCCCTTATTTTTGTGTGGAATTTATTAACTATAGCAGAAGCCACAGCAGTCTATCATCAAATGTGTAGAAGCCCTGTTAAAGTAATTTTGATGAAATATTTTAAATTCAGTTTTAAAAATGCCATTCACCACCTCTACTACCCATATCGACACATAGTCACGGCTCTGGATTTATTAGCATATCTTGTCATTAACTGAGATTCACCATCTGCTGGAGACATTTCTGCGACCCTTAGACATCCACATCTATCCTCGATTACAAATCAAAATGCAGATGCGTTGTCACCCGTGAGGACTAAGATCATTTTCTCGTTTCCAGTAAAAAGGGTCTCCGGTTCTCTACACTCACCATACAAAACACAGCAGCATTAAGCTGCTATTTCACGCTGGTATTCTGTGAGAGGGTGCTCCTTCCCCGGTTGAGCCGACCCATTCATGCTACAACTATACTTCTAATATAACTGCAGCATTGTAGAAGCGTGCTCGTCGCGACCCCTGCCAGCCCTTTTCAGGGCTGCAATTCTACACAGCTGCGCACCCATGCGAACGAGGGTTAGGGCGTCCCCCCAAGGCGACGCACACCAGCTCGTCCCCGTTGGTGTGGATTGCAGCGCGCAAAGCGGCGATGGGGACCGCCACCCGTCACGCACAGCCCGACACGGCGGAAGGTGGAGGACGGAGTGCAGAGTTGGCACGTGGAATGTTAGAGGAGGCATGAGAGATAAGACGAATGAGTTGATCGAAATAATGAAAGAAAGAGAATTAGATGTCGTGTGTATGTCGGAGACCAAACGGAAAGGCAGTGGTATTGAAGAGCTCCCTGGCGGGACGTTAGCTATATGGTCCGGAGTCCCGGAAAGCGAGAACGCCTGCCAAGGAGTGGGAGTGCTGTTGTCGTCCCGGTTGGTCGATCTTATGACTGAATACAAGGTTGTGAACTCAAGACTTCTCTGGGTTCGCTTCAAAATGGGACTGACGAAGTTATTCCTTTTGGCTGTTTATGCGCCGGTAGCTTCGTCGTCCAGGGCTGAGCTGGAGGAGTTTTGGGAGAATGTAAGAGAAGTTCTAGATTTGGTTAAGGGAAACGAAAGAACTGTTGTATGTGGTGATTTGAATGGATGGGTAGGCATCGCTCGACCAGGATACGAGTCGGTGCTTGGAAAGTTTGGAGATAAAAGGGTTAATGATGCTGGCAAGCTTATACTGGCTGTATGCAAGGAAAAGGGTCTTCTTGTGACAAACACTATGTTTAATCACAGGAAGATCCATATGTACACTAGAGAAAGAAAGAATGAGAGAAGTATGATTGATTTGTTCCTGGTGGATGAGCGACTGCGAAAACAGGTGATGGATACACGAGTGTTCAGGGGTGCTGACCTGGGAACGGATCATTATCTAGTAATTACTAGATTTAGGGGTTTGTTCGCGGGTTGGCGCCACCGGACGGCAGTAACAGAACCACAGTCGGTCTGTCGCATCCGAAGCTGGAAGCTTCAGGAAGCGGATACTAGGGACAAATATCACACGAGGGTAGCCGAAAAGCTTGACACCATCGATGGCAGGAAAGAATGTGTGGAGAGAACATGGCAGAACCTTAGGGATGGAATGGTAAGTGCAGCGGAAGAAGTATGTGGTACGACAAAAAGAGGTAGTAGTAAAAGAAGAGATGCATGGTGGAATGACGAAGTGAAAGAAGCTGTAAAAAAGAAGAAAAAAGCATGGTTAGACTACTTAGCCTCTAGTAACGATGAGCATATGAGAGAGAAGATGAAAGAAAGATATAAGCTGCAGAAAGTTCATGCGAAAACATTGATTGAGGAAGTACGTGAAAGGTGTAGAATAGAAGCGGACGAGAGGTTGTCGCACAACTTTAGGGAAAACTCCAAACTCTTCTGGAAAGAGGTTGGAAGGTCCCGGAGTGGTGCGACAGCTTTAAGAATGAACAAAGTGCTTTCGAGAACCAATGACGTCCTCTCGGAAAAATCGGACGTCATGCAGCGATGGAGTGAATTTTATAGAGAATTGTATGCGTGTCATGATCTCAGTGAAGGATCCGTGGGTGACGCCGTGACTGGCACGCCAGACACGGACCTCGATGACACTGAGGTCATCAGCATGAAAGAGATTGAACGTGCGATTCGAAGTTTGAAATGTGTTAAGGCTGCGGGACTAGACAGAGTTACTGCTGAAATGGTCAAGTACGGTGGGCCTCGCGTCTGGGACAGCTTTCATCTGCTGTGCAATTTGTGCTGGCGGACGGGAGATGTCCCGGATGATTGGCGATCCGCGGTCATTGTGCCTTTATATAAAGGTAAAGGTTCACATTTTGACTGCGGGAGCTATCGGGCGATCAGCTTGACCAGTTTAGCAAGTAAAGTTTATTCGAAGGTTTTGACACGCAGGATGCAAGAGAAATCGGAAAGATTCTTATGGGAGGCACAATGCGGATTTAGACCTGGAAGAGGATGCACGGATCAAATGTTTTCTCTCCGCATGATCACGGAGAAGCTTCTGAGTGTTAACCAGAGGATTTTCTGTGCTTTTGTGGATCTGGAGAAAGCATTTGATAAGGTTATAAGGAAGAAAATGTGGGAACTGTTGCCGGGATATGGTGTGGATGGTCGATTGTTAAGGGCTGTGCAGTCACTTTACTATGACTGTAAAGCCTGTGTGCGGGTAGGGCACGACCTGTCACCCATGTATAGCGTCCAAGCGGGCGTAAAACAGGGTTGTGTCATGTCTTCCTGGCTGTTCATACTGTATCTCGACAGCTGTTTACAGAAGCTGAAAGATAGCTGTTTGGGTGTGAAAATGGGTGACATAAAAGTTAATTGTCTGCTGTATGCTGATGATGCAGTGCTTATTGCACCATCAGAAGCAGAACTGCAGGCATTAGTCACGTGTATGAAAGAGGAATGTGAAATTAAAGGTCTCCGTTTGAATGCTAATAAAACTAAGGTTCTGGTATTTGAAAAGGACGAAGAGAGAACGAAATGTGAAATATGGGTAAATCAGGAATGTCTAGAACAGGTAAATGAAATTGTATACTTGGGGAGTGCTTTCAGCCGGGATGGAAGATGTGATTTAGATGTGGATAGGCGTGTCGCTGCCGGAAACAAAGTCAATGGTGCCCTGAATGCATTAGTCAAAAGGCAAGGCGTGGTGAAGTGTGCACGCCTTGCAATACATAACGCAGTTTTGGTACCGACTTTGTTATATGGCAGCGAAACCTGGGTATGCCAGAAGAAGCATAAAAGCAAGTTGAATGCAGTGGAGATGCGATCTCTTCGTAAAATGTGTGGCGTTACCATAGCCGACCGAAAGCGAAACGAAGAGATTCGCAATATGGCAGGATTGAAAGATGACCTTATCACAAAAATTGATAGGGGCGTACTCCAATGGTTTGGGCACGTTGAACGAATGAGTGAAGACCGAATGGTGAAGAAAATATATAGAGCGAAAGTAAATATTAAAAGGTGTCGAGGTAGACCGAGACTAACTTTCGAAGACCATGTGAGCAAATTGCTCGAAGAGGGGAGGGTCAAAAGTACTCGGATACCTAGACGTGCATGTATGAAGAAGTTAATGAACCTGAAAGAAGCGAAAGAGGTATGTAAGGATCGTGACACTTGGCGATCTGTTCTCTCTGGCTACCCCGTTAGGGATTGTGCGTGATGATAAGTAAGTAAGTAAGTAAGTAACTGCAGCATTGCTCTACCAAGTATAACACACATACATAGTACTTGTCACTATGTATGTTTGTTATCGCAAAATGTAGTTAATCACAAAAGAGACATACTTGCAATGCTGATGGAACTGTTACAACCTGGTAAAAAACATTGTGCTTTTATATAATTATTTAGCAGTACACTGTGTGATGTATGATCTAAGCTTTGTTGTTCTGGGTGCAATACATTACTCACTTCAGATTGCAACGAGGACGGACTAGATGATTCAGATGGTTCCCGTTCTGCAGTTGAACATGATGCTGTTCTATCAGTTCATTGCCAGCTATTATGATATACACGGCATGACAACTGAAACAATGTGAAATACAAAAAATGAAGTCAAAGTGAAAAAATAAAAATAAAATAGAAATATTTCAAACTCAAATATAAATAAAATATTTATCAAGTTAAATGTTACTGCACAAGGACGGATTTAATGCCCTATATTATTTAATAATTAAGGACTGACAGACTACCAGCAGTCCAAAAACAATGAAAAATCAACTGTCTCCTTTCTTGGTAGTTGATAAAACTGGTTAATCTCATAAATAAGCTAGTATGTTTGTCAGATATAGCTAGGGCAGATGTGAAAAAATAAAACAAGTTCTTGAGTTGATATACAATCAGTGTAAAAACATGTATAATTATCAGATATATGGATCACATTTAATAAATTGAAATGTTAAACATGTTAAACACTTACCTCACGTAGCGCAAATAATTCCTCACGTGGAAAATCGAAGACAAACAATGTGTGTGATCTTATTCTCATAAGTGTCAGTGCCACAGCTGATGTATAGATGTTCAAGACGAACTATTGCTGCATTTTGCGAGTGCCACACTACACGTTCACTGTACTCGAAACTTGTACCTAATAAAGAAGCTACAATTATTATATTGATATTATTCAAGTAAACTCAGTTATAAAGCATTTCTTAGAGGAAGACATACCACATCGTGATATGTACCAACAACCTGCTGTGTTCGAACCAATTGTTGAGAGATCAACAATTGCATTTTACTTTTACAACAAAACAATAACACGATAACAACACGTAATTTAATTCTTGTGACATAACAGTGACAGCGGCCTACCTGTCGGATACGATGTTGCCACTTAACGGTCATAAAATCTATGGAATGATATCGATTTTTATTCGATTAATAATATCATAAAAAGAATAATCTTTGACGCGTTTTAAGTTCTGCACGCTTTTTAAAATATAATTTCCTTTATTTATTGAAACTCTATTTCAAATGTATTTTTAAGAACAGTTAGCTTGTGCTGTATTGTTTTGTTATGCTTTAGAGAATTCGTGGTAAATCAGCTGGTAATTAACTTCTTGAATTATCATAACATGATTCCATTTTAAATGTTATGTTAAAAACAGATAAGAATAACAGTTAACTTGTGCAGTAGCGTTTTGTTATACTCTAAAGAATTCTTGGTAAATCAGCTAGTAATTCGCTTGTTTAATTATCATAACTATAAATGTGAAGGTTGTCAATGAATTCAACCGAGCCTATAACAACGGTTGTTTTAGTTTTTAATGGTTGACTGCCGCTTTTGATGACTTGAAATTAATAAAAACCTATTTTGCGCAATAAGTTTTTTCTCTTTGGTAATGAATAAACCACAGAAACCCCTTTAATGTATAATAGTCCTTTTTTTTGATACAAGTAGCACATTTTAAGGAACCGCAAAAACAACTTTGTTATTTATACAAACACTATGAAAAACAAAATAATTTGTTGCTGGCGATAATGATAGTGGTATTTTGACTCGATTTAAAATATATGCTTGTTACTACTGAACTCTTAATGGGCCTGCGAGTCCGACTCGCACTGAACCACTTTTTTCAACATTTAGTTTTATTCTAATAAATAGTTTTTTCGTTTAAGCGGAGCTCTTTTACTTTAGGTTTATTACCTCTTTATCTACAATAATCAATCTGAGTAAGTAAAGTGTGTAAATACGATTCTTAAATTGTAAAAATAATAATTGGATTTGAACATCTTAGGTAGGTATTTAGTTTTATTTATTTAGAATATATTAATCTCACAATTATTTATTGTAATAATATAATTTATCACACAGCTAACGCCCTCATTAGCAATGTAATGGTGAAAGAATTTTCAAAATCGGTCTAGTAATTTTTGAGATTAGCCAAAAAACGTATTCATTGAAAGTAGCGCCCTCTATAATAAAATTAACCCTATATTAGATATCTAAAATTATACATAACAATCTAGTGGTGAAAGAATTCTTAAAGTTGGTCAAGTACTTTACGAGTTAAGCGAATAAAATATTCTTTGATAGTAGCTCCCTCAATAATAAAATGCATCCTACGTTTTAAGCACCATAGCAAAAAACGATTCAACATAGCCTAATCCGCACACACAGTAAAAACATAACCATCCTTTTTCGTCTGTAGTCGGTAAACATTTGGTTAATAACGGTTGCGTATCGACTGCTTTGGATAAATATCCATTGTCAACGGTTATTTTAAACCTATATCATAACATCGTAATAATTATCGAAAGATCATATAAGCATTGTAATAATGACACCATAAGTAATCGATCGAAAAGGGGAATCGATTTTTTAATGATTTTTGTGATTGGCAACATTTTTTATTTTATTCACAGACTAATGAATTACGTATTTACCTAATTTTATTTTTATCTTTTCGGTACTTTTAATTTGTGCAAAAATATTCCCATTGTTTTAGGATAAATGAATACCGCGATTAATAACCATAAATAAAGATATATTTTTTTAACAAATGCACATTGTTGGGCGTTCCATGGCCTAATATGGGCATCCCCCTTTGATAATTTCTCCGTTTTTATAAGTTATTTCTAATGTTATTTTACATCAAATTAATTGTGAAGATATTTTCTTTAGGAAATATGTATCATTACGACGATTCAAAAACGTTTACATATAATTATTTACCTCGAAATTCACTATACGCGATTATCGTTTATTGATTATATGTTGTTTAAAAAGTATTCTTATCAGTTTTTTGTGTTAAATGGATGCTAAATATAAAAGAATGCTTCAGTATTGATAGCAATTTATTAACGAAATATCTGTTGAGATGTGTCTAGAAATTATTAATACTTATTTTTATTTATTTATTAAAATAATAAATAAATAAAAATAAGTATACATTTATCTATATTGAGTACTAGCTGTTCCCCGCGATCTCGCCCGCGTGGAATATGGATTTCATGGGTTTTAATTTTTTTGCGCGGAACCCTAATTCTTTTTCTAAAACAAAAGTAGTTCAAGTTATTCCTTATATCATCAGCTATCTGCCAGTGAAACTCCGTCAAAATAGATCTAGCTGTTTCGGAGATACAGACAGACCGACAGACAGATAAAAAATTTTAAAATTGTGTTTTTGTTAGTAGTACTTTCATATGCATTTAATAAAAAGCTGTTGTTTTAATATTATAAACAGACACTTCAATTTTATTTATTTGTAGATATAGATATAAGATATTATTCATATTGGTGTCATTTTAAAGGGAATATTATGTACTATTATAATAATAAAATAATTGTCTCATCTCTGTCTAATATTTACTATATTATACTTTTCTTGTAAAACTCGAAATAAAAAATAAATACGATTTATTTTTATATTCCCATACGCTTTATTTTCATCGTTTATTTTTTATTTGACAAATTCATTGAGCTTTTTGAGAATATTTTTATTTGAATGTTAGGTAGGTACCTATATTAGTTTTCAGTAGTAACCGTTTTTAAAGTTACTGCGCGGACAGGTGGGACGAGAATCACTTGCGCGGCGCTTGAAGGCCGTGCATTGTCTAACGTCGTTTTTTTTCGGCAGTCTTCGACACGGTGTTTGTGTGCGTACAACTAGACGTATTGTACGACTCTACGAAGCTCGCACGAATCGAGACGAGCTGCTCCGAAATCGGACGAATACATAAGCAGCTGTTTATGAGAAAGTATATAGGTGTATAGGTATTTATGTAAAACAGTGAATAACTGTACTTGTAAAATTTGTGTATAAAGTGTTTTGAATATGAATGAACAAAGTGCATTTATTATTTATTTATTTAATAAAAGAAAAAAAATTGTTTTCTTATCGGTCACCACGCTCAAAAAGTGTAACTTGAATTAATATCAAAGAAAAAGAAATACTGCATAAATAAAATAAATAAATAATTATAATTGCATAAGTTGATACAAAATGCTATGCAATAGCTTTACCGCGGCTGTCCCCGAGTGCCACACGTCTTTTTTTTACAAATTAATTGTCGTACAAGATAAAATATATTTCATTAAAATTGTACTGTATAGCTTTAGTTGATATAAAAATAGGAAATCAAACTGAAAATAAAGTTGCGCTTTCTCTTTTTTACCTCAATTTGGTGAATAAAAGTTACAATTCAGGTTAAAATTTAATGCTGCAATTATTTTTATAGGCAATCTCATTTTTAGGTTTTGAGGTGTACCTAAGGAGATGATGTGTTGTAATTTCTCGAACGCTTGAATCCGTCGATTGACCTTTCGGTCGAAGGTAGACTTACCTAGTTGGACTACTTTTCACAGGTAAACATACTCGTCAACAACATCGAGCTTAGTGCTCCCAACAACCACCAGCATAGGAGTGACATTGACATGACACATGACTTTCGTTTTGTCCATGTTCAACTTAAGACCTATCCGTTGGGAGACACTAATGAGAACAGTGAGCATAGTGCTTAGGTTCTCCAGCGATTCTGCCATAAAGACTATATCGTCGGCAAATTAAAGATGAGTGATGTACTCGTCAATAATGTTGATACCGTATCCTTTCCAGTGCAGTAACTTGAAAACGTCTACCAATGCAGTGGTGAAAAATTTCAGGGGATATTACGTTACCCTGTCTTACACGTCTCTACAGTTGAATGGGTCTCATACTCTGGTTCTGTATTCGGATAGCCATCTTAGCTCTACTGTTCAAACACTTCAGCACTTCGATATACCAATAGTCAACTGAGCACCGCTAAACGGACCACCCAAATATCAACTTAATCAAATTTTAACGCAACCATAGCCCACATACGCAAGGCAAAGTGGCACATTGTTTTCTTCCGTCCTCTGAACAATTTTCCGCAAGGTATATATGTGGTCTATGGTGCAGAAGCCTTTTAGGAAACCGGCTTGTTCAGAAGGCTAGAAGTCGTCAAGTTTTCGTGCGAGACGTTTCGTACTGACTTTTTAAAACAGCATGCACACGCGCCTCAGAAGGGAAATAGGTCTGTAGTTCTTCAAGAGAGCGTTGTTGCCTTTCTTGAAGAACAAAACTAACACACTTCTGCTCCACGCTTCCGGACTAATACCACCATGGAGGACGAAATTGAAGAACTCCTGAAGAACTTTAGGTATCAGTTTTCCACACACTTTCAGAAGCGCCGCTGTACTTCCATATTCGACCGAGGATTATCGTTTTTAAGGTCCTAGAGTGCCGTTATAATTTCACTTAGACTGACATCCGGGATTTCATTAGAATAGTGTCGGATAAAACTAGCTCTTGCATCGTTACTCACACTTGCGTGTGGCTCCAACGATGACGTGTACAGCTGACCATAAAACCTCTCAGTCTCGCACAGAATCATAGGTGTTCCGGAAACGATATTTGCAAATTCCATCTTCAGCTTTGACGGTTGGCTTTTCAAGGCAGACAGATCTCTGGCATAAACTTAGGAGCCTTGATCGGAACCGGAACCGCCCAATCATTTCTTCAATACGAGCAGTGTTAAAGTTGCGTAAGTCCCGCCGCATGCATTTGAGGATCTGTCTGTTAAGATGTATGCTGTCAAATCTGCTGACGATTGCAGGTTCATCTCCCGTCTTACAGCCATGACATTAAATCACCCATCACAACAGAATAAAAAAAACTCTCTGATCACATCAGGGAGTTTTTGTATTCTGTTGTGACGGGTTTTACAGAACCTTTCTGAGTATAAGCTCCAACCCCATGGACAGTTTCCACAAGCTTGCCATTTATATCGTCAAATTCGAAGCAGTTTTTTAGGCACTGAAAACGATTTTGTACCTAAAACTGAAAGTGTTCGGGGCTTTGGATTAAAGAACGAGGGGACGAAGCGTTCAATTTCACGTTTAGGTTTAAACCTTTGCGATCACTGAGACATCACTGAAAAGTTGTGTCATAATGAAGTCAATCTCATTTTTTGTCAACTCTTTGGGGCTCGACCAGGTCCACTTTCTGTGGAGCCACTTCTGGAAAAAAATCATCATAAAAAGTACCTCTTTCTTCATAAAGTCGTATATATATATATATATATATATATATATATATATATATATATATATATATGAGACACAGATATTATGTTACTCTTTTCGATATACCTTACATAGTACTCACTAATTACATAAAGACTTATATTAATTTTACCTATTACGAAGTTGCGGTTTAGCCCTTCTTCAGCGCTTGTTTAATCCATAGGCACACGTCACCTTCGTACCTTGTTGAACGAAACGCATAAGCGACGCCGTTTCGGCGGTGTTTACGACTTACTTTCGCGAGCATTGAGCTATAATCTATAATACTTCCTATCTCATTTTCTCCCACGTTAAATCTTATTAATTTATGTGTCTGTCTCTTTTTACTGTTGCTTTTTCGTTTCACAGACTTTTAAAACACAGCGATGTGAAAGAAGTTTTCACTAAAAATTAACTCTTGACTAAGAACATTTTTTTAAAACGTTCTAAAGTCTTGGTCAGTACAGTTCAAAGAAGTCCTGATCAGTACAAAAATAAGTCTAAAATTTACGGCTCCAATATATTATCGTTTAGTATGCAATTTAAACTAAAGTTAAAGTTACAGGCTATAAATGTCCAACTACTGAGCTCAAGCCTCTTCTCATACTTGAGAGGGTTTTTGGGCAAGAAAATATCTACCGTGCTGCCCCAATGCATATTAGCGAACTTCACATGTCTTTTAAATATTTTTTTATTACCCAGATATGCAAGTTTCTCACGACATTTTTTTCACTGCCAAGCACGTAGTAAATCGTCACTTAAAATTACAAATAATCATTTCATTCATGCCAGCGGGGATTGAACCGGGGTAGCTGACGTACTGTGAAATTTACAATGATCGCCTAAACCCTGAGCTACAACGGCTCTCTAATAATATAAATTTAAACTAATCCGATTACATTTGAAGTAGTCTTATTTTTTTAATATTCATTATGTGGTTAAAAAAGTATTTACAAGGTTTAACAAGTACTTTAAGTGTATATGTATTAAATAATTGTTTATATTTTTAAAGAATAAAGGGGCCAAACGAGCACATAGTCCTTCTGATGGTAAGTGAATGCTGTAACCCATAAACATCTTCATCTATTTTCGGTTAAGAATCGAAAGGTAGGTCTATTGGAACCTCTGAGAAATAAGATGAAATGCCCCGTTTCCAGTAAAAAGAGTCTCTGGTTTTCTACACTCGCCATACGAAACACAACAGCATCGAGCTACTATTTGACGCTGGTATTGTAAGAGCGTGATCCTTCCTCGTTAGAGCCAACTCATTCGTTCTTCAACCACAATATAGCTGCAGCATGGCTCTACTACGTAAAATATGTCCTATATGAAAGATTTTATTATCAGTAGCGCGTTTTTCTTACTGATCAACATCTAAAAAAGAAGATTGATTTCTTTAATACGGACTATTAGTCGTCGTATTTAGTGTCAAAAAAAGAAAGATTTTAATGAATAATAAGGAAATTGTTACATAATCAACGCTCTGGAAAATTTTGAAAACCGAAAAATTTCTAAAAATATATTAAAATATAAATAAGTCACTAAATTTAAGTTCGATATTTTTACACTCATATCCATCCAATTCTGTAATAAAAACGTAACAAAAGTTTTACTAATTTTGGGCCTTTTTAATAATTTATTTTACGACTAAGCTACCACGAAAATATATAAAATGGTTTACATGAAAATTTATAAAATACCTTTATTTATTATAATTATTTTTTTTATTATTTTGTTTAGTTCATACAAATTAATTATACAAATTCATATACACAAATGATGAAAATAAAACACCATTATTAATTTAAATTAATAATTGTCTCCAAAAATGTGACACGTAGACACCGAGTTAATGCCGTAAGTATTACAAATTTAATATAATATATCATAAATTATTCAATGATAAAACAGATTATAATGAAAAAAAAAGAAATATAATACATTTTCAAGTCATGCATGTTTCCTCATGATGTAGTGTTTCATCAGCGAATAGCTAAGATCAATTAAATCTAGAAATAATGTTTTCGAAAGTACTAGCTTTGGAGGCAGGACTTTTAAGAATTTTAAGATTAAGCACCTTTCTTATATTAAATATTTACCTCTTCATTTCTCTCTCAGCTGATACTACTTTACGAAATATTTTAACGCCATGAGCGTATATTATTTAAAATGTCATTATTATTCTTATTTAATCTGCTATCGTGGAAGGTATTTGCGTACATAATGAACTATATGAACTCAACTCGCGTCTGTTAAACATAACGAAACGTTGAATAAATTATAAGTATGATACATATAACTTAATAAACAAATAGAATACACATGAAAATATAGAACGCAAATGAAAACAATTTCGAGTGTTTGTATTCCAAATAATAAAGCGTACTTACATTTTCGTGTTCTATTTATGTATATATATCGCATTCCAGATAATTTGTATTACTTATGGGATGGTTTCTACTAAGGATGCTAGATGGATAGAGGATACTAGATAAAGTGATAACGTAGTAAAACCCGAAGATTGTAGAAAAATTCAGGTGGCCCAAGACTATGTTTTTTAGCATTACTTAGAGAAAACCTTTGGTTAGAAATGGACTAGTCAAGAACTGTAATGATGTTGTGGTGATTATGTGATGGTTTCTTTTAACTTATCATTGCATAATTTACGTAAACAAAACATATTTCTGAAAACGAAGATGATAAAAACAAAGTTTCAGGATTGTAGTTTTTATGTCGTATTATGTGTTTTGTTGCAGTGTTTAACAAGCTTACTAAAGGCGTTAACATTTGGTCATTGTTGAAAAATAACATAATTATTTTTATAACTATATACAAGACTTTGAATATGAAAATTCTATTGGACGTGAGCAGACTAAAACTAATCGCTAGCATTACTGCAGGATACACATACGTAGTACTATTATTTATTTTGTGGACGCACACACAAATTTTAAATCAAAATTTTAATTATTGTTTTATCATATACGTGTTAGAGTAATGGGAAGTTTATAAGTTGGTAAGTGCCAGTTGTTCCGAATAAATTAAAACTAAAACCTGTAAGAACGCTACCAGCGATATTATGGACACCAGAATAACCTGGTCTTGTTGCAGCTATTTCATACTTAAAGAAACATTGATATGAACTTTCTGATATAAATTTTATAATGGAATCCGACGAAGGAACGTTTAAGCCATTGTGCTTACATGTCACTAGATCATATAACGCTCTTTGTATTGTAGCTGATGTATAAAAGTAATTTACACTAATCTTTAACGCCATGGTGCTTTCATATTGTTCTAATTATCAAGATTATTCACATTCATTCAGTACAAATATTGTAATAGCAGAGTAATCAGTAAAAGTTAACAATAATCAAATCAATAATACTAGTAACATTCAATAACAGTAAGTAATCAATTTTCTCAAACACTCCAGGAATACATGAATTATATATATATAGTATATATATATATATAGTATATCCTGATGACAACACAAAATAATTAAAAAAAACCGGCAGCTGACAACCCGCTCGCCAAGCGTGTCAACTATAGTAAAATGCCTATATTCAGCAGTAATAGTAGAGTCAGGCTGTAATAATATATAGATTGTTAGAATGGATAGAAAATAATAAAATTGCCACAATTTATTTTCCTATGAATAAAGTTTAGGTTTTTACAAAAACGTCAGGGCATTTCTTTATAATATTATGTACAATAGATTACAAAACGTTCGAGGATGGAATCTTTTTGTTAGCCTTTAACATTCGTAATACAAGTTCCCTGCGATTCATTTCCTAAAAACGTTATAAATAAACAATCGTGAACACAAAAAAGTTCTGATTTTTGTTGTCTAAAGTGGAGCATGCAAAACGAAAATTCAATGCCATAAAAGCCCTTGAAACCATTGTTGTTGCAGACAGTTAATTTAAATTCCCAGCTCGTGAAAGGTAACAGCAGAAAATAAAAAAATGGGTTAGTCCCATTGTTGAATTGCTCTGGGCTGTATTAAAGAAATTGTGTTTAGCATGTAGAACGAAATTTAAGAAATTAAAAAAAAAACGTAGCTAATGTTTATTATTTTAACTTGTTTAATGAAAATAAATCAATATTAGAAAGGAAAAATAATGCTACTTTAGTTTTCGTTAAATATATTAATTACGATATAACTGCGTCACGATTATTATAATTGATATTGGGTCCTTGAACTTCAGTGTTCAGTTAGCCTTTCAGCACTGCTATGAAGTCTTGAAATGAAGTGTTATAAATCTGTAAGATGACGATACAATATAGATGGAGAGATTTATAATAAGAGATAAACAAACAATATAATAATAAATATTTTGACTCGAAATATTTTACATATAAAATTTGAGTTTTTAACGGTCAGATCTTTATATCTACTCCGCCTTAAAACACCTGGTCTTCATTGGTATGCTTTAAGACTTTAGTACGGTCAACCAGCAGCGATACTGAAGGTTATTTACCTTAAAAACGACTGTGGAATTGAAAATCTATTTTCTATCTCTTTCCATCTTGTGTATTTGTCGTAATGTGTCATTTTCGACAATATTTTTGACGGGATTGCCATTTGAGAGGCCATTTTAGTAATAACTAGCTGTTACCCGCGGCTTCGCCCACATGGTCACTGGGAAATGAACTATCCATTGCTTTTTTTTATAGATTTGTCAGAGATGCAGCCAATAAAAAGAAACTGAGCAAAATTGATTCGCCAGCCTATTAAAATGTTTTGAAAAGCAGCGTATAGGAAAGCATGAAAATAACCTGTTTGTTCCAAATGGAAATGGGATATTTTTTAATTATAGGAAACTGAGCGTAATTATCCGTCAGGGATGCAGACTTTTGAAAAGAAACTGAGCTAAATTGATTCGTCAGAGATGTAGTTTTCTGAATTGAAAAGAAACTGAGCCAAATAATAGATCCGTCAGACATGCAGCCTTTTGAGTTGAAAGGAAACTGAGCTTAATAGGTCCGTCAGAAGTGCAGCATTTGAAATTGAAAAGAAACTGAGCTTAATAGGAAATTTTGAATTGAAAGGGAAGATCTGTTTAATTGATTGTGGGAATTTTGGAAAAAAAACTAACTGAACACTATTTTAAAACGCTACTGTGCACAATGTTATATGTTTTCCATTCGGGGAAAGAATGTGAAGATTCTGGGCATTTGACACACGTGAACATGCTACACACAGCTGACCATGAAAGAAGCACGGTTTTTCTAAGTTGACCCGCGCTACCTGTGACGTTTGCTCTCGCGCTTTATTAATTTATCGTTGCAAAACTGAGCTTAATAAGGAACTGCAACCTTTTGAATTGAAAAGGTAGATCTATGTGAATTATAGGGATCCGTTGTATAATAACATTTTCACCTTTTGCTACGCCTGTCAAAATTGTATCACCGATTATATGTTCCGTCCAAGATATGTCACACCGTTACATAACCGAGGAGCATCTAAATTTTGCATAAGCACAACTGGGACGCCTAATTTTAATTGAAGCTTATGTGAGGGCACACCTGACAACTCTAGAGAATTTAGAAACTCTACGGGATATGAAGTGCTCTGTTCTGTGTCCATAACTGGGTCTACTGACAAATACTCTGTTATTTCTCCTGCTACTTCGCTTAACATATCTAAATTTATTTTGTTAACTCTCTCATTTTTTGGTGCAAGAAGTTTTTCCCACAATTCATGTGCATTAGATAGCCCGCAAGATGATATGAGAGTTGCATAAAGATCCCTAATTTTGGCTGGTGACTGGCACTGCACAGCTTCCTCCTTGGTTTCATCCCAGTGATTACCGTTTTCTAAAAGATGCAGAGCTTCACATGCTTTTCTATAAGTTGCGCATTCCTGTCCGTTGATAGTTTTAAGGTCTTTATATCCAGTAGGACTCCGAACATGGTGCAGCAGCAATCGTTAACAGAAACATTCAAAATTAGTTACATGGACGGTATACACACGACCAAGGGCATCTGATGACTTTACACCGAACCAATTTACAACAGGCGCGCCTTGAATACGGCGTTTCCACTCCTTCCTAGAGGTGTTCCAAGTATAATAGCGGGGACTTCAGAATATAACAACGTTTTTGCAAATGGGTCGGGTTGACAAAGTTGAAAGAAGGCTGTTAGTGTAGTTTTTGGCGGTGATGCAACTCTTTCTTGGAAATTTCTTTCGGTGAAATATACACGCTCTCCATTTTCTAAGTGCATAGCAGGGTGAGTAACTGTTGGGTGCCTTTCTTGTAAGGGGAAGCCATGGAGACGCCACGCTGCCTCGTTATTGCTGACATAACGCACTGCTTGAAAGGTCTGTACTTCATTAACGGGATTTGCCTCACCTTCACTCCTGAGATTAAATATTGCTTGGTCGCTTCCTTTATTTATGTACTTACAGATATACCTGATTGCGCGGACAGAGCTACATGCTTCTACACTAATGTGGGCATTAAGCATTTTTCATAAAATGGGTAAATACGGGAAAATCCAGCTGTTATCTAAGGTTTCGAACGCTCCAGAGCAAGATTTGATTGTAACTTTTCTGCCACCATCTTCGGGAGCTCTGCGTCTGTATAAAGGGTAGCCATTGTCATTGTGCACTGTTTCTTTTAATTGCTGTTTAGGAAATTTCTTTGTACATTTTCCTTCTTTCATACATGACGATGTTGAATTTCATGCTCCACATGGACCGTGAATCATATTTCGGACGATGGTAGCATACAATTCTTTATCTTGCTTAGGTCCGGAATCTCGGCGCTTATTATTATGTAGTCAATTTGGCTGGGCCGCAACTTCTCTTTAAGCCATATTAGAATGTGGGCATGCGGTAATCCTTTTTTTGCCATTCAATTGAATACATAAGGCACTACAACTCTCCGAAAATTTTCCCTTTGTTAATAACATACATTAATTTTTGTACTTTTAATTTAAGTACTCTAGCAAATAAATCGTGTCTGTCAGTACTTTTTTGGCCCGGCATTAGCTCCTCGGTTATTTCTTTCCATGTGGGATTGCAAGTAAAAGTAACAAAAAGGTCTTCCGTAAGTTCTTACTTAGGCGAATGCATCTTGTGTGCACTCGTGTAGGTAGCGGGGACAGTTAACGAATGATGAGGGCAGAATTACCATTTTACCTAAATCTCTGGGGTTTACATTGGCGTCGCTAGAAACTGCATCTTGTAAATATATATAATTATAAACGCGCAGCTTTTTTTGATTTAAAGATATATAACGGAGACTTTTACTTTATACCTTTACATACATGTCTGCCAAAATTTATGAAATAATTGTCTACACTGGGCTAAGAGGTTTAAATCATTTTCTCGCAACATCATATGATACGCATAAAAATCCATGCACTATCCTTTTTTTTTCGGAGTAGGCTCCTTTGTGACCGTGTTAATGAGTGGAATTTGAAAATGACAACCCTCTTGTCCTTTGCAATAAATCAATAGGTATTGCAGAGCGTCGTAAAACTTGTGTGTATAGGCTACCCGTTGCAACGTATCATCACGTGCTCTCAAGACAATATCTCGTGAAGAAAATTGATCACCACTAATTACGGCTGCTATTTCATTTATCAAAGGTGCATTGTAGCGCCTTTCATGCTCTCCTCGAGGGTTCCGATCTGCGTGAATTACGACTTCATAATCCTCTTCAGGTAGGTTTTCCAAAGCAGTTTTAAATGTTTTGACTAAAATGTTACGTTCATGCAAGAATATTTCAATTTTGAACACTGTGTCTCTCTCAACTCCCTGGATTAATTGGCAGCGACGGTCTACCTCAATTTCTTCGTCAACCGTAAAATATACCTGTAAAAATGTATGCTGTTCGTTTTCAACTGGAAAAAGTGAACCTATTCTATTATAAATTTGCCCTTGCACCGTAAATGTAGGCGAAAATCCCGGCATTATTATTTCCCGGTCAACTCCGAAGGACGTCATTTGAAAGCATGAGTTATATTTCCGAATCCTGTTTAAAAAGCGCCGTAACTCATAAGCATCATATAAAAAGAGAGTTTTCAAAGGTTCTTCTGGTTCCCCAAGTAACGGAAGAGACACTTTGCCATTGGAACAGCACATGCCTGCGGTCTCATCTTTCCATTTTAAAGCGCTGCAAAATCGATACGCCTTGTCCATCGGTCCGATAACAATTAACCTGTGATTTTTATAATCAATCAACTCATATTTGATCATAATTGAATGCTGCGTCATTAAAAATCGACCAATTTTTTCTTTGAAAATTTTGTCGATGTTCAGCTTGGAGCTGTGCATTTGCATCTCTTCGCGCCTATGTACGTTCTGGTGTTTCAGACGCCCTTCAGTAATAGTAGTAGTAGATTGACGTTAATCTTGCTCAATGAGTCTGTGTTGAGTTTGATCAGGTGTTTCCGAAGCTCTTAAGGTGGCCTGACGTTCCGCTTGTTCGAATAGCCTTTGCTGACTTTGAGCAGGTTTTTCAGTAGTTCTTAAAGTAGTTTGACGCTCTGCCTGTACGGGACGCCTTTGCTGACTTTGAGAAGGTGTTTCGAAAGCTCTTAAAGCAACCTGACGCTCTGTCTGTTCAAGACGCCTTTGCTGACAAATCCAAAACATCTAAAAGGAATAAACATTCCTTTTAAATATTTTTTAAAATCAAAACAACAAAACCAATTCAAGACACAACACGAAACCGAAAACGATAGCTAAAAAAATCGAATCAACTTAAACCAAATCACGAAAAATAATCGCAGAAAACCGAAATCGAAAGCAGTAGTCAATATAAATATAACCAACGAAAAAAGAAGTAAGTGTATATGTACCGTATACACTATCTATACTATTAATATTCCTTTGAAATATTGTTAAACAACCTAAAACAACGAAAACCAATTCACGATTCTAAATAAACCAAATCAAAAATCAACGCCTGAGTCTAAATATGTACAAAGGAATACCAACCAAATCAACAAAACCGATCCAAGAAAATACACAAATCCGAAAATGAAACCCTATATAAATCCATTCAACCTGGTAAATCACAAAGCAAATAACAAACAACCGAAATCGAAAGCAGGTAGTCGAATAAGTTACGAAATAGAAACAATTTAAGCGTATAGGTACCGTATGCACTATAAGTAGACGCGCGACTCAACGGCGGGAGTTACATGTCAGGAAACATTCCGTTACCGTGTTTTAAAATCTAGTAACGACATCTAGCGGAATCAATTAAAACTATGTATACGTTAGTTAATAAGAACTCTCAAAAAATATTTTTCTTATAATTTTGCACAATTTTTCTTATTGTAATACCGATTCATTTATAATCACATATAAGAACTGTATTCTTTTCCGTTCAATAAATATTACTAAGACTTATAAATAAGGCTTACTAAGAACTGTTTCTACCACAGTTAAGTAATAGTTAAGGGTGAAACCGTGACAGGTGGTGATAGTATTTCTGATCCATACTTATAATCACGCCTGTAACCCTTGCGGGGTAGGCAGAGCATCAACGGATTACTTAATATCGTCTGCGAGGTTATCGCCTATTCTGTGAATTACAATGCTCCAAAACGTTTGAAGAAAATCAGCTGGTAAATTGTATGTTTTTTATCGCTCTCTTCCCGGTCCTGTGTGGAAAATACAGATCCATATATTTTTATCTTAATTTTGGTAAAAAGTCACAATAATCCAGATATTCTGACCTTCAGTGTTCGTCCATCGTACCGTCGTCCGTCTTGTAGAATCACGGTGGCGCCACCTTGCTGAATTTAATTTTGCAATATACGGGAATGATATGGTTTCCCGCTGAAAAAATAGCCTATGTCACTCTGCATTCACCGAACTATCCCCATACAAAAAATCATGCCATGCCGATGCTCTGTTGCGACGTGAAAGAAGGACAAACTTTTGCAACATAGTCTATTTTCCCACGAAAATGAGATGTTTTTCCGCGGAAAAACGTAACCTATGTCACTTTAAAGCCACCGAACTATCCCAATACAAAAAATCATGCCATGCCGACGCTCTGTTGCGACGTTAAAGAAGGACAAACAAGGAAACAAACACACTTTCGCATTTTTAATATTAGTATGGATACTAAACCTTCTCTACAATTTGGCCGGTTATTAAAAATAACCCAGTACAAAAGATATCGTCAATCACAATTTATCGACAATATCTCTTGTACTGGGTTAATTTTAAGTAAATGCCACGAATATGACACATTTAGATTTTGAGGTTAGAAATATATGCGAAGATATTTCTAGGGCCATACGTAACATCACCAAGACCAACTTCAAAATCGTTACGGCGGTCAAACTATTTTTGATGGATTTGGTGGCAGAAAAAATGACAGGGAAGCTTTTACCACAAGAAATACGCTGTCATCATCATCGTCATCATCATCATCAGATCATTTTACAAATTTGCCACGATTGATAGACGCGTTAGCTACCAGAGTTTTATCTTTGCTAAATGTTAAGAGGAATACACTGCTGCACATCTCCTGGATTATTTAGCTCTGTCACCTCTAACGACACCCACGGGATGATATGTGGTAGTGCATATTTTACTCCGCCACTATACAGTTCTTTATATCAGGCATTTGCCATATGATATTGCAACTAGAAACAAACGATAGGGAAGAAAAGTTCTCGAGTGGTAGCCTCGTACCGGCAGGCGAAGTGAAGGGCGCCCCCCACTAGTTGGAGTAATGACCTGGTACGACATGCAGTAAATCGATGAATAAATGTGGCTCAGGACCGTGCTTTGTGGTATTCCTTGGGGGAGGTCTATGTTCAGCAGTGGACTTGTAAAGGGCTGTAATGATGGTAATGAAGATGATTACGATGACAATGGGCTGATGTCGTCTGTTACAGAAGTGACAACCCTTGGAGTCATTATTTGGAAATCGAGCATAGACAAACGTAATGTGGGTCTCACGCGTTCACCAGGCGGAACAACTTTTATTTTAAACACGAACAATTTTTATTAAGAGAAATAAGTTTAATAGCTTCTCGCATCTCGTCATCACCCTCTTGTTCTCCAAAATAATGGTATCCATTATTAACTCTCAGCTAATGCGGTATCTTGAAAAGCTTCAGCTGATTAGTGACTGTCAATACGGTTTTCGTCGAGGTCGCTCTGGGGATCTTCTTGTCTTCCTGACTCACAGATGGGTGCAAGCTGCTGAGAATAAGGGGGAGGTCCTAGGGCATAGTGCATGCAATAAATCCAGGCTTGCGAATGCTGGTGTTCCACAAGGCTGCGTTCTACTGCCTACCTAGTTCCTTCTGCATATATATGATATGTTGCAAGCCGGTAACATTCATTGATGTGCAGACGACAGCGCTAACGATATGTTATACACCGGCCGGTTTAGTGTTTCTTGGGAACATGTTGTCGAGTGGCGGAACCAACGTGTGTCAGAAGTCGATTTTTTGCTGATTAAAGTCAGGGATTGGATGTGACTAAATCTAGTCCAGCTCAACCGCCAAAAGACACAGGTTTGCGCGTTTATCTCAAAAAGGAATCCCTTTGTAGTATTTCCTCGACTTAGGGGCACTAATCTCGTTTTCACAGCCAGCATCCGAATCCTTTGCATCGACATTTTGAGAGATATATAGCTCCGCTGTCACTTGGAATGGAAAGCCAAACTGGCATCAAAACAGTTTGGTGGCGTCAGTAGATCGAGATGGTATTTAATGTCAGTCCTCCGCATGCAGCTTTAAAAAGCGTGAGTTTAGCCCCATATAGAATACTGTTCACATCTCTGGGATGGGAAATACCAGTACTAACTCCTTCCACTTGACCGTATTCAACGAAGAGCGGCCCGAATCGTCGACGATCAATTTCTTTTCGATCGGCTAAATTAAATGGCCTTGCAAAGAGACGTTTCATCTCTATGCACCTTCTATCGCACATATCACGAGAAGTACTCAAAGGAATTGTTTGGATTAATTCCAGCTGCTGAATTCCACCACTGTATAATGCGATAGAACTTTAAATTCCATTCTCACCATGATTGAAGGTCTCCCACCACGCCTTTTGTTCCATAAAACCTAATAACTCAGACGAAAATCTAGAATAGCTTCGCAGATATTTGAAGGTCACCCTTATAGGTGGTAAGGCAGACCTACTTTCTACTTAAACTTCTATCTCTATTCTGTTTGCTGTTGTGCTGGATTATGTTGTATGCACTCCAACAGTTCACTTGGCACCGCTGAAGGGACTGTAGCACCGCTCAAAATTCGACGGAATCAAAGGCTTTCTCAGAGTAATTTGTCTATCTCTTCTTCCAGCTCCAGTATCTTCTTTTAAGTCCTCAGGGTGCGTGTGTTATATGTTGCCAGGCCGAGTCGTCATTGGTGGCAACCGAACCTCCACCGGAAATTCTTAGCACCCCCTGCCCTGCCGTTACCATGTTCGCCACCGTAGCCGGGAATAGCGGCGCCGCCGGGGACTGGGGGCCGTCTGTTCGTGTAATTCTTCATGGGGGGTATATCATAGTTGCCACGCTTGGCGAGCGGGTTGGCAACCGCAGTTATTATTTTGTCGTACAGTTGCTGTTATCAGGAAGATTCTGCTGCCCATCACCTGCCTGTTTCCCTCTGTCGCCTTTTACGACACTCACGGGAAGATATGAGGTAGTGGATATTCTTAACTGCCACTACATGGCACGGCATGATAAAATTGCGTGACTCCTATAAATTAATTATAATAAAAATATGAAAATAGTGCCGTCACTGAGATTCTAAACACACCTTTAAATTGCACCATCAGAAAGGTGAGATCATAACAGTCATTTTAATCTTTATGAGCCTTTGTCATATCTAGTGGCGTTACTGAGATCCTATATCCACCTTCGTATTGCACCATCAGAAAGGTGAGATCATAATAGTTACCTTATAACTTCATTTGCCCTTTCAAATGAGTTCAGACACGATCGTCCTATCTAGTGGCGTCACTGAGATCCTATACTACGTTCGTGATGTAACACCAGAAAGGTGAGATCGTAGTAATCACCTAGGTCTTTATGTGACCTTTCAAATGAGTTCATAAACGATTGTCTTATCTATTGACGTCACTGAGATCTTATATCCGCCTTCGTATTGCACCATCGGACAGGTTAGATCATAATAGTCACCGAGGCACTTTTAAATGAGTACAAACGCGATGTTCCTATCTAGTGGCGTCACTGAGATCCTATAACCGCCTTCGTATTTCACCATCAAAAAGGCGAGATCATAAAAGTCGCCTAGGTCTTTATGTGCCCTCTCAAATGAGTTCAAACACGATCGTCCTATCTAGTGGCGTCACTGAGATCCTATACCCACCTTCGGAATCCACCATCAGCTAGGTGATATCATTATAGTCATCTAGGTGAACCTTTTTTTAAATGAGTTGAAAAAAAACACGATGGTTCTACGTAGCATCAGTAAGATCCTCTACCCATCTTCTGAGTCAATCATAAGGAAGGTGACATCATCACAGTCACCGTAGTCTTCATCCTCCATCAAAAGAAATTCTCTAAATATATAAAATAATAAAAAAATCTAAATAGCATAGAAATAATGTATGTAGCTACTAAGAAAGTAGGTACTTACCAGTAATTAAAACGAACGCGAGCCAGCGGATTACGGCGCGCGGGATAACTCCGTGGAGTGCCATCAGTTAAAAACTTCAACTAAGATTTCGCACTCATGATCATTTTTGGATTTACGTCAGTTCAACGGAGCAGTTTCAACTGACAGTGCGATCGAAAAAATCCTTTAATTGTCGTCAGTTGAAAATCTCAACTTAAGATTCCACACTCACGGTCAGTTTTTGGATGTATATCAGTTCAACTGATCATTTTAACTGACCGTGTGTGGCGTCCATTAGTGAAAGTGAATACATCTTAAACCACATCATATTTAGCAGTATTATTCAAAGCAAACACCAAAACGATATTGATTATTTTGCTTCAATATGGAAAAACTAATAAGATCGGAAAAGCAATCGAAGATTGCCTTTAAGTTATGCAATCGGCACACAATTGCAAATATTTTGATCGCATTATCACTGATATTGAAAAATGGAAAGGAGCTAAATAATAACTTAAATGGAAATTAAGGAAAAGAGTTGCTTGATAGGTTATAGTGGTCCTTCAGCTGTATTATTAATAACATCGTTTTAAGATCTTGTACGTTAGTTATTGCAGATTTATCTGTACAGTTTGAACATTCACCGATACTTTGAATACGTCTTACTCTAGGTAATATTTTATGAGCATTTTTTATTATTATAATTAGATATATAATAGAACCCTTAACCCAGGAAAAACTATTTAAAATTGTGAGATGAAATATTATTAAAATAAATAGCAGTTATTAATTTAGTTTTAGCTATTTTTATATCACTTATTTGATAAGTTATACATATACTAAACACACATATATTAAACATTAAACACAATCAAAAACAAATTGGTTCGGTTCTCTGATATTTTTTGATATTTTTAGAAAATTAGCGAAGGGTATAATTTTTGATTGATATATCTGATTATAGATCCACACACTCCACAGAGTAATGATAATTTTATGTTACTTAGTTATAGCGATGATAGTTAATTGATTGAGATGTTTTTTAAATCGATACTTTTGCATTGGCCCTTAATAATTGCGACCACATATATTCGGCGTTACTTGAACTCGACAGTCGTTGTAGTTATTTTAATGAGAACTAATATTTATATAATGAAATCATTTATTAAGAAAGTAAAAGTAATAACTGCCAATAACGATGTTATATACAATCTTTTTATAAGTACGCTGCTAGGTACGATCTCCAAAAGATAGTCACCATATACTACAACACTGTTACTTCTAGCTATACAGAGTTTAGATACATATACATTTACAGTAGTCTTTATTATATCTAATAAGCGGCCTTTCTATCCGCTTATAAGCTCATATTAGCTTATAAACAGATAAACCTCGTTTTAGTATGCCTTTTTTTTGTGAATTTGGTTCTGTGCAGCAATATGCAGTATGTATATGTAATATTAAATAAACAGCGTAGGTACTTATCAAGTTACATGTTAGGCCATTCATTCGTGGGGTGCGAAGTCAGTAGTCCTCCACGTGTGCCTGGTAGTTGCGGGTCCCTCTCGATACGTCTGGAGGGAAGAGCAGCAACTGGGCCGGTGCACCCTGGGCGCGGCGGTAATCTTCCTCGAGAAATGAGAAGAAATTCTTATTCCTTGGGGAATGTTGCTGCCGCGGCTAATTATTCTGACATGGGAGGGTCCATCCCGGACCAACAGTGCGTTCCTCTGCGTGACCCTCTGATCAGCAGAGGGCATAGCAGAGGAGCGAGGGCGGGCTCGGTGTGCACTTACCCTGCCTCCGGGCAGACAGTGAAGGTGTGGATCATGTCTCGCGGCTTTGATAAGGACCGAGGGTCTTGGCTTAATCGCCCGGACCGCGAGGGAGAAAACCTCTATAAAAAGTTACCCCGAATCCCAAGCGGCGACGCACCGCGAGGGGATGGATGGCTGACGGGGTTCTATGAACAAATCAGCCGCAAGTGCGGTCCTCGCCAGGGTACCTGCAGACCCCCTGGCGAGTAATAAATCCTCTAAATCTGCTTACCTTGGTACAGGGGTCTCTGCCAAGGTGGACCTTTAATTCCCCCATACTCGTGGGTACAGATATGGAAACACCAAAAACAAAAACAAAAAACAAAACTAAAACCGCCGGCAACGGCAACGTAGAGGAGAGGAGAAACGATGCGGGGACTGAGTCCGACGCCGCATCGAGCAGCGTGGGAGGCTCAGAGAGCTCCCGACGCGTGGGCCTGGGACCGCGGAGACCAGTAAGTTCTTCCGCAAGCGGTCCAGGCTGGATGGCGACCAGGGGCCGTCATCCGGTGAAGAGGAGGTTTCGGCCCGGAAAATCCCCACCAACAGGCGGGGCGGGCTGAGAGGTAAGGGGAGGGGGCTCTCTGATAATCAGATGGCCGAACGAGCGGCAAAGCTTGCCGAGGAGGGGCGCCACCTGGGCGATACGGCTCGGGTATCAGGCGAAGAGACGAGTGCGACTGGCGGCTCCGAGGTGGAGCGTAAGGCCAGATTCGTAAAGGAGGTGGAGGCCGCGATCAAGGTCGTGGCCTACAAGCAAAAGTTCACCTCAAAGTTTAAGGCCATTCCCGGGGCCCCCGCCTCCATCATGGCGGCTGCGGAGGGCAACTTTGTTGGGGCCGGGCCTAATGCGGACGAGGTGGCGAAGCTGCGGGCGGACGTGGCCCGCCTGACGTCTGCCATGGAGACTCTCCAGAAGGAGAACGAGCAGCTCCGCGCAGACCTGGCCAGTCTACGCGAGCCTGCCTCTCACGCGGCGCCCCAGACGCAGCGCCCAACCCAGCCCGTGCCGGTGGAGAACCAGGTTCTGAACCTGGTCTGGCAAGAGCTGGCTGCCTTCCAGCACCGGTTTTCCGTGCTGGAGGGCATCGTCCTGCGCCCCCCCCCCTAGGGGCAAACAAGACGGCGGCGAGGCCGGCAACGTACGCGGCGGCCACGGCTACCGCATCCAGGCCGGGGCCGTCCAGCCAGCCCTCGGGAGGGGCTGCAGTTGCTCCTCCCCCCCCTGAAAAGCCGGCTCCAGCAAAACCGGTACCGGCTGAACCGGCTCCGGCTAAGCCGGCGACGGGGAAGGCACAGATGGTGGCTGCACCAGCCCCAGTGCCTGCGACGAATGTGCCAGCGCCAGCGGCAAGCCAGCTGCCGCCGCCGTCACCGCCCCCCCAGATCCCTACACCTCCTGCGGCTGAAGCCGGTTGGCAGGTGGTCGGGGATAAAAAGAAGGGGAAGAAGGCAGCCAAAAAAGCCAAAGAGCAGGAGCGGCAGCGCCAGTTTAGGGCGTGCAAGATCGCGGCTAGGCTCCGCGCCCCGAAGACCGCAGCTGTAGTGATTACACTACAGCCGGACGCGGAAAAGAAGGGCGTTACCTACCGCGATCTGCTCGCGAAGGCGAAGGAGGCGGTGGACCTCGGGGAGCTCGGGATCACTGGGGGCCTCCGGCTCAAAGTCACCCAGACGGGGGCCCGTATGCTGGAGGTCCCCGGGGAATCCAGTGGCGCGACCGCGGACGCTCTGGCTGCGAAGCTCAGAGCGTCTCTGGACGCGGACGAGGCCCGAGTGTCAAGGCCCGTCAGATGCGCAGACCTGCGCATCATGGGTCTGGACGACTCGGTATTGGAGGAGGAGTTTGTGGCCGCCGTCGCCAGGTCCGGGGGGTGCACTACTGACCAGGTCAGGTCAGGCGCCATACGCCCGGACCAACAGGGTATGCATGCCGCCACGGTGCGCTGCCCTGTTACTGCGGCCAAAACCATAGTGGAGGGCCGAAGGCTTCTGGTGGGCTGGGTCTCAGCGTAGGTTAAGCTGCTGGAGCCCAGACCTCTGAGGTGCTATCGCTGTCTCGTGGGGCACCACGTATCGGTGAGATGCGCCTCGGAGGTTGACCGCAGTGGCCTTTGCTTCCGCTGCTGTCAGCCCGGACACATATCGGCGACCTGCTGCGCCACGCCGCACTGTGATGCATGTGCGGAGACCGGCAAGCCAGCCGATCACCGGGCCGGAAGCAAGGCCCGCGTGCCACCCGCCAAGGCCAAGGCCGCGGGTAGGGTAGGGGCCAAAGCCGCCACCGCCTCTGTGGCCTCCGCCGCAGCCGCAACTGCCACCGCCACCGCTGTCACTGTCGCCGCCGCCGCCGCCGCGCCACCGACGCCCGCAGAGGGGCCCCCCGTGGAGGAAGCTGAAATGGAATGCCTATAACGGCCCCATTAAGCTTCCTGCAGGCGAATATCAACCACTGCGCCTGCGCTCAGGATCTGTTGCTCCAGAGCATGGCGCAGTGGTCGATTAACATCGCTGTGGTCGCTGAGCCGTATTTTGTCTGGCCTAGGGAGGACTGGGTGGCGGACCTTAACGGCTCAGTGGCCAACATCTCTTCGGCCGCCGCCGGTACCCCGACCCTTGAAGGTGTCAGGAGGGGTCAGGGGTGCGTAGCAGCACGGTTCGGGGAGTTCGTCGTTGTGGGGGTGTACTTCTCCCCGAACCAATCTCTCGCCGAGCTCCACAACTCTCTTACAGAGCTGAGAGCAGTCGTCGTCGGAAGTTATCCCCTCCCCGTACTTGTCCTCGGGGACTTCAATGTCAAGAACTTGGCTTGGGGTTCTCGTCGTACAGATGTGCGGGGTAGGATGGTGGAAGACTGGGCTCTGGAGACAGGCCTGGTCATCCTAAATCGGGGTTCTGTCCCCACGTGTGTGCGGATGCAGTGCGAGTCGGTGGTGGACATCTCGTTCGCTAGCCCCGCTCTGTCGCCGCGTGCCATTGACTGGCGTGTCATGGAGGGGGTGGAGACCTACTCCGACCACCGGTACATCCGGTTTGATGTCTCCACCCAGCCCTCGAGCGCGCCAGTCCAACAGGCCCCGAGTGGTCCGCGTTGGGCGCTGAAGCAGCTGGACCGGGAGCTCCTCCTGGAAGCCTCGATCGTGCAGGCCTGGGTGTCATCACCGGACAGGCCTGCCGACGTCAATGATGAGGCAGAGTGGTTCCAGGAGGCCATGTCCGAGATATGTGACGTGGCAATGCCCCGCGTCCGGCCAGGAAGCGCCCGGCGTCAGGTGTATTGGTGGTCGCGTGAGCTGACGTCTCTGTGCGAGGCGTGTGTCGCCGCGCGGCACCTGTACACCAGGCATCGCAGGCTTCGCATTCGTCCACCGAATGCGGCAGCCATTGAGGCGGAGCTGTACGAGGGATACAGAACTGCGAAGAACGCCCTCCGGGAGGCTGTCCTGCGGGCCCGGGATCGGGCCCGTGAAGAGATGCTGGAGACTCTCAACAGAGATCCGTGGGGGCGCCCTTACAAGATGGTGCGGGATAAACTCCGCACCTGGGCCCCCCCGCTGACGCAAAGTCTCCGGCCCCAGCTCGTGGAGGACGTGGTGAGCACTCTGTTCCCTGCGCGACGGGAACATCCACCCCCGCCTATGGCTCCGCCACCTGCGGTGCCGGAAGCGGACCACCAGGACGACAACGACGACATCCCGGAAGGGACCGGGGTAGACCTGAGAGTTGCGGTACGTAGGCTCAAGGCCAGGAATACCGCCCCAGGACCCGATGGCTTGCCTGGCAAAGCCTGGGTCCTGGCCTCGGAGGCTCTCAGGCCTCGACTGGAGGGGCTCCTAAGCGCATGCTTGGAGAGAGGCCAATTCCCGCTTCGTTGGAAGACGGGGAAGCTGGTCCTCATTCGGAAGCTGGTCCTCATTCGGAAGCCGGGGCGCCCTGCGGACTCTCCGTCCGCATATCGGCCCGTGGTGCTGCTCGACGAGGTGGGCAAGCTCTTTGAAAGAGTCATTGCAAACCGCCTCGCCGAGCACCTTGCGGGGACGGGGCCGGGGAAGAGGCGCTCTACGGTGGACGCCATCATGCGCGTGAGAGCCCTAACGACGGGGGATGCAGTGGCCAGAGGGGGGGTTGTCTTGGCGGTGTCTCTCGACATCGCCAACGCCTTCAACTCCATGCCCTGGAGCTGCATTAGGGAGGCACTCCGGTATCACCGGGTGCCGACCTATCTCCATCGTATAGTCGGGGACTACCTGACGGACAGGGCCATCATCTACCCCGGTCGCAACGGTGAGTGGAACCGGCGAGAGATGTCGTGCGGTGTCCCACAGGGTTCGGTTCTGGGGCCACCTCTGTGGAACATCGGTTACGACTGGGTGCTGCGCGCCGACCTCCCTACCGGCGTCAGCGTAGTTTGCTACGCTGACGACACGCTGGTACTGGCACAAGGGGGGTTGTACGAGGCGGCGGCGGAAAATATGACACGCGGGGTTGCGATAGTCGTTGAGAGGATTCGGCAACTAGGTCTCGAGGTGGCTCTGCACAAGTCCGAGGCCATGCACTTCCATGGTCCTCGGAACAGGCCACCACCGGGATCCTCAGTGATGGTAGGAGGGGTATCCATCGACGTCGAGTCGACGCTGAAGTACCTAGGACTCGTCCTCGACGGCCGATGGAACTTCGTTGAGCACTTCCGACGTTTGGCTCCCAAACTGGAACGGACCGGGGCTGCCTTCAGGCGGCTCCTGCCGAACCTGGGAGGGCCAAACGCCTCCAGCCGGAGGCTCTACGCGGGGATCGTGCGGTCCATGGCCCTTTACGGGGCCCCGGTGTGGGCGCGTGGTTTGGCGCGGCTTGCCGTCCACCACCTGAACGCGCCCCAAAGGGTGATAGCCATGAAAATGGTTCGCGGCTACCGCACGATCTCCCGCGAGGCGGCAAGCCTCCTTGCCGGATTGCCGCCATGGGATTTGGAGGCGATAGTCCTCGCGCGCCTGCACGAATGGCGTGCGGAGGCACTATGCCGTGGGGAAACCCCGCTGCCGCGGCAAGTTGTCGCGCAGCAGACAGACTTCCGGCACGATCTCATGGCGACATGGAGACAGCGACTGTCGCAACCCCGTGCTGGGCACGCCACTATAGCGGCGATAAGACCCCTCTTTGAGGAGTGGCTTGAGAGACGCCACGGCATCCTCACCTTCCGCCTGACGCAGGTCCTCACCGGACACGGTGTGTTTGGGAGGTTCCTGCACCGAATCGGGCGGGAGGAAACGCCCGGGTGCTCCCACTGCGAGGATGGACGGGAGGACACGGTGGAACACACCGTGGAGGTGTGCCCTGCTTGGGCGGAGCACCGCCGTGTCCTCGTAGCGGCGATAGGCGGCGGCGACCTCTCGCGTCCGGCCCTGGTCGAAGCCATGGTCCGGAGCGAGACGGAATGGGATGCCGTCACCACCTTCTGCGAAGCAGTGATGCTAGCGAAGGAGGTGGCGGAGCGGGAGAAGGAGAGAGCAGCAGCTTTCCTCCCCGGCCGCCGCGGGAGACGCCCCGGGCGTCGGGGGCTATGTCGTGGCCCCCGGCCACCGTAGGCGCGGGCCTGTGGACGGCGAGCAATGGGTAGCTCGTCGTCCGTCCGTCTAATGACGACAGGCCGTGTCGACGGCGCGTTTTGTTCCACGCGCGCCTCAAAGAGCTGTCAGCAGCGTGAAGGGGCCCACAAGGGCCGACGCCTGCCGGGGCTGCGGGCTGTTCGAAAGAGATACCGCGGCTCCGGAACGTAAGGGCACTGAAGGAACACGGATGGTTTTTGGTCAGTAAAAGTCTGACACTCCCTTACGCTCCACCCAGAGCGAAAGGGGTCATTAGATGATTTTCCATCCGCAAAAAAAAAAAAGAAAAAAAAAAAAGGCCATTCATTCGTGTTAGGCCTATCTTTTACGAAAATCTTTTCACAAAATTGAATCAAGTCATTTATCATCTATGATAATAAAATAATATAGGTTAATGGTTATAACAAAGTAAACCTTAATTATTAAAACAGTAATTAAAAAAGCCGACAGACGTGAAAATGATTGTTGAAAAAAGCCTTCCACACTCTTTTTATGTATTTGCAGATACAATATGATATGCCTACGTTTTCAATATAATATGCGTATTTTCACAATTGAGACGAATCCAATGAAACCTCATATGTTAAAATCCATCTAGATAGAAGAGCGTGTCAAAAAACATACGTACATACATATTGTAATATTAACTTGAAAAACAATAGCCTCCTTTTGGGGCAGTCGGGTGAAAATAAAATTGCTTAATAAGCCTCGTTTACCTAAAATGTTATTAAGATTATTTTTGTTATTTCGAATTGCGGAAAAAGTTCGTGAGTAATCTTACCTCACTGAATTTCAAAATGTTTGTAATGGTTACATGCTTTGTCCATCGGAAACAAAATAGAAACAGGGCATGAGAGACCATAATGCTGACCCTTCTTTTACATTAAATAGCTTTTTACATTTATAAAGACTTATTGGCTTATCTTGTTGTATAAGAATTTATTCTTTTTATCTATTTTTTTTTGCCAAAGTAATACGTACGTAATGAAAAATAATAATAAAAACGTTTAAAATTCTTAAACTAAAAGTTGGAGATCTTCTTAATACCAGAAAAAAATAATACAGCTAAAAATTCTATTTTTCATCCACATCGATCTGTAAAAGCAACAATTTGTTCAAAAAACAAGTATTTATATTGCGCTCATACAGTCAAAAACCAATTCTGAGAAAACCAAATGATTAAGATGTTATCTACATCGTGCAATCCTATTAATTTGCAAAGTCTTCTTATCTGAAACAGCATAACGTGTTTATGGTCCAACGTTTTATATGACTTCGTTATTTCTGTGTTCCGACAACATTTAACTGTTATTCATAGAAATTACCCGGAGCTCTTATCTTCTTACAATTCATTTGAGCGAATGAGAAGCAGATTTTTCCGGATAAGAAGTAATTAACTTTTTGATGTTCTAGCTAAGTTAATTAATTCGAATTGTTATATGATATAGAAGCTATGCATTAATACAGAACTATATACACTAATTTTAAATTAATATATCTGTCCTAATGAGGCCGGTAATTTTTTTTCAATACCATACCCAGTCATTTGCAACATTTGGCAAAATACATGACATATAAACGATCGTGTTTTCGTTCGGATTTTTACATTTAGTTTTGTGCGCAAAGCATATTTCAAAAGCATAATTTCCTTTCCATCACTGTTGTCATCTGCCGTATAGTGGCAGTTAAGAATATCAATCATCACCTCATCTGCCCGTGGGTGTTGTAACAGGCGCCAGAGGGAAACAGGTAAGAGATGGGCAGCAGCATATTTTTAATAACAGCAAAAGTACATTAAAAACTGCGTTTGTCAACCCGCTCATCGTCAGGCGTGGCAACTATGAAAAACATCCCCCCCCCCATGATGAGAGTGACGATGTGACGAATCCCAGTCCCCGGAGGCCCCGCTATTCCTGGCTATTTTGGTGACTATGTTAAGGGTCTACGTGCAGTTTACGAGAGTAATTACGAATGGTCTCGCCCGCAGACTTAACAACCTCCAGCCCCCAAACAAGCTGTTTTTCAAAAAGGCTTTAGTACTGTAGTTCACATACATACTCTTGCGTAAATTATACAGAAGACTGAATAGTACAATCTACCACTTTGCGTATGTGGACTATGAGAAAGCCTTTGATTCTGTTGAAATTTGGACAGTGCTACAGTCCCTTCTGCGATGCCAAATTGACTGTCTGTATATAAATTGCTTAAGTTTTGGTACAGTAGGGCTACGATGGTTTTCCGATTACAGAACCAGAGTACGAAATCTAGCCAACTGCAGAGAAGTGCAACAGTATGACGTTATATTCCCAAAATTCTTCACCGCTGCATTGAAAGACATTTTCAAAATACTGGACGGGGAAAATACGGTATTAATATCAATAACGAGTACATCAGTCATCTTTGATTTGTCCTTATGGCAAAATTTCTAGAAGACCTAAGTGTTATTCATAATAACCTAAATAGCGTCTTCCAACAAATAGGTCTTAAGGTGAACATGGAGAAAACAAAGATCAAAAATTCAAAATCAAACAAATAATGTCCGTGTCACACCTATGTCGGTAGTTGTAGGAAGCACTAAGTTCGAAGTTGTTGACAAAAAACTTACCTAGTCGGACTATTCGTTCCAGGTAAACACCTGGAGTTTAACTTCAACCTTCTTTCGTTTTTGCTTTGACGAGCGTTCGGGAGATAATGACACATCGTCTCGTCAGGTATACCTCAAAACCTAAAAACGAGATTTTAAAACCAGTGCGCGTTGCTAGTGTTGACTTATGGATCTGAGACGTGATTCTTTACTGATGGCCATATCAAGACACTCTAGGTCTCTAAGCGAGCTATGGAGATGGCTATACTCGGGGTTTCTCTGCGTGATAAACTTAGAAATTAGGATATCCGCAGTTGAACCAGAGTAACAGACATAGCCCAGCGGATTAGTAAGCTGAAGTAGCGATGGGCCAACCATATAGTTCGAAAAACCGACAACCGATGGGGAAAAAAGGTTCTCGAGAGTCAGCTTCGTACCGGTAGGCGAAGTGTAGAGTGACCCCTCACTAGATAGAGTGACGAGCTGGTAGAACATGTAGGAAGTCAATGGACCAGGAATGACTCAGCATTGGCTCAGGTGGCATTCCCTAGGGGAGGCTTATATTCAGCAGTCAACTTGTAAAGTACTTTAATGATGATGATGATGATGGTGATAACAGTGATCCTGAGGAGAATGGTACATATAATTGTATAAGTTCCATTCTGATACTTCACTTCGCTACTTGACAGTAATTCTATTCAACCACATTCTGTAGTTTGTTGTCTTTATTTTACCTGCAACCATACGCAAAAACAAATATTATTATGGGAAAAGTTTCCGCGAGTTAATGCTACTCTACATATTTAATTAATTATATGTCCTAGGTTAAACGAGAAATACTTATATATTCGTTTGTTCGCTTGCAATCGTTCTTTAAAATAGCTATAACGATTTCCAATACATTAACAATATTGCATATAGCTTGTAAGTTATAGGATTATAAGAGGAATGATCTTTACAAGGCCGAAAAATCGATCTAGCTGGGTCTGCTTCTGCTTCTTCAGCTGGTCTCTTTCTGTGAAAATTCGTCTCCTCCGTGTTTTCACGCACAAAGCAACAAGTTTAACTTATCCGCGCAAAAGATTGGAAATCTCACCAAAGGGGTAATTTTCTAGATAGACTTATGGCTAGAATATGCGCCTACCATGCCAGGGTGCATAATTTTGAATCGTACAATATAGTTAAATTAAGACAGATACATCCGGAATAAAATAAATTTACAATACTGATAAATTATTTTATGTGAGGTGTACATACGTACATTATTATACCATACTTTTTTACCTACGTATAATAGATCACAACTCCCAGAAACTTTGTACTTAGATAATGTTTTACATTACAACGTTCTGTAAATATGTTTAGTCTTAGAGATAATTATAGTTTTTTTTCTAACGACAAGAAATTCTCGATCACCCAGGTAATATACAAACCTACAAGAATTGATCGCTAACAGTCTGAGATACATTTTACTCTTAAAAGTAAATATTACTTCTAATATGTATTAGTTAGTAAATTGAGCTGTTTTTTTAAATCGATTATTTTGCAGCGGCCCCAATAAATGTAACCACATATATTCGGCGTTACTTGAAGTCGATATTCATCGCAGTTCTTTCAAATAGAATTAGTATTAATAAAATAAAATAATTTATAAAGTAAGTAACACTGATAACTGCTAATAATTGCATTATTTACGCATCAATCTATTTTACAAGTACATTGCTATGTACGGTTTCCAAAAGACAGTCACCATACTTGACAGAACACTATTAGGTACTTCTAGTCATACGGAGTCCAGACACATTTACATTCAAAGAATGCCTGCCTGTTTTATAGTCTTTATTAAATGTAATAGGCAGCCTTTCTACCCGTTGACAAGCTAATATGCCTCGTTATAGTAAGTGCCTATGCGTATTTTTTGCATTCTATTCTATGATGTAATATTATATGTCATACTCGTATTAAATAACGGCTTAGGGTGAATCCTGAGATTTGGCATATTCAGTTGATTCCCCTGGCGAAATTTATTTAAACATATTTTTTGCAAGTAACAATGTAACATAAAATTTAACTTTATTATAAACACGTTTAACGAACAGGCATCACTTTTGGCCGGATGGTTTCTAAAATATAGCATTTTGAATTTTTTTGGCCAGGGGAATCAATAAAACAAGACAAGGAATTCAAAATTAAAACAAGACATATAGGAAATTCAAGTTCTATTATAATTTTACAGTAGGTCTATACCTCTATATAGTACTAGTCAGTCTTTTGGTTGTAGAAGTTGGCACTTTTACCTTAACCACTTATTAAATAATAGAAAAATGTAATTAAAACACTAAAACTATTCATTTTTTAAAGTCAACAATATTAGCAAAAATTATAAAAAATCAACGATCTATATTTTCGGTAACATAATTCTTAACAATTGCAAAAGAAATATCTCGAAACAAATATTTTGTATTTAAAATCATCTACACTCAGATTATTAATAAAAGCTAATATCGAAGCAGTAGTCAGAAGACAGAAGCGTATTTTGTATTGTAATTTTCGCTGAAATCACAATGTAAATAATTCTTCTGATTTCAGATTTGACTTCAAATTCTTGATGTATTTATTCTGAGCAACAATATTTGCGCAATGGCACATATATGGCTCTAATAATTTTTCAAAATGCTTTATTATATTTTTAGGATAATGCTAATACTTTTTCTTCAATGATTGCAGGGTAACCTTTTCTCGTCCATTCTTGATATATTTCTTTTTAGACTTTGTTCAAAACCAGTAGTGGCTTCCCTTGGAATTATCAAATTCCTAGTAATTCAAATGCCTACTTTTACATTAGTCACAGTTTCTACTCAAACATATTACATTCCTCAAATCATAACACAGGAATTTAAGAACATCGTACGTCAATTTTCTGCAATTATCCCGTGTCTTTTAAGAGCAGGGCATAATAGCTGGGTTCTCGTGAGCAATACAGAGGTACGTCTCTTGGGCATTGACGTTTGGAATTACTGTTCAAAATGGTAGCAAGGTGCAAAAAAAGCTATAACTAATTTTATACTCGGGATGCTGTTTGAGAAACTTTTGATGTAACTGATGCAAGTTGAAATTTAGGTATCGCTTTTGTTTTCTAATTTTATGCCGTGTTACATATTCTTTCTTTCCGGGGCAAACTCTACTATTTTCGTCATCTTAGAAAAACTTTTTTTTATAGGATAGGGTGACAAACGAGCACACAGTCCACCTGATGGTAAGTGGTTGCTGTGGCTCATAGACGTCTACATCTATCCTCGATTACGAATCAAAATGCAGATGCGTTGTCACTCGTGAGGACTAAGATGGAATGCCTCTTTTCCATTAAAAAGGGTCTCCGGTTCTCTACACTCACCATACGAAATACAGCAGCATTGAGCTACTATTTGACGCTGGTATTCTGTGAGAGCGTGGTCCTTCCCCGGTCGAGCCAACCCATTCGTGCTACAATTATACTACTAATATAACAGCAACATGGCTCTACCAGGTTAAAAATTTTTCTATTGCTGTTTTCATTTTAGTTTTTGATGTTTCAATAAATCGTTTTTGAGAGTCAATTTTTTCTTTTTTATTCTGACTATTTTGGGTTATAGACATTCCAACTGCTTTTCTTTCAGACTTACTATTTTTAATCTATTTATCTGTTTTCTGTACTTCTCATTTATTAGTTACAATTCTTGAATTTTTCTATCTTTTGTTAGCAATTCCTTATCTGTCCTATATTTCATTTTTCTTAAAAGGTACTTCCAGGGCGATGTTTTCTTAACCTTCCAACGGTCGCGTGCGGTCTCTGAGTCCGCAACGAACTTATTTTAGTCAATTTACTAAAACCATAAACAATGAACACTTGTGCTTCCGTGATATCCTCGGGAAGGTGTGATTGCACTCCTCATAGGCCCTGTGACATTCGTCGCATGCACACATGATTTCTTATTTTTGTTTGCGGTCTCAGATTCCGCGTACGACCGATTGTGTTCCAGAACGATCCACTGCAGTTAAATTGAAAATAGATAAAGTTATTATTACTTTTAACGTTTTTTTTATTATAATATTATAAAAGTATACTTTTATAAAATTTATTTCTGCTGTAGACTCTGAGATGAGGTGATAAAATCGACGAATCGACAGGAAAACCTGATATTGTACTAGACTACAATACTAAAAAATCTGGAGTCGACGTGGCCGTTGGTATTGTTTTATACTTTGATCAATATTATAACTGTAAATGCATAAGTGATTTTTGAGCACAAAAATGAAAAAGTGTTGTAAGACGAAGATTTATTGAAGAAAATTCTTATTGATTCATGGAAAATCAACTGAGGTACAAGTATACTTCTTCCACTGTTTCTCCAACTATCAAACTGAGAATAAAATAAATCCTGCTGAAATATTTCTGAAATGGCAAAGAACCATCGCTTTCAAACCAAGTTCTACGTTTTGCAGGTCTTTGTTACTATTGCGATAGGAAAAAGAACCGCAAAACAAAGTATAGTTATTTAAAATGTGGAAAACATCTCAAGTGGATATTATGGTTAATAATGACGAAGAGTTTATTGTAGCTTTTCTCAAATTATAATTAATTGCTTTTAGGTATGTTTTCCTTATTTTATTTTATTATAATTTAGGTTATAACTAGAATTTTACATAGAATAATCTAAAAATAAACGAAATTTTAGAGTTCCTATTACACCGTGCCATTGCCGATGAATGTGTTGATGAATGTTTGTTAGTAATAAGAAAGAACATAACATTTTGTTTTGTTTATGTTTAATTATAACGGTGATTTTCACTCAGAGACATAAATTCTGAGTTTTTATAGACCTTTGTTCTATTAAGTAAAAATAAAAAAATTAACAAATACGTAAACTGTTTTTATTTTATTTTACACTTATATGATTTTTTCTTAATCAGATGGTATAAAAAAGTCGAAACGTTCATTTGTTTTTCCAAACAAGACACTTAAAATTGGTGAATGACAGACCGCGCGCGACTGCTTGTGTTCGGCGCAAGGGTGCGACCGCTGGAAGGTTAATAGACTTTTTACGACCAGCATAATTTTGTATTTTGCTTAAGGATCAAATTGGATTTGGTATTGATTCGGTAGCTATGTCACTAATGTGACTTCGAGATGAAGATGTGTCGGTGTCACTGAATGAGGTTGGTTCTAATTCCAAACCAAGTTGATGTACAGAAGTCTGATCGAGATTTTTTCTTCTTGTAAATCTTGTGATTCGACTTGGTGGTGCGTATATATCACTATCGGGACTTGGAGGTGGCGATGATTCAATGGCAAAAGAATAAGACGAGTGGGGTGGAATCGGACTTAGAGGATCTTCTTTGTTGTCGCTATTTATTTCTGAATCTTCCTTATCTAAATAATTGACTATTTCTTCAAGATCCTGGATTTTTCTAAGTCTCCCTACTTTTCTTTCTTGCAAGTTTTTGCAGCCGTGGACTCATTTCACCTACTGGTATAATCTTCTCAGATTTTTTCTTCAATATTTATTCTATTATTCTTCAATAAATATATGTGTAAGAAATAATGCGCTAATTTTCTTGTTTCCATTGAAAATTAGGAATATTTCGATTTTTTATCAGGAATTTTGATTACCCTGGCGCAAATACCAAGGGAATCAATGCCAATGGAATCAAAAAGTAGGATGTTTTCATCGATTCTGATAAAAAGATTACGTTTTAAATAATAAAAATGAAACAAATAAATAACGATCATTAAAGCCGTTCCATTAACACCCGACAACAAATCCGTAAAACTCATATTACATTCATAAATATGGTCAGGGTAATCAACGACCTAGCTAATCAAAACCAAGGGAATCAAATATTTACCTTCGTAATTTCGTCCTGGACCAACGAGCGGCGCAACCCTCCACAACGACATTCGAAGTGCTACTATTAGCGCTCATGCGACGAAACGGATCCACTCCTATAGAACATTCCACTAGGGATGCACGTAGTTTAGTGACGCGCCACGGGAATCACTGTTTAGTCTCGGACAACTTTTATATTGTAATTCTTAATAAAACTGTCATAAATACACATGCGGTTTATTTTTTTGTATACCAACAACAAACCTGGTAGCGATTAGACTGCATTGTTTATTTTATTTTCGTTCATAAGTAAGTGCTTTGGTGGTAAGTTTTTTGCGAAATGTGAAACAGACGCGCCAGGGGTATCAATATTTAGACTTTTCGGATTTTTTTACTATATTATTATACAAAATTAGACACAAAAATATCGTGCCTCAGTTAGATTATACTTTATATTATAGCAAAAAAAATATTTTGGTTCCTAATTTTAATACTACGGGTACTTTTTTCTCCTGACAACGTAAATTGAGCCTCTCAAGATTCACCCCTTAATTATCGAATCTTAGTTAGGCTATTATGGCTATCTTTTACGTAAATTTTTTCTTCAAAATGAATCAAGTCATTTATTGTCAATGAAAATAAAATAATGCCGGTTAACGGTTATAACAAAAAAAAAAACCCAAATTGTTAAAACAGTAATTAAAAGTGCCGCAAAATTAAAGAGATTACTGAAAAAATCTGTAACAAATGGCAGAGGTCAATGTCCAGAAATTGTCTTACGAAGGCTTATGAGAAGAATAAAAAGCCCGAAAAATATAAAATTTTATTTAGAAATATATAATCCTATTTTACACGTAACTTAAATCGTATTGAAATATGTATAATTCTTTAAAAAAATCATTAATCAATGCGAATTAAAAATTAATTATAATACTATAATCGATTTAATCTTTATGGGAAGCCTTTAATTTTGCACTCACCAAATAAAGTTAAAAGCACGCTATAATTGATCATTGATCTAGTTGTGGACTGATGAATTATAATTTTGTATATCGGTATCGTTATCATAATAAGGATCTCACCGAAACGTGCAAAAGTGCATACTTACGTTACAACGGTGTACCGGTTTACATTTATATGGGGTAGCACTAAATCAATGATGTAAAAATAATATCAACTATAGAAACAAATAAAATCGGTACACGTGCAGATAAAAGTGTGGGACATTAGATAAATAGGCGTCTCTGTAGATTTTTGGCTAAAAAATATTCAGTGGCGCTAATGGGCTAGAAATTCGAATCATGCACGGAACTAGTATTTTTATGGCCTACAAACAGTTGGGAATAAGTCGCTCGCGTCCGTAGGCTTTGACCACCTCTTCCTAGGCCCACCCTACACGTGTCCCCCGGGTGGTGCTAAATGAGCGACAAGCCGATAGCACAGACTCGGATCCACGCCGTGGTAGCGACGTAAATTACTCTACCCATATTCGCACCATGAGGAACCATATAAAAGAAATGGCCCCGAGTTCACGGCACCCCTTTAATGGGGCAGGGGTGCGAAGAATCTCCGGAGGAAAACCGGCGACGAGGTTCGCCACCCGTCACGTTCTGTCTCCCGGAGAGGCAAAAAGTGGATTGCAGACCCCGTCTGGCTACGTTGAATGTATGTAGGGGCAATGAATGATAAAATGGATGAAGTATGGGATATGATGTATGATAGAGAAATAGATGTGTTATGTGTAAATGAGACGAAAAGGAAGGGGAAGGATGTCACTACACATGGCATGTATACAGCATACTGGTCTAGTGTAGAAGAGATCGAGTTAGCATGCCAGCGAGTAGGTATCATCCTTTTAGAAAGAATGGGCCAATGTGTGAAAGAGTATGAATGTGTAACCCCAGACTGCTATGGATACGAATGAAAGTGGGCTTAAAGAAGTTGTTTGTGTTAGGGATCTACGCCCCAGACATGTCTAAGCCCACTTATTTATTTACCCACTTATTACACGAGAGCAGTTTTGGGAAATGGTAAGTATGGTGTTAATGAAGTGTAAGGGAAATGAAAATATTATTATGCTTGGAGATTTTAATGGAAGGGATGGGGTGAGTAGGCTTAGTTATGAAAGGATATTGGGAACGTTTGGTGATGAAAGTATAAGTGAGAACGGTGAAAGTCTCCTCACCGTATGTATGGAAAAGAATCTTTTTGTGACGAACACTTGCTTTCGCTACAAGAAGATTCACATGTATACTTGGGAAAGAGGTGACGATAGAAGCATGATAGATTTCATAATTGTGGATGAAAGATTGAGGGGCGCAGTGGTAGATACAAGGGTTTACCGGGGTTCTAACGTTGTAACGGATCATTATTTGGTTTTATGTCGAATTAATGGTCTATTCAGGCGTCGGCGCCATCGGTCATCTGTGTCTACCACTGCGTTATAGCGTATTAGAACAGAAAGATTACAAGATAAAGGTGAGAAAAACAAGTTCAAATGTAGAATGAAAGAAAACATAAGTGGTTTGGATGAATTATGTACGAACGAGTTAGACTTGAAGAATGTATGGCAAAATGTAAAGAAAGGTTTAGTGGATGCAGCTACCGAAGTATGTGGTGTTAGTAAGAGAAAGAATGAAAGGTAAAATAATATGTTATGGTGGGATGATGAGATACGTATGGAAGTTGAAGCAAAGAAGAGAGCATGGCTATACTTACTAGCAACAAAGGCTGGTAATTCTAGCGGTACGAATGACGATATTGAAAGAAAAAAGGCAGTCTTTAGAGATCTTAATAAGAGAGTAAAAGAAGTAGTTGAAAGAAAAAAGCAAGAAGGAACGGATAAGAATGATAGAAGAATATCGGATAATTTCCAGGCAAATATTAAAATGTTCGGGAAACTTGTAAGAACTGCCAAGCAGCCTATGATAAATGCTATAAGAGACGAGAATGGCTTTATTCTGAATGATGAAGTTTTGAGTTTAAAGAAATGAAAGGAATATTTTGAAAGCGTGCTTATGAGTGAGGAGACATCGTGTGTACTAAGTGAAGTAGAAACTCCGAAAGAAGAGGAAAGAGGTAGCGAGATAAGTATAGATGAAATAATGAAAGCAATGAAAGGCATGAAAGCAGGTAAGGCTGCCGGATATCATAGAGTTTCCAATTTGGCGATTTATTAAAATGGGCCAAATTAGGAGTACCCTTAACCGACGAGCATGTATGCGTAGGTGTATGGATGTGAAGGAAGCGAGAGAGGTGTGTCAGGATCGTGCCAAATGGAAGTCTGTAGTCTCTGCCTACCCCTCTGGGTGACAGGCGGGAGTATTTATGTATGTAAACAGTTGTTGCAGGTCAAGACGTATATGTGAAATTTGTTTGTCCAAAATACTTCCAACGCTGGAGAATTTTCTAGAGGAAGAGTAACGACTTTTCTGAGAAAGTAAAGTTAAATTAATTTTGTCTCAGTTAATAAACCATTGTGATAATTTCACCTATAAATGTCTTAATATTTATCCAGTTTTTCAAGCATACTTTTAGAGGCATAGCAGTTATTGCAATGCATTTTTATTTTATTAAAAACAATAAGCAAGATAAAACATAACAACTTACAGTGAAGTAACCATTTTTGATAAAAAGGATTATATCGAAAAAAAATCCTATTCGTTTTTTCTATAAATGTCTCTGATACACAAACAGATAAATAAATACCAAGGTTATTTTAATCTTCTATTAAGGTTTTCCGTCCGTCAATGTGACCATCTTACAAGATCTTTTTCCTCAGGAACGGGTAGAGATTGCCATACCAGTAACGGTAAACTCAGTCATCAAAATCTGTAAAATACTTCCCGTTGATTTAGTATCTTGAAATTTAGCAAGAAGCAAGGTCAGAAGATCACATTATCTTTACTTACATTTGGAGTCGGATCATCAACTGATAGCTTGCCCCTCAATTCGACTTTTGGTGCTTACCCCTTCTACGATTTATGTAATTCTGTACTCAGTTATTTTGGTAAAATTAGGTACTTATCTAACTGTTTCACTATTAAACATAATTGTATGAACAAAAATGTTATCTTTGTTAATTAACAGCATTTGTAATAATCGATAACGAAAACGGGCAAAAATCGTCGACTTTTTATTGCCGGGATGGGCCTACTCGTACTTGTACGGCTTTTTAAGTATGGTACACGAAAATGACCTCTTTCATTTGACATGTTTTCAATTATGTTGTTTCAAACTTAACTTAGGTATGTATTCTTTCAATAACCGTAAACTAATATAAAACTTATTCCAACATAAGAAAGAAAGTGAACAAGAACAATTGCGAACGAATGAAACTAGTCTACGTGATCTAATACACTGGGTTACCGACTCCTGTATATCGCAATACTCACCAAACTGAATTTTCTGTGAAAGAGAAGTTGGTTATTTTGTTTTAATTTAAATATAATAAAATTATTAAAGATTACTTTATTAAATTATTTTTCCATTATATTTTTATCACCCCATAGTTAATTAATATTATAATTATTATCTTTTTTATAGGATAGGATGTCAAACAATCACACAATCCACCTGATGGTAAGTGGTTCCTGTGGCCCATAGACATCTACATCTATCCTAAAATGCAGATTCGTATTCACCCGTGAGGACTAAGATGGAATGCCTCGTTTCCAGTAAAAAGGGTCTCCGGTTCCCTACACTCACCTTACGAAACACAGCAGCATTAAGCTACTATTTTACGTTGATATACTGTGAGGGCGTGGTTCTTCCCCGGTCTAGCCGACCAATTTGTGCTACAACTATATTACTAATAATAGCTGCAGCATAGTTCTATCACGTATAAAATTGTTATTCTAACGGTATAGTCTATATGGCAGAATCGATGATGGACCGTGAAAATATGCTCAATGACCTCCATAGTGTCTCTTGTGTTACACCTACGCCGGTAACACTACAGTGGAAGTTATTGACGAGTATGTTTACCTAGGCCGATTTATCTAGCCAGGCAAGTCAAACATCGAACGAGAGGACAATCGTACGTATCTCCATCCATCTCAGTCTATAAAAGTCCACTGCAGTACATAGCAATCCCCATATATTGCCTCATAAGGGGGATTTTGTCTACGGGATGATATGAAGGTATCTAAAACACTAATACTACTCCACGGTGTAGGTTACGGGTGGCGTGGCGGCGCTATCGTCGCGCCACAAGCGAAACATACCGAAGCCTAAATCACGCTATCAAAATTCCGAATTACAAAAAGTATATATAGAACATCTCCAAACTATCACAAGGAGTGTTGGCCGCTCCCCGAGCAGAACACCTTGCCCGACGGAAGATCTCCCCTTTTCCTTCCACAGCCACAGTGGTGATAACCCGACTTGATCTGAACACGCAACCAACAACCTTCGGAAACTTCAAGCTTCATCATCGTCATAGAATACCCCACCCATTCGCTCCCGAGCTGATATCAACGGCAGTCTTCATATTCTGCAAGCCAGCTAGCTTCACAAGGTTCATCGCAGCATTGGAATAATAATGCTTTCTGTTCCTTCAAGCTAATCTCTGCGCTATACAGTGTTCAGCACGGCTCTGTGCCTTACTGCTTGCTTCACGGCACTCTCGCAGATTACTTGCCTTCTTCTCGACTCACCGCAGACTACAAGGCAATCTCCTGGCACTTGCACATTCGTCGACAACGAGACTGCACTATCGACCTCCGGTCTGAGCAGGGGGGTGATGTAGCGGCGCTGTCGTCGCGCCACAAGCGAAACACACCGAAGTTTAAATCACGCTATTAACATTCCGAATCATTAACAGCATATATAGAACATCTCCGAACTATCACACGGAGGGTTGGCCGCCCCCGGGCAGAAGACATTGCCCGGCGGGAGATCTCCCGTTCTCCTTCCACGGCCACAAAAGAATGACGTTTTCTGAAATTTCTCAACAAATGGCATCTCTTCATCAGTAGCCCATTGTGAAATTAAAAAATTAACTAGATCTTCTATAACCATTTACAACGATTTTTTTGAAATATTTCCAAATGTTTTTGGAAAATTTTTCGTTTTAAGCAATAGGAAGAAATCGTCAATTAGTATAACATCTACATCATGCGTTTGCTCATGCTGTAATTTTGCCATGCCGTGTGATTTATCTGTCTTACAAATAGCGCCATCCAAATGGCACATAGACAATGCCAATAAGGTAATTGAGTAAGACAATCTTTTGAAATATTTACATTAAAATCCATTGAGATACCCAGGCTTAATACGCTGCCTCTCTATAATATCTCGAATTATTTAGTTATTTCCTTGTGAGGTATTGATAGTACATTCTATACTCCATTTAAATTTAAATTGTATTTAATGAAATATAATGATGTTTTCTTGAAATTCCCTGAACTCCTAGTAAAAAAATCAAAATTAATATTCGGTGCTTCTAATCTCTTGTTTGTGCCTATCATACGGACAATGAATGAATACATTCATTAAACTTTCTAAGTACCACAGCTCTGTACCTTATGTTTGTTCATTGTCGATTGTACTTATTTGACTACTAACTAGTAAATAGATGAATATTAAACGTAACAACTAAGGTAACGAATTTAACTCTACGTGCAAAATTAATAAAAAAAGTTTAAATAAAATAAGAAAGGCGTGACTTCTAAATATTGCTCTGTGCATTCAAGATCCGATCCGGCCGTGTATTGCAAGCATCGGACCCACCAAGTTCACAGTACGGTGCGTCCATGTTCGATCGTATGTTACAACTCACAAGTCACAAAATACCACTTAATTGAAATTCCATATCTGGCTGTTTTTTGCTCACGTAATTATTTCATTTCGAAATAAGTTACACACAACTATCACAAAAATTGTGCAACGACTGTGAATTTGAAAAATATGTGTTGACATTAAAAGGTGTGAACTTACATGGTAGTTGATGCAGGGGCACACCTTCGTTCTATTATATATGTATTATAATATGCTATAGACAACTCCCTTTTTAGACCTAACCAAATATTTTAAGGGATGAAAAAAACGTAAATAGAAATTGTGCAGAGTCACGTTGCCTACGAATAAGTCTTATGTGAAAAACCTTCGCAGTTATTTACCGATTGATTAATGAAACCGCTTATAAGACCTTGTCAATTTTTTGAACAAAATCTATTAATGTATTGATAATGAAAGGTTTTTATTTATATTATATGTATCATTTTAATTTTCACAAAAATTAAACGAACACTCAGTTCCGCCTAAAATGTTGGTTTTATGTGTCTATATATTATGTTAGAATTTACGTCCTTTTATAATAACCTACAACAAAATTTTGAACCAGTAATGGAAAGTAAAAAGGTTGGACTTTCAAAGAACACGATGATAAACAAGATTTTAACCAACGGATTACCTCAGGACATTGGAATAGCAAATGAAAAAAAAAATTATATGTAAAAGAATATGTATATTTAGAACAGAATAAAAAAGAAAGAACGATAACTCTAAAAAAAATTAATTTAGTCTTCCAAACTAAATATAAAAAAGACAATGTTAGTTATGATAATCATAGCCGACATTGTCTTTTTTATATTTATAAGTGAACTCTCTTTGGTGTTTTAGTTCCCGCCGAAATGTTCTATCTTTGTGACTGCAGTTTTTGGACGACCTTGACGGTTATCATCACTGAGCTTGACACGTCCACGTTGAAATTCAGCAAATCAGCGATAAATTGTGGTTTTGGATGGGGCTTCATCACCAAATGCAGAAATCATCCGGTCAACACACTGTTTTTGTATCAAACCACTTCGAAAGTCATAATAAGTCATAGCTATTGAATTTTCTCGAGTCAATTCCATTTTCTCAACGACTAAACAAGTTTAACAAAACCTTGTGACAAGACAGAGATTTTTTTTTTAAATAAATAAAATGTATTCTATTTTTAAAATTAAGGAGTTTTCAATTAAAAAGATTTTAATAGGACAGGAGCAGGGGAAATATTCCCCTCCCGATACTTTTAGTGCAGCCTGTACAGCAATAGCCACCTGTACAGCAAATACCACTTCTTTCGATAACATTCTTTGCACTATATCGAAAGAAGTGGCAGTGGGAATTTTGGGTTTAAGTTTTTTTAATAGTGAATTTTATAAAATATTATGATTTGTACGTATTATCACGGTCAGTTATTATCAACAAATATTATTTTTTAAATTTTGAAATGAGCTGTTTCCCAAAGCCCGCATATCTAATTTACTCGTGTCAGATTACGCGTAGAGATAATAACGGAGACATTTCCAATGAATAGTATTTTTACGTCGCCAGAACAGGAAATAGTGATGATATACAGGAAAATTGGACGATAAACGGACAATGTATTTCATATAGAACTTGTTCAATAAATTGTTAGGATTACTAATAAAAACTATCGTACAATACTTTTATAGAGATAACTCCGATGCGTATAATGAAGCATTATTCTAAATTTTTTGGTATAATAATCATTTCTTTATTGTGTCCTTCAAATTTCCGTAAATCAAAAATATGATCAGTTTTAAATTTTGATCTATAACTCTTTAAAATTAAATTTAAAATAATTTCTCCTAAAATATTAAAACCACGCGATTAGGAATACGCAAATAGTTATGCTTTTACCCTTAGCAATAATGTTGACCATTTTAATCATTGTTAAGGTAAAGTCTCGTCAATGATGACGAGATTAAGTTCCCTCCAGAGATATGCAAAGACGCTGAACGGTGCGAGGAGATATAGCAGACTCTATTCAAAAATATTTCGTGTTCGAGAAGGTCTATTGACTGGTAGTCGCTTTTTTACAGAAGGCTGAAACAAGTATTCCGCTCACATGATAGTAAGTGAGTACTGCCTACCATGAACAACTGCAACACCAGGGGAATTGTAGGTGCGTTTCCGGCCTTTTAGATAGGAGTAAACTGTTTTCTTGAAGGTCACTAAGACGTCATCATCATCATCATCATCATTACAGCCTTTCACAAGTCCACTGCTGAACATAGGCCTCCCCCAAGTAATGCCACAAAGCACGGTCCTGAGCCACCTGCATCCATCGACTTCCTGCATGTCTTACCAGGTCGTCACTCCATCTAGTGGGGGGTCGCCCTACACTACGCCTACCGGTACGAGGCTGCCACTCGAGAACCTTTCTTCCCCATCGGTTATCGGTTCTTCGAGCTATATGGCCGGCCCATTGCCACTTCAGCTTACTAATCCGTTGGGCTATGTCGGTCACTCTGGTTTTACTGCGGATATCCTCATTTCTGAGTCTATCACGCAGAGAAACTCCGAGCATAGCCCTCTCCATAGCTCGCTGAGCGACCTTAAGCGTCCTCATACGGCCAGCAGTGAAGGACCACGTCTCAGATCCATAAGTCATCACTGGCAACACGCACTAGTTGTACAATCTAGTTTTTAGAGATTGAGGTATACCTGACGAAAAGATATGTCGTAATTTCCCGAACGCTGCCCAGCCGAGTTGAATCCGTCGATTGACCTCTCGGTCGAAGTTGGACTTACCTAGTCGGACTATTTGTCCCAGGTAAACGTACTCGTCAACAACTTCGAGCATAGTGCTCCCAACAACTACCGGCATAGGTGTGACATGGACATTGAACATGATCTTTGTTTTGTCCATGTTCATCTTAAGACCTATCCGTTGGGAGGCACTATTGAGGTCATTGAGCATAGTGCTTAAGTCCTCCAGCGATTCTGCCATAAGGACTATATCGTCGGCAAATCGAAGGTGAGTGATGTACTCGCCATTGATGTCAATACCGTATCCTTTCCAGTCCAGTAGCTTGAAAACGTCTTCCAATGCAGCGGTGAAGAGTTTCGGGGATATAACGTCACCCTGTCTTACACCTCTCTGCAGTTGGATAGGTTTCGAGCTCTGGTTCTGTACTCGGATAGCCATTGTAGCCCTACTGTACAAACACTTCAGCACTTCCATATACCGACAGTCAACTTGGCACCGCTGAAGGGACTGTAGCACCGCCCAAATTTCGACGGAATCAAAGGCTTTCTCATAGTCCACATACGCCAGGCAAAGTGGCAGATTGTACTCTTCAGTCTTCTGTACAATCTGCCACAGGGTATGTATGTGGTCTATGGTACTGAAGCCTTTTCGGAAACCGGCTTGTTCGGGAGGCTGGAAGTCGTCAAGTCTGCGTGCGAGACGATTCGTAATGACTCTCGAAAACAGCACGTAGACGCGGCTCAGAAGGGAAATCGGTCTGTAGTTCTTTAAGAGAGCGTTGTCGCCTTTCCTAAAGAACAAGACCACCGCACTTCTGCTCCACGCCTCTGGAGTAGTGCCACCATAGAGGACGGAATTGAAGAGCTTCTGAAGGACTACAAGTACCGGTGTTCCACCCGCTTTCAGAAGCTCCGCTGTAATTCCATCCTCGCCTGGGGCCCTGCCGTTTTTAAGGTGCTGGAGAGCCATTCTAATCTCGCTTAGACTGACGTCCGGGATATCATCGGAATAGTGTCGGATAAGACTTGCTCTTGGATCGTTACTCACACTTGCGTGTGGCTCCAACGATGATGTGTACAGCTGCCCATAGAACCTCTCAATCTCACTCAAAATCTCAGGTGTCCCGGAAACAATGATGCCACACTCAGTCTTCAGCTTTGACAGTTGGCTCTTTCTGGCAGTCAGATCTCTGGCAAAGACTTTGGAGCCCTGGTTCCGCTCGATCGCTTCTTTAATACGAGAAGTATTAAAGTTGCGTAAGTCTCGCCGCATGCATTTGGAGATCTGTCTGTTCAGTTGCCTGTATGCTGTCAAATCTGTTGACGATTGCAGCCTCATCTCCCGTCTAACAGCCATGAGATTAAGAGTGTGATCGGAGAGTTTTTGTGTTCTTCTGCGGCGGGTCTTGCAGAACTTAGCTTCGACCGCATGGACAGTTTCCACGAGCTTGTCGTTCATATCGTCCACTGCATTGCAATCTTCTAGGCACTGGAAGCGGTTACGTAACTCGAGCTGAAAGGTTTCGGGATTCTGGATTAGAGCACGAGGGGGACGGAGCGTTGACTTCATTAGACGAGACCTCTCCAACTTAACGTTTAGGTTCAGTGTGCCTCTAACCATTCGGTGATCGCTGCCAGTTTTCACCCTTGCGATCACTGAGACATCACTGAACAGTTGGCGTCTGGTCGTCATAATGAAGTCAATCTCATTTTTTGTCGAACCGTCGGGGCTCGACCAGGTCCACTTCCTGTGGGGCCGCTTCTGGAAGAAAGAGTTCATCATAAAGAGTCCCTCTTTCTCCATAAAGTCGGCCAGCTGCTGGCCCCTTCGGTTCCGTTGCCCTACTCCAAATTTCCGTACCTTCAGCTCACCGCTTTCTCTTGTGCCTAGTTTTGCGTTGAAGTCTCCCATCAACACCGTGTAGTGGGTTTTGGAGGAATGTATGGCTCTGGAAATATCCTCATACATTTCCTCCACCTCCTCATCGGGGTGTGCCGAGGTTGGTGCGTAAACCTGAATGACCTTCAGCGAATACCGTTTGGTGATTCTGAGTATCAGGTACGCGACCCTCGTCGACACACTCCCAATCTTTACAACGTTGTTGACGAGAGACTTGTGGACGATAAATCCGACACCTCCTTGGGACAGATGGTCGCCCTCCCGGTGATAGAACAAGTTGCCGGACTCGAGGATTGCCGTGTCCTCCCCCTCTCTTCGGACCTCGGATAATCCAATAATATGCCAGCGCAACTTGTCTACCTCTTCTTCCAGCTCCAGTATCTTCTCGTCAGTCCTCAGGGTGCGTGCGTTATATGTTGCCAGGTCGAGTCGTCGTAGGTGGCAACCGAACCTCCACCGGAGATTCTTAGCACCCCCTGCCCCGCCGTTACCATGGTCGCCACCGTAGCCAGGAATAGCGGGGCCGCCGGGGACTGGGGGCCGTCTTTTTGTGTATTTGTTCATTGGGGGGTATTTGCCGTAGTTGCCACGCTTGGCGAGCGGGTTGGCACTAAGACGTATCATTCCGGAAAAAGCGCTGGTGTTAAACTATTCCTCTAAGTCGTACGGGGAAGAAAACTCTTAGTAAAACATACAGTGGTTGACTGCCAAGCATCCAAATGGTGCAAATGGTAACGGGAGTTTTTTAGGATGTGCATTGATGAAATTTGTTGGCTAAAATTAATCCAAAAAGTTTCTCAGAGCACTCCCCGTGGTAGATGCAAATAAAATGCAAACGGATGCCACATCTCTTCGCAATGCCAGTGAATTTAGCTGGTCGGAGAAGACTCGGTTGCTTTTCGAACCGCTCTGCGCTAGATATAGTTAAGTGGAAGGAATTAGCACTATTCAGCACCAGCCCAGAAGTGGGAAAAGTATTCCATGTGAGGTCAAAACAATGCCTTGTAAAGTTGCAGGTGGTGTTCCAGCATACAGCAATGTCCTGCTCTGCGAAGGACTCCAAGCTTTATAGCGGCCAATTTGGCCTTCTTTTTGAAGTAACTACGAAACAGTACATCATTCGATTTGTCGACACCGAGGATACCGATACTGGCTGAGGCAACAAGGAGAGTGCCTTGAAATCGAGAAGACACAACAAAGGGGTTTTTTTTAGAGTTGAAGGCGTAAACGTGTGACATCTGAGAATTAAGCTGCACTATATTTAGTCACCCTCTATCCGAGAGTTTGTTCAGCAAAGAATCTACTTCAGTCACTAGTTTGAAAAGAAGCACTTTGTGCGAAATCCGATCGAGGCTTTCGCTATGTTTTTTTTTTCTTTTTTTTTATAGAAGAGGGGGCAAACGAGCATGTGGCTCACCTGATGTTAAGTGACTACCGCCGCAAATGATCAACTGCAACACCAGGGGAATTGCAGATGCGTTGCCGGCCCTTTAGAAAGGAGTAAGCTCTTTTCTTGAAGGTCCCCAGGTCGTATCGGTCCGGAAAAATCGCCGGTTGTAAATTATTCCACAGAGAGGTTGTACGCGGAAGAAAACTCCTTTTGAAACGTACAGTGGTGGACCGCCAAGCATCCAGATGGTGTGGATGGTATCGGGACGTTTGCCGCGTAGTGCGTTCACGAAATTTGGCGGCTGGGATTAATCTGAACAATTCCTCAGAGCACTCTCCATGGTATATGCGAAAGAAAATGCAAAGGGATGCAACATCTCTTCGCAGTGCCAGAGAATCGAGCCGATCGGAAAGCACTCGGTCGTCGACGATTCGAGCCGCTCTGCGCTGAATGTGGTCAAGTGGAAGGAGCTGGTACTGGGGAGCCCCAGCCCAGAGATGGGAACAGTATTCCATGTGCGACCGAACCTGCGCCTTGTAAAGTTGCAGGTGGTGTGCCGGCATGAAATACTGCCCCGCTCTGCTGAGCACGCCAAGCTTTTTAGAGGCCAATTTGGCCTTCCCTTCCAAGTGACCACGAAACTGCACGTCACTTGATATGTCGACGCCGAGGATTCCGATACTGGCTGAGGCAACAAGGGGAGTGCCTTGAAACTGAGGGGATACGACAAAGGGGTTCTTTTTAGCGGTTAACGCGCAAACTTGTGTCTTCTGGGGGTTAAACTGGACTAGATTTAGTCGCCCCCAATCCGAGACTCTGTCCAGCAGAGACTCGACTTCAGACACAAGTTTGTCCCGGCACTCGGAGACGTTTTCCCGAGAAATATTGGCTCGGCCGGTGTAAAGAGCATCACCAGTGCTGTCATCTGCATAGCAATGAATGTCACGGGTCTGCAACATATCATTGATATGCAGAAGAAACAGCGTTGGCGATAGCACGCAGCCCTGTGGAACACCAGCATTAATAGGCTTGCAATCGGAGCTTGCACCGTCTACAACGACCTTGATGCTCCGATCTGCAAGAAAACTGGTGATCCAATCGCACAATTTCTCGGGAAGCCCATAGGAAGGGAGCTTCGAAAGAAGCGCTTTGTGCCAAACCCGATCGAAGGCCTTCGCAATGTCTAAACTAACGGCCAATGCCTCCCCCTTGGACTCTACTGCCTCCGCCCATCTGTGAGTTAGGTAGACCAGAAGATCACCAGCTGACCTACCACGGCGAAAACCGTATTGGCGGTCACTAATCAGCTGGTGATCCTCAAGGTACCTCATGAGCTGGCAGTTTACAATGGACTCCATTGTTTTGGAGAACAAGGAGGTGATGGCGATAGGCCGGTAGTTGGACGGGTATGAGCGGTCGCCCTTTTTAGGGATCGGGTGGACGAAAGCCGTCTTCCATGATTTTGGGACTACGCCTAGGGAGTAGGAGTACCGGAAAAAACGCGTTAAAACCGGTGCCAACTCTGGAGCACACGTCCTCAGCACAATTGGAGGGATTCCGTCAGACCCACTCGACTTGTGGATGTCCAGGGAGAGGAGTGCTTTGCGAACCGTGCGCTGAGTGAACTGCACTTCCGGCATGGAGCACTCACACCGAGGGATGGTCGGCGGCGTACTCCCCCCGTCATCGAGAGTCGAGTTAGACGCAAAGAAAGAGCCTAGAAGATCGGCTTTCTCCTTTGCGGTGTGGGCCAGTGAGTAGTCCTCCCTGTGCAGAGATGGAAGAGATGGCTGACAGAAATTCCCCTGGACAGCCTTGGCGAGAGACCAGAATGCACGGGTTCCAGAAGGAAGGCGAACTAGTTTCTCACCAATTCTGCCTATGTGCTCTGACTTTGCCTTGGCAATGACTCTTTTGAAGGACCTAGAGGCGGAATTATACTTCTTTTTTAGAGCGCTGGTGTTTACATCCCTGGACGCTGATGCGTCAGCCCAGGCTTGGTAGCACTCCTGCTTATAGCATGATGCTATTTTACAGGAGCGACCAAACCATGGCTGAGATTTGCCTCCAATGGGCACCACAGAGGAAGGAATAAAAAGTTCCATACCCTGAAGTACCACATCAGCGACAGAATCTGCAACAACGTTGGGATCGTCCGGCGAGAAGCAAACCCGCCCCCAAGGGTAGGATGCAAAAAAAGACCGCATCCCATCCCAATCGGCTGACCTATAGTGCCAAACACGGCGGCAGCCTGCAGAATGCAACCGCGATTTCAACGTGAGTGGCACCACACTCCGGACAAGACAATGGTCCGAGGAGCCTAAAGGGGCGTCGACGGAAATCTGATATCCGTCCGGGTGAGAGGTCAGCAGAAGGTCCAACAGGGAAGGTGCATGATCCTCCACATCTGGAATCCGCGTAGGCGAAGTAACCAGTTTTGTCAGACCATATGCCAAGGCAAAATCATGAACAGATCTCCCCGCATGATCGGTTAAACGTGAACCGAGCCATTCGGCGTGATGGGCGTTAAAGTCGCCGAGGATCACGATCTCTGCGGAGGGGATCTGCTGTAGCAACGAATCTGCAGCCATTTGGACGTGGTCGATGAGTCGGTCTGTTTCGGCATTACCGCTGTGGGACCTATAGAGGCACCCGTAGACGCGCGGATGGTCGTCGCTGTCTACGCGTAGCCAAAGGATGGACAGGTCCGAACCTTCAAGTCTGCCGAGGCGTCGAGAACAGATGTCCTCTCTGACGTAAACGCAAACTCCAGCCCGAGGCACAAAGGAGTGTTCCAGTTTGTACCCCGGGTAGGAGAGATACGAGACATCAGCCGGAGAGGACACCTGCGTCTCGGTCAGAAAGAGCAGAGCCGGCCTCGCCGTCTCGAGATGGTAGTGGACGGCGTTTAGGTTGGAGTGAAGTCCCCTGATATTGCAGAAATTCACGGATAGCGTGGCAAGGGTCGCCTTAGTCTTTTTGCTCCGTTTGCCCCGAGCAGTTGTAGTCTTGAGCGGAATTTTGCCCCCCCCAGAATACGCGGGGCAGTCTGAGCACCCACGCTCAGAAGTGGAGAAATATGGTCGTGGATGCTCAGCGAGGGATTCTCCATGGATGCTGGTACCCTCCTGGGGTAGTCTATCATTGAATTCCGCTACCATGTTGATGGGGGGGGGGGATTTGGGCCTCCGGCCACCTGCACTCACCAGACGAAACGCGGAAGCAGAGCTTCCACTTCACGCCGGTATTCTGTGAGGTCGTGGTACCACCCCGGTTTGAGCCGGCCCATACGTGCGACAGCAAAGCTGCCGCGTGGCTCTACCACTGTTAAGATTATGTCTGTCTGTTATGTCTAAACTTATGGCCAATGCCCTTGGCCTCTACTGCCTCCGCCTAACTATGAGTCAGGTAGACCAAAAGATCACCAGCTGATCAGCCTCGACGATTACCGTATTGACGGGCACTAATCAATGTGATAACTGATGATTCTCAAGGTACAGTATGAGCTGGCATCTTGTATTCCATAATTTTGTGGAACAAAAAGTTGATGGCAATAGGCTTGTGGTTAGACAGATCTGAAAGGTCGCCATTTTTAGAGATCAGGTGAACGAGAGCTGTTTTTCACGAATTCGAGACTACGCCTACGTTTTCATTCAAAAAAGACGCGTTAGAACCGGTGCTAATTCTGGGGCACACGTCTTCAGCACAATTTCTTCAGGCCCTCGACCACTCGACTTGTGGATGTCAAGGAAAGGATGCTTTGCGAAACGAGTGTTGTGTAAGTCACATATCCGCCATGGAGCTCTCACATCGCGGGAAGTCGGCAGTGTGCTGATCCCGTCATTGAGAGTCGAGATAGATACAAAGAAAGAGCTTAGCAGACCGGCTTTATCTTCTGTAGCTTGGGCCAGTGAGTCATCCTTCCTGTACAGAGATGGAAGAAATGACTAACAGAAATTCCCTTGGACAGCCTTGGCGGTAGACCGGAATTCATGTGTTCTCGAAAAAAACTTTGACTAGTTTCTCGCCAATTCTGGCAATATGTTCTGAATTTTCCTTAAAAGCTACTCTTTTGAAGGACCTGGAAGAGCAATTATACTTCTTTTAAGGACTTTGGTGTTTACATCCCGGGACGCTGATGCTCCAGCTCAGGCCCGGTAGCATTTCTGCTTATAGCGTGATGGTGGGATTTGCCTTTGATGGGCACCACAAAAGATAGAATAAAAGTTTTCATACCGTAAAGTACCACATTAGCGACAGTAAAAGTAACAACGTTGGAATAGTCCAGCATGAAGCAAACCCCCAAGGGTAAGATGCAAAGAAGGACCGCATCTTAATAGGCTAGCCTTTCCAATGCCAATCGAGGCGGCAGCCCGCAGAATGCAACAGAAACATTAGCTTGTGTGGCACCACACTTCGGACTAGACAACGGTCCGATGGGCCAAGAGGGAAGAGGAGCGTCGACGGAGACCTGATTCGGATTTCGGATGAGAGGTCAGCAGAAGACCTAACAGGGAAGGGACATAATGTTATACACCTGTAATCCTCGCAGACGAAGCAGATAGTTGTGTCAATTCATATTGCAAGACAAAGTCATAAACAGATCTGTTAGCATGATTGTTTAAATGTGAACCGAGCAATTCGTCATAGTGGGCGTTAAAATAGCCAAGTGTTACGAGCTCTGTGGACAGGATCTGCTGTGGCAAAGAATCTGCAGCTACTTGGTCGTGGTCGATGAATCAGTGATTCTGAATTAACGCTATGGGACATGTTAGTGGATGGACAGGTCAGAACCTTCAAGACTACCAAGGCGTCGAGAACAAATGTCTTCTCTGAATTTTAAGCAAACTCCAGCCCGAAGCACAATGGAGTGTTACAATTTGTACCTCGAGTAGAAGAGATACGTAGTTTCAACCTCAAAGAATACTTGCATCTTGATCAGAAAGAGCAAGGCCGGCCTCGCCATCGCCAGATGGTAGTGAATGGCATTTAGGTTTGAGTAAAGTCCCCTGATGTTGCAGATATTCACGGATAGCGTGGCAGAGGTCACCTTAGTCTTGTTGCTTAGGTTTCCTCGAGCAGTTTTTGTCTTGAGCGGAGTTCTCCCCCACCCCTCCCCAAAATACGCGAAGCAGCTTGAGCACTCATGGTCAAGAGTGGAATAGCTATGTCGTGGATGCCCAGAGAGGGATTCTCCATTAGCAGGGGTGCTGGTATCCTCCTGGAATAGTATCACATGGGGGAAATGGGGCTCCAGCCACCTGCACTAACAGGACTAAAGGCAGAAACAGAGCTTCTACTTTATGCTGGTATTCTGTGAGGTCGTGGTATCACCTCGGACTTTTTACACCAGATTTACGCCAATCATGGCTTCAAGAAAAATTAAGTCAACCTATCGGTAGATTATTTTTTTCTCGAGTTCTCTCTTTTCTCTTGAAAATTTTCGTCAAATCCCCAATAAATACTGTGATTTTAAACTTTTCTGTACGTCGTTTTTTTATTTGGACTTATACAAGGTGTCCCAGAACGTAACGATCAAATGAAAGGTGCAATCCACAAAAATTGCTTCAACTTTCGAAGGCAACTGCATTCGAAAGTTGACGCAATTTTTGTGGATATCAAAATTATATAAAACTTGGTACTTTTATTTCAACCTTTCGTGGTATAATTTTTTTTCTGGAAGAGGGAAGATTTTGTGCAAATTACTCAGTTATATATTTTTTAATGATTCGTCCGTTCGATAAAAATTTAAAAAAATAATTCTTTTTCACGCTGGTTTTGCCGATTTTAGACCTAATATGCATCGAAAGTAGTACCTGCACGTGGTAGGCTTTGACATTGAAGACGAAGTTTTGTAGCAGGTTCGAAATGATCCGCGAACTTTTGTCCGTAACATTGCATTAATGACAGGAATACCTAAGACAAATGTACATAGGGTGCTCTAACGCAATAGGTACCACCCTTAACCCTATCAATAAGTGCAGGCTCTTTTACCATGGGATTATACCCGAATTCCCTAAATAAAATTTTATGGGTGAATGAAAGCACTTTCAAGAAAGATAGATATATGAACCTGCACAAAATCCACAGTTTGAGTATGGTAAACCTGCAATTAATGCGCAAAGAAAGGTCTCACTATCAATTCAAAGTAAATCTGTGGACTGGTTCCAGAAGCACTAAATGGGCAGGTCTACCTGGAATTTTTTAAGGAGAAACCTGCCCGTTTTATTGGAAGACTTACCACTAGCAACTATACGAGATACATGGTACGAGGTTACCGAATAAAAGTTGCTCCGCCAATTGCGATTTGCCAGTGAGTAACTTTTTAAATAAATATTTCCCAGGAAAATGGATAGGTCGCATGGGATCTATTTTGTGGCCAGCACGGTCACCGGACTTAAATCCATTGGATTTTTTATTGAAGATATCTAAAAGAAAAGAAACCAATCCCAATATTGCAGAGCTTCGACAAAAAATAATCGAATTTTCTCGACAGTTAGAGCTGTCTATAACGCGTTTTTCATTAGAGGATGTCGCGCCTGTATTTTTTGTTATTTAATTATTGAGGTCGACAGTTCAAACATTTATTGTAGAAATTTTGAATAAAAATCATAAAAAAATTACTGGTTTTATTATCACTTATTGATTCTTTGTTCGTAAGTTTACAACCAAACCCGCTGTACCTGGGATTACCTTAATAGTTCTAGTTGCTTCCATATAATATTTTGTCTCGCTTGCACTTACAAATTAATTACTTTTTACTTTTCTATAGATATTAGGTCTAAAATCGGCAAAACCAGCGTGAAAAGGAATTATTTTTCTTAACATTAATCAAACGGACGAATCATTTAAAAAATATCTAATTAAGTAATTTGCACTAAATCTTCGCTCTGGCAGAAAAAATTATACCACAAAAAGTTTAAATAAAAGTATCAAGTATTTTGAGTATCAATATTTTAAAATTTACATAAGCTGCACCAACTTTTGAATACAGTTGCCAGGTCCACGTGGATATTTTTTTTACGGTATGAGGGGTCCAACTTACGTGATAAGGTTTTAATGTTACATTTTTACACTTTTACGAATTTTTATGTATTTATATCTACCAAACTGTAATAGGTACTGTAAAATAATAGTTAGTATAGTAGGCATATCACCCGGCTATTTAAAACAGAAAAAATAATTGAAATCGGTCTTCATTTGCAGATGCAGCATCAAAAATATTGACGCATAGGCTGATTTTCTGGATTTTTTTTAAATCATCCTTTATCTTTCAAACCACGCAATTTGGGTACAGGAATTTTTTTTTCTTGAATAGTTCTTCCACGGTCTACAACTCCCTTTTGTTTGATCGTTATATTCTTCGATGCTCTGTTTAAAATATGAACTCAATTCGCCATATGATGGTATATGGAAATTGTGTTTTTAGTTGAATTAGGTCAAAAAGATGACGCAATTTCAATAAACTTGTACCTTAACCTGCTGATTCTATAAATATTAAGAGCACAGAAAAGATTACATCTCTACCATGAAATTAATACTGGATTTACAATAAGCTTTTGCATGTTTTAGGCGAAAAGCGCGCAAAGGTATGTAGGTATGTAGGTATATAGCGCCTAAAAATCAAGAATTTAACATTTTGTCGCATGAAATCGTATCTTGCAATCATATTGAACATGTAAATGATAAAAAGCACATTTTTAGAAAGGTAAATGATTTTTGAAGTTTTTTCAAAGCGACTTATTGCTATTTTACTTTAAAAAAGTGGTTTCAGTGGATTAAAATGTAGATTCACCAAGTCCGCGTGGAGAAGTAAACACGATAATTTTGAAAATATCAATTGTTCAACTCAATTTTTTTTTACATCTCTTTATCTATCATGTGGGAAGCCACTGAAAGTAAATAGCAGTTTAATTCTTTGGCTGGTCATAGTTATTTTTTTTTTTGCTTTAAAAATTCCGAGAGTTTTGGTGTTTTGAGCAGCCTTATAATAATCTATTTTGCTAAATGCACTTTGAGTCTTTCAGTCAGTGCAAGCTCGGTGGCCGTCGTTAGTGGATTACTGTATCGTTTTCTTGCAATGGCTCGTGATGATATTATTAGTTTGTATTATATTTTATAAGTGAAAACTTGTTAAGTTAAGACGTGCTTATTTGGATTTCTCAAAAGTTATTTATTCTTTTTTAAGTTTAGTACCGCAGTCCATGTGCACCTTCAAGCAAAGAACGCTACAGATGCCTTCTAACCACTCTCTCTCTATGTCCTTTAACTGGAACGCGGGAAAGCACTGCTTATTGGCGGCAAAAATAGGTAAGAGGGTGAAAGTATAGGTAAGTAAGTGGTGGTACCTACCCAGACGAACTCCCAGGCGGAAAAGAAGTCCTATCAACCAGTAAAATATCATAAACTCTAACTAAAACACAAACTATTGCAGACGATTACAAAGTAATAAAGAGTTCAGAATTGGAATTAAAAAAAGATTAATGTAAAACATTTAAAATTCATAATTTTAATTAACAATATTTTGTAACAATTATATGTCATTACTGATTTTAAAAGCAATTGCCACCTGTATCTCTTCACGAGTGCCATTCAACAATGAAACATTACAGTCTTAAGAAAAACTTCTTGGGCTCTCAAATCTAAAGAAAATGAAGTTTCTTAGAAAATGAAACGTGGATATAAATTACAAAAGGAATGAATAAAAAACGTTTGTTATTATTAAGCGGTTTTTACATCTTTTACAGTTATAATTTAGCGGCACTAAATGCATATTTTACATTTTCACATATTTTTTAAGAAAAACTTGTCTACTTACTTTAATTAATACAATGTACGAGTTTTCTAATTTTTGGCAATGTGGACATTATTCGTATATACATTTAAATATTTTATTTATACTAAAAAAGAAATGCGCGTATTTATCTATTGTGTGAACCTGTTCTCCCAATAACTGAAAAGGCTCATGTCCAGTCGTAGACTGTTGAAAAGAGATGGTCCAAAATTGTATGAAACGTAGGCCTAGTTTTGTACTAAGAGTCGCGCGCTGGCAGTCGTAGCGAGCGGGCGCGTTCTAGCTCGGAGCTCCGCGCATCCAGCCGCACACGGCCGCTCAGTCGCCGCCATATTGCCTACGCCCACTGTGACGTAACTGCGCGCCAAGATAGCCGTTGGAGTGGAAATTTCCGTGTAATAGAGTGATTTTAAGTTGAAATATGGATATTTCGGAGCCCAGGGGCTCGATCCCCCGGGCTACGATGGCCCAAACTGGGCAATTAAGTGATTCTGGTGCAATTATGGACACGAAAAGTGCAACAAATAGTGAAATAACGGACAATGGCTTCAAGATGATTTGGGATCCGATTTCCATGAAGGAAAAATTAATTAAATGTTATAAGTGCCTAAGCGACATCAGATTGGACGCTCTCACCTGGGGTGCCACCCAGGCGAATACCAAACTAGTGAAATGTGAACAGTGCAAGCTAGACGTCCTAATGAAAGCTGCAGTGAGCACAAAAATAAGAACTAACGGACAAAGTGTAGAACTATTTAGTGAAATGAACGTATACCTGGCCCCACTGAGGACTGGAATAAAATCGAACAGAGTGTGCGGACAATGCAAGTGTATACGTGAATTCGTCACCATCAGCCAATTAGACTTTACATCGGAAGAGCACTGCAGATGCATAAACTGTGGTAGTGACCAATGTGCAAGAATCAATCCTAAAACTGCACTAAAAAGTATCAATAAAGTGAAGAAAACAAAACGCGGGAAACGCGGAGGCAGTGGAATATTCCACAGCATCGCGGCCGTGCCCGGCGTCAGTGCAAAGTCCAACGCTGTAGTTCCCCCAACCGCTCCTGCGCGTGCCGGCGGAGGCGCGCGTCACGTGAGCGCCGTCTGTGTTGCTGTGCCACAGTCACGTACGCCACGAATGTTCGAGTTCGAGGGCGTGGCCCCGCCCTGCGCGTCACTAGGAGAGCAGAACGCGCGAGAAGCTAGCAACAGTGTGAGCAAGACGGAGCCGCGATGCTCCGCCCACCACATCACCCCACCGCCGCGCGGTCAAACATAGTGAAAGACAATGAGAACATGACACAATCGCATCGCGCGATTGCCCATATAAGGAAACTAAAAGCAAACGTAGCGCTGAGCGTGCCGCTACAAAATAAATTCAGTCTATTGGTCGGTATCGAGAAAGATACACCAGCGGCAGAACAATGTAGCGTAGCAACTAATTTAAATAACAAAAGCGCCGAGGATAGTACTGCATCAGGTGCTATAAACAAAAAGAAAAGACCGCGGCCTAGTTCGTCGAATGAGGACAACAGGGAGGTCCAAAAGAAGGAAAGAATTAAGAAGACACACATCCCGGTCATAACGATCAGAGATGACGACCTCTGTGCCAATACCCAGGCACTCACAGCTGTAAGACAGGTGACATCAGCCACTAACTCAAAAATTACATTAGCTGCGAAACAGATATACATCGCACCATCATCCATAGAGGCGAGGAGAGATATCCTCAAGAAAATTGAAGAACTCAATCCAGCCAGAGTGATAGCCCCTAAACCCATGGTCGAGAGGAACGTGACGACCAAGATCGTCATAAAGAATGAAACTTTCGGAGAAACGGTGAAGGCGATTGCAGAGGAGATCAACCGATGTATCGGGATTACACCACTGAGAGTCAAACCAATCGGCAAATCCGGCAGACTACATCTACTGCTCTTTGAAAACAAATACGCCGTGAGACATATTCTCCACGGCTTTGACACGTCGCAGTGGACTATCTTCTGCGCGAAGAAGAACAAGGCTCAGCCATACATGGAGAATTTAGCTCATATTAACCAGTGTAAGAATTGTTATGCTTTCGACCATACAAAGCATTCGTGCTACGGCACCAAAAAGGATCCAACCATGACCACAGTCACAGCTACGGGAGCGACCATCACGGTATGCGCCAACTGCAAACACGAGGGGCACGGAGCCAACCAGGTTAACTGCCCTGCGTTCCAGAAACAGCTGGCCATCAGAGAGCGAGTCCTGCTGGACCGCCAAGCCAAGGCCAAGGAAAGATCAGAAGCTGCGCGGGTCAAGAAGGAGACTACCTTTGCTCAAGCTCTAAGAAGCAACAAGGAGTTCCCGCAGCTGGGAGCCTCGAGCACTTCGATCACCACTGATGAAGAACTCGGCCCTACGCCTTCGTCACCACCAAGGCAGACAGCACTAACTGCGTCCACCGACCAGCCGAACACGGACATCCTGCTGGCCATCCTCCAGCGAATGGACTCTGTGGTAGCTGAAGTAAACAACATGAGAACAGAAATGAACAGCCTGAAGACAGAACTACTCATAATCAAGAGAGCCAAAACTGCAACTACTGTTAATGGATAGTAAACAAACTGCGGAGAAAAGGAAAATGAGAGGAGTGCGCATATTACATTTAAACGCGCAAAGTATGAAAAAGAAGTTCAATGAGATTAAAAATCTGGCGCAGAAGCACCGACCCTCGGTTATCGTGATCAATGAGTGCAGGATAAACTTCGAGACGAACAGATTCAATATCTCAGATTATGACAAGATCTATCACGCTACTGAACCACATCTGGTCACCGCCATGTACGTCCGGCGAGGCTGCCGCTGGGTTGAGACGGAGGTGACCCCGGGCTGGGGAGATGAGCGACGCAACATCGAGGGAGTGGCCATCAAACTCTACACCAATCACTCAACTGGGGAGTACCTCAAAATCAAGGGACTATATCTTCGAATTCCTGACCAGAGTGATCTGACCGTTGAGCTCGAGGAGACCCTACTAGACGAGCCATCCATCATCGTTGGCGATCTCAACCTGCGTATGAGAGAACTACTACACTCAAGAGATAGAGGTCTGGGAGTCACAGTCAGGGACGCAATTGCTCAAGGACTGTGCTATCTGGTGAACACTGGCCTGCCCTCCAGACCAACCAGCTCAGGGGCGTCGATCCTGGACACTGCGATCGTCACCCACCAGCAACTAGAATGTAGGACAAGACAACTGGAAGACGTTGGATCGGATCATCTTCCGTGGCTACTCGACGTGGCGCTCCCGTGCGGTGTGGAGGAGTCTAAAATGAGGAACACCAAGAGGATAGCCGCCAACCTGGAACTGAGAAATCAGTACCAGGAGACCCTGGGCAGACGCGCTGTGGAACGGCTGCCAGTTGAAATCAACACAGACGAAGAGTGCGAGAGATACGTCGAGCGACTGGAGGATATTATCACCGAGACGCTCGATGAACTTGCTTCCCTTCATACACCGAACAGAAGAGAACTGCTTCCAGAGAACATTAATGCTCTACTGGATGCAAGAAGAGCAATGAGAAAACTGAAGCATCGTGCAAGATTGGGCCCACTGATCGTCTATGAGTCGGCCAGAACATTATACGATGCCGCTAAGGCTTTAGCAGAGTATAAAGAGAAAGACTGGATCTCCAAACTAGATGAGCCCAATGAGAATCGAGCCCTGATGTGGAGAATTCAGCGAAATCTCGAGAAACCGATAACTAGACTGCCCCACATCGCAGGATACAACACCGAAGCGGAGACGGTAAACAGCCTGGTGGAGGCTGCCATCGTTAAGACGGCGAACATCGACAAAGAAGACGAGGGAAATGAATACTACACTCCGTTCCAGCCGCTAGAGCCAACCTGCCTTGAAGAAATCAAGACCGCCCTGGCAAAATTTAAGAATAAAAAAGCGCCTGGCCCCGACAACATCAAGATGGATGCACTCAAACTTGGTGGTAAGGTATTTCGGGAGACATACCTGCTGGTTGCGCAGTACGTGCTGCGGACTGGCTACTTCTCAACCAGATGGAAACTCGGCACCTGCATATTCATCCACAAGCCGGGTAAGAGCCACAGAGAAGCTAAGTCATATCGCCCCATCACGCTGCTCAACATCATGGGTAAGCTGATGGAGCGACTGATTCTCGCCCGCCTGAAGCCTACGGTTGACAAGCTCCAGCCTCATTATCAACACGGATTCACCAAGCTCCGTGACACTGCAACCCAGATACTGCGCACCGGCAAAATCATTGCTGACGCCATCAATGAAGGAAGGAGCGTGGCGATGGTATCGACGGATCTGTCCAAAGCCTTCGATTCCATCAACCATCAGGGTCTGGTGAAGAAGCTACAAAACGGCGACGTTCGCAACAACATCATAAAGATGCAAGAAAACTATCTAGCAGATCGTTGGCTGGTCGGGCGCTTCAGAACCACCCAGACGGAAGAACACCGCATTCCGCATGGAGTGCCACAGGGCTCGATTCTCGGACCCATAATATTCTATTTGTACGTGAGCGACTTGGGCAAGGACCACGGAACAGTGAGAGGAGAAAGATTATCGCAGTACGCCGATGATCTCTGCATTCTAAACATCTCGGACCCACCGACAAACCAGAATAGAGCAACCTCTGACCCGAACGTAGCCACTCGGCGCGTTGAATGGTCAGTGGAGACAATAATAGATTACTATACGCGCTGGGGGCTACAGTGCAATGTAGACAAAACGGAGTGTATAATGTTCACATAGAAGAAAAAATATAGACCGTACGTGAGACTAAAAAGTACCAAAATTCCGTACAAAACATCGATAAAATACCTCGGGGTGCAAATGGACAAACGACTGTCCATGAACGTTAACACCAACACTGTGGTCACCAAATTGAAAACGGTCAGAGGCACGCTCGGGCCGATCATCGTCTACCGAAGCAAAGTATCCCTCAACACCAAGCTAGCAATAATCCAAGCCTGCATCCTCCCGATAATGGATTACGGGGTTGTGCAGCTCTTGCCCAAGTACTCCCTCTCGAACCTAGAGCGCATCGAGAGGCAATATCGGATGGCACTCAAGTGCGCGGGACAGATGCCCCGCTGCCTGGACACCGACCTGCTCTGGGAGATGCTGGACTTTGAGGCGTGGCACCTTAGAGCCCACGATCTCCACGCGAGTATGCTGAAGAAGATAGCGGCACTGGAAGTGCAAGATCTTCAACAGCCGGGTGCACCGCACACGGCTCATGGCCAATTCAACCCGGCGCTCGAGGGTACGAGGCTGGGTGAAATCAGCTCATGCGGACACTGCACACCAATCTATAAAATAAATAAATAGTTTACTCTACACTATACAATTCCCTCGCGGGATACACATAGCGTAAGTAGCTGACTCACCCACTGCGGCCCCACACAGTAGGGGCGCAGGGACTATATGTAACACACTTTGGGAGCAATAAAGAACTATTCTATTCTATTCTTTTGTACTAATAAGGAAATAAATTAAAATAAATTATTAAACCACTTTTTACCATTCGAATTCATGAATTTGCCTTTATTTCAGTGGTGTTAATATTTTATTCTCACCAAAAAGGGCTACACTAATAACGGATAGATATAATTAGCTGTCAACTCACTTGAGGTTATTGATGTATTTATTAAAGGCTATTTGAATTTTGAAACGCTATGTTATCCTTGCCATTAATCAATCAAATCGCCGAAAAAAATCACCAGAAACACAATAAATACATTCACGACTTCACAAATACAAGACCAAGCTCGTAATAAATAAAAATATCATGCTACCTACATTATTTCATGACTCATGTCACTTTTCAGAAATGACATTAGACCAAAGACCGCGTCTTTAATGATTGGATAGGTGCCATCTTGTAAGACCATCAAAAACTTGGGTTTGCATTTTTATTTTTAGCAATTTGTTTAATTCGATTTATACTCTTATTTTATTTTCAATAAAATCCTTGAATTTTTAGCTTTTTTAACGTATAGTACAGATTAGGCCTGAAATGGACCGTCTCCACTTAAAATTTGTTATTTTCAGTACACAAAAATAAAGATAAGTAAAAATTCTACAAGGCTGGACTGTATTTTTTTAAACATATAGCTAAAATTGAAATTTGATGTTTAGTTTTAGCCAAACATTTCAAATATCTCGGATACATTAATAGAGCAATCTTCCATGCAAATATGTTGCCAAGTTTCTGTCTTTAGAAAGTAATTGGATTGAAAAGCAATTTTGAAACCCAGCGACCATCACAAGAAAAATAAATAGGCATAAGAATTTTGCATTCAAATTGTTAAGAAGTTCTTTATTTTTGAACAATTTATAATTTAACTAAAATGACAAAAAATCTTAAAAATACTCTATTACATAATACTATGATATATTATTCTTTGTTTAGTTATTTAATAACTATTGGTGCTTCTGCTAGTGATAGTGTAACTTCTGAACAACTTGACCGATTAAAGTCACATTCACGCAATATGAATACGAAAGGTGGCGCTGTGGTCAAGTCAGTAATAAATTTTAGATTTACACCTAAAATAATTCGGAGTGAATTTTGTTTTTATAGAATAAGGATGCCAAGCAAGTACGCAGTCTACTTGAAGGTAAGTGAATGCTGTGGCCCATAGACATTTACATTTATCCTCGATTCAGTATCAAAATGTAGATGCTTTGACACCCCTAAAGACTAAGATGGAATACCTCGTTTCAGGTAAAAAGGCTCACCGGTTCTCCACACTCACCATGTGAAACACAAAAAAAATGATTAAAAACGTACCTACGAGTATAAACAAATAAATTCTTTCAAATCGGCTTGTTTTATATAATTTCATATAGAAATTGTTTTCTTTAGTTATAAAAATGACAGGTACGAGTATTTAATCTTATAAAATCAATGATCAATAACATGATAAAGAAATCTCCGTATCTTTAAAAATGATGCCTTTTAATATTCGGACTAATATGCAGCATACAGAAACCTGCAGTCAATTTCATATGAAGGTGGCTGCAGATTCGTTGCCATCTCGGAGGACTAAGACGGAATGCCTCAAAATCTGTAATTATACTGACTCTCTTATCCCTTCAGACCGAAACACAGCCTGCTGTTTGGAGGCAAAAATAAGTAAACAGTTGGCCTTCTAGGGTTCTTCCCTAGGTCTTACTACCTTTTTAAGTAATTTAACTCAATTTTCATGGGATTTTCCACAAAATTAAATTGGGCTTGATTATAAATGCACACATAGTAAATAGATATTGGAAATTTTGAGATAAATTGTATTTGGCAACTTGGTAGCCCAGCGGCTAAACGTTTGGATGTGAGGCTGCAAGGTTGTGGGTTTGAATTTCGCACAAGAAAATTGTTTATGTGGGCTCCAAATAATTGATCTGAGTCTGGATGTTGTTTTATGTTCAATGTATATATGTGAAACGTCTCCACGGTACAGGTGAAAAGTATTTCCGAAAAAAAGCAAGAATTTTTACTTGTTATGTTCACTATATTTTATTTTTTATGTAATATTAACCAAGTAGTACTTAATTTAAGTCTGTGAAAATAAAATATTTATTTTAGTTTTTACGTGCAAAAGTAGAGCTGAAGTCCTAAGTGCGTAAATTTCCCAATGGAGCAGTATATTTTTAAATAATAATATTTTTAATAATTATTATTATTAATTTTAATAAACTGTACAAATAATTCTAATAAGTCTTAATTTAAAAATAGTCCACAATAACAGGCACCCGAACTAGAATAAACCTGTATCTCAGGTGTATGTGCTAAAAGATACATTTACAAATATTTTCTGTTTCTTAAATACAATGAACAACATATTAACTAATAAGGGTTATTTCGGTAAAATATATTATCATTAGTTTACTTATGATATTCATTAACTTAAAACAATGAACAACCTCTCCGTGTCATTGTATGACAAATTTTGTAACCATGTTCGAATAATATTTTTACAGTCTGCCATTTTAATGGGTATATGTACAAAATTGCATTCACTTGATTATACAAAAAAGGGCCGAGGAATGTAAAAAGTCTATGCATGAAAGAATACCTTATTATAATGTTAGTTTCAATTACTTTACCTTGGCGTAATATATTTGATCAAAGCAACACCATTAGCCAATTTAATAGAAAGGGGTGGAACATTGCAAATTTATCGTCACTCTTAGTGACATTGGATTTTAATTATTGTTAAATGTCAGTGTGGAAAAAGCTTTCAGTAAATTAATTTATGTTGAAAACCCATTCATTTTATAAGATGTAATAGTATGCAGGTTATGTACTTTTATCACAACTGAATATAGAATGAAATTTCTATAAGAATTTTATTCCAATATTTATAAGTCAGTGCCCGCAAAGTGAAAAAAAACTTTCTTGGTGAATGTACTACTAACATATTTCAAACAAATTAAAATAACAAACAATATTTTATTTTGCAGATATACAAGTTTCTTCGTGATGGTTTTCTTTACAGCTGAGTAGGTAGTAAATTAGCACAATAAGTAAATTAACAATTTCATTGGTACCAGCGATGATCGAACTCGGGTCACTCGTGTGATGAGAAATATATGCGCAATATTAAAGTATGGAAACAAGTACAAAAGCAGCATGATGGAGTGAAAAATCTTTTCAGAAGCAGGGAGAGGTCTACCGAGAGAAATTACATCACAAGCATTTGAATATATCATCATTATCATCATTACAGACCTTCACAAGTCCACTTCTGAACATAGGCCTCCCCCAAGTAATGCCACAAAGCACGGTCCTGAGCCACCTGCATCCATCGACTTCCTGCATATCTTACCAGGTCGTCACTCCATCTAGTGGGGGGTCGCCCTACACTACGCCTACCAGTACGAGGCTGCCACTCGAGAACCTTTCTTCCCCATCGGTCATCGGTTCTTCGAGCTATATGGCCGGCCCATTGCCACTTCAGTTTACTAATCCGTTGGGCTATGTCGGTCACTCTGGTTTTACTGCTGATATCCTCATTTCTGAGTCTATCACGCAGAGAAACTCCGAGCATAGCTCTCTCCATAGCTCGCTGAGCGACCTTGAGCGTCCTCATACGGCCAGCAGTGACGGACCACGTCTCAGATCCGTAAGTTATCACTGGCAACACGCACTGGTTGTACAATCTAGTTTTTAGAGATTGAGGTATACCTGACGAGAATATATGTCGTAATTTCCCGAACGCTGCCCAGCCGAGTTGAATCCGTCGATTGACCTCTCGGCCGAAGTTGGACTTACCTAGTCGGACTATTTGTCCCAGGTAAACGTACTCGTCAACAACTTCGAGCATAGTGCTCCCAACAACCACCGGCATGGGTGTGACATGGACATTGAACATGATCTTTGTTTTGTCCATGTTCATCTTAAGACCTATCCGTTGGGAGGCACTATTGAGGTCATTGAGCATAATGCTTAAGTCCTCCAGCGATTCTGCCATAAGGACTATATCGTCGGCAAATCGAAGGTAAGTGATGTACTCGCCATTGATGTCAATACCGTATCCTTTCCAGTCCAGTAGCTTGAAAACGTCTTCCAATGCAGCAGTGAAGAGTTTCGGGGATATAACGTCACCCTGTCTTACACCTCTCTGCAGTTGGATAGGTTTCGAGCTCTGGTTCTGTACTCAGATAACCATAGTAGCCCTACTGTACAAACACTTCAGCACTTCCATATACCGACAGTCAACTTGGCATCGCTGAAGGGACTGTAGCACCGCCCAAATTTCGACGGAATCAAAGGCTTTTTCATAGTCCAAATACGCCAGGCAAAGTGGTAGATTGTACTCTTCAGTCTTCTGTACAATCTGCCGTAGGGTATGTATGTAGTCTATGGTACTGAAGCCTTTTCGGAAACCGGCTTGTTCGGGAGGCTGGAAGTCGACGAGTCTGCGTGCGAGACGATTCGTAATAACTCTCGAAAACAGCACGTAGACGTGGCTCAGAAGGGAAATCGGTCTGTAGTTCTTTAAGAGAGCGTTGTCGCCTTTCTTAAAGAACAAGACCACCGCACTTCTGCTCCACGCCTCTGGAGTAGTGCCACCATGGAGGACGGAATTGAAGAGCTTCTGAAGGACTTCAAGTACCGGTGCTCCACCCGCTTTCAGAAGCTCCGCTGTAATTCCATCCTCGCCTGGGGCCCTGCCGTTTTTAAGGTGCTGGAGAGCCATTCTAATCTCGCTTAGAGTGACGTCCGGGATATCATCGGAATAGTGTCGGATAAGTACTTGCTCTGGGATCGTTACTCACACTTGCGTGTGCCTCCAACGATGATGTGTACAGCTGCCCATAGAACCTCTCAATCTCACTCAAAATCTCAGGTGTCCCGGAAACGATGCTGCCACACTCAGTCTTCAGCTTTGACAGTTGGCTCTTCCTGGCAGACAGATCTCTGGCAAAGACTTTGGAGCCCTGGTTCCGCTCGATCGCTTCTTTAATACGAGCAGTATTAAGGTTGCGTAAGTCTCGCCGCATGCATTTGGAGATCTGTCTGTTCAGTTGCCTGTATGCTGTCAAATCTGTTGACGATTGCAGTCTCATCTCCCGTTTAACAGCCATGAGATTAAGAGCGTGATCGGAGAGTTTTTGTGTTCGTCTGCGGCGGGTCTTGCAGAACTTAGCTCCTACCGCATGGACAGTTTCCACGAGCTTGTCATTCATATCGTCCACTGAATTGCAATCTTGTAGGCACTGAAAGCGGTTACGTAACTCGAGCTGAAAGTTTTCGGGATTCTGGATTAGAGCACGGGGGGGACGGAGCGTTGACTTCATTAGACGAGACCTCTCCAACATAACGTTTAGGTTCAGTGTGCCTCTAACCATTCGGTGATCACTGCCAGTTTTCACCCTTGCGATCACTGAGACATCACTGAACAGTTGGCGTCTGGTTGTCATAATGAAGTCAATCTCATTTTTTGTCGAACCGTCGGGGCTCGACCAGGTTCATTTCCTGTGGGGCCGCTTCTGGAAGAAAGAGTTCATCATAAAGAGTCCCTCTTTCTCCATAAAGTCGGCCAGCTGCTGGCCCCTTCGGTTCCGTTGCCCTACTCCTAATTTCCCTAACTTCAGCTCACCGCATTCTCTTGTGCCTAGTTTTGCGTTGAAGGCTCCCATCAACACCGTGTAGTGAGTTTTGGAGGAACGCATGGCTTTGGAAATGTCCTCCACCTCCTCATCGGGATGTGCCGAGGTTGGTGCGTAAACCAGTTTGACCTTCAGCGAATACCGTTTGGTGATTCTGAGTATCAGGTACGCGACCCTCATCGACACACTCCCAATCTTTACAACGTTGTTGACGAGAGACTTGTGGACGATAAATCCGACACCTCCTTGGGACAGATGGTCTCCCTCCCGGTGATAGAACAAGTTGCCGGATTCGAGAATCACCGTGTCCTCCTTCTCTCTTTGGACCTCGGATAATCCTATAATATTCCAGCGCAACTTGTCTATCTCTTCTTACAGCTCCAGGATCTTCTCGTCAGTCCTCAGAGTGCTTGCGTTAAATATTGCTAGGTCGAGTCGTCGTAGGTGGCAACCGAACCTCCACCGGAGATTCTTAGCACCCCCTATTTGAATATATATATATATATATATATATATATATATATATATATATATATATATATATATATATATATATATATATATATATATATATATATATATATATATATATATATATATATATATAGTATAGTCAGTTCAATGTTCTTTATTTTTTAAAAATTTTTGATTATTTGTTTGAAAGTTTCGATAAATTCCATTTTGGTACTATGAAACTGCAGGGAGTCGTTTACCTGCTTCATTTCATTTCTTTATGGTTTTTTATACTTCCCTTGAAATGTCCTTTAGTAGTTTCGCAGAGTCGATTTAAGCTAGATTTTGAATCTGAACATTACCATTTGTTGCATTCCACCCCTGGGTAACTTTTTGTAATAGATATATTACAGTTCGTATTTGGTAGATATAGTAGGTAGTTTCAAAAAAATAATACTAGGTTTTACGGAAATTATCGCGTATATTTTTATGTCATAGTTAACTGCAGACTTCCTGAAGTCTGATGTCTGTGAACATGTACAAGATCGCCCCCGTCACTACATCAGATTTGATAGACCACAAATCCTCGCTAAAGAACACCGATTCCTTCCAAGGATGATTCGCAAGGCTATTGAAATCAAAAAACATCCCAATTTCAATAGAGAAGATGGCTGGGTGCTACCATCTGCTTGGGATCCTATAATAAATAAAATTAAATCCCAACCCAAGCATACAACTGCAAGACTTCATGATACCATAAGTTCATACTGTATAGATCGGAACAAAAGTTAAATTTTAATCTATGGTAACCGCGGTTAACTATGACATCTGGACGTTAAACATCTCAGTCCTTCCCGTGACCATGGGTGCTGTAAAGCTCTCGAAACGTCGGGTAATTAAAAAGTTAAATATACGCGATAAATTCCGTAAAACCTAGTATTATTTCAATGTGTAGTGTTCGCGTAAATATAGGAAATGATTATCAAAAAACAATAAGTTAGTTAAACCATAGAAGCTCACGCCTTTATGGAATGTGAATGCACAAGAAGTTTCGGCGATGAACTAAATTTAATTTCAAATTAAAAAAAATCTAAATTCGGTAAGTAAGTAAAGTAAAGACTTAATAAACGCGTCAGATTATGTACTAACTAGCCATACAAGTAAACATGAACAGTTCTCAACGCTACACAAAAAGCGTTTCAAGTCACATAGGTTTTACACAGGTGTGTTCCTACGCCACCGAACATACTCGCTTGTACAAACAGGACTTACATCAGTTTCTAGTAAGTCGCCCCAGATAACTAATAATGGCTGGATTTACGCAGGTCTGTTTCGGTTGTACCACTGACTTACCCCAGAAACCACCAGTGTCAGGGTCAACCCTATACGTTAAAACGTAGCCAAATTCAATAAACACGGGCTTGTTAAGTACATAATTTAGCTCAAAAATAGGGGGAAAGATTAGCCCCTCGACCTTCACGGTACCCTCACGTGACCAAACGCACCCGTCGCGCCATCTTGAGGGTACTTGCGAGATCGCAGCACGTGTAATCAAATTTACTCCAAAGTCCCGTATGAGAGTCATATACAACGATTACGTCGTTGAAATTGTTGTAAAATAAGCTAACAAATTGCATACAAATCAGGACAGCTCCACTCCGTAATACATTGTCAGTTCTATCTTCAAATTAATGTAAGTGACCTCCTCCTACTTCATCATACATAAGTCATTTACAATTACAAAATCAAACCCCTATTTGATAAATATTTTACTTTATCTTCTTAACGACGTATTATTTAACTTTAATCCATAAGAATAACATACCTCTCGACACATTTCCTTCACCACACAAGCTCTACGATAACAATGTCTCACTTAATTAACCTGATAAGGTAAGTTTATGCTTCAATTTCGAAAATATTGCAAATTAAGTGTCTTAAGCAATAATTTATGTTTCAGTTGGGCTCACATTCTTATCACAAACCAAGTTTTAACTGTTAGATAAGGCAATTTAAATCATATTTAAATACGCGGGAGCTCCGGAAGACACGATATAATATGTGCGTTGGCTTACTCCAACATTCTAGAGCCCTCTTTACAGATAAGGGGTTAGTAGGTATTTAGAATAACAAAGCAGATACAACAGAAATCGTTTTACTAGTACCTTTAAAAAATGCAGCACATGTTTTGGGTATCCATCCACCCTTCCACAACACCATGTATGTTGCGACGCCAAGAAATTGGCGAACCCGTTTGATATTACTCGGTCGCGTTGATTTTTGACCATCTTTTATAATCCTACCTGACCATCTTTTATAATCCTACCTCGGTATTCTATTTCGTTGGTAAGAAAAGTACATTTCTTTGAATTAATTGAAAAACCTGTTTTAGTTAGCTTTTTCATAACCGAAGCTAATAAAAAGAGGTGTTCATCAATCCTATCCGTCATTATTAATACGTCATAGATGCAGATCATGACTTTTTCAGCATCAATGAAAGATTTAAGCGTTGCAGGGATAGTCTTCTGGTAAAAAATCAGCGCGTTTGCTAAACCATAAGGTACCTTGTAATATTCATACTAGGCCTCTGGTGTAACGAATGCGGTCTTATGAATCAACTCTTCAGCAACTCTAAGTTTATGGAAACCAGAAACCAAATCCAGAGAGCTAAACCAGCGAGCATTATTTAACCTATCTATACAGTTGTTTATCAAGGGGAGAGGATATCTAGTTTTGACGGTTATTCGACTCAATGCACGATAGTCCATGGCCGTTCTATCAGAATCATCCTTCTTTTTTACTAGCAAAATCGGATCATACACTGAATCGGACTCGGGAATAGTTTCTTTATCGAGCAAATACTTCACTATAGTACGTGCTTTTAAGTTTTCACCGTGCGATAATTTGTACGGTCATTTATAGTACACGGGCACATCTGTTGTTAACTTGATATTGTTACGAGCTTGAGGTTCGTGACAATAAAAATTGCCAATAAAATTACCTAAATTAACACTTTAATTTACTTTACACAAATTAAAACTTAAAACACTAATAATTAAACACACTAATTCACTTTATTTCGCTCCGAAGCTTCGCTTGTTTCGCCCAAATCCAATAATGCCCCGATCGCATCTTGCAGCGCCTATTTATATAAATTAGCAATGAAGCATCCGGAATATTCAAGTAAATGCGCGCAAAGCGACGAGTGTTCGAGTGTAGATTTTCTAGAAACTTAGTTCTTCGGATGGCGCTGTCGGTTGAAAGATTTGTGATGTCATTTTCTGCAAAGTTCCCCTCGCTCTCGTTCTTGACACTAGATGGCGCTAGTTGACTTATTCACGCAACACTGCCCCCTCCTAAGACATGCTCGTCCCGGGCATTATCCGTCCCATAATAACGCGCCAAGCGATCCACATGGACGATCTAAGGAGTCCCCTTTGCGCCTTTCTGGTAACGGCTCCGCAATGTCAAGGGATGTCCTATCCCGTGGTGCACCAACATTGTACAATTTCGGTGCTCCTCTACTCCGTGTCTGAGGTCCCCTCACAGCCGCACAACTTGTACATGTACGACACCAATCCTCGACATCGTCACGATAATGGACCCAGTAAAACTGTTCTCGGACCTTCAGTAGAGTTAGTTTAACTCCCAGATGGACTCTTGAACGACCATTATGGCACAGCTGTACAACATTCGGCACTTTCGCTTTGGGGACAACCATTTGTAAACGAAAGCTGTCTCCTCGACCATTGTCCCATTTACGGCACAGGACTCCATCCTGAAGCAGCAAGCTGTCCCATTGGGCCCAATAGCTTTTCGTGGTTGAACTCATCGCTGAGACGTCCCTCCACTTAGGCTTGGTAGCACGGGCCTTCATCCATCCCAGAACCGGCTTGATGTCCGGATTTTCCTGCTGTGCATGTCGTAGGCTGTCCTTCCACCCGTTGCTGAGGTGGTCTGACCTGAGCATCCTCACGGATACCACTTCCTTACTCTCTTGCCGACTACAATGGTTACAATCTTCAGGACAAGGTCTTCTTGACAATGCATCTGCGTTGCCGTGAGATTTCCCGCTGCAATGTCTGATAGTAAAGTCGTATTCCTACTGCTGCTGGGCGGTACTGTTAGCCGCACTTCCTTTCTGAGACCGTTCACCTTCCCTTCCCAGAGTGTGCTAAGGGCAGCTGGACCGAAGATGGCCCCTTTCCCCACAGCCATAGCACCTAGGGCTGTATCCTTTATTGTGGTCGCAAACCGTAACTGCTGTAACCTCCCTAGCGTGAGGTGAACGATGATCCTGTCACCGCCAGGCAGTGCCGTTAGCTGCACTACCCTCTCGAGATCGATCAACTCTCCTTTCCACGGTTCGCTTAGGGCAGCTGGATCAAAGATGGCCCCTTTCCCCACAGCCATAGCACCTAGGGCTGTATCCTTTGTTGCGGTCGCGAACTGTAGCTGCTGCAACCTCCCTGACACGATGGGAACGATGATCCTGCCGCACGGCTTCCACCTCCAGTGCATGGGCCAAGACGTCCTTAAGCGTCTCGTGGTGCCCGAGCCTCACAGCAGCTCTGACTTCCAGGTCACGGATGCCGTCGATGAATGTCTGCACAAGGCTCCCTTCAATGAGCGCAGGTACAGACTGGTACGCTTTTCACACCAGCTTCTCCACTTCTAGAGCCCACTGCTGCAGGTTTTCGTTGATGCGCTGCACACGATATTTAAACTGCGCACGAAAGACGTGTTCCAGGTGAGCGTCGCCATATCTCGCCTCCAATGCCTCAAGGAGTTGCTCATAAGTCACTTCCTCACCGAGAGCTTCCAGAACTGTTAAGGCCTGGTCGCGCAGGCCTAGTGTGAGAGCAGTCATGGCCTGACTTTTATTCCAGCCGTTCGCCTTCATAACAGCCTCGAACTGCGGCACAAACGGCGGCACAAACGGTCAAACGGCGGCACTTTGAATCCACATAGCGAAGGTGTTGTAGCCACTACGGGAGCTGGTGTTCCATCTCCAAGTTTGAGGTCGTCCAGCGTTTTCTTCACGTCAGCCATTACGTTGTCAATCCGATTGTTTACTTGGTCGATTCTGGTTTCGGCCTCCGACAGGCGGTTGTCATGTTGAGCAACTTTATCCTTCACCTCGTTTATCTCCTTCCCGAAGGTAGCGTGAAGGTCCTTCATGAGAAGCATTTGCTCTTCCAACCGACGAGCTCCTCCTGTCAGCGAGCCTGCTCCTGCAGCATCACCATCAGAGCACCTAAGTCAGGTGCTGCAGATGTAGGAGCTACCGACGGGCCTGCAGCCGGTGTCTGGCCCTCCAACGTCTGCGGCATTGCACCACCAAATCTTCGTAGGTCCGTCTCCTGCTGGCGTTGACTTCGGTTACGGACACCCTCCGTTTCCTCCTTAGGTAAAATCGGCATGATTTTATCCCACTTCTGACACCAATTGTTACGAGCTTGAGGTTCGTGACAATAAAAATTGCCGATAAAATTACCTAAATTAACACTTTAATTTACTTTACATAAATTAAAACTTAAAACACTAATAATTAAACACACTAATTCACTTTATTTCGCTCCGAAGCTTCGCTTGTTTCTCCCAAATCCAATACTGCCCCGATCGCATCTTGCAGCGCCTATTTATATACGAGTCAATTATCAATGAAGCATCCGGAATATTCAAGTAAATGCGCGCAAAGTGACGAGTGTTCGAGTGTAGATTTTCTAGAAACTTAGTTCTTCGGATGGCGCTGTCGGTTGAAAGATTTATGATGTCATTTTCTGCAAAGTTCCCCTCGCTCTCGTTCTTGACACTAGATGGCGCTAGTTGACTTATTCACGCAACACTATGTATATCACTGTCTTTCACCGTAGTAGTCCCGGTACTACATAAAAAGAACTTGGAATACTTGGTGAAGATCTTTAATAATCGTTCCGTATTATTTCCAGATACCGATGTATTATGAGAATATCGTTGACGGTCACCTCACTATGAATTATACGTTGGCTATCACAGGCCCTAACATACTAGTAATAACTTTCCTGTTTAGTAGCGACAGAACGTGGGCTAAGCGTTTTTAGTTCCAATTTATTTGAACTTAAATTGTTCATAACAGGTATTGTTGTGTTCATAGCCGCGCGCTCATGTCTCTTGATATTTATTGCATAAAGTGGTAAAAATGTCCAAATTCAACATGGAAGTGGCATTTAATGAATTTTCTAAGTAAATAGCAGAGTTAATATCAAAAATTACTGCGCAATCCACGTTAATTGAGACGCAAAATAAGAAAATAGATGATAAGAAACAGCTGATCGAAAGTAATATTATTGTAATTAATGATCAGAAGCGGTTGGATAATGCTAAGAATAGGTGCGAGGCAGTTATCACTGACATGCGAATGACTCAAAGTGGGAAGGAGATAGCAACAGGTACGGAAATTCCAGCGTTATCTGATCGGAAACGTCGCGCAACTGAACGTTCTAAGGCTATGGATGCGACTACATTGCAGAAACAGGAGCGTTTAAGTACGTCTTCTGACTGTCTTAAACAAAAGATAGATATCAATCAACTTTCAAATGCAGAATCAGGCGAGTGGAAAACAGTTGTTAATCAAAAAAAAAAAGTGAGTAAAACTCAGCCTAAGCTATTTTAAAAAGGAGGAAACACCCTAATTTCGTCGTTTCAAGCAGTTGAAAAAAAGAAATTTTTACACGTTTGGTCACTTCATTCTGACACATCTAAAGACGTTTTAGCTGAACATGTTAAGAGTATCTGTGGTTCAAGGCACATAAAAGTTGAGACACACACAGAGACAGGTCTCAATAGTTCAATACATAATGGCGAACTTTTTCTGCCAAACTACACAATACTGCGATGTGATCGAGTGGATGGACGCAAACAAGGAGGCGGTTTTTCAGCTACATCTTCCAGATTGAATTTGAAACGCGTTTCGGTAGCTAATGTGGACGCGACCTTATTTGAGATTGTTTGTGCGACGGTGTACCGTAGTGAAAAATGTTTATTCTTTTGTTGTGTTGTTTATAAACCGCCAAAATAAGATGTTAAAGAATATATGTATTTTTTTAATCTTATAGAAAAGGAGTGTACTAAATATGATAAAGTGTTAGTGATCGGTGATTTTACCATGCGTTCTTCGACTTTAGAAATACAAAATTATTTTGGGTATGTAGCAGCATATTGTGGATTTCGTCAAGTAAATGAAGTGCTTAATGTAAACAATCGCATTTAAGACTTGGTATTAACAACCTTGTCGGTAAGTGACGTGGACTATCACTGTCGGGTGAGTCTTTAGTTAATATTGATGAGCAGCACCCACCTCTGACCGTAAAAATCACGGCAGCGGACACGAGGAGGAGGCGAACCTCCTTTAGTATAACTAGTAATATTCTTAATAGTAATAATATAATAATTGAAAGCTCAAGTTGGAATTTTAGGAAATTTGACTTCTTCAAATTATATAAGTTATTAGGTTCAATTGACTGGAGTTCGTTATATCTGTTAGGAGATGCCATATCCTCTTTGTATTATTTTTATGACATTATAAAGAATGAGATTAGTAAATGTGTGCCTCGAAAGAAAGGTAAATTAAGTAATCATAATGTATACTGTATCATAATGTATACTTACCCTGTTTGGTATATGGCTGATTTAATATTAGATATAAGACTCAAATGGAAATACCATAAATTATTTAAAATAACGGCGACTCGGACGGCTTATGAATCATTCTCACGCTATCGTGCAGTGGTTAAAAATAAAATAAGATGGGCTTACGAGGCATATCAATGTAGAGTACAAAATAATATAAACGAGGATCCAAAATCTTTTTGGGATTTCGTTAGGAGTAAACAGTCAAAACTTAATAAAACTCAAATTACTAAAGACGGGCAAGTGATTAGGGATGCGGACTGTGCAGAGTACTTTGCTTCATTTTTTTATTCGGTGTATAGCAAGAGGCCCGCTTTAGATCCGAGGGAAGCGGAGCGCACAGCCGTGCAAGCGTTGAACTACGCGACGAGTTCAACTACCGTTCATATCAGGCGGATGAACGTGCGAGATGTTCGAGGCGCCCTCACACGTCTTAAGCCCAAGAAGTCCGTGGGTCCAGATGGTATACCACTGTTTATTTTAAAAGACTGCCCTATGATGTTTGATTTGCCTCTTTTACATATTTTAACTTGTTTCTAAAAGAAGGTTACTGCCCGGACGAATGGAAAGTGTCCCGAGTGATTCCTGTGTTGAAAGGAGGATCGGGTTCAAAGGTGGATGAATATAGACCAGTAGCCGTATTGTGTGTAATCGCTAAGGTATTTGAGTCGATTATTTATAAATATGTTTATAATCAAGTGAACTCACAGCTTACTGAAGCTCAGCATGGTTTTCGGCCAGTTCGAAGTACTGGGAGTAATTTATTGTCTTTTATAAATTATATGGTGCCAGTAGTGGATGCTGGGAGCCAGGTGGACACTGCATATTTCGATTTTCGAAAAGCCTTCGATACTGTTGATAACGATATCCTGTTGGTAAAGCTTGCGAAGTTACGTTTCACACCTAGTTTACTAGATTTCTTTGCGAATTATCTGAGCGGACGTCAACAATACGTAGATTTCGCAGGTTTTGAATCACAGCCGTATTGTACTTATTCTGGTGTGAGTCAAGGGAGTAATCTTGGCCCTTTATTATTTATGTTAACGGTTAATGATCTTCCTACGTTCGTTAAACAGGGGCAGTGTTTGCTATTTGCCGATGATCTTAAATTTTTTTTTGAAAGTAAACAATGCTTCTGACTGACAAAGTCTGCAAAGGGACATTGACAGATTGGCACAGTGGGGAATGGAAAACAAATTGTTTTTATTTCAATGTTAATAAATGTTGTATCATGAGTTATGGTCGTGCAAAAGACCCTCAGAAGTATGCTTATGAAATGAATGGCCTTGATGTATCCGAGTCTGTTTGTACTGGGTATGGTTGGTTCATCACGCTTATTAAATATGTGTGGAAAGTATTACGTAGATGGATATATCACCCAGATGTGCTCGCTGCGTTAAAGCTACGGATGCCTAATAATTACGTGTATTCTCGTCATCGTCCTCTATTACTCCTCGTACCCGCTGCTAGGAGGAAGTTGCTTCAGAATGCACCATGGTCACGGGCTATACACTATGTTAATATCATCTCACAGGATATTGACATATTTGCATGTAGTGAGACGAAATTCATGAATGCAGCATTCAAATGCGTCGAAAATTGTAATGTTTTAATTAGTATTTTATTTTACCATCAACTTGATAGATTTCATACTAGATACCATTATTTATTAGTCAGTAGTTTTCTTATATTTAGGTTAGTTATATCATTGCATTGGTTAAATAACTGTAATTATGTTATAGTTGTGTAATAAATAAATAAATAAATAAAATGCAATAGGACCACGTGCGAATACTGCTTGTCCATTGGCTAAGTCAGGTGAGAGATTCTTGTTTTAAACAATGTGCGACACGAGCAATGCATTCTCTGTCGTCGCAGTGGTTCGAAACAGGGGCTCTTTTTTGTAAATTGCAAAATTCCAATGGAACAACCAAAGGATAACTCATCATATCTGTGGATGTCGTTACCAGGATGTTGACAATTACTCGACAAAAGGAGAAGACTAATAAATACACACTTCAACTAAAATTTATGTGTATGGTTACTTTGTGTACGAAGTAATTGATTTTGCTTACACAAAATATTATTTTTCCCTTTGATCCTTTCGTCTATACTTTGAAAAATAAGGTCAAATATATATTAGTTGTATCAGAACAATTAGTAATTGGTGATAAATATAGAGGAGCAGGTCATAAAATAGTATCAATTATTTGTAAAGATAAAAACTTGTAGAAAAAATTCGTTCAATTTGCATTTCGCTTTCGTAATATAATAGTTACTTTACAACATTTTATGTGATAATACATAGTTACTTTTTGGCATTCATTTTAATGTAGATAAATAGATTTTAAGAACAATAAACGTTATTTTATTTGTTTATTGAAAAACAAACACTTTTAACTCTAAAAATCACGAGCAAAGATAAATACATAGATAAGAGTAAAAAAATAATGACTTTGTGACTTAAAGTAGACATCAATTTTGATGTATTTTGTAACTTTCTTATACTGGCAATAATTGCGGGGATTAGTTTATCTTTTATCTACTGTGGGCTACCATAGGCCCACGCTCGCAGGGTAGATAAAACTCCGCCATAGGGATGAGATAATTTTATTTATATTTTAAATTTATGTTTGTCAGTGAATGTAATAGGGTAATGAAATTTTTGTCTCTTACCCCTGCTAACCCAGTACGCCCGTGTTTTGCATTCGTTGAGGGAATCTTGTTCAGTAGTGACCTTTTGAAGCTTTGAATGTGGCGGTGATATTGACATACAATAAGATGATTTTATTTTAGCGCTATTGTGCATAATTTATTTTAATATAACAGTCGTTGTTGATGTTTTTATAAAATTTCATTAATACTGTGTCATTATTACATATAAAAAACTATTCATGTTACAGACGAAATATTTTGAAAAGTTGAAATAATATTTTACTGGTAATAATGGTACTAAAAATACATATTAGATTTATAAATTTCAATTATTGAGCTTTTTAAATAAAATGAAAGTAAAAATAAATCTTTGTAGACAGTTTAAGATTTGGAAACAAATTACGACCGCAACGTCCGCAAATCCCTTAATGATTACTACAGAAACTAGATAACTTGTATACCCTACATTGATACCCTACATATGATGAAAATAAAATACCTGTATAACTTTTCTTTAAAAGTACAAAATAGTCCATGGGTATGGTTTTTCTTATTTTAGTAAGAATTTGCCGCAGTCACCACGGTTGGTAGGACGAATGGCGAACGCAACTGTTGGCTCTGCTCCCCTTCGTTTTATTTGAAGATTTACTTCTCTCAGATACCATGGTATAACGCATCTGTCTGAGGACTTTTTTATCTTTTAAATAGTCCCTTAACATAGTCTTTAGATGGCGAAATTAACAAAATATTTTAATTTTACTTTCGTTATTCCGTTATTTCGTAAGATGCGACAGAGGGACACAGAAAGGAGATGGGCAGCAGCATCTTCTTAAAAACAACAATAACATAACAAAAAAAACTGCGGTTGCCAACCCACTCGCCAAGCGTGGCAACTATGGCAAATATTCCTTCATGAGCAACGACGCAAACTAACGGCTTCCAGTCCCCGGCGGCCCTGCTATTCCTAGCTACGGTGGCGACCACGGTAACGGCGGGGCAGGGGGTGCTAAGAATCTCCGGTGGAGGTTCGGTTGCCACCTACGATGACTCGACCTGGCAACGTAAAACGCACGCGCCCTGAGGAGTGACGAGAAGATACTGGAGCTAAAAGAAGAGATAGACAAGTTGCGTTAGCATATTATTGGATTATCTGAGATCCGAAGAGAGGGGGAGGACACGGTAATCATCGAGTCCGGCAACTTGTTCTATCACCGGGAGAGCGACTATCGACTAAGCGACTAATATGTCCCAAGGAGGTGTCGAATTTATCGTCCCCAAGTCTCTCGTCAACAACGTTGTAATGATTGTGTCGACGAGGGTCGCGTACCTGATACTCAGAGTCACCAAACGGTATTCGCATAAGGTCATACAAGTCTACGCACCAACCTCGGCATATCCCGATGAGGAGGTGGATAAAATGTATGAGGCTATTTCTGAGGCCATGCATTCCTCCAAAACCCACTACAAAGTGTTGATGAGAGACTTCAACGCAAAACTAGGCACAAGAGAAGTTGGTGAGCTGAAGTGAGGGAAATTTGGAGTAGGACAACGGAACCGTAGGGGCCACCAGCTGGCTGACTTTATGGAGAAAGAGGGACTCTTTATGATGAACTCGTTCATCCAGAAGCGGCCCCACAGGAAGTGGACCTGATCGAGCCCAGAGGGTTTGACAAAAAATGAGATTGACTTCATTATGATGACCAGACGCCAACTGTTCAGTGATGTCTCAGTGATCGCAAGGGTGAAAACTGGCAGTGATCACCGAATGGTTAGAGGCACACTAAACCTAAACGTTAAGTTGGAGAGGTCTCGTCTAATGAAGTCAACGCTCCGTCCCCCTCGTGCTCTAATCCAGCATCCCGAAACCTTTCAGCTCGAGTTACGTAACCGCTTTCAGTGTCTAGAATATCGCAATGCAGTGGACGATATGAATGACTAGCTCGTGGAAACTGTCCATGTGATCGGAGGCAAGTTCTGCAAGACCTGCCACAGAAGAACGCAAAAACCCTCCGATCACACTCTTAATCTCATGGCTGTTAAATGGGAGATGAGGCTGCAATCCTCAACAGATTTGACAGCGTACAGGCAACTGAACAGACAGATCTCCAAATGCATGCGGCGAGACTTACGCAACTTTAATACCGCTCGTATTAAAGAAGCGATCGAGCGGAACCAGGGCTCCATAGTCTCTGCCAGAGGTCTGTCTGCCAGAAAAAGCCAACTGTCAAAGCTGAAGACTGAGTGTGGCAGCATTCTGGGACACCTGAGATTTTGAGTGAGATTGAAAGGTTCTATGGGCAGCTGTACACATCATCGTTGGAGCCACACGCAAGTGTGAGTAACGATCCAAGAGCAATTCTTACCCGACACTATTCCAATGAAATCCCGGACGTCAATACCGTATCCTTTCCAGTTGATCCTTGACTGTTGATATATGGCGAGTACATCACTCATCTTCGATTTGCTGACAATATAGTCCTTATAGCAGAATCGCTGGAGAACCTAAGCACTACTCTCAATGAACTCAATGGTGTCTCTCAACGTATTGGTCTTAAGATGAACATGGACAAAACAAAGATCATGTTTAATGTCCATGACACACATATGCTGGTAGTTGTTGGGAGCACTATGCTCGAAGTTGTTGACGAGTACGTTTACCTGGGACAAATAGTCTGACTAGCTAAGTCCAACTTCAACGCAGAGGTCAATTGACGGATTCAACTCGGCTGGGCTGCGTTCGGGAAATTATGACACATCTTCTCGTTAGGTATACCTCAAACTCTGAAAACTAGATTGTACAACCAGTGCGTGTTGCCAGTGATGACTTACGGATCTGAGACGTGGTTCTTCACTGCTGGCCGTATGAGGACGCTCAAGATCGCTCAGCGAGCTATGAAGAGGGCTATGCTCGGAGTTTCTTTGCGTGATACTCAGAAATAAGGATATCCGCAGTAAAACCAGAGTGACCGACATAGTGCCACCAGAGTGAGTGTCCCAACCAGAGTGACCTACCGGATTAGTAAGCTGAAGTGGTAATGGGCCGGCCATATAACTCGAAGAACCGATTACCGATGGGGAAGAAAGGTTCTCGAGTGGCAGCCTCATACCGGTAGGCGTAGTGTAGCGTGACTTTCCACTAGATGGAGTGACGACCTGATAAGACATGCAGGAAGTCGATGGATGCAGGTGGCTCAGGACCGTGCTTTGTGGTATTACTTGGGGGAGGCCTATGTTCAGCAGTGGACTTGTGAAGGGCTGTAATGATGATGATCATGATGATTATATTTCGAATATTACATCCCAAGTAATTCAGGGTCAGAATGTTCAGCTGTTATCCCTGGCCAACACTATTGAATTTGATTACAACAATAGTGAACATTTTTGCCTTATGGACAAACATTGGCATTGCATAGCGAACTCTTCTTATTCCTTATACTTCTTCATAATGGCAAAAGATATAACGAAAGAATCAATAATACGATGTTTATAAGTATAGATAAACCAGAAAATGACCTTCCATAGAGGGAAGTATAATTTTTTCTTTATGCCGGGGGTGAAATACCGAGACTGGCGATAGAGTGAAACCTCCATGGTGCTAGACATCTGGTACTGCGATCATCAATCTGTCTGTTAAGCGTGACGATTGAAGCCAAACCCCAAAATGTCCAACTTCAATGGGTTATCTCTATGTTCAGCAGCATGATTACGGAATGTTGCCGGCTCACCCCTGCTCCTACTTTCCAGTATCTGGGTATTCTATAAAACGCCGATCTACCTACTCAGTCCAAAAGAGAAGCCATGGACGATCGTGAGAATCTCTCACTGCATGCAGACTTCGAATGGAGTGATGTCAATTTCGTGATATTAAACGCCTCTAAAACACAACCATGTTTTTTCACCGCTAAAAGGAGCCCGCTCACCTTGGCTCCTACTTTCCGGAATATATCCTTCGAATACATTGACTGCCTACAGTCGTTGAGGGTAGAATTTTCTCCGAACCTCAACTATGGGCAGTTAATTGAGTCAAAGATCAAAGCAGCCGCAAGGAAACTAGGTATCCTTGCAAGAGTGCAGCGGTACTTCTTGCCGGGGCAGCTTCTTACCTTATATAAAGCGCAAATACGATCGTGCATGGAGTCCTGCTATCACATTTGGTTAGATACTGCAAAATATAACCTAGCAGCATTGGACTTAGGAGGAGACTTGCTAAGAGGTTTAATGGTGACCTTGATTTTGTCAAAACCAAGCAGCCTGTCAGCCTCAAGCACGAGTATCCGCGCAGACTATCTGTCCGCAGAAGATGCATTTCTATGCGTGTGCGCAGGAATTACATACTTTAATGCTCCTTCTCTTTTCCACCATCGGACAACCAGACGGTCGGTTGATTTTCACTCCTTTATTGTCGATATTCCACGCATTATAACCAAACGATTTGCTTCTTTAGCAGTGAAATATTTTTCCTGTGGTATGTCTTATCGTTTTACTACAATGGTATCTTCAAAGCAAAAAAATAGGCTTTTGTTACGCTAAAGCACTGCGAATTATTATAAAATGCTATATAACTACTTATCAACAGTTATTACTGTTGTCTAGCGCAGGCGTATGGCAATTAAAAATATATAGATATGACAATAGCGGAAAAATTACTTGTTAATTATTTCTTTGTTGTGACTATTTTAGGAATACTGTCAGTGAATCCGTCAATCTTAGGGCTATATCTAACTGTTGGCTAACAGATCCGATTTCATTCGGACTTAGGGTTTATGTCCCGGGACGTCTCGTGTCTCGAAGTCCCGGGGCTTTTCGTAATTTTAGTTGTCTCGAGTCCCTGGACTTTCGGGTCGAGAATCGAGACGAGACAAGATTGTCGAAGATGTTATGTTATCGTTTTTATTTTCAAATAATTGAAAGAGCCTAGCACCATCTATTAGTTAAATTTCAAAAGGCGTTTCAGTTGTTTAAAGCAATCGAAAAACGTACAGAATGTTACAACCGTATAAAGCCTTAAACACAATTAAACCGACATCTGTTGAAAACGAGAGTGTGTGTTCTCCTTGTCCGGTGGCATTATTACAAAAATCAGAAACAGATTGTCGAACAAAACTGTTGACGCTCCGATTAAAAGCATATTTTATTAAACAAGCAAATAAGTCTAATTAATGTGTTAGTTGATTATTTGAAAGTCTGATTTATAAGTCGGCTTTATGATTTTTATTTAGATTATTTAATTATGAAACAAATCTGAATTAACAATGTAGTTATTATGACCAATGATTAGATTCTAGAATTACTGGATAGTACTAAAGTTATTGAGAATTAGTATGATTTTTACTAGGTACGTTTTATAACTATAAGATTTAACCTAGAGAGAGAATAAAAATATTAAGATAAATTATATTTTTCTTAATACCATTAATAAATGTTGATTTTTACAAAAATTGCCTTTTTTAATACGTTTCACCTGAAATCTACTCAATTAAAACTCTTCGAAAAAGGCTCACTTCTCTTAAAATTTTTTTTTTGAAAATCGAAGTCCCGGGAATTCCCGGGACTTCGACTTTGGGACTTTTATAGTAGACTGTCTCGTATCCCGGGACTTAAAAATTGTCGGGAATTCCCAAACCCTATTCGGACTACACTTGTCGGATCCATTCACATGGATTTATTTATCGATTATCGGTGTCGGATACAATTTAAGCTTAATCTATTTTTTAAATCTGATAAAAATGATATTTCAGCCCCTAAGGATATAATTTTCAGACCTTAATTAAATTTTTAGTTGACAAAAATACCGGTGAGCACGAATTAAATTAAATTATGTTGTCCTTGTGTGTGTCGTTCGACAGACAAAAGCTGACCAGGAGATATAGAGGTAAGCGGTAACAGATGAAAGCTCTATTCGCAAGGGATCTCACACGGTTTTTGATCAAGCGGGCGGCAATTAATGGATAGTGTGACTAGTGAATAGTGGTTGATATTTTAATTTAAGAAAATCATTTCACTGCTTGAACAAGAAATATCCTCTATAAATCTTAATAATAATAGTAAAAACTTTGTTAAATATAAATAAATATTTGTTTAAAAAAAGTATACTTACTACATAAATAAATACAAGTATACAAATTTACATTTACTTTCTTTAGTAGGGGCAACGGACGTTCTTTTCTTTTTAAGGATTTTGTTGTCGTGGTTTCATTTGAGATACAGTCACTTTATCTTCCGTTCCTTTTATATTTGTTTTATTGTAGTTTTCTATGAATGATATTTATAAATAGTTTATTTTTGCTACATTACTGGTAAATTGGTTACTATTGATCTTATTTTAAAAAAAAGAACCTGACATTGTGGACAAGAATAGTACAATTTTTATTATTAATATTTTACGGCTAAAAGCTGAAGTACGGAAACACTAAGGTTTAGACGACAACTAGACGCAGCCAAGATCAGTTGATTACGACCGGCTAAAACTAGTTCACACCTAGTTTTAGCTGCCGAATCCTGAGTGCCTTAGCTTATAAATATGACATATATATTGATAATGGCTCCCTGATTATTTGCGTCTCGGAAATTACAACAAAATTACAGCTCACATGAACAGAATTTAAATTTTATTTAAACTAATATCATGGAAGATAAGTGCAACATTTAAGAAGGGAGTATTTTTAATATTAACTTCTAAAATAATAAGCTTAAGTACGAACGATGTGCGAGATAAGACCTTTTAAGCAACGTAAAGTTATAAAAATATTAACATAATTCTGATATCGTCCTATATTTCACTATTATACCGTTATATTATTACCTGAAACTGGTAAAAGACTTTTGAGACTCTTTGGTTTTCTTAGCCCTATTAAAAAAGTTTCCTGGTCATTTCCCTAAGTTTTTTTTCGCTTAGTATTCCACCAAGGAACTTTTCGTGTTAAGGTTTTAGTTTTGACGGGACAGCTGTACTCGTACGCTCGTAGCGGATACCTACGTTTACTATCTCCGTCGCTAACTTTAACGTTTAAAATAACGTATTCAAATTCCTCCATAGGCTATCTCTGTAGATATCCCAGGAGGTAGCTTTTGGAGCCCTTAAAGTACTGGTTTCATAGGTTGTTGATGCTCCAATCATAAACTTAATGTCTTTGTGATGATTCATCGAGTTTTCGCTACTTACATGCCAGTCATTTATCCGCCTGGGTATGTTATTGGTAGCAAAGGATATGTCTAACACTTCTTGCCTAGCACGTGTTACAAAGGTTGGTGTACAACCTAAGTTTGGTCTTACGAGGCGGTTGGAGATGAGAAAGTCATAAAGTAACTTACCTCTTTCGTTGATGTTGGTGCTTCTCAAGGCTGTATAATGAGCATTAGCATCACAACCCACCACAAGTTTGGCGTTGTGTTTTCGGGCGAATTCCGCCACTCGCTCTAAAACGATGGTAGGCAAATGATTACTCTACCTCTGTCATCGTCGCAATACTCTGAAACAGCTATATGTTCAATATTTTTATTATAAATTATCCAAGCTCTGGGCTTACTGCCTTTAGTATTGACAAGAATCTTATCGGCAGCCGCCAATCTCAGAAATTGACCGTCATCCACTGTGCAGTGGGCTCTAGAAGTGGAGAAGCTGGTGCGAAAAGCATATCGGTCTGTACCTGCGCTCATTGAAGGGAACCTGGTGCAGACATTCATCGACGGCATCCGCAACCTGGAAGTCAGAGCTGCTGTGAGGCTCGGGCACCACGAGACGCTTAAGGACGCCTTGACCCATGCACTGGAAGTGGAAGCCGTGCGGCAGGATCATCGTTCCCATCGCGTCAGGGAGGTTGCAGCAGCTACAATTCGTGACCGCAACAAAGGATACAGCCCAAGGTGCTATGGCTGTGGGGAAAAGGGCCATCTTCGATCCAGCTGCCCTAAGCGAACCCTAGAAAGGGAAGGTGAACGATCCCAGGAGGGTAGTGCGGCCAACAGCACCGCCCGGCAGCAGCAGGGAAACGAGTAAAAGCCAGAACTGCGGGGCGGGTGCTGGCTGATGTTAAAAGAGCCCCAAGGATCTCGATCTCACAAACCCATGATGGGAACAGTCTAATCATCAAGGGCGAGGTCAACGGAATGCCGTGTAAACTGACCATAGACACTGGAGCCTCTCGTACGGTTGTTAGTTCCCAACTTATAAGTCAGTTCCTTGGGGACTCCGCATACAACCGTGAACGCATTAATTTGGTAACAGCCACCGGTCAGCGTATACCCGTCCGTGGAGAGAAGGAGATGGAGTTGAAGCTTGGCAACGTGATCTACCTGCATAATGTCATCGTGGCTGATATAATGGACGACTGCATCCTAGGCCTAGACTTTATGAGGAATAATTGTTGTGAGATCGATGTTAAGCAAGGTGTTTTGAAATGTGGACAGGAGGAACTTTTTATGGAAGGTGCGTTACCAGGAAACGTGTACAGCATTAAGAAGATTGTTCTTCCGTCGAGATCGGAAACGATTGTTCCGGTTAGTCTTCCCCGAAACGCTGGGCAAGCTCACCGTTGTGTACTTGTGGAAAGGGTAAACAAAGACCTTCCATGGAAAGTAGCTCGAACCTTGGTCAGAACCACTGACATCTCAAGAATACGTGTGCTGAACCTTTGCGACCGGGAACAGATTATAGAAAAAGGCACACTGGTTGGCACTTGTGAGGAAGTGGATTGGTTACGTCGGTGCCAATATATATCGAGTGGGACCCCCAGCAAGGATTCAGAAACGAGAGTGACTACACTTTTGGAAGACTGTCGCAGTGTTCTCTCCCCGAACGAATTGGTCAAGGTGAAGAAGTTGTTACTCAAGTACGCCGATGTATTCTCGTCAAACGATGCTGACATAGGAAAGACTGGCTTAGTTCAACACAAAATAAACACAGGAGAGGAATTGCCTATCCGTCAGCGGCCAAGAAGATTGCCGGTAGCACGTGAAAAGGAAGTGGAAACCATGATTGAGGGAACGGTGAAGGACGGTGTTATTGAACCTTCATCTAGTCCATGGTGTTCACCCGTGGTGCTGGTAAAGAAGAAGGATGGCAGCATGCGGTACTGTGTTGATTACCGCCGTCTGAACGACGTTACAAAGAAGGACAGCTACCCCTTGCCAAGAATTGATGACACGTTGGACATGCTTACAGGAGTAAAATGGTTTAGCACGCTGGATCTAAAAAGTGGCTACTGGCAAGTTGAAATTGACCCTAAAGACAAGGAGAAAACTGCGTTCTCGACGGGAAAGGGTCTGTGGCAATTCAAAGTAATGCCGTTTGGGTTGTGCAATGCTCCAGCAACGTTTGAAAGGCTGATGGAACTTGTACTTACCGGGCTAATTGGCGATGCCTGTCTGGTCTACTTGGATGACATCATCATCGTGGGCCGTACGTTTGAGGAACACCCTGAAAACCTGGGCCGCGTGCTCATGAAGATTCAGAGTGCCAATCTCAAGCTGAGTCCGAAGAAATGTTCACTATTCAAACGGCAAGTCAACTTTTTGGGGTATGTAGTGTCGGAAGAAGGTATTCGCATGGATCCGGAGAAAATCGCAGCTGTCAAGGATTGGCCGGTTCCAAAAGACAAGACGCAGATTAGAGCATTTTTGGGTTTGTGCTCCTATTACCGGCGATTTGTGAGGAACTTTGCAGATATAGCCAAACCTCTGCACAAGCTAACCGAGGAGAAGCGACATTTCTGCTGGGATGAAAGTTGCAATATCGCATTCCAGGAGCTCAAGGTCCGTCTGTGCAAAACACCTATTTTGGGATGCCCTGATGCAAGCAAAGAATTTATAGTTGACACAGACGCAAGTGATATAGGACTTGGCGGTGTGTTGTCTCAACGTAATGGTGACCAAGAGGTCGTGATAGCGTACTTCAGCAAGTCGTTGTCAAAACCAGAAAGGAACTACTGTGTCACAAGACGCGAATTGCTAGCTGTGGTAAAGTCGTTGCAGCATTTTAGCAAATATCTTCTGGGGCGAAAATTTCACTTACGAACTGACCATGCTGCACTAAAATGGCTATTGCAGTTTAAAAATCCAGAAGGACAAGTTGCGAGGTGGATTGAACTACTGCAGGAATACGACTTTGAGATCCGAGAAGTGGTATCCGTGAGGATGCTCAGGGCAGACCACCTCAGCAACGAGTGGAAGGACAGCTTACAACGTGCACAGCAGGAAGATCCGGACATCAAGCCGATCCTGGAATGGATGAAGGCCAGTGCTCCCAAGCCCAAGTAGAGCGACGTCTCAGCGATGAGTTCGACCACTAAAAGCTATTGGGCCCAGTGGGACAGCTTGCTGCTTCAGGATGGAGTCCTGTGCCGTAAATGGGAAAATGTTCGGGGAGACAGCTGTCATTTACAAATGGTTGTCCCTAAAGCTAAAGTACCGGATGTTCTACAGCTGTACCATAATGATTATTCAGGAGGCCATCTGGGAGTTAAACGAACTCTACTGAAGATCCGAGAACGGTTTTACTGGGTCCACTGTCGAAACGATGTCGAGGACTGGTGTCGCAAATGTACAAGTTGTGCGGCTGTAAAGGGACCTCAGACTCGTAGTAGAGGTGCATTGAAGTTGTACAATGTTGGTGCACCATGGGAGAGAATAGCCATTGACGTGGCGGGGCCGTTTCCGGAGAGTGAAAGCGGCAACAAGTATTTCATGGTTGTGATGGATTACTTCACTAAGTGGCCAGAAGTCTTCGCCATTCCAAATCAAGAAGCTTCAACAGTTGCAGATAAACTAGTTCATGAAGTCTTCTGTCGTTTTGGAGTACCTTTAGAGATTCACAGCGATCAAGGAAGGAATTTTGAGTCTCAAATATTCCAGGAAACTTGCCGAGTTATGGGTACTCATAAAACAAGAACGACTTCTTATCACCCGCAATCTGATGGAATGGTGGAACGATTTAATCAGAGATTGGAGAGGTACCTAGCAAAAGTTGTAGACAATCGGCAACGAGATTGGGACAAGCACATACAACCGTTTTTGTTGTCATATCGAAGTTCTGTTCACGAAAGTACAGCAGTGACACCAGCTTTCGCAAACTTTGGAAGAGAATTACGGCTGCCTGCAGACCTGATCACCGGGATACCATCTGATGCCCCACGCAGTATAACCGATTATGCAAATAATGACTTGCGGAACAAAATGAATGACATTTATGAGCACGTCAGACAATCGGGCCAGCAAATGTCTGAGAAAATGAAAACCCGGTATGACCGCAAAATGAACAATAAAGGGTTCAACGAAGGTTCATTAGTGTGGTTGCACAATCCAGTCCGCAGCAAAGGGAAATCTCCTAAGCTTCAAGCTAAATGGGACGGCCCGTACCGGATTGTAACCAGGATCAACGATGTGACCTACCGGATACAGAAAGGCGCAAGAGGGACTCCTAAGATCATCCATGTGGATCGCTTGGCGCGTTATTATGGGACCGATAATGCTCGGGACGAGCATGTCTTAGGAGGGGGCAGTGTTGTGTGAATAAGTCAACTAGCGCCATCTAGTGTCAGGAACGAGAGCGAGGGGAGCTTTGCAGAGAATGACATCACAAATCTCTCAACCGACAGCGCCAAGTTTCTGGAAAGTCTATACTCGCACACTCGTCCCTTTGCGCGCATTTACCTGTATATTCGGGATGTTTCTTTGCTAATTTAAATAAATAGGCGCTGCAAGATGCGATCGGGGCAGAGTTGAACTCGGCGACACAAGCGAAGCTTCGGAGCGGAATAAAGTGAATTAGTGTGTTTAATTATTAGTGCTTTAAGTTTTAATTTGTGTAAAGTAAATTAAAGTGTTAATTTAGGTAATTTTATCGGCAATTTTTATTGTCACGAACCTCAAGCTCGTAACAATATTAGTATTGAGTATGGATATTACTTAAGATCTGGTCTGACACACTAGGCCTAAAACGTTCTTAAACTTTAATCCAGAGTTTTGATCGTAAATTTACTTCAGAAACCCTGGGATTAAATAAAAAGCCCTAACTGGACACTGTTGTCTTGAAAAACACATGTCCATTCAGGCACTAAGCGACTCAAGTGTGTGTAGGTTCTGTTTCATAACGGAAGAAATGCCTCTGCATATCCTAACTGTTTGCAGACCCTTAATGCGCAAACGTAACACTCATCTGGGAAACCATGTACTCCGCCCAGAATAGATAAGCCACAATAGATCTTTTAGGTCGCAGTGATTCTGGTCTCCTTCCCTAGTACCTGCATAGCTGCTCGAACATAAAAAAAACATTTTACCTACATTTAATAATAAATTAAATTAAAAACTTATATAAGTATGTTAAATTATTAGATTCATAATGATTTGAAAATTCTTACATTCATTTTTTAGTTCTTTCTTTATTTGATTTTAGTAGGAATTAATTAACTTTATGGCAACTAATTACTACCTAATTATATAAAACTGACATCTATCGAAAAGCAAAAAATCTTTCTGTATCAGGTCGTACAGTGTTCTCTTGAGCATGCGGAGCTTCCGCAGTAGAGGCAACTTTAAGTTTACCATAAACGTTACCATCGACGTGGAGATCGGCAATCACAGTACCAAAGTCCTTCCCCTTGTCATTTTTATATTGTTATAGATTGTTGATAATATATCACATTTATTGCAGGCATACTTCTGGCATTCCTTTTGATCTTCTCATGACAGCCACGTAACGACGGTGATGAGTTCCTTTGCACCGTCTCTACACAGCAGTGTGGAGACGTATATGGATGAAAACGGTGGCAATTTAAAAAACACTTTAAAACTATTAAAACATTCCAATTCGAATCAAAGAAACATATATAATGGCATCGGAAATAAAATAATGTTCAAATTAAATGTCTTTGTGATGATTTTTATTCTCGATATTGATAACCGCGTCATTTTCAGTCCAATACATTAGATAAATAAAGTGTGCAGTTTTCACATTAGTGGAAATTTATACGTACTAAATTTATATGAATTTATGCGTTTTAATTATAAGTGGATATTTATAACAAATAAATAGGAAAAAAAGTAACTCGTATAATATATGTATCAATGTGAAAAGGTGAAGATGCGCATATTCAAATGTACAATAAAAACCTACAATAATTAAGTTTAACTAGTTAGGACTCGTAATAACTAAGTTACTAAAGGGTTAGTACAAATGCAGCAAATACAAATATAACAATGACAGAAACTCATGTCAAGACTTAAAAAAGGTAGGTAATTATTAAGTGTCAAATTTGCGCCTTGTGAAGCGCCTATTATAAACAGTTTATGTGTTGAAAAGTTAAATTTTGTTTTAATGAGCCGTATCAAGACTTTGTTCTAACATCGAGCACAAGCATTAGATAATTTTCTTTTAAGTCAATCTGCTTTAATCAAATACCAGATATAGACATTTAAAAGAACCATATAATCAAATATACAACTAATGTTCATTGATAAACAAAAGAGATTGGGATTTTGGGCCTACAGTTAACAAATTGGTTTATTTATACTTAAAAAGTGGCTTTATTTTTCTGAAGTAAAATACCAACAAGTGACTTTTTTTTAAGTTTGCATTACACGCGTCGACTGATATGTTACTTTGCAGAACCGACAAAAAATGAAGGGATTTTAAATCAAATCATTTCTTATGATGTAAAGCAGATACTGTACAATAATTGGAAATGCTCGTCGCAAGGCTGAAACCTGGAGACCCAGCCAAATCCTGCCCTCAACGAAAATTGACTTAGAAAAAGTTATTTGTGAGTGTTTGGTGGACTAGCACCGGTGTCGTTCGCAACAGCTTTCTAAAATCTGGTCAAACGATTACGGCAGATATATTTTATCAGAAACTGCAAACCATGAAGGAAGAGCTAGCTGCTAAACAACCGAGATGGGTCAATCTAGGTCTAAGCCACTGCTGCTTCACGACAACGCAAGACCACACACTGCACAACAAACAACCGATAAGTTAGATGAGCTACAATTAGAATATCTGTGACATCCACCGTATTCTCCCGACCTTGCTCCAACAGATTACGATTTTTTCTGGAATTTTGACAATTTCTTTGAAGGAAAAAATTCAACTCCGATGTGGCAGTCCAAACCTCCTTTAAAGAGTTTATTGATTCTCGCCTCCATGGTTCTTTTAGTAAAGAGATCAATAAACTTCCTATGAGATGGCAAAAGTGCATAGATAACAACGGTGCATACTTTGATTAATTAAATATATTTTACAAAAAAATTGACTTTATATTCCTTCCGTTCAAAACGCCAATTTTATATGTAAGAACCTATCAATTATAGGCTATTAGTTAAGCAGATCACCAACTTTGATTGGTCTCAACTGTTGTTTATCGATTGTCCGTTAAAGTTTTATTGTAAGTTTCAAAATTCTTTCAATGATATTTATAAAAATAATAAGACAATAATGCTAAAGATTAAAAAACAGGACACACAACCGTGGATAAGCAGAGATTTAAATAAAATGTTAATGCGTAGGGATAGGTTATTTAAGGATTGGAAAGAAACACCAAACAATAATATGAAAATACAAGGAGACACATGATTTAGAAATAAGGTCAACAAATTGATATTTAAAGCAAAAAAAGTTTCGGCAGGAAAAAATCAAGAAGTGTAATGGTGACCCAAAAAAAAATCTGGGACAAAATTACTAGCTGGACAGGTAGGAAAAAAGCAAATATAGTTAAAAGATATTTTGGAGATATAATATATATTATACATATATTCAATCTGCATTCATACACTCAATTTGCATATACATTTACTAACAAAATTATTGCTATTGAACATAATTGTAGTATTAAATTATTAGATAGGAGTAAATATGTTAAAGAAAGTGGTGTAACGTTTTACTTTAAACCAGCTACCAGTGGCACAGTGTGCAAAATTACCGATCGGCTGAGGTGTAATAAGGCGCCAGGCACTGACCGCATTCGAGTTACAGACTCAAAAATAATCAAGGATAAGATTTCGCCGGTCTTATATTCATAGATTATAAAAAGCCTTCGTTTTGGACCATGAGGTGCTGTTACAGGCCATGTTGTGGAATCAAGGGCGCCACAAATATGTAGTTTCGGAGTTATCTGGGTGACAGAACCTTACGAAAATGTATTGCATCGCGCATTGCATGCTGGTGTTAGTGGTAAAAAAGCAGCGATACAGCTTGGTGTTCCAACTGGTTCAGTATATGGTCCCGTTGGATACGCTATGCAGGTCAATAGCATCAGTAATGTGGTTAAATATATCGAGTATATATGTACGCGGATGACATGTGCCTTATATACTCCTCTAAGAATATACACGAGATCAGGGCTGTGCTGCAGGCTGACTTCGATAATATTGCTCGATGGGCTCATGATAATGGTATCATACTTAAACCCCAATAAGACGAGAGTGATGCATCTGTATTCACCGCACAATCAAGTGGCAAAAATGTCAAGAGATTGGATATAGGTATTGTGGGTCCCACGTATGCACGATAAAAATTTTAATTATGTTTGTCAAAAGCTGGAGTATGTTAGTAAATTTAAGTATCTAAGTCTGTGGGTAGACTATAATATAAATTGGAAAATGCAGGTTGATACAGTGTGTACAAAGATTATGGCAGTGTTGAGTTAGTTTTATATCCTGAAGGCGCCGTTGAATAAGAAATCGTTGCTTGTCATTTATTTCGTTCTCGCCAAGTCTTTACTAACTTATGGATTAAATACGTATGGCCGTACATTTAAAACCTATCATAACTCAACAACAACAACAAAATTCGTTTTATGAAATATCTTGTTACACAACAATCAAAATTTTCCTGTAAAGACAATTATGAAAAACTTTTTGTTGCATGTAAAGTGCTTCCTGTACAAGAGAGGGACTGGACCTTCTCATGAACAGACTGTTACTTGCTGGTTCTTTAACAGTTCTATAACAGTTATATAACGACCAATTCAAAGTACAAGTGCAAAACAGGTATAATACTAGAAGCGTTAGAAAGCGTAAACTCGCGCGACCACTAGTAAAAATTACTATGGCAAAAGAACCAACAAATATTTGACCTCCACACTTTTCAATAATCTCGACTGGCTGAGAGAAGATAATACTAGAATAAGTAAACAAACACTAAAAATAAATTGAAAACTGTTTTCCTTAACGAAATTGTTGCGAGATGTGAAAATGTTAGTAATTCTTAACAATGGTAGTAGTTTCTTAATAATAGGCTAAATGTTAGTAATTCTTAATAATAGTAGTAGTTTCCTAACAATAGACTAAATGTTAGTAGATATTTCTTAACAATAATTTAGTACCTGTTTTAAAATTTAAAATTCGCTTTATTTACACTCTTTTATTTTCATTAGTTTAAAGTTACGTATGTGAACCAAACGCATTAAGACAAGCGCTAATACCCCCGACAAACTGTTATGCAGTTTGATGAGTGTGAAAAATTTACAAAAAAATTTGGTCCAGAATAAATGATTTATTACTATTAATTTTTTATTTCTTTGTGGTTATGCTTGAACTGCACCGGAGACCATCACAATTTAAGCGTAAGCATAGGCGTTGATTGCTGAATTGCGCCTGGAAGACGGGTGGTCTTTCATGTGAATGCTTATAACTGTTCTTTAGCTTAAAGATCTATAATAAGAATTAGCATAGTCATAGTTAGGCTCTCACATGTATCGGACATGTAGCTTTAAGTTTTAATCCATTGCGGATTAATTAACGCACATTATTAGTAATAAGTTTTAAAATAAAGTCTTTCTAAAAACGTCTTGGGTCAATTTTGAATGTTGACTTTGTCGTTAATTGCATATTATTATTTTAGTTAATTACGATAGTAAATAATTCTTTAGATATTTAGATTTAGATTTAGATCCGTATACAAATACAACGGAGGCGTAAGCGAATACAATTATTTGTTCAAAGTAACTTACTTGTAAAGTACGCCTTCTCTGTGTACATTCCTACCCTGCTGCATATTATTTTCCAACCTTAGTGCTTTATTGCATTTTAATATTTTTCCCTAATTCTAGCGAATATAAATTAACAATGACATGAGGTGTATAATGTTGCCAGTGTGAGCTCATATAGGTTAGGATAACGACCAGTAAAAATCTTATTTTTCCTCCAGAAGGTTAAAACTGCTATGATTTGGTCCGTCTACTCATGTCTACATAATAAACAAACACAGAAGAGGCATCAACTTCACATAGTTTTGATCGAAGGATATTTATAGTTAAATTACTTTGAACAAATAATTCATTTTGCTATTTTACGTACCAATTAACTAACTAAAACAACAGTAAATAATGTTTGCAATTGTTACTTTTTCAACTATTGTATTATGTACAACTGTCAACTGAACTTTATAGTTTAGTTTATAATAATCACTACAGTTGCAAAACTGATCCAGTATTTAATAGAGCGTGAAATGTAAACTAGACAGCATGATATAAATTATACCAGTGTATTATAATACATTATTGTAGTACTAATGAATATATTATAAGTTATTAGACTTATAAATGATTTCATAATAATTCATCTCCTCATTTTCCAAAAATATACATACCATTTTGATTTACTCTTTGAAAATTTTAAAGACGTCCCACTGCCTCCTCTAAAAAATGATTTTGGTGTAATTGTTACGTCACAGGTCCTGGAAATATTTCATTCTTCACACATGCAGGTTTTTCACGATGTATTTTTTAAACACAAAACACGCGGTGAACTTAAAAAATCTGAAATGAAAAGTTTAGTAAAATTTAAAGCGAGCGCTTGGCCCCTGAGATGAATGGGCTCTTTACTTTTTTTTAAACAATTAAATATTACTCTAAATAAACATGTTCTCATTTAAATAGTATTGTACTTTAAGTTTTTATAATGTTTAACAAACAATCTTTCGGACTTTAAAACTTACACTAATTTGTAACAATTATAATTTTTTTTCTATCCAAATGAAACAGTTTATCGCAATTTCTATAAGAAGGCAGCAAACTGGTAGTAATCAAGCTAATGAGCAAACTTTGCATCCGCCAAGAATACGAAATTGGGCTATTCAGCTGCTTTTAGAAATTGGCTTTTCCTTAATAAAATTATCGTTAGGTATTTTAAAACAATTTTAAACAAAAAATATTATTAAAACTTGGACGTGTTGAGAGAGAATTGGTAAATATTTGTAACTTGACAGACGAGGCATTGGTGTCTAACTAATAGCAGAAAAATCTAGCAAAAATGGCTAAATTCACATTTTTCAATTCTGATCCTCTCAATCTGCCTGCCTAGAGTGACAAATTAAACTCGCAGACACAAAGATATTTAAGAAAAAAAATAACTGTTATTTTATAAGTTATATATTATATAAGTTTTTTTTTAAACTATGTCATAACGGTAATTTACTTTAAAATATTCCTCAAGAAAAGGAAACTTGAAAGTACTTACTAACTTGTAAGTAATAAAACAGCAATTTAATAATTGGATAAAACTCAATACAAAATTATATATGTTTTTTCACATTTAATTAAATTTAATTAAACGCGATAAAATTCGTGTCGTATTCGAAGAAATAGAAAAAAATTACGCAATTTCATAGTAATTGACCCAAATTTTCCATTAATAGTGAAATTACTATTTAATGTTCGTTTGCTAAGTTTCATTTGATAAATAATACTGATTGCTATTAGCGGTACTTCTTTTACCAAATTAACTATGTAATATTTATACGAGTATATGGCTACGATGGCGATCCGAGAATACAGACAGAGTCAGAGTTCGAAACCTATCCAAGTGTAGAGAAGTGTTTGCGGTGAAGAGTTTCGGGGATATAACGTCAGCCTGTCTTGGGTGACGTTATATCGCCGAAACTCTTCACCGCTGCATTGGAAGACGTTTTCAAGCTACTGGACTGGAAGTGATACGGTATTACCATCAATGGCGAGTACATCACTCACCTTGGATTTGCCGAGGATATAGTACTTATAGCAGAATCGCTGGAGGACCTAAGCACTATGCTCAATGACCTCAATGGTGTCTCCCAACGGAAAGGAGATGAAGAAGATAAACATGAACAAAACAAAGACCATGTTTAATGCCCATGTCACACCCATGTCAGTAGTTGTTGGGAGCACTACGCTCGAAGTTGTTGACGAGTACGTTTACCTGGGACAAATAGTCCGACTAAGTAAGACCAACTTCGACCCAATTCAATCGATGGATTCAATTCGGCTGGGCAGCGTTCAGGAAATTATGACACATCTTCTCGTCAGGTATACCTCAAACTCTGATTTGCATACCTCAAACTCTGATTGTACAATCAGTGCGTGTTGCCAGTGATGACTTACGGATCTGAGACGTGGTCCTTCACTGCTAACCATTTGAGGACGCTCAAAGTCGCTCAGCGAGCTATGGAGAGAACTATGCTCGGATGTTCTCTGCGTGATAGACTCAGAAATGAGGATATCCGCAGTAAAACCAGAGTGACCGACATAGCCCAATGGATTACTAAGCTGAAGTGGCAATGGTTGAAGGAAAATATCGTAAGGAAATCTGCATGGAATGAAAAATAAAAAAAATATTTATGAAGCCGCTACCACGCATTAGAGTTGTACGGCGGGTACTTCTTTCCCCTAAAACCCTCTCAGAAGTTAGAGTAGGCCTGTGACCAACAGTGGGACGCGTATATATGCTGTAGCTTTATATGTACGTTATTGTCTTCCACCTTCCCTGCGACACAATAAACATTAAAGCGGAGAAAACACGATACTTAAATAGTGTGTAGTGAGAGAGAGAGAGAGAGAGAGAGAGAGGAGGGAGAGGAGAGAGAGAGAGAGAGTGGATAAAATGAAACTTTGCTCTATAACGTACATATGCCGATAGATACAAGTACTCCATTCATTTTGACATTTTTTCCATACCTTGCTATCCGAAATGCTTGAAATAGGTGTCATATTATCATATCGCGCGGCCCAGATGCGTGATATACGCGGGTAATACCGGGGGCACAGCTAGCATATTATAATCCTATTCTGCGCAAATGTGACCGAAATTCGGGTCTGAAGAACATTATTACTATCGGGGATGATTAGTAAGAGAGTGGCTGTATTTGCGTCTACATTTGTTACTTTAAAACTATATTTGACAACTTTCGAAATTTTCGGCTAGTTTCCAAAACGTCCAGCAAAATTTTAAAAGGCATTCAAAATTATATGTATATTTCGAGACAAACGTTTATGCCTTTTATCATAAGTTAATAACTTAAACGCATTAAAAAGACTGAGAAATATCACATGATTACGGTAACAGCTAGAATGTCGACTAAATAGTTACATTAAAAACTTCACCTTCTATTTTTCTCTTTATATATGGGACAACATCTGAATTAAAAAAGGAAACCTCTTTAATATCAATAAAAATAAAATTCGTTAACAACTGACGAAGACATTTTATAACATATATACATACAAAATCATACTATATAAATACTATGTACTAATATATTCTGGTGTCGTTTTACGATATAAGATTGTTCATGTTACAATTGTTGTACTTTAATCAAACGTTTCTATCTAAATTAATTAATTGTTGTTTCAGTATGAATAAAATTATCATAATGTTACCTATATTACAGCGCGTGACAAGGTAATTTACTGTAATGTCCATTTACTGGAAAATATTTGTTATTTGTTAATTACTCCATTATTTTCTATTTATTTCATAGCTACATGCTGATAATAATATTATACCACGTTGAAAAATTGAAAAATATTTTTATCACGAATCGATTAAATTATAACTGTAGGAGGAATCGGCAATTATGGTGGTAGCTACGAAATTTAAGAAACTGAAACTCGAATTAGTCGTACAAAATGTTGTTACCTTTCCCGTTTAGTGCTGACGTTAGAAAATCCGTCAAACTTTTCGCCCACTATGGAATAGATTACAAAAATTTTACAGCTTTCTAGAGATATTAGTGATACATAGTGACATCATTGTTTATACGTCGGATATTAATAATAAACAAGATCGGTGACGGGTGATGGGTGACGGGATGGTATTAAAGGTGTAGGCAGATTATTAAAAATCCTTCTTACAATTGAGAGATCTATGCGGTTGCGCGGAAAACAAATGCCCTCGCATTTTTTGTTCAATTATCTAGTTCAAGCCGGTTCATTCTCTCATCCCATCCGCTTCCCTTCCGCACGCACTGAGGGAGGGGGGGGGGGAAAGGCTTAGATATGTGGCGCCATTTTTGCGTCCAATGAAAAGGCGCGCTGTGCTTAAATGGAAGTGAAGACGGCCGAGGAGGTAAAAGAAAAAGAAAGCCGCTGCTCATCCAGTTGTAACGCAGTGTCACCATCCTAGAGGCCTGAGACCAAAGCCAGTCAGAAGATCCATCCCCGTAAATGCTCGCCTATTATAATAAACGAGCAGTTTTTTAGGCCTTATTGTGTTTTCCCTAGCAAATTAAGTCCTACCAGAGTGTATATTCCAAAGCCTGACACGTGCCACGGCAGCCATTTTGTTAGAATTATAGCCAACTGCGTATATACAGTCCACTTTAGTTACATCTCACATCCAATAATTTGTGACCATCCGTTTCCAGATTTGAACCCAGGAACCCTAACGCTCCACCACTATGCTTTGAAGAATTTTGATCCCAAGAATGACAACACATATCGATGGCCAAGAAGACAAACGTGCTATATACATGATAAGTGATAACGTAGGATAACAGTCTGGACTTCAACAAATTGTCGTAAAAGTTTGTGAATAGTAATAGTTTGTCTACTTCTTTGTCACCTAATTTCTAATACATATACATATTATAATTAAAAAATGAAATATGCTACCCTTTAATAATCTTTACTAAAATATTAGTACTGATTGTTCACATAAACTTTTTTTACTACTAGCGGTGCCTCGTAAGTTTACCTACCTCGTAACCTTACCTACCTTTCTACATTATGCTATATTCAAACACGTAAACATTCAAATATGGAAACTTTAATATTTATATTATTATTAAGAGGTTACACCACTAAATAACTCAATTATATTTACGGTGTTTTATCATTAATTTCGTGATTCATATTTAAGAAAGTTCGGGATTTACACGATGCAAAATATTTTACAGAAACACGATTCCTTGAAAGTTTCCATAATTACCTCTTTATTAAAAAAAACACTGGTAATCTTTTAATTTTTCATAGGAGATTACCAGATTTTCAATAATAGTGTAACTTTAAGTTACCTATGCAAAATATTTGTTAAATTTTCCAAATTAACATTTGGTTTGAAATAAAAGAGAAATACCATAAATATACTCTCGCTAGCCACCATATCCTGAGCCGCGGCCCTTCTCCCCTCCCCTATAACACAGCAAGCTAGTCCAGCTTCGTTCATTTGAGAGGAAACTGGCGTCGCTTGCTGGCGCGCGCGTTACGTTTGAGTGTATATTAGTGATTTATAATAATTGGAAAAAAAATTAAATTTGCATTAAAAAAAAGGTTGGTGAAAAAAAATGCTTGCGTTATCAAAGTGAGAACTTTCTTATTCATTTATTTTCTTTCGGTTCCCTAAGGTTTGGTAAAGTAATAAAGCACAATTTTTAAGAAACCCCACGTGCCCCACAACAAAATCTTGCGCGCCTGCGGGCAGCGAGGGCTAAATCGCAATTTGTGCTCTCATACTATTTCTTCTTTATAGCACACACTCACTCAAGGCGCGACCTTTTGTTTCCTAATACGGCCAGTTATGAAGGCTAATATGTCTTCACTAGTATCACATACTAGTTGTACACTTTTGCTTACAAGATTTGGGGTACAAGACGAGAAAAATGTCATAATCATCCGAACGCTGCCTAGCCAATTTAGAGCTAATTGTAACTATTAAGTTTAACCAAGGCTCTAAATTCTTTGTCAAAGATCTACTTACCGGAATGAGGCAATGATTAAAGTTGAAGAGCAATTGTGGCGACATCATTTCTGGGATACCTGAGATTTCAGGTGAGATAGAGGGGTTCTATGGACAGCCGTACACATCATCGTTGGAGGCATATGCAAATACGATTAGTGATCGAAGAGTAAGACTAAACTGACTGGATCCCGTAAGTAAGATTGATCGCCTAAGTAAGATTGTAATGGCACTGAAACACCTTAAAACAGCAAGAAATTAGGCAAGAATTGAATTATTTTCCAAATTCTTGCTGTTCTGAACCTTTTGAAAGCGGTTGGAAAACCAGTACTTAAAGTACTTCAAAAGCTCTTTAACTCTCACTTTTACTCTATGTCCGAATCAAATCTTGAATTGACAAAACCGAAGATAGATTAGGCTCAAAACCAACGGATTTGCGCGATTTCCGAGGCATGGGGTGAAACATCTTCCCGAATCCGAGCTGCTACTGAGAATTTATTTAAGGAAAACTCGATGACTGATTAAAAAAAACCCGGACCAAACCTAGGACTTCATGACCAGCAATCGCGTTAACGACAACTAAAGCAAAGTGGCAGTCTTAGCAGGTGGATACGGTATCAATAATCATTACAGCCCTTCACAAGTTTACTGCTGAACATAGGCCTCCCCGAGTAATGCGCCACCATTACTCGGGGGTCGGTCTTGAGCCACCAGTATCCATTGAATTCCTGCATATCTAACCAGGTCGTCAACCCAACCAGTGGGGGTTGCCCTACTACTACTACGCCTACTGGTACGAGACTGCCACTCGAGAACCTTTCTTCCCCATCGGATATCGGTTCATTGAGCTATATGGCCGGCCCATTGCCACTTCAGCTTACTAATCCGTTGGGCTATGTCGGTCACTTTGGTTTTACTGCGGATATCCTCATTTTTGAGTCTATCACGCAGAGAAACTCCGAGCATAGCCCACTCCATAGCTCGCTGAACGACTTTGAGCATCCTCATATGGTCAGCAGTGAAAGACCACGTCTCAGATCCGTAAGTCGTCACTGGCAACACACACTGTACAATCTACTTTTCAGAGTTTGAGGTATACCTGACGAGAAGATGTGTCATAATTTCCCGAACGCAGCCCAGCCGAGTTGAATCCGTCTATTGACCTCTGGGTCGAAGTTGGACTTAGCTAGTCGGACTATTTGCCCCAGGTAAACGTACTCGTCAACAACTTCGAGCATAGTGCTCCCAACAACTACCGGCATATATGTGTCATGGACATTAAACATGATCTTTGTTTTGTCCATGTTCATCTTAAGACCAACACGTTTAGAGACATCATTGAGGTCATTGAGAGTAGTGCTTAGGTTCTCGAGCGATTCTGCCATAAGGACTATATCGTCAGCAAATCGAAGGTGAGTGATGTACTCGCCATTGATGTTAATACCGTATTCCAGTCCAGTAGCTTGAAAACGTCTTCCAATGCAGCGGTGAAGAGTTTCGGGGATAAAACGTCACTATGTTTTATACTTGTATGTAGTTGGAAAGGTTTAGAACTCTGATTCTGTACTCGGATAGCCATCGTAGCTCTACTGTACAGACACTTCAGCACTTCGATATACCAAAAGTCAACTTGGCACCGCTGAAGGGGCTGTAGCACCGCCCAAATTTCGACGGGATCAAAGGTTTTTCATAGTCCACATACGCCAGGCAAAGTGGCAGATTGTACTCTTCGGTCTTCTTTACAATCTGCCGCAGGGTATGTATGTGATCTATGATACTAAAGTCTTTTTGGAAACGGCTTGTTCGGGAGGCTGGAAGTTGTCGAGTCTGCGTGCGAGACAATTCGCAATGACTCTCGAAAACAGCACGTAGACGCGGCTCAGAAGGGAAATCGATCTGTAGTTCCTAAAGAGAGCATTGACGCCTTTCTTAAAAACAAGACGACCCCACTTATGCACGCCTCCGGAGAAGTGCCGCAATGGAGGGCGGAATTGAAGAGCTTCTGAAGGATTTTAAGTACCGGTGCTCCACCAGCTTTCAGAAGTTCCGCTGTAATTCCATCCTCGCTTGGGGCTCTGCCATTTCTAAGGTGCTGGAGAGCCATTCTAATCTCGCTCAGACTGACGGCCGGGATATTATAGGAATAGTGTTGGATAAGACTCGGTCTTGGATCGTTATTCACACTTGCGTGTGGCTCCAACGATGATGTGTACAGCTGCCCATAGAACCTCTCAATCCCACTCAAAAATTTAGGTGTCCCGGTAACGATGCTGCCACTCTCAGTCTTCAGCTTCAGCTAGGCACTGAAAGTGGTTACGTAACTTGAGCTGAAAAGTTTCGGGATTCTGGATTAGAGCTTGAGGGGAACGGAGCGTTGACCTCATTAGACGAGACCTCTCCATTTCAGTTCAGTGTGCCTCTAACCATTTATTGATCACTGCCAGTTTTCACCCTTGCGATCACTGAGACATCAATGAACAGTTGGCGTCTGGTCGTCATAATTAAGTCAATTTAATTTTTTGTTGAACCGCTGGGGCTCGACCAGTTCCACTTTCTGTGGGACCGCTTCTGCAAAAAAGAGTTTATCATAAATGTCCCTCTTTATCCATGATGTCAGCCAGCTGCTGGCCACTTGGGTTTCGTTGCCCTATTCCGAATTTCCCTACCATTAGCTCACCATTCTTTCTTGTGCCCAGTCTTCAATTAACACCGTATAGTGAGTTTTTTAGGAATGCATGGCTCTAGAAATATCCACATACATTTCGTCATCCTCATCGGGATATTCCGACGTTCGCGCGTAAACCTGTATGACCTTAAGCAGATACGGTTTGGTGATTCTGTGTATAGGGTACGCAACCCTCGTCAACACACTCCCAATCTTTAGAACGTTGTTAACGAGTGACTTCTGGATTATAAATCTAAGACCTCCTTGGGACAGATGGTCGCCCTCCCGGTGATAGAACAAGTTGCCGAATTCGAGAATCACCGTGTCTTCCCCTCTCTTCGGACCTCGGATAATCCTATAATATTCCAACGCAACTTATCTATCGCTTCTCCCAGCTGCAGGATTTTCTCGTCAGTCCTCAGGGTGCGTGCGCTAAATGTTACCAGGTCGAGTCATCGTAGGTGGCAACCGAATCTCCACCGGAGATTCTTAGCACCCCCTGTCCCGCCGTTACCATGGTCACTACCGTAGCCAGGAATAGCGGGGCCACCGGGGACTGGGGGCCGTCTATTTGTTCATACTTATTTTGTTCATGGGAAGTATATTTGCATAGTTGCCACGCTTGCGGAGCGGGTTGGCAACCGCAGATTTTTCGTTGTACAGTTGCTATTATCAGCAAAATGCTGCTGCCCATCTCCTGCCTGTTTCTGTCTGTCCCTTTTACGACATCCACAGGAAGATATGGGGTTGTGAATATTCTTAACCGCTACTAGAGGGCAAACGGTATCAATATCAATAGCGAATGCATCCCTCTCTTTCGATTTGCCCTGCATTTGATACAGTAAAAATCGCTGGAGGACAGCTGCATTATTCGCTAAGACGTCAATTGTGTTTTCTAGCAAAGTTATTAAAACACACAACAAATGAATTAACTGCAAAACAGCTTATTCATTTTTACTATGAAGATACTGGAAAATTATTTTGCTTCACTCTTCTACGTATTGTAAACTTCGAAGCAAAGCATAGGGTTCGAATTCGTGGTATATTGTTATACAAAGTGATGAAGATTCGCTGAGCACTTGGTTTTCCGATATAGCGGAAGAGAGATGTGGTTTTTTGATCAAAAAACCCAAGATTTCATCATTCGTCGTCATTACCTACAATATGGCAAACAGTTATCTAACAAAATGGCACATATGAGTTATAATTATATGTTATTAAAATTGTTAAAAAATGTCTTGAATTTGTATATAAAATACGAAGAAAATTTTTTCCCGACCTTTTATTAATGTTATTTGATTTATTTATTATTGTTCTTTTAATTTTCAAACTTAATATTTGTATTAAAATATAAAATATAATATTATAATTAAATATATTACAAGTCAGTAGAAGATTTAAAACAAGAAAACATTTAGCAGTATGAAAGTTTCTGATGGTAAATTAAGGCTGTAAAACTTGGAAGTAATCTCGTTTCTGTAGCCCGCAAGTTATTTCGTAGCATATTGCGAGGAACGTCACGTACTATTTGATAAATGTGCATACATATACATATTCTGAGCATAGTAGAGTACACTATAAAAATTACCTTTCTGCTTCAGAACTGATTACGTTTTGCATGGTAGTGTTAACTATTTATTTGCCTATAAAAATAATTCCTTTTGTAGTGTAATAGTAGCAGCAACTAGATCTTTTGTTCATCCGGCTTGGTACTTTTGTATTAGTTTATTGCATAGGTTACTTGGTATCTTTGAGAAACAAATACCAATGAATAATAATGTAAAATAGTATTTTTTCCTTATATGGGAAATTCCATATGGCAGTGAATCCATCATACCGATAAAGGAAATTCATTCATTTATTTATTTTACAATTTTTGTGCTAAAACTATAAACGGCGGACTTAAGGCCTTATTGAATTTTCTAGTAGTTAGCTGGAAAGTTAATGGGAGATGTAAAGTAACTATCTAAAGAGGCAAAGGTTAATAGGCCGCTATTTAGCTAAAACAGTGGGCGCTTTACATCAAATCCCTTCTTACCATAATGTGAAATAATAGTCCAGCACTGCACTTATTTTTTTATGAAGAATTAGTGTAACATGTGAGTGCGCAATCCACCTGATTAAAAATTGATGCCGTGGCATGTAAACATCTTATATCTATACTCGATTAAAAATCAAAAGTTAGATGCGTTGTCATCTTTGAGGACTAAGATGGAATACCTAGCATCCAGTCAAAAGGGTCTCCAGATCTCTACACTCACCATGCAAAACACAGTTGCATTGAGTCGCTTTTTTACGCTCACATCTTAGAGCGAACGAGATGAAATGAATTATACTGATTTATTCGACGTAAGAAAATAAAATTTCGTCTGTCAAATGTTTTTTTTATTCTACCGCAGGGGTTCTGGCCGGTAGAAGTGGCAAACCAATATAAGGACGCCCACTGCCGACACTCGCCCCTTCTTGCATCGTAGTCGAAGAGAACCACTAGTTTTATCCGCACCTCTGTGGCAATCGTGCCACAGAATAATCGAGAAGTAACTGCCTCGAATAGTGCAAGTTATCGTCGCGAATCTCTCTTCCAACGCATCATAAGACCAAGAGCGTCTTTCACGCGGCCGCGAGGATCCCCACCCCAATAAGTGCTACATTTTTATTTGTCTTGAATCGTTTTATTTCCTTGTCGCATTTCTCTCCCTTAGCGGTTCAAGTAGAAACTCCTTTGAGACACTGGCAAAGTAGTTATTAAATAATAAAATCAAATTCACTCTGTATTTACTAACAAGTACGATAAATTATCAAACAAATTCACTATTAAGGTAGGTAGTAAGGTACATAATCTTGTCACTCATATAATATGAAATAGTTACTTCTAATCTATAAATGTTGGTTCCAATATGTGTATAATATATATATATATATATATATATATATATATATATATATATATATATATATATATATATATATATATATATATATATATATATATATAGTTATGTGGTGCAGAAAGACAGTAGCAATTACTGTAGACTCAAAATTGTTAGAAAGAATGTCTAGCATAAATTATTTATAATGCTATGTACAGACTATTTGAGTTGTCAATTACGAGGATAGATATGGTTAACTATTCAGACTTTAGCGCTAATCACTAAACAGGTAGACAGGTCTTGAATAGGCATATAAGATGCTGCCGGTAGAAAAAAGATATTAACCTCTTAACGCATACCAAGCCATTTATGGAATCAAAAGTTGACTAATAAAAAACTTGATCTTTAATAATATCTTAAATTTCAGGAAGCATATTAGTCATTATTTCGAATGTAAATCAGTTGTTCATGTTCATTGGAAATTTTCAACTATATTTGGGATTATTTGTAAAGCGTATGGTCGGCCGGTCTTAGAAAAATAAGTGCAAGTTTTAGGATTCAAAATAAACTACTACAGGTATATATAATTTTTTTTTTCAAACTTTTACTTAAGTAAAAATATATTCTTCATACCGTCTAAAATAAGAAACTTGTTGGTTTATTTCTATTAGCTTTTTCTCATTTTTATTTGTCTTTTCTTCAATCTGCCATATTTGGTTTAGTATGCGTTCAAGATTATTGTTTGACTATTTCAGAAATGGGTCCTTTGCGCTTTTATGGAAAATCCAAACATTTTAATATTATTCCTAGTGATGGTAACTTGAGCGATGATGATATTTCTTCTAACAGTGATGATGATTTTAAACCTAAATCTATTCGCCAACCTCAAAAAAGACATATTCCTGATCTAAATAGATAGCTTTAAATTCAAAGGTACTCATTATTACCAGAGATGATGTAGCTAGACGCACCAGCAGAGTTCTTTAATTTTTATTTAGGGGCGGTACTCCCATCAACATGCCTAATTCTCCAGTACCTGCAAAAAAACCTCAAAAGACTTCTGCCTGACATCAAGAGCTTCCTTTAATTTCAGAAGGTGGTGATAGAATTAGTTATTTTCCCGTTTATGTGAAAAATACCTGACAGATAAAATTCATTATTATTCAAAATATAGTTCTTACACTAAATGTGAAAAATGTAATATTTATTCAAGTTAAACGACAAACGCAATGGTTCTAAATAGTTCCACCAAATATAATTCATATGTTTTTTAAACTCATACAAAGCCAAATATGGTTTCGCATTAGATGACTAGGCTGCATACGAAGCCATATATGTCTCCCAGTTATAACTTCTAACATTTAAGTTTAATATTATTTATTTCAATTTGATCTAATTATATAAGCCTTGTTAAACACTATTTCGTAAGAAGATAATTTTTATTCAATATTTTTAATAATTTATGCGGTAAGGGGTTAAAGATGGGCTAGGACTCAGAAGAACTCACAGCAGGCGTTATACCATTAGTGCTATCACTTAGACGATAGACATGATTAACTATTCAGACCTTAGACCTATCACTTAGAGGTTAGACCGGTATGGATTGACAAATAAAACAATACAACTTAAGGGAAGACATTACGATGGGCTAGGGCTCAGATGAAATCACTGCAGGCTTTTAACCGTTATAGCTATCATTTAGAGGATTAGTAATAAAAATAGATTTAATGTTCGTTAAAAAATTAACAAAATATAAAGAAGAGGAAAGTTATTGAAGTCATGTTATTATAGAACAATTTTGTACTGATTGGCACATTAACAAAAAAATTCTAGATCATGATTAATTAATTCAATTTAAATATAGTGTTGCGCGCCTAAGTTGACGTCATGTACCCGGAACTAGCGCCATCTAGTGTCGGGGACGAGAGCGAGGAGATCTTTCCAGAAAATGACATCAATAATCTTTCAACCTCAAGCTCGTAACAATTGGTGTCAGAAGTGGGATAAAATCATGCCGATTTTACCTAAGGAGAAAACGGAGGGTGTCCGTACCCGCTGAAGTCAACGCCAGCAGGAGACGGACCGAAGAAGATTTGGTGGTGCAACGCCGCAGACGCCGTAGGGCCAGCCACTGGCTGCAGGCCCGTCGGTAGCTCCTACATCTGCAGAAACCGACTTAGGTGCTCTGATGGTGATGCTGCAGGAACAGGCTCGCCGACAGGAGGAACAGGTCCGCCGACAGGAGGAACAGGTCCGTCAGTTGAAAGAGCAGCTGCAGAGCGGACAAGAGGAACAGGTCCGTCGTTTAGAAGTGCAGCTGCGGGGCGGACAAGAGGAACAGGCCCGTCGGTTGGAAGAGCAGATGCTCCTTATGAAGGACCTTCATGCTACCTTTGGGAAAGAGATAAGGGAGGTGAAGGATAGGGTTGCTCAACATGACAACCGCCTGTCAGAAGCTGAAACCCAAATCAAGGAGGCTAAAACCCAAATCGACCAAGTGAACAATCGGGTTGATAACGTGATGGCTGACGTGAAGAAAACGACCTCAAACTTGGGGATGGAACAACAGCTCCCGTAGTAGTTACACCACCTTCGCTACGTGGATTCAAAGTGCCGCCGTTCGACGGGACTTCTTCCTGGTCGGCCTACAAAATCCAGTTCGAGGCCGTCATGGGGGCGAACGGCTGTAATAAATGCCAAGCCATGACTGCACTCACCCTAGGCCTGCGCGACCAAGCCTTAACTGTGTTGGAAGCTCTCGGTAAGAAAGTGACCTACGAGCAGCTCCTTGAGGCGTTGGAGGTGAGATATGGCGACGCTCACCTGGAACACGTCTTTCGCGCGCAGCAGTGGGCGATTGAGGTGGAGAAGATGGTTCGAAAAGCATGCCAGTCTGTACCTGCGCTCATTGAAGTTAAGCTGGTTCAGACATTCATCGACGGCATCCGCGACCTTGAAGTCAGAGCTGCTGTGGGCGCCGGGCACCACGGGACGCTTAAGGACGCCTTGGCCCATGCACTAGAGGTTGCAACAGCTACGGTTCGCAACCGCAATAAAGGATACAGCCCTAAGTGCTATGGCTGTGGGTAAAGGGGCCATCTTCGATCCAGCTACCCTAAGCGAACCGTAGAAAGGGAAGGTGAACGATATCAGGAGGGTGGTGCGGCTAACAGCCCCGCCCAGCAGCAGCAGGGAAACGAGTAAAAGCCAGAACTGCGGGGCGGGTGCTGGCTGATGTTAAAAGAGCCCCAAGGATCTCGGTCTCACAAACCCATGATGGGAATAGTCTGATAATCAAGGGCGAGGTCAACGGAATGCTGTGTTAACTGACCATAGATACTGGAGCCTCTCGTACGGTTGTTAGTTCCCAACTTATAAGTCAGTTCCTTGGGGACTCCGCATACAACCGAGAACGCATTAATTTGGTAACAGCCACCGGTCAGCGTATACCCGTCCGTGGAGAGAAAGAGATGGAGTTGAAGCTAGGCAACATGATCTACCTGCATAATGTCATCGAGGCTGATATAATGGACGACTGCATCTTGGGCCTAGACTTCATGAGGAAGAATTGTTGTGCGATTGACGTGGCGGGGCCGTTTCCGGAGAGTGAAGGTGGTAACAATTATTTCATGGTTGTGATGGATTACTTCACTAAGTGGCCAGAAGTCTTCGCCATTCCAAATCAAGAAGCTTCAACAGTTGCGGATAAACTAGTTCATGAAGTCTTCTGTCGCTTTGGAGTACCTTTAGAGATTCACAGCGATCAAGGTAGGAATTTTGAGTCTCAAATATTCCAGGAAACTTGCCGAATTATGGGTACTCACAAAACAAGAACGACTTCTTATCACCCGCAATCTGATGGAATGGTAGAACGATTTAATCAGACATTGGAGAGGTACCTAGCAAAAGTTGTAGGCAATCGGCAACGAGATTGGGACAAGCAGATTAAATTGTTTTTGTTGTCATATCGAAGCGCTGTTCACGAAAATACAGCAGTGACACCAGCTTTCGCAAACTTTGGAAGAAAATTACGGCTGCCTGCAGACCTGATCACCGGGATACCACCTGATGCCCCACGCAGTATAACCGATTATGCAAATGACTTGCGGAACAAAATGAATGACATTTATGAGCACGTCAGACAATCCAGCCAGCAAATGTCTGAGAAGATGAAAAACCGGTACGACCGTAAAATGAACAATAAAGGCTTCGACGAAGGTTCAATAGTGTGGTTGCACAATTCAGTCCGCAGCAAAGGGAAATCTCCTAAGCTTCAAGCTAAATGGGACGGCCCGTACCGGATTGTAACCAGGATCAACGATGTAACCTACCGGATACAGAAAGGCGCAGGAGGGACTCCTAAGATCGTCCATGTGGATCGCCTGGCGCGTTATTATGGGGCCGATAATGCTCGGGTCGAGCATCTCTTAGGAGGGGGCAGTGTTGCGCGCCTAAGTTGACGTCATGTACCCGGAACTAGCGCCATCTAGTGTCGGGGAAGAGAGCGAGGGGAGCTTTCCAGAAAATGATATCAATAATCTTTCAACCTCAAGCTCGTAACAATAGGCACATTATAGCATCCGAGCTGTATTATATAACTTAATATAACCTTTATTACAAGAAAGAAAGTAGTGTTTAGCATCATTAAGTTTTAAATATAACGATGAGTTGCAATTGCATCAATGGCCTACAGCGGCACATAATGTCGATCTGGGAAAATATAAAACTTACAAATTTCATTACTTAAATCAGTGGTAAGATTAACAATTAAAAGAAAATTTAAAAATGATTGTAATAAAATATTTTCCTACTGTACGATGTTAAAAGTTTATGATAAGTTAAATATAAGTAATATGTGAAGGACACATTAAAATGATTAATAATAATTGTTGGTTTGTTCTATATTCAGTTCAATTAAGTAGGGTATCATACCTACCAGGTTATTATTACTTTCATATACTAAAAATATGTATGATAAACGCACAATAAAATTATGCTGTCAGATGCTAGCAACAAAATTAAAATTGTTTTAGTATGAGGAAAATATGGAAAATCTTAAAAATTTAAATTTCTTATTAAATTACTTAAGAAATTTATAAAGTAATTATGATATGATTAGTGACTACATATATTTGCTTGCTATTAGTAAAATAAGGTTAATAACGTTGTACAAATACCAAAACTCCTAGTGAAACGTACAGGGGTGGACCGCCAAGCAACCACATGGTGTGGATGGTATTGGGGGGTTTGCCGCGTAGTGCGTTCATAAAATTTTGCGACTGGGATAATCCGAAATATTCCGTTAGAGCACTGCGCGTGGTAGATGTGAAACAAAATTGAAAGAGATGCAACATCTTTTCGCAGTTGAAATAGAAAAATTTTACGCTGATCTTGACAAAGCTATGAATAAATGCACAAAAAATATAATATTTCTGGAAGACATGAACGCAAAAATAGGATACCCCAAATAAAATGAAGAATTAGTAATGGGAAGGTATGGCTACGGAAAAAGGAACGATAGAGGAGAAACGTTCGTACAATTCTGTCTTTAATACAACTTAAAAATCTCTAACACAACTTTCAAAAAATCTAATAAGCTTCGGTGGACCTGGAAAACACCTGATGGAAAATCGAAAAACGAAATTGAATTCATAGCTGCAAATGTCACAAAAAATATACAAAACGTAAATGTAATGAGCAAATTGCACCACCCTAGTGACCACAGAATGATTAGAATTACTTTAAATGTACCCAATATATAAAAAACGAAGGAAGGGTAGACCATTTAAAAGATGGAGAGACGACATTGTAGAAATAGCCGGAAACTTATGGTCTAGACGGGCAAATGATAGAGCCACCTGGAATGGTTTGGAGGAGGCTTTCACCGCAAAAGGCAGCACTTACACCCAACAATACTAACCTTATTTAAAAACAAAACTAACATTACTATCAAATAAATAAATAAGCATACATAATAGTAGATAAGAAATACATACATGTAAGGGATTAAATAAAGCTAATAATAATAATAATATGACCAGAATAAATAAGATATATTTTGATCTTTCTAAATGATCTTTCAAAAGGTTTAATAGTAGGCCGTTTGTAATATTTTGGCGTAATCGTCTTAATTAGGACGCTTATCTACGTTGTGTTTGTTTAGTAACTTAGTTCTTTTAGGTGTCTTTTGGAAGAATGAATATTCACTAGAGCAGCTGAAAGCTGGTGGTAGTGCCTTATAAGCTAAGTGAACCCTGTTCACGAAGACAGGTTAAGAACATAAAACGACCTTATTCGACTTGTATTAGGTTTACATTATTCATCTATTATTATTTATCCCTTCCCGCTTGGAAAAGGCTCACAATATATTTATACAAAATACCCGATACAAGGGCTTCGCTCTCCAACATTTATTTAAAAAAAATGTGGGGGAGACACACGGCTCCCCACAAGCCGTGCGCGGTGAGCGCCAACCATTTTGATGCACTCCCCCCGAAGGGAACGCTAATTCGGGAACTGGACCGTAGTCCACAGCAAAATAACTGGCGAACCAGTAAAAGAGGCTTAACCCCTTGTTAGTGCGCAAGCACAAACATCGACCGAATTCGCGCATGTCAATGCGCGTAAAAGCCATACAGAATACGAACAAATCCAGCCACAGTGAATGTATGTCACATGGTTTAGGCAAATAGGCACACTGGCCGTAAACCCTCCGTGAGTGCCACCACCAGGCAGAAAGCCGCTCCTGCAGACGTGGCGCCCCCTCACAACACACTCACATGATCCCTATTGACTTTGGTAACAAAGTTTGTATTGTTGTTAATTAAAAAATGTCACCAATGTAACATAGTAGCACGCTACTAAAACGCCAGTGAACAAAACTCCACGTATCATAGCGCCAATGCACTAAGACATGAAGTTGAGTATGCCTGTTACACTTAAAAGTGCTACCAACCACACTCATCCTAATCCAAAAGAGAGACGACGCATCGCTATGCGCTACGACACCGCTCACAAAAGGTATGGGTGTGAGATGTCCACGGGAAAGCCGCATTGCTACAACAAATCCGCTCACCACCGACACTAAGATATAGCGCTAATGCACTAAGACATGAAGTTGAGTATGCCTGTTACACTTAAAAGTGCTACCAACCACACTCATCCCAATCTGAAAGAGAGACGACGCATCGCTATGCGCTACGACACCGCTCACAAAAGGTATGGGTGTGAGATGTCCACGGGAAAGCCGTATTGCTACAACAAATCCGCTTACCACCGGCACTAAGATGTTGTTAACTAAAAACTGCACCAACGAATCATAGCAGCACGCTACTAAGACGCCAGTGGACAAAACTCCACGTATCATAGCGCTAATACACTAAAACATGAAGTTCAGTATACTGGTTACCCTTAAAAGTGCTACCAAACACACTCATCCCAATCCGAAAGATAGACGACGCATAGCTATGCACTACGACGGCGCCCACAAACGGTATGGGTGTGCGATGTCCACGGGAAAGCCGTATTGCTACAACAAATCCGCTTACCACCGGCACTAAGATGATATGTCTAGGACACATTGGTTAGCGAGTCCTAGTTTACCTCGGACCAATTGCTCGTGAAGCAGCATTCACGCCACCGTAATAATCCTTTTCAAGCCCCTAATAAGGAATAGTCATTTTGCGACAGTACTAAGAGCAATCGGTCACCCGAGCACCCCATATAATGCTTATGCATCAAGGAGACCTTCCATTATAATTTCTTTTCAAGCTTTTGTATCATAGACCTTACTTTCATAAGTCATTAATATATAGGACTTCAACCCACGACCCCACTATTGTAATGCAAATTCATCATAGAGACCTCCCTTAGTATTGCTTTTGTATCATTGAGTTTACTATCATAAGTCCCTAATATAGGACTAGTCATTGTGCTACAGTACTTCAAGCAGTCGGGCTCTCGACCACCCCAAATGTATGTACAACTGTAGGTATGTATCTCCAGCAACTCCTCCATCCAAGACATCAATACATGAACACCTTCCAAGACTTAGACAATTTTTAATAAATTTTCTAATTATCTTATAAATGTTATGTATCTTTATTTTATAATATTTTCGACTTGTATTTCTATTATTTTTGATATTTTAAATATTTTTACAAGTTTTTTATTTATTCTGAAAGACAATATTTTGCCTTAAATTTACAATAATATTTGTCTGATGTCTGAAATGTATTTTCTTAATTTTATGCTTATTAATGTAATTTTATTGTTTAATATATTTATTTTAAGACCATTTTGATGCCTCTTTATATTGAATTTAATTATTAAATAATAATATTGTGCCGTCACAACATGTAATGATAAATGTAGTCAAATAATTACCAATGGGTATCTATAACGATCAATTGGAAACAAATATTACCGGAGAAGTAAAAGATATAAATAATAAGGTAAAAGATATATATAATAAGAGTACAATGGCAATTGTTGAAATAGAGCTTTGTCAAAAACTTTCGAGATATTTTTTGAATTATTAAAATATTTTTAGCAAAATACAACAAATTTAAAAAAATATGTTATAATATATATTACAAAGAGGAAAATATTTCTCGGCTTTCGTTCTATAAAGGGTATTTAACGTTTTCTGCTGTTGTCAACTAAAATTTTGTTAATTAAAATTTAAATTACGCTGATGTCTATTATTTAGATGTTACCCCTGAGTTAATTAAGAAGCTTGAACGCTTGTAAAGTGTATAAATTCGATATATTTTTGGCTTAAAGAAGTTCAGTCATGTATCCGTTTTTCCAATTTAGCTTAAATAGTTCCTGATTCACCTTCGGAGGGCCACTAGAATTTTCTGTATCCTTTTAAATATTCCACAAAATCCTAATATTTTGACATATTTCACAATTCGCATATGAACCTTCAACAGAGCCGCTGGAAGAAATTTACACATGGAATAAGCAATTATCTATATATATATAAATAAAAAAATACTAATTTACATTAAAAAGGATATAGATAAAAAGAAATGACATCTTCAACACCTGCCTGACAAGCCGGCCTGCATGGAAAAGTGCCGTCTCGGCATGTCTCCGACATTATTAAAGGCGATTTATTCTGGATTTATAAATTCGAATCAGTAATAAAACGGCAATTGACGGCTTAACTATTTTAAAATGAGCCAATGCTCACCAAAACGTAGCAACGTAGCTGCGCAGAGAAGATTCTGATCACTAATTATTTCACTTTTCAGGAGTATATGTATCAAATTCTTACAAGGTCGAAGTAGCAACAATGTCGAACGATATAACCAAATTATTGCCATAAGTGACGACCGAATACGCAGCTACGAAGGCCATTGCTTCACCGTGACATCGTGTCCGCACACGTAACGCTCAAAACAAGAGAATTCTTGCAAAACACATCGGTAAAATTTTAGATCCACTCTTCTTACAACCCTGATTCAGCACCGTACTACTTTTTTATTCCATAAATAAATCCATTTTGGATATAGGTTTATCGCCAAAAGATGCGTTCGTAGATTTCAAACAGGCTATAAAAGAGGTGTGTAAGATGGTCTGGAAAAAAACTTTGTATAGATTTTGGTAGAGGATACTTTAAAAAATTTAGTTTTAAAACCTTTACCCATAGATTTTTTTAGTTTTGCAAAGTTTTCTATGAACCCCGCGTATATATGTAAATATACAATATAATACCCACATTTAACTATCGAAATTAAATAATAGGCATCAAGACGGCAACAAATTTCAACATCAGAAAATCGATGGTTAATATTTATGATTATTAGATACTACATTTCCTTTTAGGGTTTATTTATTGTGAACTGTTTTTCCTGTGTACGAATTTTATCTATTCCGTTGTTGTGTTCTGTCTTGCAATTAAATGTAATACTTCATCTTGTATAAATGTATATTGCGCTATTGCACGCAAAACAAAGTAGCCATTTTAAACGTAAAATCTTAATATACCTCGTATATTGTATATCAGTTTAGAAGCACGCTTTTACAACCATTGTCACAAGTTATGTTATTAATCTTAAACAAAGTGTAAAAATTTATATCACGAATTAATTTAAATGAACAATTTGGGCGAAGGAAACTTTAGTATTATTCCTGGTCGATTCGTTTTCTAAATACGTGGTAGAGCCATGCTGCAGTTATATTACTAGTATAGTTGTAGCACGAATGGGTCGGCTCGACCGGGGAAGGACCACGCTCTCACAGAATACCAGCGTGAAATAGTAGCTTAATGCTGCTGTATTTCGTATGGTGAGTGTAGAGAACCGGAGACCCTTTTTACTGGAAACGAGGCATTCCACCTTAGTCCTCACGGGTGACAACGCATCTGCATTTAGATTCGTAATCGAGGATGGATGTAGATGTCTATGGGCCACAGCAACCACTTACCATCAGGTGGACTGTGTACTCGTTTGTCACCCTATCCTATAAAAAAAAAAAAAAAAAAAAATAATATTATACCAATTTATTTGATATGAATCCACGGGTAACCTCAGATATTGACAGCATAATATAATTTTGACTACGAGCATTTATTAAGAAATAATAACCTCCTTATTCAAGAAAAATTATAATGGTGAAATACGATTAGTAACATTAATATGTAATGTGATTTACTCTTTCTTTTTTTTACGATCTTGGTAAAATAGTCCGGCAACTACGGTAGTAGCAATTAGTTTTTTTTATTTATTAATTTATATTAATAAATTTTACTTAAATATAAATGTATGTTATCGGGTTTGTGCCGTGTAGTGGCGGTTGAGAATATCCATTACCCCATATCTTCCCGTGGGTGTCGTAAGAGTCGACAGAGGGACACAGAAAGGAGATGGGCAGCAGAATCTTCCTAATAACAACAATAACATAATAAAAAACTGCGGTTGCCAACCCGCTCGCCAAGCGTGGAAAATATCCCCCCATGAGCAACGACGCAAACAAACAGCCCCCAGTCCCCGGCGGCCCCGCTATTCCTGGGTACGATGGCGACCATGGTTACGGTGGGGCAGGGGGTGCTAAGAATCTCCGGTGGAGGTTCGGTTGCCACCCACGATGACTCGACCTGGTAACGTATAACGCACGCACCTTGAGGACTGACGAGAAGATACTGGAACTGGAAGAAGAGGTAGACAAGACGCGCTGGCATGTTATTGGATTATCTGAGGTCCGAAGAGAGGCGGAGGACACGGTAATCCTCGAGTCCAGCAACTTGTTCTATCACCGGGAGGGCGACCATCTGTCTCAAGAAGGTGTCGGATTTATCGTCCATAAGTCTCTCGTCAACAACGTTGTAAAGATTGGGAGTGTGTCGATGAGGGTCGCGTACCTGATACTCAGAATCACCAAACGGTATTCGCTAAAAAACATACAGGTCTAAGCACCAACCTCGGCACATCCCGATGAGGAGGTGGAGGAAATGTACGAGGATATTTCTAGAGCCATGCATTCCCCCAAAACCCACTACACGGTGTTGATGGGGGACTTCAACGCAAAACTAGGCACAAGAGAAGGCGGTGAGCTAAGGTTAGGGAAATTTGGAGTAGGGCAACGGAACCATAGGGGCCAGCAGCTGGCTGACTTTATGGAGAAAGAGGGACTCTTTATGATGAACTCTTTCTTCCAGAAGCGGCCCCACAGGTAGTGGACCTGGTCGAGCCCCAACGGTTCGACAAAAAATGAGATTAACTTAATTATGACGACCAGACGCCAACTGTTCAGTGATGTTTCAGTGATCGCAAGGGTGAAAACCGGCAGCGATTACCGAATGGTTAGAGGCACACTAAACATAAACGTTAAGTTAGAGAGGTCTCGTCTAATGACTCATCTAATGATCAACACTCCGTCCCCCTCGAGCTCTAATCCAGAATACCGAAACATTTCAGCTCGAGTTACGTAACCTCTTTCAGTGCCTAGAAGATTGCAATGCAGTAGACGATATGAATGACAAGCTCGTGGAAACTATCCATGCCGTCGGAGCTAAGTTCTGCAAAACCCGTCGCAGAAGAACACAAAAACTCTCCGATCACATTCTTAATCTCATGGCTGTTAGACGGGAGATGAGGCTGCAATCGTCAACAGATTTGACAGCATACAGGCAACTGAACAGACAGATCTCCAAATGCATGCGGCGAGACTTACGCAACTTTAGTACTGCTCGTATTAAAGAAGCAATCGAGCGAAACCAGGGCTCCAAAGTCTTTGCCAGAGATCTGTCTGCCAGAAAGATCCAACTGACAAAACAGAAGACTGAGTGTGGCAGCATCGTTTCCAGAACACCTGAGGTTTTGAGTGAAATTGAGAGGTTTTATGGGCAGCTGTACACATCATCGTTGGAGCCACACGCAAGTGTGAGTAACGATCCAAGAGCAAGTCTTACCCGACACTATTCCGACGATATCCCGGACGTCAGTCTGAGCGAGATTAGAATGGCTCTCCAGCAACTTAAAAACGGCAGGGCCCCAGGAGAGGATGGAATTACAGCGAAGCTTCTGAAAGCGGGTGGAATACCGGTACTTGAAGTCCTTCAGAAGCTCTTCAATTCCGTCCTCCATGGTGGCACTACTCCGGAGGCGTGGAGCAGAAGTGCGGTGGTCTTGTTCTTTCAGAAAGGCGACAACACTCTATTGAAGAACTACAGACCGCTTTCCCTCCTGAGCTGCGTCTACGTGCTGTTTTCGAGAGTCATTACGAATCGTCTCGCACGCAGACTCGACGACTTCCAGCCTCCCGAACAAGACGGTTTCCGAAAAGGCTTCAGTACCATAGACCACATACATACCCTGCGGCAGATTCTACAGAAGACCGAAGAGTACAACCCGCAACTTTGCCTGGCGTATGCTGACTATGAGAAAGCCTTTGATTCCGTCGAAATTTGGGCGGTTCTACAGTCCCTTCAGCGGTGCCAAGTTGACTGTCGGTATATCGAAGTGCTGAAGTGTTTGTACAGTAGGGCTACGATGGCTATCCGAGTACAGAACCAGAGTTCGAAACCTATCCAACTGCAGAGAGGTGTAAGACAGAGTGACGTTATATCCCCGAAACTCTTCACCGCTGCATTGGAAGACGTTTTCAAGCTACTGGACTGGAAAGGATACGGTATTAACATCAATGGTGAGTACATCACTCACCTTCAATTTGCCGACGATATAGTCCTTATGGCAAATCTGGAGGACCTTAGCACTATGCTCAATGACCTCAATAGTGTCTCCCAACGGATAGGTCTTAAGATGAACATGGACAAAACAAAGATCATGTTTAATGTCCATGTCACACCTATGCCGGTAGTTGTTGGGAGCACTATGCTCGAAGTTGTTGACGAGTACGTTTACCTGGGACAAATAGTCCGACTAGGTAAGTCTAATTTTACCGAGAGGTCAATCGACGGATTCAATTCGGCTGGGCAGCGTTCGGGAAATGACGACACATCTTCTCGTCAGGTATACCTCAATCTCTGAAAACTAAAGTGTACAACCAGTGTGTGTTGCCAGTGATGACTTACGGATCTGAGACGTGGACCTTCACTGCTGGCCGTATGAGGACGCTCAAGGTCGCTCAGCGAGCTATGGAGAGGGCTATGCTCGGAGTTTCTCTGCGTGATAGACTCAGAAATGGAGATATCCGCAGTAAAACCAGAGTGACCGATACAGCCCAACAGATTAGTAAGCTGAAGTGGGAATGGGCCAGCTATATAGCCCGGCCATATAGCTCGAAGAACCGATAACCGATGGGAAAGAAAGGTTCTTGAGTGGCAGCCTCGTACCAGTAGGCGTATTTTAGGGCGACCCCCATTAGATGGAGTGACGACCTGGTAAGATGTGCAGGAAGTCGACGGATACAGGTGGCTCAGGACCGTGCTTTGTTGCATTGCTTGGGAGAGGCCTACGTTCAGCAGTGGACGTGTGAAGGGCTGTAATGATGGTGATGATGATGATATCGGGTTTAATTAACTTGTTTTTAATTCCCGATGTTTCAAGTGATTTACACTGAGTATTTAACCAACCGGAGAGGCTAAACACGTTAATTCCTAAACACACAATCTGTCAATGTCGGGGGATATAAGAAAATCTCACTACATATGTTATACTTCACTACAAATGTAAAATTGAATCACGTCACTATACAAGCACATTACAGTATTTGTGATAGTGTTCATTGCATTTACGCTTACTCTCAAACTGTACACGTGTGGATACACTGGTGCCACTGTTTACATACGTAAGCAACGTAAGGCGAGGATTATGTCGATATTTTTTAACCTTAAACAAATCATCATAGTCCGCATAAGTTCAGCGTTGGTAAAATTCAATTTAAATGTTTTTCATTCATAACCTACAACCCTTCACAAGTCCTCATACGCCAAACATTAAAGGGTTTCTTAGGGTAATGTAAAATTATGATTTTATTAGTAAATAAATTTAGAAAATATTATGGCCAATTTTTGAAAGACTCATCAAACTCAGATTTGAATTCAAATTTAATCAAAAAGTTGGCTATGGGCACTATCCACATTGTGTTTATGCCAAACAATAAAAACACTAATGCGTCATTAACTTCATAAAAATTGTTGGATATAATATCAAACCCGCAGTTGAAATTTTGCTGCTGGCCTTTTATTTTATCAACTGCTTATTTTTCATTTCATTCATGACCAAGGTACAATAGAACATTTTATCAGGGTTACTCTCCGCTCTCAATTTTAATGCTGTCAGCGCTCCTTGAGTAAACCCTGGTCGGCCATTAATGATACTGTTGCACTTTGTCAATGTCCGTGGTGCAGGCATATATGTGTCAAATGTTTTACGTACATAGCGACAGGATTTTCGTTAATAATCAAGTGTTAGGGCGAAACATCTTAACTCTGTAAAATATTTAGTTCTTATCAGTTTTCAGACTTATCTTACCCATTCAGTTTGTTTAGTTTATTTTTCTATTATTTTGTTATTTTTCTGTTATATTGATTATTCTATTATGTGTTTATTTTGTTTATTTATCAAAGATGTCTCTGTCAGCGAATCTAGTATTTCTTGCAAACTTGTAACTCTTTTCTTTAGATACCGTTACTGCCATTGAAGCCTCTTTATGCTATTGTTTTTTTTTTATTTTAAGGCGTTTTTAGTTTAATTTTCCTTGATTTATATTCTATTTGCTAGGATACGTTCATTTTTGTGTCACACCACCTCAGCACTTGCCGCATTTTGTCAAAAGTGTGGAAATCAAAATGTTTTAGCTAGGAGGCAATAAATTATTGCCTTCTAGCTAAAACAGTTTTAACAGCAACGGCTGTAGTCACTACGTTTTTCCTTTTTTTGGCTTCAATACAACGGTTAAACTTTATACCTTTGTGTAGTTTTAGACCGGAGTATAAAATGTAAAGTTTTCTAAAAGTTCATGCATTACCTAAGGCATACAGATCGTCTGTAGAAATCTTTTTTGGTTTAAAATGCATAATTTTTAGTAGATTTCTTTGTATGCCCTTTCTAATTCTAGAAGTTTTTGTAGCTCCACCCCATACAGGAATACAATATATCACGATATATTGAGCCAAAGCGATACATACATATTTGGTAAAGTAACTCTTACGTCTTAGTGGTGTCCATGTAAGAGTCAATGTAAGTCTATTCATGGATAAATCAAGGTGTTTATGCCATGAAAATGTTGCTTAACTATGACTCATAAATACTTGGTCTCAGAGACCTTACTAATAAATGAACAGCGGCAAATAGTACTTAAGGATTCTAGCACGGCGACTCATCTAGGGTGTGGAAGTTTCTTAAAACAGTTGGAGTTGGTAGAAACTCTCTTAATACTTCACCTCCCAGTGTTGATGTTGAACTATTAAATCAACATTTTTCTAATCCTTCTAACTCTTTTGATAGTGAACATAAACTGCAAACACTTCGTTCTCTTTCTGTAAGTCCGACTCCTAATTATTCTCCGTTCGTTTTTAGTCAATTCACTGTATGTGATGTTAAGAGAATCATATTATCCATCTCCTCCAATGCTGTCGGTAGCGACAGCATCAGCCGTAATATGATCGTCCCTCTCCTTGATGTTATCACTCCCATTATCATTCATTTGCTTAACGCATGTGCATCTTCCTCTAAATTCCCTCAAGCCTGGAAGAGTGCTTATGTTATACCCCTTCCGAAGAAATCTAATCCCACACACTATCCTATATCCTATCACACTTTTTCTTAATAAGCACAATTTGTTGAATTCTTTACAATCCGGTTTTCGTCCCGGTCATAGCACGGCTACTGCCTTAATTAAAGTTACTGATGACATACGGTGGGGTATGGATAATAAACAACTCACAGTCCTGACCTTGCTAGATTTCAGTAATGCGTTCAATACTGTTGATTTCGATATACTGTTGAGTCAGTTGTATTCCCTTAACATATCTCCATCAGTGATTGACTGGTTTCAAAGTTATCTCTGTGGCCGTCGGCAGTGTATTCATGTTGATGAAACTCACTCATCTTGGTGTGATATTACTGCAGGCGTGCCGCAGGGTGGCGTGATGTCACCTTTACTCTTTTCCATTTTCATTAATTCAATTACTCATAAAATTTCTTCTCTCTACCACATGTATGCGGATGATGTCCAGATTTACACCCAGTCAACTCTTGAGAATTTGCCGAATGCAATCGCTACATTAAACAATGACTTAAATATGATTCATGAGTGGAGTCAATCATATGGCCTAAATGTCAATCCTAAAAAGTCACAGGCTATCATTTTTGATAGTCAGAGCTTTATCTCAAGATTTGACTGGTTCTCCATACCACCTGCTGTATTCGATGGGTTTGTGATCCCTTACTTTGACAATGTCAAAAATCTTGGTGTTTACCTTGACAGTTCCTTAAATTGGAAACGCCAACTGAATGAGGTAAGTAAGAAAACCTTTGTCGCTCTTAGTTCACTGCGTCGCCTTTGATCATTTCTTCACATTCCTACAAAAATTATGCTCGCACCGTCTCTTCTCCTTCCGATTTTTGACTATGCTGACGCAAGCTATGTAAACATAACTAAAGACCAGCTAACTAAGCTTGAGAGACTTCAAAATACTAGTATTCGGTTCATATTTGGATTGCGCAAATTTGACCACATTTCCAAATTTCGCGCACGTCTCAAGTGGTTACCTATCCAATTTCGCCGGAACATGCATATTCTTTCTATTCTGTACTGTGTCTTATTTCACCCTTCTACTCCTCCTTATCTTAAGGAGAAATTTAGTTTTGTTGGGCTTCCAGGGGAACCTTTACGCTCTTCAAGAAAACTCATTTTTAGGGTACCAACTCACAATACATCTTTCTTTAATAAATCTTTTACTGTACAGTCTATTAAGCTCTGGAATGCCCTACCTTTGTATATACGCGAAGCTCAGACTATTGTAGTCTTTAAGCGACTTCTTAAAGAGCATTACTTGTCTCAATCGTTCGAAAATCATTAGCATAAATTAGGTGATTATGTAGTTTTGTATTTATTTGTTTATGTTATTGTTAGTTGTATATATTTGAGGATATTTGTATGTATATGTATATGTATGTATATGTATATATATGTATATATATGTGTGTATGTTTATGTATATACGTATGTATATGTGTATCATATTTTTTTAAATGTATTAGTTATTTATATGTTATTTTATTGCATGTATTGATATTATATTAGGTATATTTATATTGCACCACCTACCTAGTACTCACTGTTTTATTCCTTTACACCTTTGGTTGCCTGGAAGAGATCGCTATGTAGCGATAAGGCCGCCAAATTGTACATGTAATCTGCTCTCTGTTATATTCTTTGTAAATTTGTTTGTGGTGTGCAATAAAGTATTTTCATTCATTCATTCATTCATTCACGTGTGAAGTTTAAATAGGAAATTAATATTAGGCTTAGTTCGAATATAATTTGAAAAACATATATAACTAGTTTTCAAAGTATTTTAGGTAAGTAGGTTAGTATTCAGCCACGTAGCGATCCCAGCAAGACCTTCTTTAGCCGATCTACGAACAAAATCCCAGCAGTCACCAGTAAATATTCTGCAACATCATCTGCATAGAATATTATGTTGCCCTTGTTAAATGTTGAGAGGGCGAGATGTTTGACGACCCGATGTCATAGTTAGCTCGGTTACCTTCAGTTTTTGAATATTAATTTTTGGTCTGATCTATGCAGAACCAGCTTAGAGTATCTTGAAGTCTTGCAGTGGGATGCTTGGGTATGGATTTAATTTTGTAAGTTATAGGATCCCAAGCAGATGGCCGAATCCATTCATCTTCTCTATTGAAAATAGGTATGTTCTATGTTGTAATATTTTTTTAGTTTCAATAGCCTGGGTAGGTACCGATGTTCTTTTGAAAGAATTTGTGGTTTATCAAATCTGATGTAATTGTGGAGACAATCTTGAACATGTTCACAGACTGCAGACTTTTCGAAACGTCGGTGCTTCACGTTAGCTATGTACTTTCATGCGTCCTATGTAAGAGAGACCAAATTCACTATCTAGCATGTACACTCCCGCATCTTGTAAAAGAATATTACACTTGATGGCTATTAAAAATTGACTAATCTTCTTCGGTGTCTTGTAGTATATTTTCATGGAAGCTCGCTTCAAGATTTAGCCAACCTCGATCTGCGTAGATTAGACCAAAAATGATATTCGAAAACTGAAGGTAGCCGGGCTGACTACGACATTGAGATGTTAAACATCTCAGTCCCCCCGTAATCATGTGTGCTGTAAAGCACCCGATGCGTCGGGAATTAAAGACAAGTTAATTAAACGTGATAAAATCCATATAAATAGTTATACTTCCTGTATTAATCTTAGATGGCGGAAGTGTGAGTATAAATTGTCACTTCAATTTACCTTCAAATAGAAAAGGGTCATTATTTGAATAAGTCTCCGCAAAACCGCATCCGCTGTAGCACTGTGTTATGCTCTTACAGTATTATTAATTTAGTTAGTTTTAAAGTTTAAAATCGTTAGTGTTTTTCGGCTTTACACTATCATAGACATATCTAACACTTAAAACATTACCCAATACAATATTTAGAATTAACGCCGATTAGTGGTTGTGAGTACGAGCTTCGCGGTAAGTAAATTTAACTCCTCTAACTTAAGATACATTATAATATATTTAATAATAGAGGTTTTTCAGGTGTTAGCTCGAACCTTTTACACTGTTTTTGGATTCGCGAATGCCTTTCGAATTAATTACGATAAAAATAAATTTCACTAAGAATTTCATTTTGCAAAGCAAGTATGTCACTTTGTTTTTCAACACAAATACACTCATAAAAAAAGTCTATCACTCGGTCCCAGATAATCCATTTGAAGCTAAAGACGGGACTCATATACAATAAATTGAGTCGCAGTGAAAAGCAGTCAAGAGGTTTATCAGAAAACAAAATTATAACAATTCACATCACATTATTTCATTTACCACTATCATAGCAGACTTTAGGGCAACCAGACTTTATAGATACGATTAGTAAAATACGTTATAAAACCGAATAAGCACGCCCCGACTTTACGTAGTCTTGTCTTCTCTACCCTTAGAATGTTTTTGTAAAGCCGTAGGCGCGGATGGAGAACAGCCCCCTCCAGCTGTAGCAAATCGCTGGCCCCTGAGTGAGCCGTAGAGGCTGAGACTGGTCGCCAAAGGCGACCAATAAGCCGAAGCTGCGGAAGCGTGCATGAGTGCCTGTGATTGTCCATGTGACGGTGCCGAAGCCGTTGCAGAAGTACCTTTGTGTCAATATTCCTTTGTAAAGAAGTAAACCAAACTTTCCGTAAAAGGGAAAGGGTGGTGGGGGCTTTCCCTGAACACTCTCACTCCCCCCTCCCACTCCCCCCTTCCACTCTCACCACCGTACGCGAGTACCGGATGTCTTTAGTTTAACCATAATTTGCACTCCGTTTTTATTAATTGTTCAAGAAGTTGCGCTAGACGCATTACAACTGCTCATCAAAATGTTCACATCAGGCGGTTTCGAATTGGTAAAGTGGTTCTAGTAACTCATGGGGTATCCCATCAGTTACTAGAAAATGTCTCCGAATCAAATCGGTTAGTTAATTAATCTATTTGACGAAAGAGGCTTGCGATAAACTTTCGTTTACTATTTTACCATCCAACTGCACTTGTACGATAAAAGTGATTCGCTTGTGTAATGTACTTGGGTAGGACCGGTTATTACATACGCCAAACTCCTCGAGGAAGTTTGCTTAATGAAGTTCAATTGAGATGATAACCCTCCTGACAATCTCGTCAGTGCATGGTTTCAGTTTCAATCAGAGTCACCGCTTATCGCAGATTTAAAAATACCTCGACTTATTAAGGTATTCAAGAATACCAATAATCACCCTTTTAGGTTTTTGTAATGCAAGCGAACGTGCATATCGTCACTGGAAAGCCAATACTACTTAAACGCCATTTTTGCCAAAATGAGTAATATATATATATGTGTTGGATTGGATTTTTTCTGCGTCGATCAGTCTATATTTCGTGATCTGAGCACTTTTTTGGCGCTTAAACACTGCAAAATTATGGTATTTATCATAATTTTCATGTTTTGACAAATACTTTTGTAATACAGGTTATGTTTTATTTTTAGTCGTTGTCACTTTATTATTTTTCTATACTGACAACAGTCATTTCAATTTTGTCCAGCAACTCAAAAAACTGTAGTTTGAGTAATTGATGTCACTTTATTATTTTTTGTCGGCCGTACATACTAGCTTATATGTAGCTAAGTAAATTTGCTTTACGTAGAAATTGATGAGCATGGCGCGTTAGTATATTTTGCCTTCACAGTTTTCTTATGGGGAACGGTTTTAGTAACTTTGATTTGCATATCTAAGTATTTGAGTGTCTATTTAAAATGTTTTACATTCAATGAAATTCAAGGTACCATTGTCAAAGACATTACCTAAATATAAACTTTAAAAATTATTAAAAGTATTATAAATATAAATTTAATTTTATCTAATAGTTATATTCAGGTTTAGTAATTTTTAATGCCATTTAAGTATTATTTTCTAAACTTCAGTGTTCAAAATCTACTAAGTAATTTGATTTCTTCAAAAATTGTGCCAAATAATAAGTTACATAATACATAATTATTATTGCAGATAAATAATAAAATTGTGTTGCGTGACTTTTGTCATATTATGTTTGCTACAAGTAACCAAGTTTTAAAATTGTCATGTAATGTTTTGTTAGTATTTTTCATTCAAAGTGATTACTAAGCCAGCTGTATTTATTTTCTATTTTCCTTCTTCAACCAATATAGTAAAAATGGCTCCCGATCCGCCTTCGCAGGAATACTCACATTCTCTCCGCGTTGTATAGTGTGCTGTGTAATCCTTACACTCCTCTTTATTTAAAAAAACCGTTTCCAGTATCTTCCTCTTACCCATAGTCGGTTCCTTCGATCCTCCGTCAATATTTCTCTCTATACACCTTTGCACTCTTCTTCGTTTTTCAAGAAATCCTTCACCGTAACTGCTGTGCGATTGTGGAACTCCTTACCTCTACATATTCGTCGTGCTAAATCTCTCCACTCTTTCAAAAGTCTTGTTAAATCGTATTATTGAGAACGCTATTAGATAAATTACTTTACCTTTCTAGTACTCTTTTCATTTAATCTATTGTATGATATTTTATATATAATTTTCACTTATCTTTATTTGTATGTATTATTTTTTTATTATTATTTCGTATGCCCCCCTCCATTTTAACTTTTGTTTGCATCATTCCTCTACGCATAGGTTGTCTGGAAGAAATCACTTTCAGAGTGATAAGACCGCCTATTGTACATACTTTAATTTAGTTTTAACTGTACTTGATGTTTCTGTATTGTGGTGTACAAAAAAGAATAAAGAAATAAAAATAGTACTCTTTTTATTTATTTTGTTTGCTGCTAGTACAATTGTTAGCACAAGTACTGTCTGTGTCAGATAAGAAAAAATATTTAAATTCATATCACAATAATATTATGCCTTTTATATAAGTCTCTTTTGCATAACAATGGTACCAACTTTTAATACTTATACATCGCACGGTTTTTGTACGGTCTTATGACATGTTATAATGTTTAAGTAATATTATCCTGAGACCGTTATCAACCCGTAATGCGTGTTTTTACTTTTCTTTTCGTACGTTGGAACAGACGTTAGTTATTAGTATTAAAAATATAATGGAGATAAGTAGTTTCTCCTTACCAAGTGTATAGAACAAATGTACTAAAGTGACAGCTATCTTCTGAATTACAAGAATTATGCAGAATATCTTGATTCCAGTATGTAGATAATAGGATCACGATATTTTCTTGCTTTCATTGTATTCTGATTTCCTAATTAGAAAAAAAGATAAGCCCAGTTTTGTAAAAAAAAACTTAAAATGGCTCTACTGTAAAATGCCCTAATGGCGTGTAAGGATTATTGGCTTTCCAGTGATGATATGACGCCCCTGTATATATACATGCAAGAAACCACGGAAACTGGACGACTACCTTATTGTGTACAAAATCCAAAGTATCGCTAAAGCTGTGTTCATTTTTTCGTAGGTTAATATCTGCGAGCCAATAGATTTTTAAATATGTGATTTGACTGATTTAATTAATGGTTCCCATTATCCAAAGTGAGGTGCACAAGGCGGTCTGTTTTTTTTTTTCATTATATTTTATACTCATTAAGCTGATGTACTAAAACTGAGCGATATTGCGTTGACGTTATGGATTTAAAAAAATCGTTAAGGTATGATTTTTCACCCTGAAAATTACTGGCGTTATCAGAATGCCTCACCGATACAGGTCTTTGGCGCGATATAAATCGTTTGAAGGCAGACATGAAAGAATGAGTATTGAGTATTCATTATTTTATGTGGTTGGTGGTAAGTTCAATGTAAATCGCGCGAGTTGTCAAACATTCAAATAGGCATAAATACGCCATACGGCTACGACCACCACAGCCACGGCTTCGAGTAATGAACAGCGGGCCTCTGTATTCACAACCCGTTTGAATAAACGCTTTTGGTACACAGATTGAGCTCGTATCGGGGGCAGATCTGACATACAAATCGATTGGGGTGATGTGCAAAAACAATAATTAGATTTATCAATTATTGACCATTGCTGATTGCTAAGAATTTATAAATTATCCCGCAAAAGGACTAATTTGTCCCACATGTCTTATATGGCTTAATAAATCATGCTCCATGCACAATTCCTCATTGTTACTCAACATAACTGATATAAGTATAAATACCACGAAGACACCGGAAAAATTGTTATTTAGTTTTCATCATCATACCTTCATAACAACCTATAATTGTCCACTGCTGAACATGGATCATCTCATAGGTGTAATTTTTCCATAGTTGCCTAGGCGGGTTCGCAAACGCAGTTTCTATTATTTTTAAGTTGTTATCGAGCAGATGCTACTGCCCATCGCCTGTTTCTGTTTTCCTCCGCTGCCTCTTACGACATCCACGAAACGATACGATAATGTTACACCGTCACCCCACGACATCAAGTGCATATGAAACAGTCGTTTATGATGATAAAAATGTGATTTATGCGCATAGTTTATGTAGTTTTTTGAAAACTTAATAATGACCATTATTTATACTCGTATTAAGGTATATAAAGCTACCTATTTTAAGGCTTTTAGTATGTATAATTATAATTTATTTGTGATTAAAACTGGTACAAAGTGTTTGTTAGTATAATATTTCAAAATATAATATATAAACATTAAATCAGACCACACTCAACAACTCAAGCGTTGCCATTTTTAAATTTCAAATGTGTGTATCAGCATATTTTGAAAAATCACAAAGGAATTTATTTATTTTTGTTCCCAGAAAATTTTGAGCCTTTGAAATTTAATGTCCAAAGTGAATAGTACTCTCTTATCTCAAGTCAACTTGTCGTGAATGTCATCTCCAATATTATGAAAGGTCAATAATTTTAGACACTTTTTAAATAATTTTGTTACCACTAACTTTAAAAATGTTATTTTGCATAGTAGATCAAATATTAGTAATAGTAGCAAGGGTTTGTGTTCCAAGTTTTTTCCAATAAGTGTTATTGAGCGCTTTTAACCTCTCAACCCCCTAGCGGTCTCATGAGGCCGCGGCCATATTCCGTCAAATCCCTAGCGGTCTGATAAGGTCGCACACACCCACAGCACTTTAACGCATAAAAATTTATATATAGAGACAACTTTTCTATATAGAAGATTGACATTATATAATCAATATGAAATACTCTATCTTCTAGAGCAAAAAAAAACTTTTATACTATGAATATTTATTTATAATCTACATTCATTTCGTACGCCATTTTCGTGTAAATGTTATTGAGTAGATTTTTTGACTTCTCTAGTATTTTATTAGTGTTTTAGTATAGTGTTTTATTATAAAATTGTAATGAAAGTGTTTGTGTGAATATTATTTATCTTTTTACGTTAATAACTTCGAGTAATATATATTGAAATAATTCTGATTTTCACGCTGCTGTATGTTTTTTTTTTGTTATCAAAATACAATAAAATATTTTTGAAGTAAAACCTGACTTTTGTTTAGACCACAAGATAGGGAATTTTGTATAGGTTTTTTAATGATGAACTTCTTCATAAAAAAGTAGTCTCTTAATATAAGTTTTAATGGTGTATTTTTGAAAAAAATATGTAACAGGTCCTTATATATTAAACTGGCGTTTTGTACGGGAGGAAAACAAAGTCATTTTTTTTTGTAAAATATATTTATTTAATCAAAGTATGCACCGTTGTTATCTACGCACTTTTGCCATTTAATAGGTAGTTCATTGATCCCTTTACTAAAAAAACGGATGTTGCAGACATTTCAATCGTAGCGCATGTTACTAAGTGGTTATTTGTTGTGCAGTGTGCAGCAGTGGAGCAGCAGTGTTCTGGAGCTAATGACCAATCCCGGTTGTTTAGCGGCTAGTTCTTCCTTCATGTTCATCGTTTGGGCAGATTTTAGAAAGCTGTAGTAAACGACACCGGCGCTAGTCTACCAAATACTCACAAGTAACTTTTTCTGAGTCAATTTACGTTTAAGGCAGGATTTGGCCGGGTCTCCAATGTTCAGCACTTCTGATTATCACATATTATCCACTTTTCATCACAAGTAATGATTAGATCTAAAATCTCTTCATTTTTGTGTCGCTTGTTTACGTGCGGTTAAAATAGCAGTCAACGCGTGTTTGTAAGTATGATTCACTTAATTCATGAGGTACCCATCGTTCAAGTTTTTTTACTTTCCCGATTTACTTCAAGTGGATTAAATACAGTTTTTTCACGTACCCCGAAGCCTGCAGCTATCTTTGAAGTGCTTTGTGATGGATCCGCTTCCACAATACCCTTGATCCATGCTATATTTTGATAATTTATCGTCATATAAACATTTTATATAATAACACAAAACAAAAATCATGTGTAACGAGTAGGTTTTGGAGCACTAAGCTCGAACTTGTTGGCGAATATGTTTATCTGAGACGACAATCATCGTATTCAACTTGGCTGAGCAGCGTTCGTGAAATTACGGCACACCTTCTCAGGTATATCTCAAAACCTAAAAACAAAACTGTACAACTAGTGCGTGTTGCCAGTAATGACTTATGGAACTGAGACGTGGTCCTTCACTGCTGGACATATGAGGACGCTCAAGGTCGCTCAGCGAGCTATGGAGAGGGCTGTGCTTGACGTTTCCCTGCATCATAAACTTAAAAATGAGGATATCTGCAGTAAAACCAGAGTGACCATCATGGCCTATCGGATAAGTAAGCTGAAGTAGCAAAGGGCCGACCATATATTTTGAAGAATTCATAGGGAAAACACGTTTTCGAGTGACAGCTTCATATTGGTAGGTGAATATAGGGTAAGGGATATATAGGGTAGGGAATATATAGGCAACCCCACACTAAATGGAATGACGACCTGGTAAGACGTGCAGGAAGTCGATGAATGCAGGTGGCTCAGGACCGTGCTTTGTGGCATTACTTGGGGCAGGCCTATGTTCAGCAGTATACTTGTGAAGGGCTGTAATGATGATGATGATGATTCAGACCCTCATATACCACCTGCACGATTACTACTTTTGACAAGCGCTGCAGATTAGCGAAAGATTCGTAATTGGTGAAGAGCATGGCACAAACCTAGGAGGACTCCTTCCTTAGAAATATATAGAAAATATATACCTATGTAAAGTATTAAAAAAGTATATAATCTCATTTTATGCTGCGTGAGGCATTTATCCCAAAACATATAATTAGACTCGTATGTTTTTGTTTTAAAACTAAAGGACATACATACCAAATATCGCTAGATCGATTCTCAAACATGATGAATACGGTAAATTTTCCAAATAACGAAGACTTAGATGGGGGACTCTATATTGTATCACTCAATATTTTAAGTTAATAATATTTTGATACATAATAGTAAATAAAAAGAAACAAAATATTCAAATTCAGAATTTGTAATGCGAGGATGTGTTCTGAATTTAAAAATACAAATCTAAACCGAAAGTCTGTTAAAATTTGACTCGTAAAATTATAATAGCAGGGGCTACCTCGAGTCACTCCTTTGTGAAAATTCCCTCATTGAGATTTTATTTGAGATACAGCCGCAACGCACGATCGTTATCAAGTTTTTACGCGTACAATGAAATAAAAATACTACTTTATTTTGGTCATGCAATAAAAATCTTTATTTCGTATTGTAAATGCGATATATATTTACGCATCTTTTATAATTTAAGGGAAATACTTTTTTAAGAAGAATAAAATGAAAATCAATATTTCTAAGTTTCTTTTCTGTTTTCAAAAAAAATCAATAATACTTACATAAGATGTTAGGGACATTTATTTTTTGACTAAGCCCAAAATAATATGATTTTTGAAAATGTGCCCACTCAAACAGTCAGACAGTGACTCGCACTAGCTTCTTGTATGAATCCTATATTTTTCATAGAGTTTTCATTTATAACCACATATTTTAAATAAAATCCTGAATACAAATTTTTAAACGTCATGGATGGATGTCTTATTCTCCTTGGCTTATTTACTCAGGTCTGAAAACAGACATTTTTATCACTCACTGACTGACGTGACACACTCATCAAAAACCTCGACTGCTTATAGGTGATTCAAAAATTTGGCATCGAAATAGTTCACTAAGGTACTATAAAGTATCAGTATTCAGTGTCGAGAAAGTCTTTCATTTATTTAACGTACTTACAACTAGAAACTAATTGCTTTCATCATCATTATCGTATTTTTTTTGAATTGTCGTCAGAAAGATGCTGCTGCATAATATCTCCTGTTAAATTTTGCTTCGTCGTCTCTAGGAAACCCACGGAAGGGTATGGCGTAGAGAATTCTGTTATGTCGTGGCCACACCACTAAACAGCAATATATTTTAGGTATGCAATAGATATTTTTGAAATTTACTCAGGAAATGGGCATCAGCGTCTACCTAATAACGAATAAAAATAAAAAATCCGCCCTATGAGGCATCATGAGGGGAGGCCTATGTTTAGCAGTAGACTTTAATAGACTGTAACGGTAACGGTAAGATTAACTAGGTTTAGAAAGAAGACAAAAAATTGTTTCTTACTTTTATTTAAAGCATTCAAACTTCTCATTGAATTTTTCAATATTTTTGTGGTTTATTTTCATAATCTGCCAACAAACGATTGGTAAATAAATTAATGGAGATTTACTATTTATGAAAAAAAAACATCGAACTTATTAGGGTCTCAAGTTCCCGCACATGCTCCTTACCCGATATTGCCCAGAAAGATTTTTATCTTTATCACACGCAAAGTTTTTATTAAAAATATAAATAAAAGATTGATATCGTAATGGATGATACTTTATTTTAGTGACGGTTTAAAGAATATTTTGCGTCAAAAGACAAACTGCTTTATTGAAATGTTATTTAAAAGCTGATAAAGAAATGGGAAGAAGTAGTAGATAATTAGGGACGGCATATGACTTAAATCTAAGCAATAAACCGACAAAACTTTCCGGAAGTCTCAATAATAATATTCGATTATTACAGACTATGACCCACGTCTGCTTGTTATCATCTAAAATATTTTTATTTTCAATTTAATTAATAAAAGAAACCGACTATGTTTTTAATTCAAAACTTATATTATTTTATTTACACCTTAACAACGTCTTAGCTTCTCAAGCTTTACTCTTTACTGTCTAAGTTAATGTCCATCGAATGACCTTCATCGTCTGAATTTAGGGAATTAATTTGAATTTTGGTAAGGGCATCGGCATTTGTGTTAGGTTTTTCATTTTTATAAATGATTTCAAAGTCGTATTCCTGTAGTCGTAGTCGCCATCTGATGAGCTTACTGTTTTATTCCTTTAAAGAATAAAGCCAAGCTAAGGGTCTATGGTCAGTGTAAGTTACAAATTTTTGTCTGTAAAAGTATGGCCTGAAATGTTTTACAGCTCAAATAATAGTTAAAATTTCGCATTTGCTGGTGCTGTATCTACTTTCAGTGTCACTAAGAGTCCCACTATTGTATGCAACAGGTCTCTCACTACCAATATGTCCCTGTGATAGAAATTTTCATAAAACTATATTAGAGGCGTCATTCGTAAAGATGAAAGCTTTGTCAAAATCCGGGTACTGTAGTAAGGATACACACGTTAGTATTTTCTTATATTGTTCAATCGCATATATATATTTTTCATCGATGATTATTTTATTTGCCTTTTTAAGGCATGCAGTTATAGGCTGTGTGATCTTAGCAAAGTCCTTTATAAAGCGTCGATAATACCCTACCCGACCTAAGAAACTTTCAGTTTTAGTTGTTTTATTTGGTATGGGAAAGTTTAGCACAGCTTTCATTTTATCTGTGTTTAGTCGTAGCCCTTCTTTTGTAATGGTATGTCACAAATATAAAACCTCCTTACTTAAAAATTCAGACTTGTATATTTAAACTTTAGATTAGTCGTCCTAATTCTGTCAAATTTCACCCGTAAATGTCTTATATGTTCTTCCAGAATTGTCGAAATTACAATTATGTCATCTAAGTATACCATGCAGTGTATCCCCTGTAATCCCGTCAGCACACCGTCCATGGTCCGCTGGAAAATTGCAGGAGCTCTTTTTAACCAAATAGCATTCTGAGGAGTTCATAATGGCCGTTTTGAGTGCTAAAGATTGTCTTTTGCCTCTCTTGCTCTTCTATTTCAATTTGGTGGTAACCACTTGCTAAGTCGATTGTACTGAAATAAAAACTCTTCCCTAACTTGTCAAACAAATCTGTTATGTTTGGTAATGGGTTTTGTCGTCGATGGTTATGTCACTCAAACGTTGATAGTCTATAACCATACGATATTTAACTTTATCAGACGCATACAATTTTTTGGATACAAGGTATACTGCACGACAGTACTACATTGCGACTCCTGAATAACATTGTCCTTTAATAACTTATCTACTTGCATATTTATCTCGTCTCTTTGCATTGATGTTTGTCGGTAGAGTCTGGCATGAATTGACTGAAATCCTCACGCTCCGATAAGAGCGACGCCGCTATATCTATTAAGTTACAGAGTGATATACATATAAATATTGTTCTTCGTCACCCCTGTACCTACTAATGACATATTTAGATTTGTTCAAAAACAAATTAAGCTGTCTTTTGTCGCCATTGAAACGTGGAATAAACCGTAAAGTTTCTGTAGGAATGGGATTAATTACAACGGTTTGTCGTTCTGCTGCCTGTGGATGTTTCATCATTATAGAGTGATGCACGAGTCAGATAAGATAATTAATATAACGCACTATTTTATACAACAACGCAAAACATATGGTAGAACACACTAAAGAAAATAAATTGAATAAAACTGTATTATATCTTTACCATTAATAAAAGATTTATTCATTAATTATCGATAAAACTTTTAATTAGATTTCATTTATTACTTTTATAAAAGTCTTACCTTTTTAAACGTTTAACAATCTCACACGGCACAGTCTTCACGAACCAATCCTACCGCCTGCGCCAGTTAAATTTCGGGAAATTCGAAAGGAGTTTGTAAAAACTAAAGTACAATTCAATTACTATGTCTCATCTATTTGGTAGTGGCTTTAATAATGAATGGTATTCAAAGAGTCCGTTTATGCGCAGATATTCGACTCACCAACTAAGTACGTAGGTCACTGAATAAGTTTTGAGATGACCGAAATTTAAAAATGGAACGATTCCGCGTTATATGTTTCTAAAAAGCTAATTTATTTAAAAATACAACTCAACAAGTCAATTGCTAGATATTAAAAAAAAACAAAGTCCGGTTAATTTTCCTGCAATGCTTCCCGCGCTTTTCATTTAAAACAATGGATCTTAACCGTGAGCATTTGTGCGCTTTGATCTATTATGATTTTAAATTTGGTTTAACCGAACAGTTAAGTTTACGACGGTTACAATCAGCATTAATACTCAGTTCCATCACGCGAAAACAATTTTTAGGCGATTTTCTGAATTAAAAAGGAGTAAAATTAACCTTAAATATGACCAAAGAACCGAGGGCCCGCAAACAGCAGTAACGGTAGAAAATGTATGGACTACTGAAATTTTAGTGCGAGAAGACCCACGAATCACATATATGGGCATAGAAAAAATTATAGGCGGTGGCGGGCACGTAGCGGGAATACAGTGGTGGTGGCGGTGGCAATGGCGCTGGCCGGGCCGCTCACCTGCGATGGTGGCGCCGAGACGTGGCCGCAGTGCGCACCATGGGCAGCGAGCCGCCTAGCAACGGCCACGCCCCATCACCCAGCAGCAGAAGTGTAGTGCATGCGGTGGTAATCACGATAGTTCGCGATGCCAATTTGAGCGATACGTGTGCCGAGTATGCAACAGGCCATACCATCGAAGTGACCAACTCTGCACCATCTAAAGAGGGTGACAGCGGGGAGAGCGATGAGGTAATGTTAAAGAACATTCACAAATTATCTAATCAGTTAATGTGTAACCCCATTATGATAATGCTTAATATACACGGCAAAATATAGCTATGGAATGTGACATGGGCAGTGCAGTGTCTTGCATAAGTTACGAACTTTAGTTATGTTTGTCTTCCCTGATGACACCGTTATGTGTATGTTATGAAATGTGGCAGTGTTTTTTTTTTCATAGTTATCTATTTTTGGAGACGCAAGCGATATATAATCCTCCTTTAACATTAATTAATAACATCATCATAAGCTTCCTTCCATTTGGACAAAGCGAGCATCTTGCGCTCCAAACAATACAAACGTTTTTGTGCCATTTGACGCGAGTTACGGAGAGACAATATATCCCCTTTAAAGGGTAGCGCTACACTATATCGACCATCGCGATCACAAACGATCGTGCGGACATATCTTTCCTCGCATAATCTATCATACGGGTTAAGTATAGGTGGTGTATTCACCTCCTCCATTTCCCCAAATTTGCGAACTAAGGACTCAACCGGTTTGTCAGCCGTACAACAATAAGAGGTTGCCGAAATATTGTCCATGATGGGGGCGGAACCAATGATAACGTTACCCAAGACTATCTCCAATGCGTAAGGCGCGATACACGAAGAGTTACCCCTGACCTTATTGTGTAGCAAACAGTGAGGGAAGACAGATGCCCTGATGAACATGTCAATGTCTCCAAGGCGTAAGTGTTTTCCGCCAAAGTTAAATTATCAAAATTAATCATTACTAAGGAGTCGACCGAAACGGTTGGCAGGCGCTCGGTGACCTTAACTACTACTAATGAATTTATATAAAAATTAATACTACGATCTAGTTGAGAATGAAATTTTAAATTTATAGAACCTTGTATACTTTTATTGAAATGTCCAATTCCTTTTACTACGGGGCACGAAGTCGTCCTACTCACTAACAATCCCAAACGTTGATAGCATTGCTGCGTCACAAAATTACACTGTGATGCACTACCCAGTAACGCACGAACACTCTGTTCGTTTCCATTCGAATCTCTAACTATAATATGCGCTGTACCCAGTAACATAGTGGAAGGAGACCACGTTCCCACGTTTGACAGCGAACAAAGGGCGATCTCATCCGGTCGACCGTTATAAGCGTCGACCTTAGCGGGTTGAGCTTCACTGTCCGATTTGTTTAACGCTGATATGTTACCGCTCTCAAAATGCAACAATGTATCGTGTCTGTTGTGGCATTTATAACATAATAAAGTAGAGTTACAATTAGCGAAGCGATGCTTGTTGCTTAAGTAGTTCAAGCACAAGTTGTTGATCTTTGCTATTTTATAACGTTCGCTCAGTGAACGCTTACGGAAGGTCGCGCAATTATACAATTTACCGTGTTGGGTACTTTTACATAAAACACATGCGCTATAAGGGATGAAGGCGCGGTCTTTACATACGTCAGAGACCTAGCTGTCTTCGTTGACGAGACTGGTCGATGTTCGGCGCACTTCTTCGCTTCGTTTTTAGCACTCGAAGAACGCTGTATTACTTTAACTTGATCTCGAGCGATAGATTCCAAAGATTCAAAATATAGCAATTTAGATCCACGATTCTCCATTTCAAATGCACGTACGGTGTCCGGGTCAAGCTTTTATAATGCAATATGTAGAAACACTAAGTCAATAAGGTCGATGTTCGGCGCACTTCTTCGCTTCGTTTTTAGCACTCGAAGAACGCTGTATTACTTTAACTTGATCTCGAGCGATAGATTCCAAAGATTCAAAATATAGCAATTTAGAGCCACGATTCTCCATTTCAAATGCACGTACTGTGTCCAGGTCTAGCTTTTTAATGCAATATGTAGAAACACAAAGTCCATAAGGTCATCAAGTTTAAGATTATTAAGTGCAGCTATTGATGTTAATTTATCCAAAAGGTGCTCTAGACCAATGATATTCGCGAATGATATAACTTTAAGATCAAATATTTGGTCTAGATATGAAGAGGCTAACATTCGCTTATCTTCGTATTTATTTTTAAGCGTTTCGAAAATTACCGAATAATTGTTTGCTGTTGGTGTGAAACCCGAACGAATGAACACCCTGCCACTTAACTTACTTGTTAAATAATATAATTTTTCAGCGTCCGATAACGAGGAATTGTTATGTATAGTGTTTTGAAAGCTATTAATAAGCAACGGCCAAGTTTTAATATCACTATTAAATACCGGGATATCTATAGTGGGTAATCTAAGTGATTCACGTGGACGTACCTGAATTTCTAGATATGCTTCGTTCTGGGCTGAAGACTGTAAAAGTTTAGCATTCCATTTTATGCGACACAACATGTCTTCAAACGAAAAAAAATATTGGTAGTTTACTGCGTATTTAGGGTCGATACGCAGTTCTGAATTATTAATTTTGTCAAGTAAACTTTCGTAATCTAACCTCAAGGAGTCCACTGTTTCAATTTCACATAAAAACGTCTCTTGCACTGATTCTACGTTAATATTTTTATATGATAACTTGTATATTATATACGTGCAAAAAGTACGTCCCTCTTGGCGTAAAAAGTTTTAAGTTTAATTTCATTTCCACTTACTGACATCTTGTATCACACTTATTAATATTAAACTATCACGAACAATATCGTACGATGATGAAAGACGTAAGTTTCACAATACGTTAATGTGAAATGTTTACCAGTGACGCATCACTCTTCCACAAAACGAAGTTAAATCAAACACTTTGTCACGATTATTTTTTCTTGAGTGAGGTAGTTTGCTAAAATATGAGATAAATTGTTGCGAACGACGTAAGTATGTGCAAAGTTCTCCTGTAGTAACAAGCAAACTTATACTTGTAATCCATATTATGCGTCTTTAAAAAGTTTAGAAAATATTACGAATAGCGGAATTAGGTAAACAAAAACTATAACGGGTCTAACTAAATATATAAGCGTCGATTTATTTATTTATGTGAATAAAGCTACAAATAAATTTCAATTATTTTGAATTTAAAAATTCAACAAGCGAAGATCTATCCAATTTTACAAACTTAAGTGCATTGTCCAAGAAATTGATTTCCAAATCCGACTCGAAGGACTAGAATGGTTGAGTCAATCAACCTACCGATTCTAAATGGCTATTTGGCTATTCTCTACACAAAACCGAGAAAAACATTAGTCAAAATAACGGTTAAGTAATCTATGTTAAAAATAATTTAAAAGTAACTGTCACAGAACCTATATTCCAGGATAGTAATTGCTTAATCATTCGAATTAATTCCGAGACGATTGTTATCGCAGTTTACAGACCTCTTTCACAAAATATTGATAGATTTCTAGAGTCCCTTGATATTACCTTAAGAAAATTTAGCACATATAAAAATATAATCCTAACCGGTGACATAAATATTAACATTACCCCTGGGAAAACAGATAACCATGCACATAACTACCTAAGTATTTGCTCTTTTCATGGGCTATTACCAACAAATTACCACCCTACACATCAAACCGGCTCTTGTTTAGACCATTTTGTGATTAAATCAAATAACCCTTCTTTAACATTAGTTACTAATTTCTCGCTTACTGATCATCAAGCAATTTTACTAACATTACAATTAGCCTTACCTAAGAAAAACTGCATACGCAACTACACCAAAGTCCATATGACGAACCTTGAAAATGACATACGTCGCATTAATTTTGACTTTGTTTATTGCTCTGACGATGCAAATACTTCCATGAGTTACTTTATAAATTCAATACTATACGCAATAATGAATAATACATCAACAATAAAACTGTCACGTAAGTATTATAATATTAAACCTTGGATAACACCTGGTCTCGTCCGCTGTATAAGAAATAGAGACAAACTTCATTTAAAATCCAAACTTTCTCCTGATAATTTAATACTTTCTGTTACTTATAAAAGATATAGGAATTTTTGCAATAAACTATTAAAAAACCAAAATACAATATGATAAAAATGTTTTACAAAAGGCCGGTAAGAACAGTAAACTTGTATGGAAGTTCATTAAAAATAATACATTCAGTTCAAAAAATCTTGGACCCCCACTTGATCTACTGTCGTTAGACAAAAGCATAAACGAAGCAACTAATAAAGTAAATAATTATTTTAATAATGTTGGCAAAAAATAGCAGAGACAACTTTAAAATTAAACAACACTCGTAATCCAATTTTTATGCCCACATCTTTTTCTAAGTTAAATTCTTTTGTATTGTTAAATACCGATATTGATGAGATTTTAAGTATAATATCTGGCTTAAAAGAAGATTGTGCAGTTGGATGGGACAATATATCTAATCTAATACTCAAAAGATTTAAACATTTACTGGCCGCCCCGTTAACACATATCTTTCAATTATGCCTATCAAATGGTATTTTCCCGAAAATGCTTAAAAAAGCAGTGGTTTCTCCTATTAACAAAGCTGGTGATAAAAACTTAGTTAGTAACTATAGGCCGATTTCTGTCTTATCTGGCCTATCTAAAATTTTAGAAAAGATCATAAATACCAGGTTAATAAAATACCTGGAAACTAACAACTTGCTGTAAGACAGACAATTTGGTTTTAGGCCTAAGAGATCATGCAATGATGCCTTGCACCAATTGACAGATTACGTTACAAGTAACCTTGACAACGGTATGCACTCAATTGGGATCTTTTTAGACCTTGCCAAAGCATTTGATACTATTTCTTACCCTATACTATTGCAAAAGCTTGAAACACTTGGCATAAGGGGAACTCAACTACAATTTTTTTCTAATTACCTCAGTGAACGCTTTCAATGTGTAAAAATCGGTGAGTATACGAGTACTGAATTACAAAACAGTTCTTATGGAATCCCACAGGACAGTATCCTGGGGCGTACATTGTTCTTAATTTATATAAATGACTAATGCAATCTTCAAATTCAAAATGGTATCATTATGTCGTATGCAGATGACACAGCCCTGTTATTCTCAGCTAATTCACGAGATGAGGTATATAAATACGCTCAGCAAGGCTTTAACACAGTATCTAATTGGCTTCTTAATAATCTCCTACGTTTAAACGCTGATAGAATACAATATATGTTATTTTTAATGAGAAATAATAACATACCTACTCACCTAAATATTTACGCTCATAATTGTAACTCGTATAATGACACTGCATGTGCATGTTCTGCATTAACAAAAACAGACAATATAAAATATATCTCACGCCTGACACAAATTTAAATTTCCGCAAGCACATCGATTTACTTTGTGCTAGAGTTCGTAAATTAATATATATTTTTAAATATCTTCGTAACATCGCTGACTTCAAATTGATAAGACTGGTCTATTTAGCTTTGTGTCAATCCATACTCACTTATGGCATTACTTCCTGGGGTGGAGCTTCTAAAACAATATTGCTCCCATTAGAACGTGCTCAGAGAGCAGTTTTAAAGGTAGCCACTTTCCGTCCATTCATGTTTCCTACACATCAACTTTACTTGGCATGTTGTGAACTAACTGTCCGTCAGTTTTTTATCCTGAACATCATATTAAAACAGCATACTGAACTTCCATTTCACTTAAAATGCATAGACAGGAGAAGAATGGACTAAGTTTGTGTAAACCCTCAAGCCAAACACGCATTTGTGAACAAATTTTACATATTTTTAGGACCCTTTCTATATAACAAGCTCAACAAGTCACTAAAGGTATATAGTCTAAGTTATAAGAACTGTAATATAAGTGTAAGGGAATTTCTAAATAAATTAAATTACGAAGACACACAGAAGTTGTTAGAAATTCTAAAATAGTTTGTATTAATTGTAGGTAACAATTAATTGTTATTTTGTTATTTTAGTTATTTTATTTATTATATAATATAGTCGGTACCAACGACTATCGACTACCGACTATCGACTATATTATATAATAAATAAAATAACTAAAATAACAAAATAACAATTAATTGGTACCGACTTTGTTATATGGCAGCGAAACCTGGGTATGCCAGAAGAAGCATAAAAGCAAGATGAATGCAGTGGAGATGCGATCTCTTCGTAAAATGTGTGGCGTTACCATAGCCGACCGAAAGCGAAACGAAGAGATTCGCAATATGGCAGGATTGAAAGATGACCTTATCACAAAAATTGATAGGGGCGTACTCTAATGGTTTGGGCGCGTTGAACGAATGAGTGAAGACCGAATGGTGAAGAAAATATATAGAGCGAAAGTTAATATTAAAAGGTGTCGAGGTAGACCGAGACTAACTTTCGAAGACCATGTGAGCAAATTGCTCGAAGAGGGGAGGGTCAAGAGTACTCGGATACCTAGACGTGCATGTATGAAGAAGTTAATGAACCTGAAAGAAGCGAAAGGGGTATGTAAGGATCGTGACACTTGGCGATCTGTTCTCTCTGGCTACCCCGTTAGGGATTGTGCGTGAAGATAAGTAAGTATATAATACAGTTTAACTATTTAAATATCTAGTGTCCTACATTATTAAACCCATTGTGTAAGTGATGTCTGAAACACAGGTACTCAACCTAGTTCAGGCAGGTAGCTAATATTATTAACTTGACATTTTTATTTTATTTTGTATATTCTACATTATTAAGCTACATATTGTTTTAATTTTATCATAGTATGTTATTTTTGTTAGACTTTTTGTTACTTTATTTAATTGCAATCATATTTATTCCTGTATGTAAACATGTGTAATTGGAAATGAAATAAATATTTATTATTATTATTATTATAATTGCCTCGATTCTAATCCGGCTCGTAAGAACCAGAATGGTTGAACGACAGGCCTAGGGGTTTTTGCGTCCGATTCCCAGACCGGACCTTGACCTTATTATGCGAGACGTTACTAGGTGGATTGTATGTGCGGTATCTTGATACCCCTAAATAAGATGGCTGACGTGGCATGCGACAGGCTTGGACGATGCACTCGCTCTTCCAAAATCTACTACTTCGCCAGTGTCTACTTGAGCAGGTAAAGGAGAAAAATGTGACGGTAAAACAAAAATAGAGAGAAGAGAGAAAGAGAAACAAAAGGAAACATACTTACCAAGATGGAGTTCTCTGATGTCTCGTGGACGACGCTCCTGATCTTATGGTGCGTTAGAAGAGGGTGGTGCGCGACTACAGCTCGCACTACGCGACTGGCACAGGGGTGCGATCACAACTAGCGGAGTCTTTAAACTACGATGCAGGAACCACTGTACGTTTCAAAAGGAGTTTTCTTCCGCGTACAACCTCTCTGTGGAATAATTTACCACCGGCGATTTTTCCGGACCGATACGACCTGGGGACCTTCAAGAAAAGAGCTTACTCCTTTCTAAAGGGCCGGCAACGCACCTGCAATTCCCCTGGTGGTGCGGTTGATCGTGGGCGGCGGTAGTCACTTAACATCAGGTGAGCTACATGCTCGTTTGCCCCCTCTTCTATTAAAAAAAGAAGGGGGTTTTAGCGGCGGCAGTGTGTGTTCATTACGGGTAGGTCATTTCTACCACTTCCATCCCGGCGGGGCGCATTTATGATTTGCCAAAAAGTTGGTACCACATTCAAGACCCCCCCCCCCCTTCAGTGCGTGCAGAAGCTAACGCATAGGTGGGATGGAAAAGACACTGGCAGAATAATAACCGACCCAACGAAATGTGAGAGTACCCGATTTCCCTTTTCCGCGCAACCATCTTGACTCTAGAAGAACAAGCAGTAGCCAAACGTAAGTTAATTTACCTTTTACAACAAGAAAGCTTTCCTAATTTTGAAAAACAAAGTAAAATAGAGCCTCTCCTGGATATCCTTTGGAAATCACTGGCACTGATTTTGAATTTAATTGAATGTTATTTATGTATAGTTGCATGTTTTAAATTTAAGGCTGTACATCTAGAACAAGTTAGTGACCTCAGTACAGAGGCCTTTATTTTCGCATTGGAAAATAAGAATTTTAGTTAAATCCAGATGGACCTCTGTCTCAGAATCGTTTGCAGAGGAACGCATTAAATTTAGATTCTCAACTGAATATTCCCTAATTTTGGCGGACTCCATGAAATAATAGTAAAATATGCAAAATATCATATGAAAAGGGCATAGGCATATAGGGTGTAATTCACATCTGACTTATGAAGAACTTGCAACTCTATTCACTCAGATTGAGGCCATACCAAGCTCAGGGCTCCTTTCCCTTTTATCTTCTGACTCTAATGATCTGTCTCCTCTTACCACAGAGCACTTTCTGATTGGAATAACGGTGACGTCACTGTTGCACCAGACCCGATGGAAGTCAACCCAAACCACTTGCATCGCTATGCAAGAATAGGGCAAGCACGACTACATTTCTGGGCCAGGTGTACCCGGGAGTACGTCTGCGAGCTACAACAGCGCACCGAGTAGCGAAAGCGCCAAGCAGACTTAAAACCTGGATAGCTCGTACTGATCAAAGAAGAGATATCCCCATCGATAAAGTGTCTCTTGGGATGAATTGAAGCCGTATATACATTGTCGGATGAAGCACGCAGAGAGTGGCTGATATCAAAACCAAAACCCTAAGTAGAGCTGTAAATCGTATATGTCCAATCATGCAAGCTTGAAACAAGGTCTTAAGGCACGGGAGGATGTTCAAGCACTTTTATGTCAATACATCAGCCCCGTAAACGGCTGGAATTTAAGCACTGTTTTGTTTTAGACGAATTATAACCATTAAAACAGCAAAAGAAATTTTATTCAAAGGTTATAGTTTTTTTTGGGGTTCCGTAGTCAACTAGGAATCCTTATAGTTTCGCCATGTCTGTCTGTCCGTCTGTCCGTCCCCGCTTAATCTCTGTGACCGTTAGCACTAGAAAGCTGAAATTTGGTACCAATATGTGTATCAATCACGCCGACAAAGTGGTAAAATAAAAATTGGAAAAAAATGTTTAATCAGGGTAGCCCCCCTATATGTAAAGTGGGAAGTGATTTTTTTTAATTTCAATCCTAACGTGTGATATATTGTTAGAAAGGTATTTATAAATGAATAGGGGTTTACTAGAATAATTTTTTGATAATGTCAATAATTTCGGAAATAATCGCTCCAAAAGTAAAAAACAATGTGGGGACACATCCCCCCTCTAACTTTTGAACCATAAGTTTAGACAATATGAAAAAAATCTGAAAAGTAGAACTTTATAAGTACTTTCTAGGAAAATCATTTTGAACTGGGATGGAAACAACAGTACCCACTACCGGGAGCAGTTGAAGGAGCACGGAGCGCTGCTGGAGCGCGAACATAATGGATACCCACCTTTAAACTCATAAGTGGGAACACTTATTGTGACGGACGGGAAACTACGGAACCCTACACTGAGCGTGGCCCGACGCGCTCTTGGCCGGTTTTTTTTTAGTTTATGGCAAAACATTTTGTGTAGATGTCTTACCTTTCTATCTCCACTTTTAATATTTGTGATTTGTGTGTTTTGGAGATTGTTTGGAGATTGTTGTTCATTTTATCTCCAAAATGCATACGCAATAGTAGCAAATCTTCTGAGATAGCGATAAACCGAGCTGTGATTGTTTAAAGACACTCAATAATATATCAATATATATATATATATATATATATATATATATATATATATATATATATATATATATATATATATATATATATATATATTGATAATCTTCGAAGAGCCTCCGTTCTCCCTCCTTCCTTTTTCTGTGTAGATTGTTTATCTCACCCCGTCACGCTTCATCAATGGGTGTTGGCGATCCGAAAATGTTCTAAACATTTTACGAGTATTTATCTGAATGGATGATGCTGATGCACGATGATGCTTACAATGTTTTCGGTCACTTTCAATCACGAGGATAAATCAACTCTATAAATTTCAATTATCTAATTCTGGTTGATTGTGTTGTATGAAACTTACACGCTTAAACCTTTAGCTACCTTACCTTTAATATTTATTAAATACTGGTAAATATTATGCTCTAACAGTATATACGTAACTAAGTAATATTATATTCAAAAAACGGAGGAAGGCGGCAATAAGTATCATTTCCTTCTCATTTAAAACTCAAAGCATGACCTGCCATGGCAATTAAGTCCCTTTAATTATCGCGCTAATTACAGGCTTTCTTGTTTAAAACTTCATAATGTTTAAAGATTTATCTTTCAAAGAAAATACAGTGTTTTATAACAGACAAAATTTCACTTGACTTAGATAGTTAAGTAAAAGCAGATATTTTAGTTAGTTAAAAATTGTAAAGTGGTTAAAACACACACGTAATGTTTTAAACTCCACACGAATACCGACACCTCTCTGGGTGTTATATGTCTGTTATGTATCTATATGTCTGTCTGTGGCATCATAGGCTCCTTAACGGATGAACCGATTTTGATTAAGTTTACAAGGTGTCTTAATTAAGAGTGTTCTTAGCTATGTTTCAAGAAAATCAGCTGTTAAATCTTCGTTTGAAGATCATGAGCTCTTATTGTTTCAGGGCTTTTTATTTTTTATTAACTTTCCAGTGAGAAGTTATTGTAATAATTCCGATTTTGCAAATTGGAAATATTAACATATCTCCACGTTTCAAGGTCTTTAGAGTCGAATAGTGTGGTTTCAAGAGGATGTCCGTTTGTGCACATGTACGTTGATATGTACGTATGTATGTATATGTATGTATGTTCGGATTCAATTTTCGCCTCGTGTATCTCGAGAACAGAGATTGATATTTACATTAGATCAGTTTCATTTAACGCATAATTATGTAACTTAGAACTCATTTAAATTTTGAGCAAAATCGTTCTAGCCGTTTTTTGTGCCGAATGAAAAATTGTATAACATATTAAAACATATTATGATATTTTCCCACAGGGAAGTTTTTCGTGTGGACCTTTCGGGTTGCACCTACAGCGCTTTTTTATTTAAGTTGCATGACCGAATACATAGGTATAACAAGATAGTCCGAGGTAGGTATATAATTGAAGTAAAAATTCAATATGTACTACTAGCAAACCAATTAAAATTATGAACCTTAAGAACCCGAGATTCATTAAATAAAAAAAAACATTTACACTGTGCGAAGTAATCGAAGTAAGAAGCCATCTATGATGGTGCTTAGGAACTAAAATCACTAAACATATTGATATAGCCAACCAAGGACGATCTAAACAGAATGGTTTAACAGAATGGTTTAACACATTAACATGTACATAAAAAAGTAACCACCCACTATGCCATAATACAAAAAAGAACAAAGTAACCTATATTTAGCCATTACATAAAAATATAATTTGTACTCATAAGGTAAAGTTTATTGGTCAGCAGTTAGTCCAGTATCAATTGGAAGTAAACAGATCTTGGATACTGTTCTCTTGATAAAAGCTTCGGGTCCCGCGCCTACGTCACAGTGACCGAGTGAAGCTGGCCACAGTCGAGCGTGTGCCTGCTGTACTACCATATGTCAGAGGTGTCACGGACAAGATTGGCTATATCTTGAAGCTTCTATTAGAACATTCTACAAGCCGCCGAAGAAGATTAGTCAGTTCCTACCATCCGTCAAGTGTCATATTCCTCTACAAGATGCAGGAGTGTACAAGCTTGATTGTGAATGTGGTCTCTCTTATATAGGACAAACAAAAAGATCAATTAGGACCCGCATAAAAGAACATATAGCTGATGTGAAGCATCAACGTTCAGGGAAGTCTGCAGTTTGTGATCATATCCTAGACGGCCCCAATCATTACATTAGATTTGATAGACCACAAATCCCCGCGAAAGAACACCGATTCCTACCAAGGATGATACGTGAGGCTGTTGAAATTAAAAAACATCCTAATTTCAATAGAGAAGGAGGCTGGGTACTACCACCTGCTTGGGATCCTATAATCAATAAAATTAAAACTAAACCCAAGCATACCACTGCAAGACCTCAGGACATAGTCAGTTAATTTTGCATAGATCGAACTATAAACAATAATTAAAAAAGCTGAAGGTACTCCGGGCTTAACAATGACATCGGGACGTATCTCATCTCAGTCCCCCGTGACTATGGGTGCTGGAAAGCGCCCGAAACGTCGGGAATTAAAAATAAAAGTAATTAAGAGTAAAAATAAACGCGATAAAATCCGTAAAAGTAGTTTTAATCATACACTATACTGCATTAAACGAAGCATACGAAGCATCTGCAAATTCATGTAGTTCTACCACTTCATCGTCAGCTTTGGTTTTCATCTAACGAAGCAAATTTAAATGTTTTAAATTTTCTAACTTGTTCCGGTAAGTAATACATTCCTTAAAAATTACCTTTGGAAGTTCTTCATCCCGATTTATTCCTGCTAGCCAAAATTTTTGGATTAAAATCTTTAATTTGATTGTACATGGGACAAGTCAACCTAAGGGGTCGTATAACCAAGCTGTGCCTGACAAAACCTTTCTTTTTTTTACAGGTGCTGTCTGCGAAATCCTTCGGTTCATCGATCCCAGGTAAGTCCTAAAACTTTAACTATCTCCTCTGTTTTTAAGGAAATCCCTTCTCCTATATCCTTTCTTTCTGCCTCCTTTTTTAACATTTCCGGTAGGTCACTGTCATTTGTCATCCACTTTTGAAATTCTAACCCTCCCTTTTTTAAACATCATGTTCTATTGCCCATAAATCTGTAATCTTTCTTCCACTATTTGACAGCCCAAAATCAAGCCGTCGACACAAAAATCACTAATTATTTTTTTAGCTGTTTCAGGATATAGTGCACCTTCGTCAAGAGCCAGTTGTTGCAGCGTCTTTACAGCCTAATATTGTGCTGAAGCGGTTACGAATGTTAGTTACAATAAACAATATTCCTGTATTACCTTTGATTTTCTAGTAGCTTCTGCATTTTCGTTATCCTCATTTTCACAATTTGGTTTAGTTTCGTTTAGTTTACGACGGGCTGTTTTCCGCAACTCCAGGTCTAAGCGCGTAGTGGGCAGGAATAATGTGATTATTCGAGCCATGATATCTCCACCAAGAAGTTCAATAGCCATTTGATGATGCAAGCAACTTCGGGGAGCGATCCCGTCGTGTCGAGATGTTTAGTTCTGTATGAAGTGACTGCTGGGCATGTCTGCAACACGTGAGCTGCTGTTTCTTCCCCACCCAAGCATTCTCTGCGCAGGGGCTATGGTAGTAACACCTATTGTAATCAAACGTTTGTTAAAAGAGCCATTTCCTATGGTAGCACTTGTTACTATCCTTATCTGTGGCTTGTTCAGTCTCATTAGAACTTTGGTGAGACAACTGTTTATTTCAGGCAGGACTCTCTAGCTTATCTACAGTCCGCTAATTTTTTCCAAAGCCGAGGGTCTAAATTATTGAAGTATCTACGTACCAGTGAACGAACGTAGCCAAAGGGGATTGGTATTATAGGTTCCGGCCCTATACTTGCCAGAGCCGATTCCCTTCTGGCCAGTTCATCTGCTGCATCGTTGCCTCTAGATCCACTGTACCTCTTGATCCATTGCAGAGTCACATTGTTAAGCTTACATACCTCATTCAATCGTTAATGGCACTCATATATCAGTCCCGAGTTCGACACATTACAACTCAGAGCTTTAGTACCGCCATATACCATTAAATACAACGGGTTGAAGTTGACATTTTTAAATTTTGGAAATAGTTCTTGAACTCCCAATAATTATAAATTGCGATTTTGAAGGGTTAATCGTCAACCCATAAGATTGTATGCAGTCGAGAATAAAAGCCAGATCCTTGTTGATACATTCAACAGCTTTGAGAAGATCTTCGATGGTTGTTTGTAAATATATTTGAAGGTCATCTGCATACAATTGGTAGAGAGAAGATATAGATTTTTTTAGAACCATCCGTGAAAACTCTGAGCTTTTTTGGTCCCAATCCCTCCAGCTGGTCAGTTTCCTTCAATTGTATCCTGTACTTCTTATCGAATACAAATTGTTTTAACCTTCCAGCGGTCACACCCTTGCGCTAAACACAAGCGGTCGCGCGCGGTCTGTGAGTCCGCAATTTTAAGTGTCTTGTTTCGGAAAACAAATGAATATTTTGACTTATTGTATAGCACATGATTAAAAAGAGGTCTTAACCATGTAAAATAAAATAAAAACATATTTATTTACATGTTATTTTTTTATTTTTACTTGATAGAACAAAGGTCTATAAAAACTCAGATTTTTTGTCCCTGGGTGAAAATCACCGTTATAAAACAACAAAAACAAAAAAAATGAAATTTCCTTTTTTTAATACCAACAACTTAGAAACTTGACTAAAATTATCTTAGAAACAAATCACATTCTACGTAAACGGCACTGTGTTATAAGAACTCTAAAATTACGTTTATTTTTAGATCATTCTATGTAAATTTCTAGTTATAATCTAAATTATAATAAAATAAAATAAAGAAAACATACTTAAAAGCTACCAATTATTATTTTAGAAAAACTGTTATAAATTATTCGTTATTATTATCCATAATATTTACTTGTGATGAACATTCTCGGCATATAACAATCACATGTTCTAGACGCATGTGTTTTCCATATTTGAAACAACTATACTTTTCTAACTCGACGTTATAAGTTTTCGTAATTCATTGTCTACAACAAAAATACATTTTTTAAAACTACACTTTTATAAAACTCAAAAAGTAATAATAAGATACACAAAACATGAAATGTTTACCCCCGTTTCACTATAATTGCACTGGATTGTTCTGGAACACATACGGTCGCGCGCGGAATCTGAGACCGCAAACACAAATAAAAAAGCACATGTGCATGCGACGAATATCACGGGGCCACTGAGGGGTGCTACCTCACCTTCACGAGGATATCACGGAAGCGCAAGAGTCTATTGTTTATAGATTTAGTAAATTGACTAAAATAAGTTCGTTGCGCACTCAGAGACCGCGCGCGACCGTTGAAAGGTTAAGATCCTTTCATACTTGGCTTGTAAGATAGGAATTTTTGAGTAAGTTCTATCAATTATACCTGTATGGGGGACTCTACCCTTACTTAAAAGATTTAGCGTCTTTAGTCTAATGGCAGCGAAAATTGCTCTAATTGATCCAGTTTAGCCTCTAAAGCTACTGTTGGTGTAGTTCTTATTCAGCCCGTGGCAGCCATACAAGCCAATCTCTGGTAACGCTGAAGCTTTCGTATAGTAGTGGCTTCGTTAGTTTTGGTCTACCATATCAGAGAGCCCTATGTGATCATGGGCCGAATTACAGTTTGGTACAGCCACAGTATAATTTTTGGCGTCAAACCCCATCGTTTGCCAATCATTTTTCTGCATTGTCATAAAGTGAAACTAGCTTTGTTGATTTTGTTTTCTATGTGTTTATCCTAGTTATGTTTACTGTCCAAGGTAAGACCTAAGTATTTACCTCGGAGGACAGCTGGAGTTCTGTGCTGTAAAGATTTGGGAGATAATAGTTATTCAGCATTTATTTTTGTGTGAACATTACTAGAACCGTTTTGTTTGGATTAACGGTTAGGTCACGTTCCCTGCACCACCTCTCCACAATACGGAGAGCCGCTTGGGTCAGGTCGCACACAATGCTTGCTGTCTTTCCAGAGACCAAATAGTCAGATCAGATCTGCATAGGCGATTTTACAGAAATGACTAGCGTTCAATTTGCTGATGAGTTCATTAATGACCATGTTCCACAGGAGAGGCGAAATAACCTTACCCTGCGGCATCCTTTCATGATTTGAATTGTCTAAGATTCACCAGCAATCTTTTTATTTGTGTACTGAGTATATTTAATATCCAGTCAATTAGTGCAGGTTCACCGATATGTCTACTTAGTGCACCTTTTATGCTGGAGAAGTTTGCTCCGTCAAAAGACCTTCTATGTCTATGAAGGAGCCTAGACATAATATAACTTTATTTTGGATGACCTCTTCTCTCATCTTTGTTTTTACATGGTGAAGTGCCGAATATGTCGATTTACCTAAGCTATAGGCGTGTTGTTTTTCGTGTAGCTTTAATTAGCGCCGCTCCTGTCAACTCCCGTTCACACATCCTTTCTATCGTCTTTAGGAGAAAGGATGTGAGGCTAATGGGTCTGTAGGATTTAGGGTCTGCATAGTCGTTCCTACCTAGTTTGGGTATGAACGTGACTTTCACTTCCCTCCATACCCTAGGAACATATTTAAGAGCCAGACATGCTCTCATTATGGCGTCAAGTCTGACTATTAGGGCTTTACCCCCTCCCTCTACTGTAGAAGTGTCGGGAATATGCCGTCAGGTCCTGCCACCTTACAGGATAGGAAACTATGAATGGCCCAATGGATTTTCAGTCCTCTTTTGCTGGTGTCAGTGTATCCTTATACCGCTCACTCTTTCAACTTCACAGCAACCTGAAAGTGAGTATCAATTAGGGCGCGTAGGGTTTTGTTCACAGGTTTCTATGCTACAATTTTGTATTCAGACATAGCTTTCTTATTTAGTAACCAGTCTTCATCTATTGAGGTATTCATTGTCCTATTTAGGGCTTTTCTTACTTTCTTACGTTTCCTGTACAGTTTTTTACCCCACCGCGGTTGCTTTTGCTAAGCATATTTTGGTGGAGTGATTACTGGACATGATTTATAGTAGCTATCGATCATGGCTTTAGTAACAGCTACTACCTGTTCTTCTAGGAGCGATCGATCTGCTATGGTATTAGTTCCCCAACACCCTCGTGCAAAGACGTCAGCCTCCATGGTTGTATAGCAGGGATATCGACCTGTAGTACGCAGCAGATCCATCCGTGGTCTAGGCATGAGGCCTTTTTCGACACATGCCATCCCGTTATTAGTTTAGCTTCTCCATCCGTTGCAAGTGTGAGGTCGATTATTGTGCGACAGCGTTTCAATAAAATTCTAAAACTACTAATAAACTACTATAAATATTCAACTAAAACCTTACCTCGTTCATAAGTATTTTCTATTCCCCAAAGGGGATGATGCGCATTGAAGTCCGGCCCTATCACAACCTCTAATCCGGCCCTCTCGCAGAAATTCACCAGCCTGACGAGATCATGAGGGGAGGGGTGTCTTCCTCGGGTATGTAGACCGAAGCGACGACTAAACTTTCCTCCTGTGTATTCTGTAATGCTGCGGCATACATGTCTCTGGAACAGAAATCTGTTAGTGGTTTTGCACAGATATCTTTAGTAGAATAAATACATCCTCTAGGCTTATCGTGCTCAGAGTTGTAGAATAACTTACCTTATAGGTTGTTTGGGCCTTTAATTTTACCAACCCCAATCCATGGCTCTTGGATTGGGGCTATGGTCGTCCTTTGTGCCTCCAACTACTTGCGTAATTGAGCCGACGTAGTTTCACTGTGGTTTCACGGTATCACCATTGATTGCGTCCTCCCCGTCCCGGCCCAAAAATAAGCCTACTAGCAGATCCCGGGTCTCATCGTCAGCCACCGAGTCAGATTTGAACGGCACAATGCAGTCCTCTTCGTCGCTCAGTGAGCTGCAGCAGAGCTCAGTTTCTACTGGGGGCTTCGGCTCGGTTGTGCAGGCCGTTTTTTCACTGGACTTGGCATCCAGTGATGTCAATGTACTGGCAACCATTGCCACGGTATCTATGAGTTCCGGGTTCTTTTCTGCCTCTTTGTTTAGTGAAAAACCAAAGAGTTTTCCTCCGCGACCGTAGAATTTTACGTATACCGCCCCACATACCTATGCGAGACGGCGCCTGGCTTTCATAAGGGTCGGAATATGATTCTCCGGCATGATTAATAAACAACGAGAAACTACCCGTCCGTCTGTCTGTCCGCTTTGAGTAGCACACAGTCCTTTATGTTAACGCAGCGGTTCTAGTTCGCAAGCACACGACCAATGCCGCGTGAGTCCTTCCAGGCACCTTGGGCATCAGGGATAGGGATACCACGTTTGATTCTTTGTGGTATCTCTGACTAAATAAAATAAAATAATTTTTTATTCAATATATATATATATATATATATATATATATATATATATATATATATATATATTACAAGTAATTGATATTGTAAGCCAATATTTTACATAACCACTGGTTCGAAGAAAAACCTCTGTCCTGAGAAGAACCAGCAAGAAACCCAGCGGCACTTTTTTTTAAATAAATTTTACAATTTCAAGGGTCACAGAATATTTAAAAAATTTATTTTAGAAACAGCTTGGAAGCGACCACTTCATTCCCAGGAGTTATTATCAACCATGTATTCATTTATATCATAATAACCCTTTTTATACAGTTTTTGTTTAATTAAATATTAAAACTTGGTAATAGAGAGACCTTGTGTATTTTCTGGTGGCTTGTTGTAATAGCGTATACATTGCCCCAAGAATGAATTACTGACTCTGTGGAGTCGAGAAACTGGTAGCACCAGCTTGTTTTTGTTCCTAGGTTTACAGAGTATATGTCACTTTTTTACTAAAACTATCTTTATTTTTGTGAACATAAATCAAATTTTCGTAGATATACTGAGAGGCCAAAGTTAATATATTTTTTTCTTTGAAATTTTCTCTAAGAGACTATCAGTTTAATATTGTAAATAGCTCTAATGGCCCTCTTCTGCAAAACAAAATAGTTTCTAAATCAGCCGCATTCCGCCAAAGCAAAATTCCATGACATATTGTTATGGAAATAACTGAATTAAACTAATCTAGCTGTCTCGACATTAGTGAGACCTCTAATCTTTTTTACAGTATAGTAGCTGCAGAGCTTAGTCTGCTTGCAGAGCTTAGTGAGCTTAGTTTGCTTGGGGCCCCGGGGAACTGTTTCTTTATAGTCAGCGACGTATTGGATTTGAGGTCGAGGGTATTAATATCCCCCTTCAACCAGTCCAGAGCCTTCTGGTCATCGCATCGCAGCTTCAGGACACCCTCCACGTATGTGGGTTTGCCTCTTAAAACCAGGCCCGATGCTTCAGGGGTCCTGGTTACTCCAGGCCTCGCTGATCATCATCCTCTGTATAGCCACGAGGATGTCATCAGCTACCTCCTTTGTTATGTGACCTGAACGCACACACGTTAAGGCCACACCCAAATCTTCTTTAGCAGCAAAAGCGTAGCTTGTTCTTGCAGCCTTTGGTTGCTGTACGAGTTGCACTTTTGCACGGGCTGGATTTTCATCCTTCCCAGTTTCAACACGGCTACTGGTTCCAGCCCCAAGCACCGCAGTGGCAGTAGCCTGTCCTGCTCCCTGAGTGTTGCTTTTGGAAGCAGCGAGCACGGCTCTTTCTCTGCGGCCTTTTTCTCGCTGCTTCTCATTCTTCTTTTTAAACTTCGCACCACTGCCTGCTGGAATATACCCACCTGATGGTCCGTCCAGTCGGTAAGTCACCATTTTGGGTGCCTTGCGCTTCCCCTTACGGCTCACCACTTGCCAGGCAGCAGAGAAAAGGTCATCAGTTCTTTAGGGCTCCGCAGGAGTTTTGCTACTCGCGGCCCTTTGCTCATTTTTCGCGTCCAGCTCCTTGGATTTGGAACTGGTTTTATATATATGATATTTTCCCAGTAATCATAGTGCCAACGCGGAGTTGTCTCACAGCGCGGAATCGGGAGCTCAATCCAGCTGGCAGATAGGGCTGAAAAGACCCATCTTCACTGTCTAAGTAGACTTTCACCTGCTCCGTCAGCATGGCCTTTACCACCAACTAGCCCTTTTCAGGGGACTAAGCAGCCCCCACAACCTTCGCTTGCGACCCCATAACGGGACGCTTAGCCATTTTCCTATATGTGGCTAACAGATAAGGCCACCGTTTAGCTTGAAATCCAGACCAAAGAGGGCGTGTTGCTTCTCGACACTATATACCCCAGTGACGATCGGCTCAACCCTCTAGGACTCTTTCATCCCCGTATACGGCGCTCAACTGCGCAGGTCGTAGCGCAGGTGGGTGTGTGAGTCCACCGGGTACACCCACTCTCTCCGGCGGAATCGCTCCCTTCTCTTTTCCGGGCTTGAGAACGACAGCACCAAAAGCACAGACAGAGTTAGTTGCCTGTGCTTTTTGTTGCAGCATTTCATCTTCACCATTCCACTGATCACACCATACCATCCGTTTGATAATCTGTGTCTTGATCAGCCACCTTGACTTGACGGTACATCTTAATGATGTCAGCTGCCAAACAAATAGGGTATTTTCTTCAACTTATCAGTAAGTGCCTTAACTCTAGTTGTACGGTTAGCCCTATCATAAGAGCATCATTTAAGGATTTACCATTTTGCACACATTTTGATTTTTACAACATGCATTGAAAACGACTCGAATTTTGGTCGTGTTTTTGTCATCCTTAATGATAGCCTGATGTGCAAGAAAATAAGATTTGTTTCTGTTTAGTTCCTTCTCCGTAACGATCTCCATATGATTTATTTTCTTTTCTTTTTGAAGATTCATTTTTACTGAATCTAGATTTTCATCATCATCATCATCATCATTACAGCCTTTCACAAGTCCACTGCTGAACATAGGCCTCCCCCAAGTAATGCCACAAAGCACGGTCCTGAGCCACCTGCATCCATCGACTTCCTGCATGTCTTACCAGGTCGTCACTCCATCTAGTGGGGGGTCGCCCTACACTACGCCTACCGGTACGAGGCTGCCACTCGAGAACCTTTCTTCCCCATCGGTTATCGGTTCTTCGAGCTATATGGCCGGCCCATTGCCACTTCAGCTTACTAATCCGTCTAGATTTATAGAATCTAGATTTTAATGATCTAATATTTTTTTTCTCTGAGATCATTGTAGAATTCTTAAACTTGACACTTTGTCATTTAAGGGGAAGCCGCACTATATAACAGTCCTGTGACTCTCTGCACGTTATTTGTGCATAAAATCTTTCACACTCTTCTTCTTCCTGCGATAATATTTTTGATTGTTTCTTGGCATCACCTTTCATTTCTCAGAATACCTTTAGGTAATCATCCGTTAAAGCATGCATTCTATTGATATGGTCATTAGAATGCGTGCTTTAACAGTTGCTTTGGATCTGTGGTATAGTACCTGAAATTGTCCAACCCAGAGAGGTACTTTACGCTACTAATGACTCTTATGATCATCTTTTGATTTGACCTTGTATGACTTGTCCGTATACCTCTGCACCCTACAAAACATCAATTTTGTTAGGATTGTGGTATTGTGGATCAGCTAAGCATATGCCACTTTTATTTATCCACTCTAATTCAACAGCTTTTTTACTACGAAGAAAAGGGGCAATAGACTTGAGAATGTAAGATTGAGCAGTTATAACATTGGTGGAATCAAACCTAAGATGAACCTTCAACTTTACTATATATTTAATAGCAATAATGTCGTTATCTTCCAATCTGGATATATGCCCCTGTACAGGCATCTTTGTAAGACCTAGGTACTAGATAATCGCTTCCGTGACAAAAGGGTCTTGGGAGCCTTAATCAAGCAGCGCTCGGATTAAGTGACGCTCTTCCTTGGATGACTCTGCCTTAACCAGAGCTGTGGCTAACGGAATCTGACTTCGAACCGGCTACTAATTCGAAGAATAGCATGTGATAACAGCATCACTTCCTACTGAGCCGGATGTCACCACAATCTTTTTAGTCGATGAACCCTCAACATTTTCATCAGGCGGAGAAACGAATACCTTACAAGACCCTTGAGCACCAGTAGAACCACTACACTCATCACCATACCTACCCTAAACCTTTATCATGAGACATTTTAGGATAAAGTATCGAGTGGTGTTTGCGTCTACAAATTCTACAACTTAAAGTACTTTAGCATACCTTGGCTGCATGATGACCAAAACAGTTGAAACACAAACAGTTCCTCTCAAACTTCTACGCTTATTTACATCTTCTTTGGCAAACCGTTTAAAATTACCAATTTTGTGTTTGCCGGAACAGAATTCACGTATAAGTTGCGTAAAAAACCTTTGCTTTCAGACTTTGACTTTGGTTCCAGAAAAAGTCGTTTCGTTAAAAAGTCTTTAAATTGAGTGAACTTAAGTTTTCGCTAATATGGATTTCTTACTATTTTCTAGAATCTACGTTAAGTTTAAGAGTTAACAAGTGTATTATAAGTATATTCCAGGAGCATACATTGACTTTTATGTTTATTAACGCACTTAAAATAGTCAGTGGTGGTGTCATTCAATCCTTTTAACATTTACGCAGACTCACCGACAATATTTTTTGACTTAAACATTTTTTTAGAATAGAATGATGCAAGAATTTTTTATTTTTATATTTTATAAAAATGGAATCAGCCTAAGTTTCTCCGGTACCCCAGACAATTAACCCTTTAAATAGTGCATTTTCTGTATATTGTCTAACTGAGAATTATTATGAACTAACGATACTAACGAATCTCGAAATGTGGTCCATTCTGAATACAGCCCTGTAGTGGTTGGTATTACAATACGAGGCAATTGAATGTTTGTATACTATGTCTATGAACTATCTGAATCCAAGATATTTGAAACAACCTTTACTGGTATTTTCAAAGGTGTCCAACACTTGTTTTGAAGCCGTTTTATATTCTACATACAACTCTTCAACTACTTTATATATATAATCTTTAAAATGAGCTAATTCACTATCAGTAGATGCTCTCACAATCTTGTCATGCGTGTTATTAAACTTAGACCAAAGTTCATTTAGAGAATTTAATCAGATATGTACTTATTGCCGTATTATTCTCTCTTTAAAACTCTTTTTATAATTTACTAAATCATTTTTCATACGGTCATAAAAATTGACCTGCAAGTGTACTAAATCTTGCATTTTAAATCAAACTAATATTTAACTTCAATTCAAATTAACACTGAATTTACTTTTTTTAATACAAGAAACTCAAGTTACAGAAAAATCCTAACAAATTACGAGTGTTTTCGCATTTGCTATATTTCTAAAAAATTGAGCATAGGTTCCCCGTCTATGACAAATTTCCTTAAAATCAAACTAAGTTAATTTAAACAAACTACTTAATTATTCTAAGTATAAGTAAAGTCCAAAATTTAACTTTGTTTCAATCTTCTAAGAAATAAAGTTCAAATTTGCACCACTTTATTGTAAACGCTGCACTTGATTTAATATTTTTAAAGTTAATATTTGCATGAAAGTATGGTTCAAATCACTCCCAATTTGTCCTGGTACTATCTTAATGGACAACAGTTGATGACATACAAAGTGCGTTACGCTCCACACTCTCCTCTTCTCCGCTTGTAGTTGTTCTGCTTTGCTTCCTGACAGGCACCGTCACTCCCGGCACCGTCTGCAGTAGGCCTCCTGAATAAAACTACTATTTACGGATTTTATCGCGTTTAATTACTTTAATTTATTTTTATTATTATCCCGACGTTTCGGGTGCTTTACAGTACCCATGGTCACGGGGGGGGGGGGGACTGAGATGTTTGACGTCCCAATGTCATAGTTAGTCCGGCTACCTTCAGTTTTTTTTTAATATTAAAGTTTGATCCGATTTACGCAAAGCGAGCTTATAGTATCATGAAGTCTTGCAGTGGTATGCTTGGGTTTGGGTTTAATTTTGTTAATTATAGGATCCCAAGCAGATGGTAGCACCCAAACATCTTCTCTATTGAAATTTGGATGTTTTTTAATTTCAATAGCCTCGCGTATCATCCTTGGTAGGAATCGGTGTTCTTTTGCGAGAATTTGTGGTTTATCAAATCTAATGTAATGGTGGGGACGATCTTGAACATGTTCGCAGACTGCAGACTTCCCGGAGCGTCGGTGCTTCACATCAGTTATATGTTCCTTCACGCGGGTTTTTATAGATCTCTTTGTTTGACCTATGTAAGAGAGACCACATTCACAATCTAGCTTGTACACACCCGCATCTTGTAGAGGAATATTACATTTGATGGATGGTAAAAATAATCTTCTTCAGCAGCTTGTAGTATGTCTTAATGGACGCTCGCTTCAAGATGTAGCCAATCTTGTCCGTGACTCCTCTGACATATGGTAGTAGAGCAGGCGTGCGCTCGACTGTGGCCGGTTTCACTCATTCACTGTGACGTAGGCGCGGGACCCGAAGCTTGTTGTCTTGCAATACTTGCTTGACTTGCTGAAGCTCCGCGGCCAGATGTTTTCTGTCACAGATCCCTCGTGCTCTCTGAAACAAAGATTTACCCACGGTAGCTAACTGTGAAGGATGATGGTGAGATTCACCACTTAGATATCGGTTGGTATGGGTCTTTTTCCTATACACAGTGTGACCAATAGTGTTATCAGGATTTCGGATTACTAAAACATCTAGGAAGGCTAAAGAATTATTTGCCTCTAACTCCATTATGAATTGTATTTTAGAGTTTATGGAGTTAAGGTGGTCTAAAAATGCAGTTACTTTGTCAGATGGTAAAATTGTGAAAGTGTCGTCTACGTTCCGCTTGTAGAACCTTGAATTTACAGGAGCAGTAAGAAGGGCTTTCTCCTCAAAGTCCTCCATGAATATGTCGGCGACTATAGACACAAACTATAAACAACGCACTGTCTATAATTTGTCAAAACATACACTGGACGAACCGACAATGAAAGTATTAGCGAAGGGAATGAACTTCGCATTAACTCCGCGAAAAATCCCGTATGAAGAAATTATCTGCAGTGTTGAGGATTGTCTGTTTAAGAATAATATCGGTAAGGAAGATTTGGAGGCCATACGTCAAGATATTTCGTCCTTGTTACGTCGTAGTTCAGTGCCGAAACCAAACTTTCCCAAAGACGAATTTACGCTAAATAACTTATGGAACAGACCAGAACTCACGATTCTCCGCGCGGATAAAGGAAATGCTACGGTAGTAATGGACGCGTCGGAATATAATTTTAAAATACAACAACTTTTATCGGACGAAAGTACATATAAAAAGGGTCAAAACAGGCCCTACAACTAACACGCTTAAAACAACTAGCGATTTAATAAAGAAATACTCCGAAAAATTAAATCTCGACGTGAATTCGCTAATACCATCATGTGCCAAACCACCGAGGTTGTATGGGTTACCGAAAATATACAAACCAAACGCTCCACTACGTCCCATAGTGAGCCAGATCGATTCACCAACTTATAAGCTGGCACAATACTTAGCAAAAATACTATCACCACTGAGAGGACATACCAGAGCACATACAAAGGATTCGTACCAATTTGTGAGTGAGATAAAAGACCTACATCTTGCTAACAATGAAATTATGGTCAGTTTTGATGTTCAGTCACTATTTACACGCCTACCTATTGTGAACTGCATCTCAATTGTAACTAGGAAGCTAGAAGAAAATAACATGCCTCAAGAATATGCAATACTACTTGAACATTGCCTCACATCTGGCTATCTATTGTGAAAGGAGGAGTTCTACAAGCAAGTAGATGGTGTGGCGGTGGGCTCACCTGTTTCTCCCATAGTCGCCGACATATTCATGGAGGACTTTGAGGAGAAAGCCCTTTTTACTGCTCCTGTAAATCCAAGGTTCTACAAGCGGTACGTAGACGACACTTTTACAATTTTACCATCTGACAAAGTAACTGCATTTTTAGACCACCTTAACTCCATAAACTCTAAAATACAATTCACAATGGAGTTAGAGGCAAATAATTCTTTAGCCTTCCTAGATGTTTTAGTAATCCGAAATCCTGATAACACTATTTGTCACACTGTGTATAGGAAAAAGACCCATACCAACCGATATCTAAGTGGTGAATCTCACCATCATACTTCACAGTTAGCTACCGTGGGTAAATCTTTGTTTCAGAGAGCACGAGGGATCTGTGACAGAAAACATCTGGCCGCGGAGCTTCAGCACGTCAAGCAAGTATTGCAAGACAACAAGCTTCGGGTCCCGCGCCTACGTCACAGTGAACGAGTGAAACCGGCCACAGTCGAGCGCGCGCCTGCTCTACTACCATATGTCAGAGGAGTCACGAACAAGATTGGCTACATCTTGAAGCGAGCGTCCATTAAGACATACTACAATCCGCTGAAGAAGATTAGTCAATTTTTACCATCCATCAAATGTAATATTCCTCTACAAGATGCGGGTGTGTACAAGCTAGATTGTGAATGTGGTCTCTCTTACATAGGTCAAACAAAGAGATCTATAAAAACCCGCGTGAAGGAACATATAACTGGTGTGAAGCACCGACGCTCCGGGAAGTCTGCAGTCTGCGAACATGTTCATGATCGTCCCCACCATTACATTAGATCTGATAAACCACAAATTCTCGCAAAAGAACACCGATTCCTACCAAGGATGATACGCGAGGCTATTGAAATTAAAAAACATACAAATTTCAATAGAGAAGATGGTTGGTTGCTACCATCTGCTTGGGATCCTATAATTAACAAAATTAAACCCAAACCCAAGCATACCACTGCAAGACTTCATGATGCTTGTTTTGCGTAAATCGGATCAAAAATTAATATTAAAAAAAAACTGAAGGTAGCCGGACTAACTATGACATTGGGACGTCAAACATCTCAGTCCCCCCCGTGACCATGGGTACTGTAAAGCACCCGAAACGTCGGGATAATAATAAAAATAAATTAAAGTAATTAAACGCGATAAAATCCGTAAATAGTAGTTTTATTCAATGTGTAGTGTTCGCGTAAATTTAAGAAATCAGTAGGCCTCCTTACAACCACCGCTGCTGAACTTGGCTGGTTTGCGCAAGCAATCCACTTGCTCAGCCAAACCTCTTCAAAAACTGAACAACTTGCCAAAACCAACCGACCGGTCCACAGACGGCTTGACGTACCAACACTATATATAACCCAATATATAGGTGTGACGGGGTAGTTCGAGGTAGGTATGTAATTGAAATAAAAATTCAATATATAGTACTAGCAAACCAAATTAAATTATGAGCCTTAAGAACCAGAAAGTTATTAAATTAAAAAGCATTTACACTGCAACAGAGAGCCAGCGCCATCTTTGATCGCGCTTAGGAAACAAAATCACTAAATTTTTACGTAATTTCATACTATTTTTCCATTTTAGTAAGATGTAGAGGCTTTATAGGTAAAAGATATTATAAAAGGTATCCACTTCTTCTGCACCAGCACTTAAGACTCCTACTATGATTAGTAACCTTGACTATTTATACTTTGTTTAAATTTAGCGACATCTACCAAAGGCAGACGTACTACAATGACATTACGTAAATAGTAGACAAAGATTAACGATGTATAGATAATATGACAACTTATTTGCATAATTTTATTCGATCTCTGAGAGACCTAGTAGTGAATTGACGTATTATTCACTTTAGACCTTGTAACAATATTCACTCCCATGTTCAGCACGGACGTACCTAGTACCTACGTGATACTTTGGGAAGGTATGTGGATGACCAGGTAAGAACCTTAGTGGTTCTCAGCAATGGTAATGGTTAGGAAGATTTAGTTTTCAGAAACTCTCATATTCAGCACGGACGCTCCTACGTGACACTTTGTGAAGGTATGTGGATGAACTGGTAAGTTTAAGGAGTTCTCGGCCATGAAAATAGTTAGAAAGATTTAGTTTTCAGTTACTGTCATATTTATCGCGGATGTTGCTACGATAAATATTCTGAAGGTCTAGTGATGATCTGGCTCATATATGTAAGTGCTAAATTAAGTTGACGACCGTGTCGGTTCTTGATATAAGGAAAGCGTTGTATTTTCTTCCTGCTCAGCAATTGAAATTATGCGTTGTATTTTCCTCTTGGAGATTTCAAGTTTTTTTTCTCTTTTTTTTTATAAATTCAATTACGTAGATTGGATTACGTATTTCCATATTTCTAGTATGTCTTGGGTCTAAAATTTCAGGCATTTTACAATTGAAATAAAAATTGCATAATTTTGATTTTTAGTGTTTTTTTTTTTGAAAAAATCATCATCCCTATAAATAACTTCCATTTCCAGTTGTTGCGACTCACTAAACCATACAGCGAATACACATTTTGCTTTGCGAGTCACGTGCAACTGCCCTTGTACCTGGTAGAACCAGTTGTGATTTATATTTATCTCTAAATTACCTGATAAACCACCTAATCCTTTTTATTAGACCTATTACTCCGGCATCCATCAGCAATAACATCTATAATAGGAATGACATCAGTGGTTACACGAATTTTTTCTAAAGCAATTCTTTTTTCTTATTCTGCGGCTTCTTGCATGGATTGACCAAGTGCTTTTTCCCAGGCGTTAGAAACAAACTCGTGCTATTTTTGGTACAGATGTTTAGTCATGATAGGTAAATCGATCGCTGATAGTAATTCATCTAATTTTGAGTAGCCTATACCAACAGAAATTGCACGGGCAACCACAGCTGTATGTGTGTCCAGATCACCGGAGACATTCAAAATACACTTTTCTTTACACATCGATGCACCAGCGACTGATTCTGTATTTTTTCCAGATCACCTGGGATATTATTTAATAAAAACTTTGCTTTATACATTAAACATTCTAGAGTAAACTTGGATGACAATCCAACTCGTTTCTCTCCAACAATTTTTAAACTTTGTACTTCACAGTTATATGGGCTATGATTGTTGATTTCTTGCAATTTTGAACAAAAAATATTTTAATATCAACAAGTCGTCCGCTAGATATTTTTCTTTTTTCTGTTTCTGGTTGATTCTGTTCAATAGTTAAATCCGGTAAAATGTCACCTTGTTGATGCTGAGAACAAAATAATTATCATGTAATACATTGCTAAATTCGTATACAAAAAAACTTCCGTGTATAATATTATCTTGCTTATTTTTATTGACCATATAGGATAGGATTTCTCAAATTTTATTTGTTCTCAGACTTGTCGGTTTCCTCAGTACGTTTTTATCAAAAACGAATGATTATTAATGCGCAATGGGGAACCAGGAGTCAAAGTTCAATTTAACAATATTAAAAATAGACTGGCACTCTTAATTGTAAAAATTAGCTACCGTAATATCTGGTGACGAAGTCTCCTCATCAACAGCCATACTGAACAGAACGTGAGTTTCTACAATAGTCGTAGATGAATGTAATGCATTAGGTTCAGTTGTCGGATCTTTGCCCATATTTTCTGAATGGAATTTCCGCTGATTTCTCAATTGCCCAAAAACATTAAGTTTATTAATTACATAAAGTTACATTAGAAATATTATCGCAACAGTCACTCTCAATAAAAGAGTACAATAGAAGCATTTTCACAAAAGGTAAGTGAAATCATCACAGATAGCTAAGAAACTGCGAGCCTTTTAAAATTAGTACATACACGATGGTACTACGTGGTTCCGTCACTGAGATCCTGTACCCACCTCCGGACTACTTCGGAGTGCAGCATTAGGTAAATGAAATCATCACAGACAGCTAGGTAACTTCGAGCCCTTTAAAATGAGTACAAACACGATGGTTCTACGTGGTTCCGTCACTGAAATCCTCTATCCACCTTTGGAGTGCAGGACTGTAGCATTAGACCAGCCAAAATGGTTACGTTCATATTATTCTGTATTTTTTTCACTAGACGTTTTTGTAGTACCAGCTTATTTGCGGCTAAAAAGTTCCCCACCTATACAATAGAAGGGGACACGACAGTTTTCGGAACGCTGCCATACTCTGTATAAGTATTTACGCAAAAGAAAATAAATAAGGATAATTTACTTACCAATAGTTTTGAAAGCTTGGCCACGCTTTACTTTTGACTTGCTTTTGTAATTCGGTATTGTCAAGCTTAGTCTATTCCATGATATGATTATATACAAAACTAAAACTAAAAACAATTTTATTTACATAAATCAATTTAATTCCTAATTTTTTATCATATATTAATAATGAACGTTTTATTTACAACAAATCTGTTTTTATAAATTTGAAATATTGCGAACTTTTTAATATTGTTGTCAGAAAATAACGCGTGCACAGTCCACCCGTCGCAAGAGTCGAACTGACACTGGTGAATATCCGTAACGGGCCGTAGCGGGGGAGCTTCGGGTGGCGGAAAGGGGTCAAATTATGTTTTACTATATTTTAAGAAATATATTTAAAAAAGCTACAATAAAAACAATATATTTTTTATTATGTATGATTTAACAAATATTTTAATATAGATTTAATCTAAAACTATTGAGCCGTTCTTGAGCAAAAAATATAAAATAGGTTTAAAACAGCCTTTGTCTTTGATTTTTTTTTGTAATAATGGTCAAATATTCAAAAATTTTAAACAACACAAATAAATTGTGACGATCTAAATTTTTGTATCAAATAAACAAATTGGGCTATAACTTTTTATAAACCTGGGCGTTTTTCACGATTTGAGCAATGTAAAAGCTTTAAAAACTACTCATGAACGTGTTCTCATGGCCGCTGTGTGGAGATCCTAAACCACAACGATTTACAGACAGATTAATAACGCTGCCCATCGCCGTTCTAGGCCAATATTTATTACAGAAACCGGCGACGTTAGATCACTGGATAAGTGGATTAGTGTCCCTTTAAGCATTATTATTAAGATAATACCTCCTAAATTAGTAAGAGAGCATGATAAAACCCACTTCTTAATTTATATTATAACTGTGTATTGGCGGCGTAAATGTTGCTACTACTCCTTTTTATAGGGAAATGAAACTAGAGATTGTCTGCTACATCTGCTTCATAATAACTGAAAGTAATAAAATCGGCGGTAGCCAACCCAAATATCTAGCGTGGCATCTTTGCCGAAGTCTCTCCTATATGGTAATCTATGGGAGGAAGCCTGTTTAAGAAGAGGATTTGAGTTGAGTTGACTTCTATAAGTATAATGTATTGATCTATAGTATTAGTATTGAATAAAAAATATGCCATTCTAATCTATTTACGTTTGTCTTTTTACTAATTTCTTGGTCATGTCAGTGGTTTAACCACTGATTTGGAAAAAACCTTCCGTCCTGTGAAGAAGTAACAAGAAATCCAGCGTCAATTTTTTTTTTCAAAGTTTCTCAAATTCTTATAAAACGTATTAAAAAAAAATATTAGCTTGTTAAGTAAAATACCCCAAGATTTAATTATATGAGCTTTTCAGGAACTATAATAAGCGTTAATTGCTGGTAGCCTATACCCAGTGCTATATAAATCTGTTCTCCATTGTTCACAGTTTTTAATTCAAACCGTAGCACGTGAAACAATGGTAACCGCTATCATTGTTGTTGAGGAAAGTTCATTTACGTACCGGATCTGAAAAGAGGGCCATTCCTACCTATATTAAAAATTCTCGTTGTCCAATTTTTATCCAAATTGTTTGGCGCTTTATTAAAATTATTTAATCTCATTTGTTTGTTACAATTCATTCTATATTAATTCGTACAAACTATGACGAGGTCAATTATTCGTTTTTGTACCTAACAATTTACGTTTCTGCAAATTTTTGTAATGTGCCACAAGTTTCTATATCGTTATAACTAATACTAACAAAATATGAGCCTTGGTTGCTTAAATAAATTAAAATAAATGAAAATGAAATAGTTAGGTTAATATTTGAACGTTTTTTACAGGCCGAAATTAATGACGATATGTAGTTATCGATCGATAATATCTGGAAGCTGTTTCATTCAATGACACGGTGCCGATCTCATGACAATAATGCAGAACTTTCATGCCCAGTTTAAATTTCCATATTGTGTTTATTCAATGTCAAACACAACTATTTATACATAATTTAAGTCGCCTAGTGAAATTCGACTATTATACATAAAAATTTAGGTTTTAATATTAAGCAAGCTGTATTTCACTTTGAATTCTGAGTACCTAAATACGTATTATCTGTGCAGATGCACATTATGTATACATATATATATATATATATATATATATATATATAGCGACGGTTTCAACTCGGCTGAGCAGCGTTCGGGAAATTACGACACATCTTCTCGTCAGGTATACCTCAATCTCTGAAAACTAAAGTGTACAACCAATGCGTGTTGTCAGTGATGGCTTACGGATCTGAGACGTGGTCCTTCACTGTTGGCCGTATGAGGACGCTCAAGGTCGCTCAGCAAGCTATGGAGAGGGCTATGCTCGGAGTTTCTCTGCGTGATAGACTCAGAAATGAGGATATCCGCAGTAAAACCAGAGTGACCGACATAGCTCAACGGATTAGTAAGCTGAAGTGGCAATGGGCCGGCCATATAGCTCGAAGAACCGATAACCGATGGGGAAGAAAGGTTCTCGAGTGGCAGCCTCGTACCGGTAGGCGTAGTGTAGGGCGACCCTCACTAGATGGAGTGACGACCTGGTAAGACATGCAGGCATGCAGGAAGTCGATGGATGCGGCTGGCTCAGGACCGTGCTTTGTGGCGTTACTTGGGGGAGGCCTACGTTCAGCAGTGGACTTGTGAAGGGCTGTAATGATGATGATGATGATGATGATTATATATATATATATATATATATATATATATATATATATATATATATATGTTGCCTTCTGCACTACTTCTTCATATAAACTTTTATTATGCAATGCGCAATATGCTTAGAAGGGGCTACAAAGTTTTCACTTCACGTCATCATCATCATTACAGTCCACTGCTGAACATAGGCCTCCCCCAAGGTATGCCACAAAGCACGGTCCTGAGCCACCTGCATCCATCGACTTCCTGCATGTCTTACCAGGTCGTCACTCCATCTAGTCGGCCACACTTCGTCTACCGGTACGAGACTGTCACTCGAGAACCTTTTTCCCCAACGGTTGTCGGTTCTTCGAGCTTCGAGCTTCATTCTTCGAGCCGGCCCATTGCCACTTCAGCTTACTGATCCGTTGAGCTATGTTGGTTGTTCGAGCTCATTTCTAAGAAATACATAATTTACAAAGATAATCCCCGTGCATAGCCCTCTACATAGCTCGCTGAGCGACCTTGAGCGTCCTCATATGAACAGCAGTTGGGGATCACGCCTCAGATCCATTAGTACGTACCGTGCCGTACTAGTGACATGCACTGGTTGTACAATCTAGGTTTCAGGTCTTAAGTATACCTGCCGAGAAGATGAATTACAACGGAGCTTCTGAAAACGGGTGGAACGTCGGTACTTAAAGTCCTTCAGAAGCTCTTTAATTCCGTCTTCCATGGTGGCCCTACTCCAGAGTTGTGTAGCAGAATTGCGGTTGTTTTGTTCTTGAAGAAAGGCGATTACACTCTCTTGAAGAAATACAGACTGGTTTCCTTCTGAAACGCGTCTACGTACTGTTTTCCGGTTAATTAAGAGTCGTCTCTCACGCATACTCTACGACTTCCAACCTCCCGAACAAGCCGGTTTACGAAAAGGCTTTAGCAGCTTTGACCACATTCATACCCTTCGGCAAATTGAACAAAAGTCCAAAGAGTACAATCTACTACATTGCCTGGCTGTGGACTTTGAGAAAGCCTTTGATTCCGTCGAAATTTGAGCGGTGCTACAGTCCCTTCAGCGGTGCTAAGTTGACTGCCAGTATATCGAAGTGCTGAAGTCTTTGTACAGTAGGGCTACGATGGCTACTAAACTGCAGAGAGGTGTAAGACAGGGTGACATCATATCTCCGAAATTCTTTACCGCTACATTGGAAGATATTTTAAAGCTATAGACTGGAAAAGATACGATATTAACATTAATGGCGAGTACGCAACTCGCATTCAATGTGCCGTCGATATAGTCCTTATGACAGAATCGCTGGAGGATCTAAGTACTTAAAGTCTCTGTATAGGAACTCGAGTACTTATGTTAGGATCGGGCCTATTCGGACTGGTTTGGCATCCATAAAGGTGTCAGACAGGGCTGCGTAGCTTCCCAGTGGATATTCAACGTATTTATGGACAGATGTTTAGAAAATTTTAAAGTTGAAGAATGCGGGTTAAGAATGAGTGAGTCATATCATCAAATGCCTTTTGTACGCCGATGATCAAGTCATACTTGCGTCGTCGGCGGCTGAGTTGCAAATGATGGTTACATTAATGAACGGGTCATTAAAAGAAAGGGGAATGAAAGTGAACGCAAGTAAGACGAAAGTGATGGTTTTGAAAGGGAAGAAAGCAAAAGAATAGAAGGAGAGTTAATTGAGCAAGTGGATAAGTTCGTATATTTGGTACGTGTATTTAGGAGAGATGGGAGATATGATAAGGATATTGAACGACGAGTGAATGCGGGACATAAAGTAAATGAGGCTCTACACTTCCTTGTGAAAAGACGGAATGTGTCAAATAAAGCACGTATGGCAATTCACAATGCTGTATTAGTCCCTACTTTAACGTATGGAAGTGAAAGTTGGGTGTGGTAAAAGAAGCGGGAGAGTAAAATAAATGCAGTAAAAATACGGTCGCTAAGGATGTTAGAGCAGAATCTGAGTGACACGGTGAAAAACTGTGTGATAAAAGAAGAGTGTGTTTTGCAAGATGATGCGGTGACCAGGATTAAGAAAGTAATGCTTCGGTGGTTTGGTCATGTAGAAAGAATGAGTGAGGAAAAATTGACAAAGCGAAGTGAATGGAAGAGTTGGAAAGGGACGTCCTAGGCGAAAGTTTGTCGACCGAATTGGCGATATACTAAAAATGGGCCAAATTAAGAGTACCCTTAACCGACGAGCATGTATGCGTAGGTATATTGATGTGGAAGAGGCGAGAGAGGTATGTCAGGATCGTGCTAAATGGAAGTCTGTAATCTCTGCCTACCGCTCTAGTCACAGGCGTGAGTGTTTATGTTTTATTATGCAGTTTTAAATTGGTCGACTATTTCTTATCAACTTGTTAGCTCTACTTAGCTCTGATAGTCTTCCTTTTAACTTCATTATTCCAATATACATTGCAAAAAGAGCTCTGAATCGAAAAAAATGTTGTTCTACAAGCCAATGTCTTTAAAAGACCTATCTAACGATAACCCATACGATGAAATAGACGGGTAAAAACATTATCCTTTCTTTACCTGCATATAAGGTACTCAGCATAAAAACTTTTTTCACAGTTTTGTAGGCGTTATTAATATCTATATCTATATCAAATGACAGATTTGTAGCACCTATGATCTTTGAATAAAACCGCGGACGAAACTTTATGGGTTCCTTGCTGTTTGACTACGGAACCCCAAAAAGGCAAGCGTAAAAGGAGGTGCCGCAATGCATGTCCGCCAAACAATTATCCATAAAAATGTCCGCCATAAGTGGATAAAGAGGAGACCCCATAGCTAACTCATCTTTTTATAGATAGAAACGGTTATTAAACTGGAAATAATTTTATTTCATACACAGAGAGGTTAAGTTAAAAAGATCATTTGTTTCCCCGGGATGTAGGCGACGTTTATCAAGGAGATCAGCGAGTATACGCAAACAGTCAGTGGATGGGACATTTGTGAAAAGACTACCCACGTCTAAAGATAACAACATAGATTTAGGAGGACTACGAATATCTGTAATTTTAGAAATGAGATCTAAAGAGCATTTAGCCGCGGACAGAAATTGTAACACTGATAAATCACATTTTGCTAAACATCTCTTAGAAACTGGACACAACCTAGCCAACGATCACTCCTTTAAAGTATACTTGTAATAAAGGGCTGCGACTATGTGTACTGCAACAGTCAGAGATTTTAATAAATAATAATTGAAACGTTGCACTGCTGAATAAACAAACAAATGTTTCTATTTCAACTCTATTAAACATCTTTAAGCCTGATCTCCAATAAAAGACAGTCCGCAGTATTGTCGTTCATAACTCTCGCGGTGGTCAGCGGTTCGTTGCGTGGTTGGAGGGTAGGTGGACGTTTCACGGCGGTTTCTTGTTTAATATTTGTACAACAAGCGGTTGCGTACGACAAGTGGTGGTTGGTCGCATTTTTATCGCATGACGCGGTTGCTTGCTACATTAGTGGGGAGCGGTTGCGTCAGCTAGTTTCATACAACTTAGCGCCTATTTTGGCTTGCCGATCACTTAGCGGTCAGCCTCCGCCGAGTTTACATCACCTGAGAAGGCCTCATGTAGAGGGGAAACACGTGTCGTATTATCTCCGATAGTGTGTCTTTCCTAGTGTGGTGATATTGAGAGTAGTGATGCTGGGATTAGTGATGACGGGATTAGTGCACGCAATCGAAGGAGGGCAGGAAGTGCTCTTGAAACTAGGTAAGATAAATCATTTTATTTTATTGAGAGATTTTAGAGAGATATGTTTTAAAGATTGTGAGTGTGTCGTCAGTGGTTGCATACTTTAAACTCAGAATCAACAAAAGTTTTTTTTTAAAGTCATCCAGGTTTACGCACTAACCTTGACGCATCTCGATAAGAAGGCAGATTAAATTTAAGAGGATATCTCTAGAGCAGAAGTGCGGTGGTCTTGGTATTCAATAAATGCGATAACGCTCTCTATTTTCTAAAATAAGAGCAACAAATGAGCACACAGTCCACCTAATGATAAATAAATGTGAAGGCTATAGAGCATATACATCCAAATTTACCCTAAATGAAGAATCAGAATGCTGATGCGTTATAGCCCCTGAAAATTTAGATGAAATGCCTCGTTTCTAGTAAAAGGATTTCCGGTTCTCTATAATCACCATATAGAACACAGGAGCTTTAAGTTGCTATTTTTGGCTGGTATTCTGTGAGAACGTGGTCTTTCCACTGTCAAGCCGACCCACTCACGTTTAAACCTCTTGAAGAACTACAAACCGATTTCCCATCTGAACCGCGTCTACGTGCTGTTTAAAAGAGCGCTACAAATCGTCTCACACTCAGACTCGACGTATTACAGCCTTCCGAATAATCCAGTATCCGAAAATGTTTTAGCACCATATTTCACATACATACCCTTTAGCGAATTGTACATAAGAGTACAATTTACCACTTTGCTTTGCTATGAGATAGTTATAGATAGATGTGGACTATGAGATTTCGTCGAAATTTGGGCGGTGCAACAGTCCTTTCAACTATGCCAAGTTGAATGTCTGTTTAATATAAATATAATAAATAATAAATAAATCGACATCAAAGGCGAGTACATCACTCATCTTCGATTTGTTGACAATATAGTATTTATTATATAGTATTTCAGAATCACTGGAGGACTTTAACACTAATCTCAATAACCTTAATCGTGCCTTCCAACTAATAAGATCATATGTAACATCCATGTCAAACCTATGCTGGTAATTTTTGGGAGCGTTAAGCTCGATGTTGTTGACCATTATCTTTACCAATGAAAAATAGTCCAACTAGGTAAGTACAACGTCGACCAGGAGGTTAAACGGATCAGATCAGATTAAATCGGCTGGGCAGGCTTCGGGAGATTACGACAAATCTTCCCGTCAGGTAAACCTCAAAACTTCAAAACAAGATTGTAAAACCAGTGCGTGTTACCAGTAACGACTTACCAATCTGAGACGTGGCCCTTTACTGCTGGCCGTAGGAGGAAGCTCTAGGTCTCTCAGCAAGCTATGGAGAGGGCTATGCTCAGGATTTCTCCGTGTGATAAATTAAGATATGAGAATATCCGCAGTACAATGAGAATAATTGACATAGCATAACAGATTAGTGGTCTGAAGTAGTAACAGACCAGACATAAAGCTCGAAGAACCAACAAAAAATGGGGAAGAAAGGTTGTTGATTGGCAGCCTCGTACCGGTAGGCCAAGTGTGGGGCGACACCCCATTAGTTAGACAGCTGACCAGGCATGCAGGAAGCCGATGGATGAAGGTAGCTCAAGACCACGCTTTATGACATTCCTTGTGGTGACCTATATCCAACAGAGGACTTGTGAAGGGCTTTAATGATGATCATCATAATTAAAAGTACGACTATTAAACGGTCAAACTGCAGACGGGTATCAACAGTTATACCGTCTAATATTTTTTCTTTTGTGCTATTTCTGGTTAATATTAAGGGCCAGTGCCCACAATATTGCAAGGTCTTCTAAAGGAATTTTTTCCTTAAATATGTTTATGTTGACACAGGACTTGTGGAGCCGTGGTAGCTCAGATGGTTAGCGCTCGCTGTAAATTTCACAATACGCGAGCAAACCGGGTTCGATCCCCGCCGGCACCAATGAAACTGTTAATTGCAATTTTAAGTGCTGATTTACAACAGTTTTTTTTGAAAACATCGTGAGGAAACCTGCATGTCTGAGAATAAGAAAAAAAAATATTTCGAAGACGTGTGAAGTTCGCCAATACGCATTGGGGCAGCGCGGTGGACTATTCCTTGCCCTAAAACCCTCTCAGAAATGAGAGGAGGCCTGTGCCCAGCAGTGGGACGTATAGGCTGTAACTTTAAGTTTTTTACTTTTACTTTTATGTTTATGTTATTGAAAAGCAATGAAGAATAAGTTAAAGTTTCTCAATGGTTACGTACTCTTAAGTGGTAGAGGCATGCTGCCGTTATATTAGAAGTATAGTTGTAGCACGAATGGGTCAGCTCGACCGGGGAAGGACCACGCTCTCACAGAATACAAGCGTAAAATAGTAGTGTCATGCTGCTTTGATTCGTAATGTGAGTGTAGAGAACCGGAGACCCTTTTTACTGGAAACGAGGCATTCCATCTTAGTCCTCACGGGCGACAACGCATCTGCATTTTGATTCGTAATCGAGGATAGATGTAGATTTCTATGGGGCACAGCAACCACTTAACATCAGGGGGACTGTGTGCCCGTTTGTCACCTTATCCTATAAAAAAGTGGCATAAAAATACTAACATTTGACAAGCGAAGTCACTACGCAAAATATTTTGGTATAAATGATGTTTTTCAATGTCCGTACAAAATGAGAGCGACAAAAGCGGAAAGAAGAGATTTATTTCTTTGAGTGTAATCTTGCGAATGGCGAAAAAAGCAATTTGTGCAAAATACTTGTCTCAGTTCTTTTGCTCTCAGCTTACAAATGTATATGTAAAGACATTTCTTTTTAGTTTTATTTCATTTCATTTAAGGTTTCTTGTCGTAACGAATTAAAGATCGCACGCAAAATTTATTTGTATTAGTATATTAAGCCAAGTGATTCGTAACATAAACAATATTCGTCGGCGTTCGACGAGTTGTAAATTATAGTTACATTAATGAACAAGTCATTAAAAGCAAGAATAAATAAATTGAACGCAAGTAAGTGAAAGTGATTATTTTTAAAAGAGGAGAAAATAAAACAATGTGTGAAATAAGATTAGAAGGGGAGTCGGTTAATCAAATAGAGGAGTTTGTGTATTTGAGATATGTATTTAGCAGGGATAGTAGATATGACAAGGATAAAGAGCAACTAGCGAACGCAAGGCACAGAATAAATGGTGCTCTCCACTCTGTTATTAGATGTAGAAATATGTCAAAAAAGGCACAAATGGTATTTTACAATGCTGTGTTAGTCCCTATCTTAAGCTTATTATTACAAAATATTATATAGCGTATTACAAAAAAAACGCGAAATCACAATATAATAACCATACTATTTAAATTGTATGTTTTTCTTTTATTGCTTGAAATAACATTTATTTGGTAAAAATAGTTTGTTTCCCTCCAACAATAAGCTCAGAGCAAATTTTAGATAAATTATTTATTTAGTAATAATCATTCTCCTGTTACATGTTTAGGCCAAAACTCTCAGAGACATGATATGGGAGCTCCAATTTGTAGATTCTACTGAATATCGACCAACGATGGTCGATGAATCAATCTGTTTCGGCATTACCGCTATGGGACCAATACCCGTAGATGCGGGGATGGACATCGCTGTCTACACGCTGCTATAAGATGGACAGGTCTTGACCTTCAAGGCTGCTGAGGCATTGAAAACAGATGTCTTCTCTGACGTACATGCAAACTCCAGCCCGGGGCATAAAGGAGTATTCTAATTTGTGCCACGGGTAGGAAAGATACGAAGCATACCCCGGAGAGGATACCTGTGTCTTGGTTAGAAAGAGCAAGGACGGCTTCGCCGTTTCCAGATGGTAGTAGTTGAATGAAGTCCTCTGATGTTGGAGAAATTCACAGATAGCGAGGCAGGGGGCGCCTTTGACTTATTGATTCGTTTGCCCCGAGCAGGTTTAGTCTTGAGCGGAATTTCACCCTCCCCTCCCCCCACGAATACACAGGGCAGCCTGAGCACCCATACTCAGAAGTGGAGTTACTTCATCGCAGATGTTAAGCGAGGGATTTTTCAGAGGTGTTAGTACCCTCCTGGTGTATTCTTTCGTTTACTTCCGCTACCATATTGATGGCGGTGGGATTGACCCTCCGGCTACCTGCACTCACCAGGCGAAACGCAGAAGCAAATCCTCTACTTACCGCTGGAACATAATGTGAACCATGAACACGTCATATTAAAAAATAAATAAAATAAAAATAAAAAAGCATTTTATATCTTCACTGTATAGATTTACAATTTAAAGCAGAGTAATAGAATCACCAACGAGGCTATAAAAACAGGATTCGTTTATCTAGTTAAACCTCTAACCAGACTGTTCAACATGGTATTGAATAGCAAAATCATCCCACGTCAATGGTCAGAGTCATAATAAGACATCTGGACGTCAAATACCTTAATCTTCTTTTTGAATGTGGATGCTGAAAAGCACTCGACGTGTCGGAATTTAAAAAATTAATCTCATTATCCTTTGAAACAATAAATCGATAATTAATAGAATTAAGTGTTACTTTGTTTAAAATTGAACGAATGAGTGAAGACCGAATGGTGAAGAAAATATATAGAGCGAAAGTAAATATTAAAAGGTGTCAAGGTAGACCGAGACTAACTTTCGAAGACCATGTGAACAAATTGCTCGAAGAGGGGAGGGTCAAGAGTACTCGGATACCTAGACGTGCATGTATGAAGAAGTTAATGAACCTGAAAGAAGCGAAAGAGGTATGTAAGGATCGTGACACTTGGCGATCTGTTCTCTCTGGCTACCCCGTTAGGGATTGTGCGTGACGATAAGTAAGTAAGTAAATTTGTTTAAAATTAATAAGCCAATTTTTATTTATAATTTTTATAAGCTTCCTTAGAGTTGAAGTTGCTATGTTAACTATGATTCAAATTGAATGTTTTTAAGCAATTAGCACGAAATTCAACATTGCTGTTGAAAGTGATCGCGTGCCTCTAGGCGAAGATAGTAGTTTAGAGTAATTACGATTGTTGTGAGTGCCGACAATCACTTAGAAGCACCTTATCTAAGGTCTACTCAAAGCGCGGTCTCTGGTATTAAGTCATAAATCTAAGCCTAGTCACGCAACGAGCTGACGATTTGATTGTAAGCGTATTATCTTTAGCTGGTTCTATAATTAAGGAATTCACGTTTTAATTGTTATGATCGTTATTTATTACGCTGCTAAGGTGAAGTGGTGGTATTTCCGCAGAACTGTTCCTAAAACATTTGACTGCAATCACATTATTGTAATAAACTGGTTAGGTTTTTTATCTCGATCTGTTTCCAAAAATACTGTTATTATAATATTGAGAATAAATACGTCTATGGTACCTCCCTATCTATTTTTTTTATAGGATAGGGTGACAAACGAGCACACAGTCCACATGATGGTAAGTGGTTGCCGCGGCCCATAGACATTTACATCCACCCTAGATTACAAATCAAAAGGCAGATGCGTTGCCACCCGTGAGGACTAAGATAGAATGCCTCATTTCTAGTAAAAAAGGTCTTCGGTTCTCTACAATCACCATACGAAACACAGCAGCATTAGCTACTATTTTACGCTGGTATTCTGTGAGAGCGTGGTCCTTCCCCGGTCGAGCCGACCCATTTGTGCTACAACTTTACTACTAATATAAGTAACGTATTGTTACGAGCTTAGGGTTCGTGACAATAAAAATTGCCGATAAAATTACTTAAATTAACACTTTAGTTTACTTTATACAAATTAAAGTTAAATACACTAATAATTAAACACACTAATTCACTTAATTCCGCTCCGAAGCTTCGCTTGTGTCGCCGAGTTTCACTCTGTCTCGATCGCATCTTGCGCCACCTATTTATTTAAATTATCAAAATATCCGGAATGTTCAAGTAAACACGCGTAAGGTACCGAGAGTTCCAATATAGATTTTCTAGAAACTTAGTTCTTCGGGTGGCGCTGTCGGTCGAGAGATCGGTGATGTCATTCTCTGCAAAGCTCCCCTCGCTCTCATTCCTGACACTAGTTGGCGCTAGTTGACTTATTCACACAACACTGCCCCCTCCTAAGACATGCTCGTCCCGAGCATTATCGGTCCCATAATAACGCGCCAAGCGATCCACATGGACGATCTTAGGAGTCCCTCTTGCGCCTTTCTGTATCCGGTAGGTCACATCGTTGATCCTGGTTACAATCCGGTACGGGCCGTCCCATTTAGCTTGAAGCTTAGGAGATTTCCCTTTGCTGCGGACTGGATTGTGCAACCACACTAATGAACCTTCGTTGAACCCTTTATTGTTCATTTTTCGGTCGTACCGGGTTTTCATTTTCTCAGACATTTGCTGGCCCGATTGTCTGACGTGCTCATAAATGTCATTCATTTTGTTCCGCAAGTCATTTGCATAATCGGTTATACTGCGTGGGGCATCAGGTGGTATCCCGGTGATCAGGTCCGATGGCAGCCGTAATTCTCTTCCAAAGTTTGCGAAAGCTGGTGTCACTGCTGTACTTTCGTGAACAGAACTTCGATATGACAACAAAAACGGTTGTATGTGCTTGTCCCAATCTCGTTGCCGATTGTCTACAACTTTTGCTAGGTACCTCTCCAATGTCTGATTAAATCGTTCCACCATTCCATCAGATTGCGGGTGATAAGAAGTCGTTCTTGTTTTATGAGTACCCATAACTCGGCAAGTTTCCTGGAATATTTGAGACTCAAAATTCCTTCCTTGATCGCTGTGAATCTCTAAAGGTACTCCAAAACGACAGAAGACTTCATGAACTAGTTTATCTGCAACTGTTGAAGCTTCTTGATTTGGAATGGCGAAGACTTCTGGCCACTTAGTGAAGTAATCCATCACAACCATGAAATACTTGTTACCGCTTTCACTCTCCGGAAACGGCCCCGCCACGTCAATGGCTATTCTCTCCCATGGTGCACACACATTGTACAACTTCAATGCACCTCTACTACGAGTCTGAGGTCCCTTTACAGCCGCACAACTTGTACATTTGCGACACCAGTCCTCGACATCGTTTCGACAGTGGACCCAGTAAAACCGTTCTCGGATCTTCAGTAGAGTTCGTTTAACTCCCAGATGGCCTCCTGAACAATCATTATGGTACAGCTGTAGAACATCCGGTACTTTAGCTTTAGGGACAACCATTTGCAAATGACAGCTGTCTCCCCGAACGTTTTCCCATTTACGACACAGAACTCCATCCTGAAGCAGCAAGCTGTCCCACTGGGCCCAATAGCTTTTAGTGGTCGAACTCATCGCTGAGACGTCACTCCACTTGGGCTTGGGAGCACTGGCCTTTATCCATTCCAGAATCGGCTTGATGTCCGGATCTTCCTGCTGTGCATGTCGTAAGCTGTCCTTCCACTCGTTGCTGAGGTGGTCTGCCCTGAGCATCCTCACGGATACCACTTCCTTACTCTCTTGCCTAGTACAATATTTGCAATCTGCAGGACAAGGTCTTCTTGACAATGCATCTGCGTTGCCATAAGATTTCCCGCTGCGATGTTCGATCTCAAAGTCGTATTCCTGCAGTAGTTCAATCCACCTCGCAACTTGTCCTTCTGGGTTTTTAAACTGCAATAGCCATTTTAGTGCAGCATGGTCAGTTCGTAAGTGAAACTTTCGTCCCAGAAGATATTTGCTAAAATGCTGCAACGACTTTACCACAGCGAGCAATTCGCGTCTTGTGACACAATAGTTCCTTTCCGGTTTTGACAACGACTTGCTGAAGTACGCTATCACGACCTCTTGGTCACCACTCCGTTGAGACAGCACACCGCCAAGTCCTATATCACTTGCGTCTGTGTCAACTATAAATTCTTTGCTTGCATCAGGGTATCCCAAAATAGGTGTTTTGCACAGACGGTCCTTGAGCTCCTGGAATGCGATATTGCAACTTTCATCCCAGCAGAACTGTCGCTTCTCCTCGGTTAGCTTGTGCAGAGGTTTGGCTATATCTGCAAAGTTCTTCACGAATAATAGGAGCACAAACCCAAAAATGCTCTAACCTGCGTCTTGTCTTTTGGAACCGGCCAATCCTTGACAGCGGCGATTTTCTCTGGATCTGTGCGGATACCTTCTTCCGATACTACAAACCCCAAAAAGTTAACTTGCCGTTGGAATAGTGAACATTTCTTCGGGTTCAACTTGAGGTTGGCACTCTGAATCTTCATAAGCACGCGTTCCAGGTTTTGAAGGTGTTCCTCAAACGTACGGCCCACGATGATGATGTCATCCAAGTAGACCAGACAGGCATCGCCAATTAGCCCGGTAAGTACAAGTTCCATCAGCCTTTCAAACGTTGCTGGAGCATTGCACAACCCAAACGGCATTACTTTGAATTGCCACAGACCCTTTCCCGTCGAGAACGCAGTTTTCTCCTTGTCCTTGGGGTCAATTTCAACTTGCCAGTAGCCACTTTTTAGATCCAGCGTGCTAAACCATTTTACTCCTGTAAGCATGTCCAGCGTGTCATCAATTCTTGGCAAGGAATAGCTGTCCTTCTTTGTACGTCGTTCAGACGGCGGTAATCAATACAGAACCGCATGCTGCCATCCTTCTTTTTCACCAGCACCACTGGCGAACACCATGGACTAGAGGAAGGTTCAATAACACCATCCTTCACCATTCCTTCAATCATGGTTTCCACTTCCTTTTCACGTGCTACCGGCAATCGTCTTGGCCGCTGACGGATAGGCAACTCTTCACCTGTGTTTATTTTGTGTTGAACTAAACCAGTCTTTCCTACGTCGGCATCGTTTGATGAGAATACATCGGCGTACTCGAGTAACAACTTCTTCGCCTTGACCAATTCGTTCGGGGACAGAACACTGCGACAGTCTGCCAAAAGTGTGGTCACTCTCGTTTCTGCATCCTTGCTGGGGGTCCCACTCGATATATATTGGCACCGACGTAACCAATCTACTTCCTCACAAGTACCAATTAATGTGCCTTTTTCTATAATCTGGTCCCGGTCGCAAAGGTTCAGCACACGTACTCCTGAGATGTTAGTGGTCCTGACCAAGGTTCGAGCTACTTTCCATGGAAGGTCATTGTTTACCCTTTCCACAAGTACACAACGGTGAGCTTGCCCAGCGTTTCGGGGAAGACTAACCGGAACAATCGTTTCCGATCTCGGCGGAAGAACAATCTTCTTAATGTTGTACACGTTCCCTGGTAACGCACCTTCCATAAAAAGTTCCTCCTGTCCACATTTCAAAACACCTTGCTTAACGTCGATCTCACAACAATTATTCCTCATAAAGTCTAGGCCTAGGATGCAGTCGTCCATTATATCGGCCACGATGACATTATGCAGGTAGATCACGTTGCCAAGCTTCAACTCCATCTCCTTCTCTCCACGGACGGGTATACGCTGACCGGTGGCTGTTACCAAATTAATGCGTTCTCGGTTGTATGCGGAGTCCCCAAGGAACTGACTTATAAGTTGGGAACTAACAACCGTACGAGAGGCTTCAGTGTCTATGGTCAGTTTACACGGCATTCCGTTGACCTCGCCCTTGATGATTAGACTGTTCCCATCATGGGTTTGTGAGATCGAGATCCTTGGGGCTCTTTTAACATCAGCCAGCACCCGCCCCGCAGTTCTGGCTTTTACTCGTTTCCCTGCTGCTGCTGGGCGGTGCTGTTGGCCGCACTACCCTCCTGGGATCGTTCACCTTCCCTTTCTAGGATTCGCTTAGGGCAGCTGGATCGAAGATGGCCCTTTTCCCCACAGCCATAACACCTAGGGCTGTATCCTCTGTTGTGGTCGCGAACTGTAACTGCTGCAACCTCCCTGACGCGATGGGAACGATGATCCTGCCGCACGGCTTCTACCTCCAGTGCATGGGACAAGGCGTCCTTAAGCGTCTCGTGGTGCCCGAGCCTCACAGCAGCTCTGACTTCCAGGTCACGGATGCCGTCGATGAATGACTGCACCAGGTTCCCTTCAATGAGCGCAGGTACAGACCGGTATGCTTTTCGCACCAGCTTCTCCACCTCTAGAGCCCACTGCTGCAGGTTTTCGTTGATGCGCTGCACGCGATCCTTAAGCTGCGCACGAAAGACGTGCTCCAGGTGAGCGTCGCCATATCTCGCCTCCAATGCCTCGAGGAGTTGCTCATAAGTCACTTCCTCACCGAGAGCTTCCAGAACTGTTAAGGCCTGGTCGCGCAGGCCTAGTGTGAGAGCAGTCATGGCCTGATTTTTATTCCAGCCGTTCGCCTTCATAACAGCTTCGAACTGGATTTTGTAGGCTGACCAGGAAGAAGTCCCGTCGAATGGTGGCACCTTGAACCCACGTAGCGAAGGTGTAGTAGCTACTACGGGAGCTGTTGTTCCATCCCCCAGTTTGAGGTCGTCCAGCGTTTTCTTCACGTCAGCCATTACGTTGTCAACCCGATTGTTTACTTGGTCGATTCGGGTTTCGGCCTCCGACAGGCGGTTGTCATGTTGAGCAACCTTATCCTTCACCTCCCGTATCTCTTTTCCGAAGATAGCGTGAAGGTCCTTCATGAGGAGCATCTGCTCTTCGTTATCGCGTTGTAGTTGCTCTTCTAACCGACGGGCCTGTTCCTCCTGCCGGCGGGCCTGTTCCTCCTGCCGGCGGGCCTGTTCCTCCTGCCGGCGGGCCTGTTCCTTCTGCCAGCGGGCCTGTTCCTCTTGTCCGTTCTGCAGCTGCTCTTTCAACTGACGGGCCTGCTCCTCCTGTCGGCGAGCCTGCTCCTCCTGTCGGCGAGCCTGCTCCTCCTGTTGGCGAGCCTGCTCCTGCAGCATCACCATCAGAGCACCTAAGTCAGGTGCCACAGACGTAGAAGCTGCTGATGGACCGGCTTCCGTGGCCGGCGGCTGGCCCTCAGACATCTGCGGCGTTGCACCACCAAATCTCCTCTGGTCCGTCTCCTGCTGGCGTCGACTTCGGGTACGGACACCCTCCGTTTCCTCCTTAGCTAAAATCGGCATTATTTTATCCCACTTCTGACAACAATTGTTACGGGCTTAGGGTTCGTGACAATAAAAATTGCCGATAAAATTACCTAAATTAACACTTTAATTTACTTTATACAAATTAAAGTTAAATACCCCGTAAACCAAGCCATGCTCACTTTGGATCGCGCAATACCAACCGGTTTGCCCGCCAAACCGTGATCTAATTCGATCAGAATTATGTAAACATGTCTACCTATGAAAAAACTATTTTTTCGTTTTAAACAAAACCAAAGACACTATGCAATAGATATTAGTATCAAAGACAAAGATATGCTCTTTTATTTTAAACCATAACCTGGCAATGTTTCTTAGAAAAAAAAAAAAGAAATCACTCTGAACTTCCGGCGTTCCACGTGTCACTTTGATGAAGGTGCTCCATGTTTTTTATAGAATTTTATATTTGTGTCTGGACTAAAAACGAAAGTATTATACTTTTTACATTTCTTGTAATATAGTAAACACGTAGATATATAATTTTTGGTATAAAAAGTGAAAAGTAAATTGCCAAAAGTACTTCAAACTTCGGAAGGTCTAATTTGGAGGTTGGTTCATAAATGTGTTATTTATCAAATTCTCATTTATTTTTAGTGTAAAATGTAAGTAAAAATAGTTTTCGTATATATTTCAAATAACATGACGTTATATTTATTTCAAATTCACACGAACATATTTTAGAAATATTGTTCGAAATGTCACAGATAAAATATTATTTTATTTATTTTTTTAAATTTTTTAATATTTTAATATTTGGTATGAGTAACGAATGGAAACACATAAAACATAAAAATATACATATTTCCAAACAATTTGATATAAATTCCTCCAAAAACAAAAGTGTAGAATTCAAATTAGTAGTAATTTTGTCACTAAAATTGAAGTATATACTACTACTATGTTATACAGGGTAATTTACGTATTTTATTACAATTTCTAGCAACCAAAAATAATTTTATTCGATAGTTTATACATTCAACAAGAATTCCTGTAAGTTTTATCTATAAATATTGTCTCAAAGTGAAAATATAGCAAAATTTGCAATATAGCAAAAAATTTTCTATATACAAATTTTCCCGCCAAAAAGGTCCCGAGTGAACGGGAGTATAACATGTCGCGCGCTGTCAGAGCGAAGAGGATACACTAATAATTAAACACACTAATTCACTTAATTCCGCTCCGAAGCTTCGCTTGTGTCGCCGAGTTTCACTCTGTCTCGATCGCATCTTGCGCCACCTATTTATTTAAATTAGTAAAATATCCGGAATGTTCAAGTAAACACGCGTAAGGTACCGAGAGTTCGAGTATAGATTTTCTAGAAACTTAGTTCTTCGGGTGGCGTTGTCGGTCGAGAGATCGGTGATGTCATTCTCTGCAAAGCTCCTCTCGCTCTCGTTCCTGACACTAGATGGCGCTAGTTGACTTATTCACACAACAGTATAAAATATGTAAGTTAATACTATAAAGTAATAAAAGTGCAGGAAGTCGATGTATGTATTTAGGATCAGGTTATCTTGAGCACACAGTGCACCTGCCGATAAGTGGATATTGTGTGTTGAATCAAAATGCATATGTATTGACGTCCCTAAGGCTAGGATATAAAATACTCATTTACAGTAAAAAGAGTCTACAGCATTAAGCTGCTATTTTACGCTCGTATTCTGTGAGAGCTTGGTCTTTCCCGGTCGAACTGACCTATCAATGTTACAACTATAATATAGTTGCATCATAGTTCTACCACGTAATAATTTGATGGATTCTCTTACACAATAATCACATGACTTATGGCTGATTAATAGAGATACATTAATATATCAAAAGATCTATCTTTATTTTGCGGAAGAGAGCCATAAGAACAATTTATTACCTAGGTTCGAAGGAATCACTTAGATAAAAATTTAAAGAAATAACTATGTTAACTTTTGTCTGTGTATATTTACCATAACTTATAGTATATACACAAAAATAAATTCTGCAAATACTAGGAACAAGCACAAGATAGCCTTATACAGGTTACTCGACTCCAAAAAGCTAGTTTCTTCTTAATTCTTTCATAAAGCAATGTACGAATTTTACGACCAAGTCCAATTCTTATTAAGTCAAAATTAATGAGCATTATATTACTACCCCCTGACAATGAGATGATCGCTTCTATACTGCTTCTTAAAGTTTTCGTACCAATTTCAAAAATAATATATTGCAAAAAATAATTTAATTTAGTTTATTGATTTTTAACGTGGTAGAGCCAAGTAATAGCTGTATTATCATAGTAGCATGAGTGGGTCGGCTCGACCGGGGAAGGACCACACTCTCACTGAATACCACCGTAAAATTGTTATAAGTTAATGCTGCTGTGTTTCGTAGGCTGAGTATAAAGAACCGGAAACGAGGCATTCCATCTTTATCCTCAGGGGTGACGACGAATCTGCATTTTTATTTTTAATCAAGGATAAATAAATATGTCTATGGGTCTCAGTATCTACTTACACTCAGGTTGGCTTTGCGCTCGTTCGTCACCGCTATTCTATAAAAAACAAAACAGTCCTGCTAGGTTTCTGGCAGGTTCTTCCTCGGATAGAGACTTCCAAACCAGTGGTTAACCACTGAACTGACTCTGAAAGTCATTTAATCCTAAGCTTAAATAACTTTCAAAGAGTGTTTTTATAATCTATAATGATTAAAAATTATTTTATGCTATCCTATTTTAACATTGTTTAATTCACAGTTACTTAAATTTTAACAAAAAACTTCACAACTACTATGTTAGGAAGGAAATTGCACTGAAATGGGTAACAAATAACATTCTGAAGTCTGTAAAATAATGCGATTGTTGGTGACAGCGGCATAAAGAAATCGGACAAGGAAAATTGGATTTGTCTCACCGCTCACGCTCGCTTTTCGATCTATTCGACTCAAGCACCAAATACAGACATGAAGGCGAGCGCTTGTAAGCTAAGACGAGATTTTATGAAGTGAGTCGATCCGAAACGTCGGGATAGTAAAAATAAATTAAAGGTAATTAAACGCGATAAAATCCGTAAATATTAGTTTTATTCAATGTGTAGTGTTCGCGTAAATTTAAGAAATCATTAAATTTTAAAATGACCATCAGATGGATAGTTTCGATAAATGATGGGGAAATTCATATTCATATCTTGACAGTTGATAAAACATGTCTATATAACTTAGATCCCGACAGTCAAATTTATGGTGATTTTAAAGTTTTTCAAAAAATCGAATAAAAATATTTTATAAAGCAAAGAAGAAGAAATTCGATATTAGATGTTTGGTAACGAGCTTAAGGTGAATACTAAGAGAACTGAAGAGTTACCCATATTTGAATGGGACTTATAAGTCCCATGTTTGGAGTGGGACACAAAATAATGTGCAAACTATATTTCTTGCCTAACATACCAGAAAAGACAACTACTGAGGATATTGGGTTTGTAGTTGTGTAGGCAATAGGCTAGTCACTTTAAACTTGTTTCGCAATTTTCCATCTAAACTCAACTTTTCTTGCTTAGGTGATCCGAGTAGCTCTCGCTATTCTTTCGATTCTGCCTGTCTTTTCGAATTTTTTTTCGAAATGGGAGGCGTGACATTATTTATTTTTAAAATGTCGGTTTTTTTGGTAAATTAATATAAATGACGCGTGGTAATTATCATGTAACTACTAGCGGCTAATCGGTTAAACTTTTCAATAGTTACGTAATCGTATGCTTTTTATTATTAATACTAACATCTAAAATTAAAATGTTTGCAAATTTGTTGCAAATGAGGGTGTATTGTTGTATACTCAACACATATTCGTACCCTTTTAACCTCTCAACCCCCTAGCGGTCTCATGAGACCGCGGCCATATTCCGTCAAATCCCTAGCGGTCTTATGAGCTCGCACCCACCCATAAAAACTTATGTATAGAGACTACTTTTCTCAATGATTTCAAAAGGAAGGATAGGCCCCTCTGAATATTTTACTGATAAGTTTTTCATACAAGAAAAGGTAGCGCATCTGTCGTAATACAAACGTCATGTCATAACACGACGTAACCAGGGTCGGATTTTGTAGTAGTTTCGGTCGGAGAATATAGTAATAATACTAAGCAAAAATACCATAATTTTACCTAAAGGTCGACTTATATGATTATTGGGTCCGTTTAATTTTTAATATTAACCCCACGATATCGATAATTTCTATATTGTACATGAGTACCGTAAGTTAAATTGGAATTAACTCCCTTTCTGGTCAATCGGTGCTCGATCGATGCATTTATGTTGCATCCTTGATACAACTATAATGAGGTACCACGCCACTCATTATACTCTATGCTCTAGAAGCAATCAAATTTGAAAACAAAATTTCAAAATATTTTATGAATCAGATTTTCAGATTCAAATTAAGCAGATATGCTATCTTTTGTACTCTTTTCGTTTTACCCTTATTGAATATAAAATATATTACGTACCAATATTCAAAGTTTTACTTACACTAAGTTCTTTAGACAAAAATAAAACAGAAATAAAAATGAAACCATCAAAAAACGAAACGTATAAATAAACTAGACGCGTGACGCCAAAATCCCGGCACATTTGTAAAAAGAAACATGAAACGTCAGTCGTGATATAATTGTTTTAAACATAGTATAACTTTGTTTTGCATGTACAATATTTTTGAGTGTCTGAATCCAACCCTGGCCTAATCTTGGTAACGTAACAAAACTAGCTGTAAAATAAAACTTTAAAAATGCATTTTTATAATAATTTAATTGTAACAAAATTAATATAAAGTTATTTACCTATGATACGATATCTCACGTTCCTTTTTCATCTTTATATCGTAATTTTTGCATCCTTTTACCACGCAACTATACATACTTATGACAGGCAAATCTGTCCTGCGCACACACCACTGTCGACCGATTCACGTTGGCCCTAAACTGTTATTTTAGGGCCAGCGCACTGGTCCGTTTTAGTTGTTCGGTCGACCCGGTCTCTACGCTAGTAATATATAAGTCAATGACTTTTCTATGATAAAGTTTGGCATTATGTAATCAATATGTAATACTCTATCCTATAGTGAAGTAAAAAACTGTTATCCTATGAATATTTATTAATAATCTACGTTCATTTCGTACGCCATTTTCGCGTGAATGTTATTGTGTTGATATTTGGATTTTTCTAGTGTTTTATTAGTTATTAATTATATTAATATTAATAACATTGTAATGAAAGTTTTAGTGTCTATATAATTTATCTTTTTACGTAAATAATTTCGAGTAACATATATTGAAATAATTGTGGTTTTCACGCTGCCGACATTCGCTTGGTATGTTTTTTTTTTGTTATCAAAATACAATAATATCTTTTTGTAATGAAGTTAAACCTGACTTTTGTTTAGACCACATGATATAGAATTTTGTACTGATTTTATAATCTTCTTCATGCGACTGCATGGGGTTTTTATGGCGCTTGGATGGTTAAAGGGTACAGGTGTCATTTTGTGTGATTGCGTAAACATATGCAAACGAAAGCAGCAATCGCGGTTGATTCGCTGGTATTTTTAAAGAGTTCCGTTCTCTGTCTCTGAAACTTATCAACAGATCTTTACGATATTTAAGTAAGATTATTTCCGAATAAACCATCTTTGAACAAAGAAATAATTTTGCAAATCCGTTCGTATGTAACTGAGTTATGGACGTACGTATATAAAAAAATTCATCGAAAATATGAACAGTTTGCAAACACATGTACAGGCAGTGGGTGCAGCGATTCTTCTTTGCCCCATATGCATACAAATATATATATTTATGTGTGTGTGTATATATATATATAATAAACCACGAACTACATACAATCAATGGTTTTGCAACACATACATTTGATGAATTTTACAGTTTTTAATGCACCATACCTGTGATTACTAACGACAACAGACCGAGTTGAAATCACTTTGCTTCAATTTTAATTATTTTTAAATACAAAATATCAATATTCAAATAGAAATTTTTCGTTGATACAAAAACATGTGACAACAGAAATGTCAAAGTAAACGTCATTTTTTGTTTTGATTTTCACACAAAAATACTATCCAATGACCAACTTTTTGATGCATCTCAATAAAAAATTCTCGCATAAAATCTTGTCCTGCCAAATAAGTACGCAAAAATACATCAGCTGAATCAGTCGAACCATTTTCAAGTGACGATGTTTCATACATGAGGCAACTAATCTTTAATTACCTATATATAATACATAACTTTATAAAGTTCGAAATATTATTTATAAATCACTAGTTAAGTCATTACTAGAATATTTAATAGAGATATGGGAAAGTGTATCTAAAACTAATATAAAGGATCTTCAAATATCCCAGAACAAATTGTTAAAAGTTTTATTCCAACTTGACTGCCGCTTTGCTACTAAGGAGCTGTATAAAAAACTGATACATTATCCATAAGTCAATTATACAAATACAAAACGTACATACTAGTCAGAAAAATTCCCTTAGATTCCATACAAACCCAATCTAGTTTTAAAACTAAATCGCATAATGAAATAATACTAGTTTTTACGGAATTTATCGCTTATATTTAACTTTTTAAATCACATAAACACTATACATGAAACAAACATAAAATGAAATTACCAAAAGCTAGGACTAAAAATTATGGTTTGAAAAGTATTCAGTTTGAGGGAGGGCTATTGTACAATACTGAATGGGGTATTTCATAAAAAATCGTGTTCAAAATTTAAAGATAAATTAAGAAAGCACTGTCGGACATTAATTTAAAGACAGTGCTCTTTTAGGGTAAGCGCAGTCCAAACTGCAAAATGCTCGCACATGCTCGGGTAAAAATTTTGACTACTCGACCATGCAGGCGGCATCCGCGCGCCCACGTGAGCAAGATCCATTGAAAGTGCTCTGGGTTGCTAGGGGGGCGTGCATAACCAATTTGATGTCAAAATCCGACGTTGATAGACGTGTTTAATATGATCGATTGAGACTTGGTGATTATCACCCTTTTGGCAGAGGAAGAGAAACATGAAGAACATATTAATGAAATAAGACTTCAGAAAATTAGAGGAACAGTATGGGTAGAAGAAACGTGGAGATTCTTGCCCAAGCATTGATTTTTAACGTACGATCGCTGCATGTTAGACTTGATATATTGTATAGACACCAAAAACACTGCACCAAATTTATCAACTTTTTTTTGTTATTAAAAACTACGAATTCACATTTTTTTTTAAATTTATTTTGAGAGTTAACGATTTTTCTTAGTAAGCTATGGTGGCCAAAACACGATTAACACATTTTGGCTCGATAGAAAAAGATCGCAAAATTTACTCAAAATCTACAATTTAAGTTACGTCCACTAAGTGAAAAAAACAGTTTCATTTAAATGTAATGAAATCAATTTCAATTAAATTCAGGCTATATGTTCACCAGTAAGTACGTGAGTGATACGTGTTTACCAGTAAACACGTGAGGTAATTATGGGTTTATTTTTCAATGAAAGCGTATATATATATATATATATATATCATTTTAAAAAGAAATATCAAATAAATATTGTGCGATTAAGTGTGGTTCAACAGTGACGCTTACCAACAACGTGGGTGGAAAGCACGGTCCATAAGTGCGCGGATAACCCCCTCAAAACTATAAAACGAGTATAGAGTCGCGCGGTTTGTTGCTGTTGAGAAGCGCTTCCGAATTGCCGCCAGCACGGGCCATCCGCGCGTTTTAATTGAGCTATGTAACGATCCAAGAGACGCAACGCTCGTGACCCGCAACGCTTACTAACCGCGCTAACGAAAGTGTCACTGTAAAACTACACTGAAAAGCGCACGAGGCGACCAAACAGTCCTGCCAGTCAGTGTTGACGTTTTGGAGACTTTCTCGCTAGATCTAGCGGATTTTAACAATGTTTAGCGGATAAAAAAATGTTTTTAGCGAAAAATAATTATTTAGCAACTTCTAGCGACTTTGGACTTTTGAAATGGCGACTTTTTTAAAGTAATTAATTTCGTGTGTGAGAGTGAAAGTGTAAGGTAAGAAATATTTTCAAGGAAAATACCATCACGAGTAAAGTTGATTTCAAAATCTTTGAGGATAGGATTTCCAAGTATGAAACTGACTGATATAGCATAATCTTGTACTACGTGAAATTCCAAATCAGCGTAATAATCATCAATCAAAACCTTAACTTTTAGAAGTCCCTCAGTATTTGGTTCTTTTCCAGCAGTTCCAGTTAGGTGTATTGATTTTTCTTTGTCATAGATAACTTTTTCAACTTCAGATAACTTTATCAAATTCACGTCACTCCCAGTGTCAATTAATTTCGACATCATTTATCTTTATCTTCTTATATGGAATTTCTAATTCTTTGTCTTCTTTATCAGTCTTGGTTTTTGTTTCAGTCTTTTGAATATTTAAAGTCTTTTTACCTTTGTTACTGCACTGAGTTCCCTTATGCCCAAATTCATTGCATCGGAAGCACTTAATACCCTTCGTGAAGGTCGGGGCTTGATGATCTAGGTCTCCGCAATTAAAACATCGCTTTGTTTTATTATTCTTTGCAAATGGAGTAGATACACTGGGTCAAGTCTGGGTTTTTTCTTTAATACTTTTGTAAATATCTAATTTCTTCCTAAATTCTTTAAGGTTTGACGCTCCGTACAAAAAGATTTATTAGATTCGCTGTCTCAATAACGTACTCCATAAGTGCTGCATCTTCGATGTTTCCATGTAGTGCACATTCTGTCATATGGAGAAAATACTGCTGGTAAGTTTCATCTTTCTTCATTTTTCTTGAACTTAGTTTTTATTTATGGCAGCACTATTCAATTTAGCTCCAAATTCATCTTCGAGTTCTTGTTTTAATTTTTTATAATCTTTTACACCTC